>OX459029.1:93977701-94635423 GCA_949775025.1 Tricholauxania praeusta | reverse complement strand
GTCTTAGAGTTGCTACCAGAGCTGCAAAATTTTAATTTTTCGGAATTTGGCCATAAAAAATGAAGAAAATTTGATTTTTTTCTTATTTATAATATTTTTTTTGTTAAAAACTACTTTTCTTTGGATTTTTTTAAATTTCTATAAAGTTCAGTGATTTTACTTTTTTCTTGTTCCAACATTGTTCAACATATATAAAATTCTTGTGTCACAGTGTTTGTTACCGTACTCCTCCCAAACGGCTTGACCGATTCTTACGAAATTTGTTGTGTATATTTTGTAGGTCTGAGAATAGAGGGTAAACTAAAAAAATTCTATTTAGGGTGCATATTTAGGGTGGCCCTCACACAAATTTTTGAAGTGAAAACTTCTTATGGCACGTTGTGCGGCTGAGGAAAAAAGTATAATTTCGCGACACCGACCGTCATCGGGAAGACTTGAGAAACGAACTCGATTTTGGAATTTTGAAGACTTGGGAAACGAACTCGATATTGGAATTTTGAAGACTTTTGAAACGAACTCGATTTCAGAAATTTGAAGACTTGGGAAACGAACTCGATTTCAAATTTCGAAGACTTGGGAAACGAACTTGATTTTGGAATTTTGAAGACTTGGGAAACGAACTCGATTTTAGAATTTCGAAGACTTTGGAAACGAATTCGATTTCAGAAATTTGAAGACTTGGGAAACGAACTCGATTTCAAATTTGGAAGACTTGGGAAACGAACTTGATTTTGGAATTTTGAAGACTTGGGAAACGAACTCGATTTTAAAATTTTGAAGACTTGGAAAATGAACTCGATTTCAAAAAATTTGTAAAACGTTGCCTACTTTTAGGTGCTATTAATAATTTGCCCCTAAAAGTAGGCAACATTTTCTGACAAATTTCAAAAAGAACGCCTAAAAGTAGGTAACGATTTTAAAAATTTCAGATAATGTGTCCTAATTTTAGGTGCTATTTTTGAAATTCGTCGGAAAGTGTTGCATACTTTTAAAGCGGCTCTCACACGATCAATATTACTGACAGTATAATTACTGACAGTATTTACATTACTGTCAGTGTACCACTCACACGGTCAGTATTGTTTATTGTCAGTAATCAGTTTTTTTGACATTCGACTGGTGAAGGTGCGAACTATGTTCCGGCTACGTGACCGACAGCCGAAAATGGCATGCCACTTTTTGGGGCAGATTCCATCCAAACTTGCACCACGCCTCCAGCTAGGCATCGGACGACCATACCCTTGGACGCAATGTTCCATGCCACTGAATGAGGAACTTTTTCAAGTTTCTTTCAAGTTTCGCTGCCTCATCGTCTATCTGCCACAAAATGGGGCATGCCACGCCCCCTCCCAGGATTTTGCCGTCCCGTGCCTACTTGCACCCTCTGACCAACTTTCAGCCGGATCTTGCCCAAAAAGTGGCATGCCACTTTTCTGTGCAAATTATACTGATGAACTGTCAGTATTCACCTCACACCATCAGTATTACTGTCAGTATTCAAAAACTTCGTCAGTAATATCCGATTTTTTCATCAGTCATCAGTATCGTTTTTCTATACTGACAGTACATCAGTACTCACCTCATACGATCAGTAATACTGTCAGTATGCAAAATCCTGTCAGTAATACTGATCGTGTGAGGGCCGCTTAAGGGTAAATTATTAATAGCGCCTAAAAGTAGGCAACGTTTTTTGAAAAAATTGGCCCATGAAAGTATGTAATTTTGTGGAAAAAATTTTTAAATTTGTAGCATACATATGTTGACTTCCGGTTAGTTGTTGCTCAGTAAGCAAATTTTTCTCTGCTAGCGCAGCCGAAAGCAGAGCCAGCAGCCCAAAGCAGAGAAAAATCTGAAATACCAGGCCACCTTGAACCAGCAGCAAGCAAATTTGGTTTTTTGAAAAACTTTAAAACGTTATATCTCGGCTATTACTAAACCGATTTAGACAAATGAGGTGTAATAGTTTTTTTAAGAACAAGCAGATTTTTTTGAAGTCATTTGTATTATGATTAACTGTCACAAGATGGCGTTTTAAGCAGTTTGAATATTCTAACAGCCAGAACTCGGCAACGAATAAGCCGATTTTGATAAATGTGGTGTCATAGTGTCTGTTAGAAGAAGCAGATTTTTATCTTAAGTTTAAGAAAAATTATGTTTAAGCTATTTAGTCACAGGTCCAGGTACTTTTTTTACCTGATATTTTCTTATACTAACATAATTCGCAATGATGTGTCTTACTGCAATCAGAATAAATTTTTGTTTTTAAACATAAGGAGTACTTAGCTCAAATTTACTTATTCACAGTTGAGGCTACTGAGCCGAATATACTTCTTCCAGCAATTTTTGAAGTGAAAACTTCTTATGGAACGTTGTGCGGCTGAGTAAAAAAGTATAAACTCGTGACACCGATCGTCATCTGGATTCCCCGTCATGAATGCGATGGTAAAATTTTAATGTTCTATTGTTTCTTTTAAATAAAAAATATTCCAAGTGGAAGACAAAAAGCAAAGCATACACACTAACTGACACATTTAATTCTCATTCAACGATTGTTATGCTTACATGTTTGTTTCTTTCAATGTCCGCGTTGTTGCGTTGACAAATTGAGAATGAGAGCGAGAGTAAAATTTGAATACATATTCCGTTTTTGTCTTCCATTGCATTGCCATATAAAAAGAAAACGCACACATACCAATTAACGCACTAACTTGCCATTAAACGATTTGTTTTCACTTCTGTCGGCACTCCCGGAGTGCAACCCGCCGTTTTTTTTTTTATAATAGCATTTTCCCAAAGACCACTGCATCGATTCACATGGAATTTACACCACGTAGCTTTTATATTGAGGGACATGGCTTAGTCTATGAGACTTTTATTTAGGCTCCATATTTAGAGTGGCCCTCATACAAAAATATTTTTAAAATAGCATTTTCCCAAAGACCACTGCATCGATTCACATGGAATTTACACCACGTAGCTTTTATATTAAGAGGCATGGCTTAGTCTATAAAACTTCTATTTAGGGTGGCCCTCATACAATTTTTTTTTTTATAATATCATTTTCACAAACACCACTCCATCGTTTCACATGAAATTTACACCACGTAGCTTTTATATAAAGAGTAATGGTTTAGTCTATAAAACTTCTATTTAGGGTGGCCCTCATACATTTTTTTTTTAAATAGCATTTTCACAAAAACCACTACATCGATTCACATGGAATTTACACCACGTGTCTTTTATATTAAGAGACACTGTTTGGTCCATAAAATTTTTGTTTAGGGTGGCCCTCATAGAAATATATTCTTAAAAAAATCATTTTCACTAAGACCGGTTAATCGATTCATACCGAACTTACACCACGTAACTTTTATGTTAAGATGCATAGCTAAGCCTACAAAACTTTTATTTAGAGTGGCCCTCATACAAAAATATTTTTGAAGTAGCATTTTCACAAAGACCACTGCATCGATTCACACCGAATTTACGCCAAGATCTTAAAATAGCATTTTCCCGAAGACCACTTCATCGATTCACACCGAATTTACGCCAAGTAGCTTTTATATTAAGAGGCATAGTTAAGCTTACAAAACTTTTATTTAGAGTGCATATTTAGGGTGGCCCTTACTCAAAATATTTTAAAATAGCATTTTCACAAAGACCACTGCATCGATTCACACCGAATTTACACCACGTCTCTTTTATATTAACAGACATAGTTTGAATAAAATTTTTTATTTAGGGTGTATATGTATGGCTCTCATACAAAAATATTTTTAAGAATAGCATTTTCACATAGACCTATGAATCAATTCACACCGAATTCACGCTAAGTAGCTTTTATATTAAGAGGCATAGTTAAGCCTACAAAGCTTTTATTTAAGGTGAATATTTAGGGTTGCCCTTATACAAACATATTTTTATAAAAGCATTTTCACAAATACCACTGCATCGATTCACATGGAATTTACACCACGTAGCTTTTATAATAAGAGACATGGTTTAGTCTACAAAACTTTTATTTAGGGTGCATATTTAAAAAAGAATTTTCCCAAAGACCACTCCATCGATTCACATGGAATTCGCAGCACGTGTTTTTTATATTAGAAACATAGTTAGGTCTATAACACTTTTATTTAGGCTGCATATTTAGGGTGGCCCTCATACAAACATATTTTAAAAATAGCATTTTCACTAAGACCGATGAATCGATTCACACCGAATTTACACCACGTAGCTTTTATATTAAGAGGCATAGTTAAACCTACAAAAGTTTTATTTAGGGTGCATGTTTAGGGTGGCCCTTACCCAAAATATTTTTAAAATAGCATTTTCACTATGACCAGTCCATCGTTTAACATAAAGTTTACACCACGTGCCTTTTATGTTAAGAGACATAGTAAAGCCCATGAAACTTTTATTTAAGGTGCATATTTAGGATGGCCCTCATGCAAAAATATTTTTAAAATAGCATTTTCGCAAAGACCACTGCATCGATTCACACCGAATTTACACCACGTGTGTCTTATATTAACAGGCATAGTTTGAATAAAATTTTTTATTTAGGGTGCATATGTAGGGTGGCTCTCATACAAAAATATTTTTTAAATAGCAATTTCTCAGAGACCACTCCATTGATTCACATGGAATTCAAGCCACGTGTCTTTTATATTAAATGACATAGACATAGTCTTATATTAGGAGACATTTTTTGATCTATAAAACTTTTATTTAGGGTGGCCCTCACACAAAATTTTTTTTTAAAAATTAATTTTCACAGAGGCCGGTTAATCGATTCACACCGAATTTACACCACGTAGCTTTTATGTTAAGAGGCATAGTTAAGCCTACAAAACTTTTATTTAGAGTGGCCCTTATACAAATATATTTTTGAAATAACATTTTCACAAAGACCACTGCATCGATTCACATGGAAGTTACACCAAGTATATTTTACATTAAGAAGCACGTCTGCCAAGTCTGCTGTACTATACTTTATGTAAAAGATTAGAGACAGAAGTTGATATCGCTTTAAAGTTCATATAGTTCATACAGCTTCGCGCCACCTACCGGAAAGGGCAGAAAACGTCTGCCGGGATATCTAGTATAAATATATATATGTCGTCTCTGTCATTTTGTTCTTCTTATGAAACGCGATGATCCCGTGGGCGCACGTAAAATTAATGTTTTCTTTTCACTTTTTCTATTTTTTCTGAATAATTTATTTTTCATTTGACACTTTTATCCAATTTCATCAATCTCATTTCATATTTTATAACAAGTACTTTTTACAAACAGTGGCAAAGCTTTTAATCTACGACACGGCCATTCTGACATGTCACACGTCCTCGTGTGACCTTTTTTTACCATGTCTCAATTTATGATAATCTTTATTACAAATAATGTCAAACAAAACTTCACCAACTGCGTCAAACATCAACTTAAACATGCAGCCCACGATTCCATCCAAACACTTTATAGTGCTTGACGTTCCATTTTAAAATACTTAAGCCATCAATACGGCTATCCTGACATGTCACACGTCTCAGTGTGACCTATCATGTCACTCGGCAATTCCTGACCCAAAATCCAAAAATTTCTTTAGTTCATGTGACAAAAAAAAAATCACAAATAAATACTTCCATCTAGCTATAAATAACGATCTATTCCTTACATTCAGTGATAAATACTATAATTATCGCTTAAATCCAGCGGTAAACACAACAATTTATCATTTACATCCAGCGATAAATTCAACAATCATCGCTTAAATCCAGCGGTAAACTCAACAATCATCGCTTAAGTCCAGCGGTAAACTCAACAATCATCGCTTAAGTCCAGCGGTAAACTCAACAATCATCGCTTAAATCCAGCGGTAAACTCAACAATCATCGCTTAAATCCAGCGGTAAACTCAACAATCATCGCTTAAATCCAGCGGTAAACTCAACAACCTATCGCTTACATCCAGCGATAAGACAACATTCTATCGCTTACATCCAGTGATAAAATATTATACTCACCATGCCTTATTAAGGTACTTGTTACCATTGCCTTTAAAATAAAAGTAATGTTTTAAATTGAGAAATAAATTAACATAACATTTTATTCTGAATCAATATCTGTTATATCAGCAACATACTCAGTGAGGTCGTCATCAGGTATCTTACGCAAGCGATCATGTGAGTACTTATAAGTTCGCTTAGAGTCCAAAGCCGCCAATGTATATCTGTCACCATCTAAAATGTCAGTAATTTTAAATGGGCCCTTAAATTTGGGATCGAGTTTAGTCTGATTTCGTTCCTCATTTTCAATCAAAACAAAATCCCCTACATTAAACTTGATCACTTTGCTTTTCGTTCGGTCAAATCTTATTTTGTCATACTTAGCATTTTTGTCCATATTTATTACAGTCTGCTCTCGTGCCTGATTTATATCAATTTCTAGTCCCGAGTCTTCAGCAAACATTAACCCTAGGGGTCTAGCAACTCTGCCAATAAGCAATTCTAATGGTGTGTATTTGGTAACGCGATTAATTGTAGAATTCAACGCGAGTTGAACATCTGACAGTGAATCTTGCCATGATCTTTCTTTACTGACCTCCACTGCAGTGAGCATATTTTTGAGTACACTCATTACTCTCTCCACTTGACCATTTGCACGAGAGCTACCAGTTGCAATTAAATGGAGATCAATGTTGTTAGATTTGCAAAATTCACGAAAATCTGAACTTGAAAAACAACGACCCTGATCGGCTATAACACGGCTTGGGGCACCAAATAATGATACAGCATAGTTTAAGGCTTTTATTCTACTTGCTGAATCAATATGCTTTGTATGATACAAGATCACATACTTGGTAAAAGCATCCACTAAAACAAAAATATATTCTTTTTCATCCTTTTTCCCACTTAGTTTACCTGTCGCATCGATATGCACGGTATGCCAGGGAATTGCAACTTTCGGTATTGAATGAAGTTCTGCTTGAACTTTACCAGACTTAGATTTGGCAACCTTGCATGTAATACAGTTTTCTACGAATTTCCTTACATACTTTGACATGTTTTCGAACCAGTATACCTCATAAATCTTTTCAAGGGTCTTCTCCCATCCCAAGTGCATTAAAGATTCATGAGTAGTGTTAATAAGTGACCACCTAAGCGATCTTGGAAGGATTGGCAAACATAGAGTCTTACCATTACGTTGTATTTTGCGATGTATTACTTTAGATCGCATCTCATAAGTTTTTGCCATTTCAACATCAAGCTTTTGTTCTTTCAAATCGGAAATTAATTTAGAAATTTCAACATCTCTATGTTGTTCGACTTCCAACCAATTTTTAGAAATGTCAATACTATTTATTTCCTTTTGCTCAACTTTATCGAAGTCAATTTTGGGTGGAACGGGATGAGGGTTTCTCGAAAAGAAATCAGCATGACACATGCGATCACCATTCCTATGAATGATATCAAAATCAAAAGACTGAAGGAATGCCCACCATCTATGAACACGAGGAGTTAAATCTAATTTGGTACGTGAAGCTTTCAAGGAATTGCAATCCGTTACCACAATGAATTTAATTCCAAATAAATAGTGTCGGAAATGTTTAATCGAATTAACTACTGCAAGGGTTTCAAGCTCATAAGAATGGTACCTTGATTCAATTTCAGTCGTACGCTTACTATAATAAGCAACTACCTTCAACTTATTGTCGTTTTTCTGAAACAAAATTGCACCATATCCTATGGCACTTGCATCCGTATGTAATTCGGTGGGATTTTCCGGATTAAATATTGTCAATACCGGTTCATTTGTTAGGGCAGAAATTATTTCCAACCTAATAACTTCGTGTGTAGATTGTCATTCCAAATTTGCTTTGGTTGAACTAGTCAGTGCATAGAGAGGGGCCATTGTTTGGGAACATTTTGGAATAAATTGCCGAAAATAAGATGCTAACCCAATAAACTGCCGCAATTGAGTTACCGTTTGTGGTGGAGGCAAAGATACTAACGCCTCTATTTTTCATGGGATTGGGCCTAACCTCACCTAAACTCACCTCAAACCCCAAATATTCAACCTTTTGCTTGAGAAATCGACATTTTTTAATATTAAACGAGAATCCAGCTGCCGAAAGAGTACTTAATACCGTCTGAACTCTCTCCAAGCTTTCGTCAATGTCAGCTGTTCCCACTACCAAAATATCGTCCATATAAACAACTGCATAAGAACGCGCAAGGTCACCAAGTGCCTTAATTACAGCACGCTGAAACATCGCAGGAGCATTTCGCAACCCAAAAGGCATAGAAAGATATTCAAAATGCCCCTCCGGTGTCACAAATGCCGTCTTTTCCACAGAATCTGCATGAACAGGAAGCTGGTGATAACCACTAGCCATGTCCAAAGTAGTAAAATAATGGCACCCGTTAAGTCTGTTTATTTGGTCCGATATCAGAGGCAGTGGAAACCTATCAGGGATAGTGTTATCATTTAACTCCCTATAATCTACACACATCCGATCTGTGCCATCTTTCTTCTTGACAAGCAAGATAGGACTAGCAAACGGTGAAATACTGGGTCGAATAACCTTTGCAGCGAAAAGCTCATCAATTTTATTACGAACAATGTTACACTCAGCAGGGCTTAATCTATAAGGGCGCCGGCAAACAGTCTTGCTTGGGTCTTTCAACCTTATTTGCATTGGTTCTACATCAGCAAAACTATTTGGAGTTCCAACCATAAAATGATCTTTAAATTTATATAAAATGGACCGTAGCTTTGGCAAAAACTCGGCCGGAATATCGGTATCAATATTGTCAATTTTTAAATCAGTTGATTCTACACTACATAAGCCTACATTTCTGTTCACTATTTTTTTAAATCGCACTTGATCAACAGTCATTTGCACCACTAACCCTTGGCCCAAAACTTCTCGTCCAAGCATGATGTTATAACGCAAACAATAGTCAGGCAACACGTGAAATAATATCTCAATAATTATTTCATCTATTTCGACAGTGCTTAGCAACTGCAAAGTGGAAGTAACACTAGTCTGTCCGATTCCTGTCAATGTTACTAAACCATTAATACGTTTGCCCCCAAATCTGGCACTAACAGACTCCCTCATTAGCGAGCATTCCGCTCCAGAGTCGTAACAAAATAAATGTTGCTCACCTGACTTCCGCGAAACACCTGAAGGCGCCTCAACCATACATAAATCTACACGTCGACTTGTCATTACACTTGAATTTTTATTGTTTCCAAACTTCTCATTCAATTTAGGGCAACGAGATGCATAATGCCCAACACCCTGGCATTTAAAGCAAGATATAGTAGCTGAAACTTGTGGTAACCCATTACGTGATGATTCTCTATGATTAAGACCTTGCTTGTCATCCTTCTTTTGTCTGCACATTGCCGATTTATGGCCCAATTTACCGCAGCTGAAACACTTGATCAACGATTTTTGTCGCTTTACATCGAAACCATCATGCTCAAGAAAATTTGTTGAAAGTTTCCTTTTTGCAAAAACCATTGCCTTCAGCTCCTTTTGTAATTGCGCCCTGGTAGTAATATCGGCAGTAAAAGCGAGGCGTTGCACTTGTGGCTCAATTTGAGCAATATGTGCCAATACAGTTGTAGCTGCTATTTGCTCGATGGTAAAATTTTTCCACTTTGTTGTAAGCGATGTCATTAACATTGATGAATAGGAAGCTAAGCTCTCACCATCCTTGGGTTTGATGTTGTGCAAATTGATTAAAAATGCAGCACCTGTCTCAGGACAATCAAATCTGGTAATGAAAATATCCTTGAAGTCGTTCCAAGTCATCTCAGGAAACAGAACTTGCGAAAACCAAATGGAAGCTTGTCCCTTTAAAGCTTGACTTAGGACAATAATTAACGGAGCGCCCTCCAATGGTTGATCTGCCATGCACATCTCCACAGTTTTGGTCCATGCACTTGCATCAGCGCCCACTCTGTCAGGATCGAATTCTGGTAACTGTTCAATTTTCCTTTTTTTTGGCACTTGAACTGCTTGCAACAGGGCCAAAAAGTTCGTATTTTGCTGCTCCAACAGCATTCTCCATTTTTCTTCATCTAGCTGTTGACGAGGAGTTGATCCCACTTCTGATGTCGTCTCTGTCATTTTGTTCTTCTTATGAAACGCGATGATCCCGTGGGCGCACGTAAAATTAATGTTTTCTTTTCACTTTTTCTATTTTTTCTGAATAATCATTTATTTTTAATTTGACACTTTTATCCAATTTCATCAATCTCATTTCATATTTTATAACAAGTACTTTTTACAAACAGTGGCAAAGCTTTTAATCTACGACATATATATGTATGTACATTAGCTATGGAATAGTGGAGGATTTTTTGATTTCGATGCTTTGGAACCATTTATTTTGTGAGGTTTGATAAAAAAATGCTTGAGCCAAAAAATTAAGGCGATCAGAGGGGGGCAAATGGCGTCTCATCAAGGTCGAAGTTGAAAAATTTGGGCGATTTTCAGACAAATCATCCCATAGCTGCTTAGAAGTGGCCCATAGAGCACCCAACATTTTTTTCGAACAAACTTACCCCCTTTCTCCACCCTTTTGGGGGGTTCCCATACAAAACTGATGTTTTTATGAAATTTACTCACAACGTTCCTACTGCTACCAGGCTGCCCCTAGATGATTCATGTTTATGGCCAGCCCCTTTTAATTTATTCTTCCCAACATTTCTGTATACATTTCGTGGTGTAGTTCACATTAAAAGACAGGGTAGCACCACTGCAATAGCTATTCAAAGCATGGATGATTTAAACTTTTTTGACTGCTCTCCTGTTGAATCTGTGACTGCTGAGTCTTAAAAACATCACTTTATTTACTTAATTTAGTATTGTTTATTTAAGTTTCGATTTTTATGTGTATTTTGTAAAAATGTCTGTAATTTTTGATTTTTATTATTTACATTCTTTTCTGCCGGTACAAGAAACTGCTTATTTTTGTCGTATGTCTGATTTATAGCCCTAGATTCTGTTACTAATGGCGTTGTATGGAACCAGAAAATTTTAATTAATGTGTTATGTAAACAATACTTTGGCCTTAAAGTGGTACATTTTAACGCCAGGAGCCTTAACGTATCTAAATTGGATTATGTTAGGTACATATTTGAAAGCTCTGCTATTGAAGTTATTTGTATCTCTGAGACGTGGTTTGATAGTGAAATTAGTGATAGTTACTTTCAAATACCAAACTACAAGCTTTTTAGGAATGGCAGGAGTTCTAGGAAAGGAGGAGGGGTAGCGATTTATTATAAATCTGATATTAATGCTAGAGTTGTCAGTAAGTCAAGTGATGATGTTATAGAGTATTTAAATGTTGAATTTTATGACAACAATAATAAGGTGCTGGTATCATGTGTGTACAATCCTAGTAGGTCAAATAATCTTGAGTCTTTCTTCTCTGAAATAAATTCACGAGGGATTGATTATGGACATTACTTGATATGTGGTGACTTTAACGTCAACCTTTTAGATGATGACAATGTCACTGACAGGTTTTATGATCAGGTTTACTCCAATGGACTATCCGTTGTAAATACTGCTATGCCAACT
The DNA here is from genome assembly GCA_949775025.1 of Tricholauxania praeusta. NCBI lineage: Eukaryota > Metazoa > Arthropoda > Insecta > Diptera > Lauxaniidae > Tricholauxania > Tricholauxania praeusta. The sequence goes on along the minus strand of OX459029.1, from coordinate 94,623,822 downwards.
AGATTTGGAAAGAATGCAAATGCTAGTTTGCTAGATCTTTTTATCATATCTGATAACACACCTTTACTGGCTTTTGATCAAATCAGCTTCATCTCTGATCATGATTTAATATTCTGTGCTCTAAATATTGATTTGTGTCCTAAAGATGAAATTGTAACGATATCATACCGTGACTTTGGCGCTCTAAATTCTGATATGTTATTTAATGATTTAATTCAGACCAACTGGAATGAATGCTGGCTCTTCAGCTCTGTAGATGAGAAATTGAAGACGTTTAACAACAATTTCCATAGACTTATGGATACGCATGTTCCTGTCAAGACAGTTCTTATTAAGAAAAATTCTTCTCCGTGGTTTACTTCTCATGTCAAGCTGCAGCTCAAAAAGAAATATAAATTATATTCAAAGTGGAAAAAGTCGCCATCTAATGAAAACTGGGAACTATACAAACAGGCTCGAAACAGATCTGTGGGTATTATACGGCAATCTAAAAAAGATTATTTTTGCTCAAAGCTTAACAATGGTCTTTCCTCTAAGCAATTATGGAAGAATATTAAACAGTTAGGTGTTATTAGTAGCGTTAAGTCGGAGTGTAACATTGATCCTAACCTAATGAATGATTTCTTCATACTTAATAATACCGCAGTTCCCGGGGATAGCTATGAACCAAATTTAAGTATTTCTGATTCATTTCTGAAATCTTTTGAGTTTCGCACTGTTGATGATTTTGAAGTTTATAGAAGTGTCATGAGAATTAAATCGAATGCGCTGGGTGAAGACAGAATTTCTATAGTTTCTTAAAATAATTCTTCCGTATGTTCTGGGTCCTCTCACACATATAATTAATCACTGTGTTACAACTTCCTGTTTTCCAAGAATTTGGCTTCCTAAAAAACCAGGTGCTACTGAACCTAATGACTATCGTCCTATTAGCATGCTGTCTACCTTATCAAAGGTCTGTGAGGTATTAATGCACGAGCAAATTACTGAACATTTGAATAAATATCAACTGCTGTCACCACTGCAGTCGGGTTTCCGTGCTGGACATAGTTGTGCAACTGCTATGTTGAAAGTTATGGATGATATATATACTGCGTATGACCTGGATCAGATTACGCTTTTATGCCTCTTAGACTTTTCCAAGGCTTTTGATAGTGTTAACCATCAAATTCTGTGCAAAAAACTAAAATCTTTCTTTGGTTTTTGCGATAGTTCAGTGCAATTTGTGAAGAGTTATCTTCATGATAGATTACAAAGAGTTAAAGTTGGTGAAAACTTTTCCGAATACAAGCTATGCAGTACAGGTGTGCCACAGGGCTCAGTTTTAGGGCCTCTATTGTTTAGTATGTTCATTAACGATATTGTTTTTGATATTAACCAGTGTTAAGTTGCATGCTTATGCTGACGATATTCAAATGTATTTGTCTCGGCGTATTGGCCTTGTTGATGATCTAGCTTGTAGACTTAATGAAGATCTGTGTAGTGTTTTTTATTGGGCTAATTGCAATAAGCTGTGTTTGAATCCCAACAAGTCTATGTATTACCCATTTCACGAGGTCGACTTGAAATTGGTAGTATGCCAACTATTTTCATTGGAGATATGCCGCTGAAATTTGTTAATAAAGCAACCTGTCTTGGTTTCCATCTCAATACTGCTTTGACTTGTGTTGACCATATAAATCATGTGATAAGCAAGATTTACATGACTTTGCGGTATTTAAGGATGTCTGCTGAATACACACCAGTTGAAATTAAGGGTATATTAGTTGTACAATTAATAATTCCATACATAAATTATTTTGAAGTTGTGTACAGTAAATTGGACTCTAGATCCTTACATAAGCTGCAAGTTGCTTTTAATAACGCTACACGCTATGTGTATGGCTTACGTAGGTTTGATCATGTCTCGTCTAGGAGTAGGATGATTTTAGGATGTTCCATCGAAAACTATATCATGGCAAGAAATTGTATGTTCCTGCATAAATTAATTTACACACGAAGTCCGTCATATCTTTTCGACAAATTACGTTTCAGTATATCCAATAGATGCAACAACTTAATTATTCCAAAATTTACATACCTTAATTCCACTCGAAAATTCTTCATCAACGCCATTAGAATCTGGAATTCACTAAATAGTGATTTAAAAAGTATTTTGAACTTTGGCAAATTTAAGCAGTTAATCTTTCATCATTTTTCGCGTTAAAATCTTGTTTTAATTAAATTCAAAATTTTAATATTTTATTTTTTAATATCCAGACATTTATAGATTGTAGTATTATTATTTATTCGTATAAGTTATTATGTTTCTTATTATGTAACTGGCTGTGTTACCTCTAGTATGTAAGACCTAATTGTTTGTTAGTTTTTACGTAAATAGTATGATTATGAAATGAAAATGTAATGACCTTATCTTATTGTACGTTAAAAGAATTAATTTCTTATTGTACTAATGACAAAAATAAAAATAAATAAATAATAAAACATACTATCCCCCTATCTCCGCTTCTTAAGGGGTTCCCCATACAAAATTGAATTTCTTATATCCAAAAAATTTCCTGTGGAAAGCGAAAGATTAAAAATGAACGTTAGAGGTTTTGCTAAACTCTCGCAGCAATATTTCAATAGTATTGGTGGCGTGTTATCTGGGGACGACTTGTACGAGCTCTTTAACGAAGCCAGTTCAAGTAATACTTCGTTCATATCTAAGCAGCAACGAAGTTTGACTGAAAGTAAGAAGCAAACATATCGCAGATTTCTTTTTCATCACTTGACGAACAATTATTGTAAATCATGTTGGACGGAAAACCAAAAGAGTGTTTTTTAGCATTAAGAAATTTCCTGAAAGACATAGAATCAGATTTTATATTTGATTCAATACTTACTTACTTACTTGGGTGGCCATAACAACCCGTTACCAGGTTACGGCCGACCTCAAAAGCTCTCTCCAGGCGCCTCTGCTTCACGCGCGCCTTCTCCAATCAGTCACACCAAGCGTGGATAGGGTTTCTTTGGCTTGGTTTTTCCATCGGAGGCATGGTCTTCCTCTTCGTCGTCGCCCAGCGGCTTCCGTATCAAACACCTTTTTCGCCGGAGCTTCTTCGTCCATACGCACAACATGTCCCAGCCAGCGCAGACGTTGGATAGTGATGCGCTTGACTATGTCAATGTCAGCGTAAAGCTCGTACAGTTCGTGGTTCATTCGAATACGGTAGTCGTCGCCGACGTGAACAGGACCGAAGATTTTGCGAAGAATTTTTCTCTCAAGAACCCCAAGCGTGGCTGCATCAGTCTGCGACACAACCCATGCTTCTGCGCCGTAAAGTAGCACGGGTAAGATGAGCGTCTTGTAGAGTGTCAGTTTTGTCGGGCGAGAGAGGTCTCTACTACTTAATTGCTTACTAAAACCATAGTAACACCTATTAGCAAGTGTTAGTCTTCGCTTTATGTTCAGGCTGACATCGTTTTGAGTGTACATGGCGGTGCCAAAATAGGTGAATTCCCTGACAACTGCGAAAGTATAGCTGTTCGCAGTAGCATAGGATCCAATACGCCGCGTCTCCCTGTTTGTGGACAGCATATACTTTGTTTTACCCTCGTTCACCGTCAAACCCACTTTCGCTGACTCTTTTTTTGATAGCAGAGAACGCAGCAGTAACATCTCGCTTACTACGTCCAATGATATCAATATCATCGGCATATGCAAGGAGCTGGACACTTTTGTAGAAAATAGTGCCATTACGATGTACAATGGCTGTTTGCAACACCCCTTCCATCACAAAGTTGAAGAGGTTGCAGGATAGTGGATCGCCCTGTCTGAAACCTCGTTCGGTATCAAATGGTTCGGAGAGGTCCCTTCCTACTCTGACGGAGCTGGCTGTGTTGCTCAACGTCATTCTGCAAAGCCGCACACGCTTCGCAGGTATACCAAACTCAGACATGGTGGCATACAGGCAATCCCGTATCGAGCTATCGAAAGCAGCTTTAAAATCGATAAAGAGATGATGGGTATCGATCTGTTTTTCGTAGTCGGCTTAAGTCTTTCACACAGTACAGTCGACAGGACCTTGTAAGAGATGGCAAGAAGACTGATTCCCCGGTAGTTAGCGCAGATTGTCGGGTCACCTTTCTTCAGTACAGGACAAAGGACACTGAGATTCCAATCGTCGGGCATGCTTTCTACTAGCCATATTTTGCAGATGAGTTGATGCATACACCCTATCAGCTCATCGCCGCCGGTCTTGAACAATTCAGCAGGCAGGCCCTCGGCACCAGCCGCTTTATTGTTCTTAAGTCGTTGGATCGCAAATCGTACCGCTTCATGGCTAGGTGGTGGTACGTCCACACCATCGTCGTTGATTGGTGGCATCGGGTTAATTTCTCCAAAGGCGGGATTGGTGGAGTCATCGCCAGCAAGCAGCTTGGGAAAGTGTTCCCTCCATAATCTCAGTGTACCCTGCGTATCCGTAACCAGATTTCCATGTTCATCTTTACAGGTAGATGCTCCGGGTTTGAAACCTTGGGTCAGACAATTGAGTTGTTAGTAAAATGTTCTAGAATCATTCCTGCCCCGTAACACTTCGAGTTTCTCACGCTCGTGCCTTTCCTGCTCTTGTTTCTTGCGTCTGAAATGGCGCCTCTCTTCCTTTCTCTTTTCCCGGTAGTTTTCGTGCACGGCTCGCGTTGCTGCTGATTGCAGGGTTCTTTTGTAGGCGGCGTTTTTCACTGCAGTAGCTTCGCGACACTCCTGGTCATACCATTGATTTCGCGGAAGTGGGCGTCGGAAACCAATGACTTCCTCACCGGCAGACCGCATGGAGCAAGATATATGCACCCAAAGTCCACCGGCATCATCAAATAGAGATTCAGGTTGAAGGAGCAGTCCTGAGAGGCGAGCGGAATAGGCTTCGGCCGTCCGATGTGATTGCAGCTTAGCGACGTCCAGCTTTCGTTGCGTACCATAGCGTACATCCTTTGCATTGCACAGCCGCATGCGTATCTTGGCTGCAACAAGATAATGATCGGAGCCAATATTGACTCCACGGAACGTACGAACATCTAGCACGCTGGAAGCATGCCTTCCGTCGATCACATGATCGATTTGATTGCGTGTTTTCTGATCAGGGGACAGCCAGGTGGCCTTGTGGATATCGAGGTGTTGAAATCTGGTGCTACTTACTACCATGTTTCGCGCCGCGGCGAAGTCGATCAGCCGTAGACCGTTGTTTGAGGTGGTCTCGTGAAGGCTGAACTGACCGACAGTCGGGCCAAATATACCTTCTCTTCCGACCTTTCCGTTGAAATCCCCGAGTACAATTTTAACGTCATGGGCCGGGCAGCGGTCGTATACTTCCTCGAGTCTCGAATAGAAGGCATCTTTGACAGCATCGTCCTTTTCCTCCGTCGGGGCGTGCGCGCAAATCAAGCTGATGATAAAAAATCGCGCCTTGACGCGGATCGTAGCCAACCTCTCGCTCACAGGTGTGAACCTGGAGATATGGTGGCGAAGTCTCTTGCTTACTACGAATCCGCATCCCAATTCGCGCCTCTCCGCATGGCAGCTGTAGTAGATATCGCAACTTGCTTGCTTAGAGCAGCCTTGTCCTATCCATCTTATTTCCTGGATGGCGGTGATGTCAGCCTTAATTTTTCCGAGGGCATCCGCCAATTCAATAGAGGCACCTTCCCTATTGAGGGTCCGGATATTCCAGGTGCATATCCTTAAATCATAGTCCTTTTTTTGTTTGCAGTGGTCGTCAACGTTGAGGGGTTCATTATCCGAGGCTTTTTTAGTCTTCATTGGAGTGTTTTTTTTACGTGGTGGGTACCAAACCCTGCGCACAACCCAGTTTACTTCTAGGGAGGACACGCTGCACACATTCGCTCACTATCTCAGCGGATGCGGAGATAGCTACCCAGATGGAGCTGCGGGGAGGCTGTGTGTCAACTTGCTAATGGTTGGCACAGAGATCGCTCTGGCAATCCCCAGGTGGAAAGCAGTCAGAAACTTTACTCTGATCAACCAAAAGCCAATCCATTGGATTCAATGGACCATAACAATTGTTTGTAGAGTACTTTTTTTAACGTTTCATAACTATTTCTGCAAGATATATATTCGACTCGAAAATTACGGTTCGCACTGTATCTCTTGCGTAGTTTACTAAGCCTATTTTTTAATTTACATAAACGCCTGTTAAACCAAATGGGCTTATTCCCCCGGATCACCCTTTTGAATGGAACAAATTTTTCGTAAGCTTCTTCAAGTTTTGCCATAAAAGAGTCATAGCTTTTCTTTAAGTCATTAGGGACCATAATTTCTTCCCAATATGTGTTAGAAAAAAATAAGTTTAGTGAAAAAAGTCAGCTTTTGCAAAGTTATGCTCAGATTTTCTATGAACACTGCAGATATTAAGCTTGGAATAATTTAAGAAATTTAGTTTTATTTCAAGCGCTAGGTGATGAAAACTATTATTTAACATTGGGATATCTGAAACCTTTAAGATTGCATTTATAACGTTATCCACAAAAACCAAATCAAGAATGCGTTCTAACGAATTTAGAACATTATTAATTTGATTTAAGTTCATTGACAGAAATGCATCTAAGGTTTCATAATCTCTATCCTGTTTAGCATTAAATGGTAACAAACATTTCTCACTCGGCATGAATTGCCAATTAATATGACCTAAGTTAAAATCACCAAGAACTATTAAATGTACATTAGAATTACATAATTCAAAAGTATTAGAAATATTTTTACATGAGCTGCATAAACACTCGCATCACTATTTGGTGGAATATATGAGACAAAAATATAAATTGTTAAATTCTTGCATGGAGACATTAGTTCAACACAAATTAGCACAACAATATTATTTTCTAATATAATACGCATACTTCTTGTGTTAGTCTTAACATCTAATAAAACACCCCTCCTCTGGAAAGACCAGTATCAGCTGCAGATCTATCTCTCCTATAGACATGAAAATCATCATTAAACAACTCTGCAGAAAATATAGAGTCATTTACCCATGTCTCAGTTAACGCAATGGCATCATAGTGACAACATGAGGCAGCAGTAAAAAAATTTAATGTTTTAGATCTCATACCACCAACATTTTGATAATAAATACAAATATTATCTTCATGATATGATGAAGGCTTAGCATTTATTATTGTTTTGTTGCTAGTTCTTCCACTTTTCGAAAAAAACTTAAAATCTTTAACGTATACATCCATCGGCCAAAGCTCAGTATCAGTTATAGTATTGTAATGAGACGACGATACTCCAAGTTTAAAATTCACACATTTAAGTGTATCATGCTGAAAATCTTTTTTAATTAGTTTAAAACAAGCTGAATCATGTCTTGCAATATTTGTGTGCTTCACCACATATTCAATAATATTATCTGCAGAAACAGAAGGCTGAAAAGAAGAGAGATGAGCCCATCTCTTTCTTTCAACAACTTCAAGCTCATTGCTACAATTTTGCCCAATTATTGTTGTGCGTTTTTTATGTTTTTTTCTTCTAAACTCATTCCATGGATTTATTACATTCTTAGTAACTGTCGAAACATGATCATGCTCAATCGAAGAGAGATTTTCCGGAGAAACATGAGAATTATCAGACAATGATCGCGAGCATACACGAGCAACATCAGTAACATTGTCACCCATGCACACAGTATTTCTACCAACAATAGCATTATCGCTATTCTGAGTGTTTTTCTTTTGTTTTTTTGTTTTTTCAAACGCATCGAACTCCACACATTAGTGGAAACGGAAGGCACAGGGGAAGCTAGGAGAGCATCGATATCACCAACAACATTATCAACAGCAGCCGTAACATCAGCATACGAAACCGATAACCGACGAGACTTTGATAGAGCAGCAGGCGTGTTAGAAATATGAGGTAAAGATGAACGCGAAGCAACATAAACAACTACAGCAGCCATATTATTATGCAGAGAACAAAGAGAATCATCAGCAGTAGGAACAACAGAAACAGCTTCCACACGTAATTGAGCATCGTAGGGAGATTGTAATTCAATTTAATCTTCGTTCGTAACATTGCATTCAATATTCGTAATTTGCTTAGCGGCAGACGCAATAACATTACTAGGTGTTACAGTTTTAAGCAAACTCTCAGCAGCAGCGCTATAAGTTGACCAACAGAAGCAGGAGCAGTGAGCGCTGAGGTCGATGAAGGGCGAACAATTCGAACCAGCAACTATGTTAGCATCATCCGAGGGGTCCGACCCACTCTTTCGCGTACTCTTACCATTATTAAAGAGTAAAGATTAGTTTAACAGCGATTTAAGCTCTTTGATTTCTTCAACCAATTTCATAATAATTTCGTTTAAGTTCAATGAGCCATTTAGATACTTGTCACAATTAAAAACAAAATTATGGCTTTTGTTTAAAAATTCAAACGAGTTGATATCAACTTTTAAACACGATTTATGGCACCGACCATTACAGATATGACAAGGAAACGAATCCTCATTAGAGATTGTTTTACTACAAATCAAACACCGAGAACGCATAGTGCATGACCGGAGCAAACGACAGTCGAAATAAGACTGAATTTGGCTGAATACTCCTACCTTTTCACCGCTTCCAGTATCTCTTAAGAGGATTCTTTTGTATTACCGAACCTCATTAATTTTTCATCTCCAACATTTTTTTCAAACATATCTACCCCGTCTTTCCAACCCTTTGGGGGGTCCCCATACAAAAGTGATGTTTTTATGAAATTTACTCCCAACGTTCCCAATGCTACCAGGGTGCCCCTAGATGATTCAAGTTTATGCCCAACCCCTATTAATTTATTCTTCTTAATATTTCTTCACAATATACTAACCCCCTAACTTCACCTCTTAAGGAGTTTGAATTTCTTACGGAATTTAGCTCCTTCCAACCCTCCAAGGCGCTACAAATGGTTGGATGCTACTACCAATCCCCATTAATTTTTCACACCTATAATTTTTTTAACAATTTACCCCCTTTCTGCTCCCCCTTATAGGTTTCCTAAACAAAAAAAAAAAAAACGTAAAAACCACTTTGGAACAAATTAACCTAATAAATACTTCGTCAAAAAATAGCCAACATTATTTTTTGAAGAAATGTAAGCTTGTATTAACGTTCAATAAGAAATGATTTTTTTATTGTTCCTTTCGTTGAATCATATTAATTGAAAATTCGTTTTCTTTTTCATTTCGACACAGGACGTTGTTATATTCCTCTATTAATTTTATGCCTCTTTCGGCAACATCATTGACTACATTTAATTTAGACACAATCTCTTCCGCTTGCTGGTAGTCTTCAGGCTCTACCCAAGTTTCTGTTTCGGTAGAAATGAAGTCTGTCGGCTATTTGAAGCGTTTAAAAAAATTTGATGTCTCAGACGTGACGAAATAGCTTAAGTCTTTTGAGTTCAGTTCCTTATTCAATTGTTTCCAATCCAATTTTACTCTTTTAACTCCTTGATGTAAGTTACTTTCAGGTTTTTTATGAATGTCTTGCCCGTTATCCTCACTCTTTTCATTAGATAATGTCTCACTCTCCTCCTCAGAGACTATGTCTGTGCTTTCCGCTTTACCCATATCAAACGCACGAATTGCATCAGTCATTTTCCGTTTGATGTCGTAAGAGACGCTTGGATCGAATAAAACAAGAGCTACAGCTTCGCCACTGAGATACCAAAGATGTCCACAATTTCGCCATAGATTTATGTGACCTAATCTGATCAATTGAAGCATACCCAGCAGGCTTATTCAAAAATTGAAAATCTTGATTTTCTATAGCTCTGCTGCTGCCAAACTAAACTTCCACTTAAAGCATCACTTAGTTATTTTTCAGTCAAGCAAAAATGCTTTCGAAATTAAAATATTTTTTTGCAGTATATGGCCTTTGCAATCCTTCGAGCATGACTGATGGCTCCTGGTGGTCTGGCCCGATAATTGGGAATGTTTTCGCCAAGGAACATGAGAACGATTTTCAAGAACTCCTTGTAATCTACTCTGGGATGTTTCTCATTCAGTTGAGCCAAACAAAATGACTTTATTTCAAGTTGGAAATGAGCAGGTGATTTGGCAGCGACTATATCATCCTTAATGCCAGGGCTGAAGATTTTGTTTTTTACATTGTCCAAATCATATTTGAAACGTGAAAATATAAACACTCCTAGGCCAGACGTTTTACCAAATTTGATTTGGAACACTTCTTTTAATACAAATGAATTCCCTTAGGACACACTGGAAGCAAAGGAAAGGTAGGAATAGTCAGCCAAATTCCGTAAGAAATTCAGTTCTGTAAGGCGAACCCTTTAAAGGGATCGAGATAGGGGGCATAAACTTGAATCTTCTAGGCAGTGGCGGATACAAGGGGGGGCCTATGGGAGCTGAAGCCCCCCTGGGAGCGGTAAAAAAAAATTTTGATTCAAGAACGTTCATGGTGGATCGAAAAAATCAAAGGAGTTCAGGCTTTGATATCTGAAAACCAACTCTTAGCATTTTACATTCACAGTCACTCTGAATTTGTGAGCAGGCAAATCATGTGATATTTCTGAAATTCGTAACATGCTAGGTACAGTTTCATCAGTATCAATTTTTTTCTCGAATTCATCTCAAAGAGTAAAACTATGGATAGATAAAATTTCCGAACGGAGTACAGAAACATAAAGATCGTTTAAAAGCATTGTGTGCGACTAAATACGTTGATACTTTCAGCGAATTATTACTGTTAACTCTTAAATATTACAAGATTTAGAACAAAGCAAGGACACCAAAACGTCTTCAAAAGCGGTCAAACTTTCAGCTTCGATAGCACGCTCCGATTTCTAAGTATCGTTGCATATTCTGAAAATTTTTTATATTCCTATATTGTCGCAAACTACAAGATCCGACACTATAAATCTCTTCAGCCTGTACTCATGTCGAGCAAATTATCGACCTGTTTTCACAAATGCGAAAAAATGAAACGCCATTTGATGATAATTTTAATGAAGAATCTTCAATCGCTGCTCGTAAATAAATAAATAATAAAAAAAGTATATCCAGCACTGAGTGTATATTCACTTTGTCATTCCGTTTATAACGCATATATACTAGGGTGTTTTTTTTTTTCAAACTTTAGGAAAAGGATATTGTTTATTTTTTCCTATATTATAGCTTGAGGAATAAAAATAATTGTCCCAACATTTGAGCTTCCTAGCTCAAACCTGAAAACTGCGTGGACAGAATTTATGTCCAATTCCGTTGAAATTTAACGAAAAAACCGACTTACTAAAACGTAGAAAAAGTCTGCCTTAGGTGCCAAGATATAGCGTTTTGGTTCTTTTAGTTGAATGGGGGTCGCCACCCACTGTTGTACAGCCACGCCCACATTTTTCGTGTGGCTAAAAATGCGGAAAAAATACACCCAAAGGAGGTATTTTTATATTTTTTTTAAAAATTTTCGGTCATAGGCATTATATAATAGAATCGGATTTGAAGAAAATTCTCCCAAAACTTCAGCTTCCTAGATCAAACCCGCGAACCGCGCATTTACTTTGTTTTTTAGTACAATTCGTATGAAAAACGAAAAACCAAAACAACGAAAAACATATTTTTTTTTGCGTTTTAGTAAATTTTCTGATTTTCGTTGTTTTGCTTTTTCGTTTTTCATACGAATTGTACGAGGAAACAAAAAAAATGCGACGTTCGCAGGTTTGATCTAGGAAGCTGAAATTTTGGGAGAATTTTCTTCAAACCCGATTCTATTATATAATGCCTATGACCGAAAATTTTTAAAAAAAATATAAAAATACCTCCTTTGGGTGTATTTTTTCCGCATTTTTAGCCACACGAAAAATGTAGGCGTGGCTGTACAACAGTGGGGGGCGACCCCTATTCAACTAAAAAAACCAAAACGCTATATCTTGGCACCTAAGGCAGACTTTTTCTACATTTTAGTAAGTCGGTTTCTTCGTTAAATTTCAACGGAATTGGACATAAACTCTGTCCGCGCAGTTTTCAGGTTTGAGCTAGGAAGCTCAAATGTTGGGACAATTATTTTTATTCCTCAAGCTATAATATAGGAAAAAATAAACAATATCCTTTTCCTAAAGTTTGAAAAAAAAAAACACCCTAGTATATATGCGTTATAAACGGAATGACAAAGTGAATATACACTCAGTGCTGGATATACTTTTTTTATTATTTATTTATTTACGAGCAGCGATTGAAGATGCTTCATTAAAATTATCATCAAATGGCGTTTCATTTTTTCGCATTTGTGAAAACAGGTCGATAATTTGCTCGACATGAGTACAGGCTGAAGAGATTTATAGTGTCGGATCTTGTAGTTTGCGACAATATAGGAATATTAAAAATTTTCAGAATATGCAACGATACTTAGAAATCGGAGCGTGCTATCGAAGCTGAAAGTTGGACCGCTTTTGAAGACGCTTCGGTGTCCTTGCTTTATTCTAAATCTTGTAATATTTAAGAGTTAACAGTAATAATTCGCTGAAAGTATCAACGTATTTAGTCGCACACAATGCTTTTAAACGATTTTTATGTTTCTGGACTCCGTTCGGAAATTTTATCTATCAATAGTTTTACTCTTTGAGATGAATATATACTCTTTAACCCTTAAATGCATGATTTTTTTTTTGGTGAAAATATTTAATATCTTTTTATTAAAAAAAAACAACCAGTTTTAGATATGCTACATCATGCGTTTTAGTAGATATTAATATAAAGGACCTAAGTCAATTTCTCAAAACTAGTTACTGTAGTGAATAAAAGAAGAGCTTTTGCATAGAAAAATTATATTATGTATGTACTTAGCTTAGAAAATCACTTTTTGCACATCAACAAAAAAAGCTGTAATTCTGACAAACTTTCGTGAATTTTCTCTTTGTCAAAGAATAGCTCATATTTTAACTTCGTGCCAAAAAAAAAGGTGTCGCCATTCGATAGAATACATGTCCCCGTGAAAACTTTACAACAGCACGAATTGATTACATATCGAAGACTTTGAGGTGGTTTGCGGTTCTACAACACCATGCATTTAAAGGTTAAGGAAAAAATACGACTTTATGAAAAAATTTATCCTTCATCATTTATTTTTAGTTTACTTCAAAAAAACTTGATTTCCGAAGTGTATGCATGTCCTCTTGTTTTTTTTTTTAAATTCTCAAAATAAATATAAAAATTTCTGAGATCATTCGATCGTGGGGATGCGTTTTTTAAAATTTTTTTTAAGTTCCGTGTTCCGACGTAATTTGACCGATAAATATTCTTAGATTTATTTATTTAGTAATTATTGAAACTATGGCAGCGATCTTAATGAAACTTGGTGATTTGGTGCGCATGTTAACAAAATTGGGATTTGGCTAGTTTTCGAGTTTTCAAAGTCTCTCACAGGGGCGTGGATAGCCCACAATATTTATAAGCGTTATACGAAGAGAACTAACAACGTAGTCGATGTGAAATTTAATAAGGCAGATGTACTTGCTATAAGGTATCTTATTACAAAAATTTAGTGCAACAGCAATAGTGGGCACTATTCATTTAGATACCTTTTTTGAAAAAAATAATTTTTGCATACAATTTACATGTAAAACTTACAGGCTCCGGCGCCACCTTATAAAATTGAGTTACAGAGCTGAATTTTCGTGAACTTTTTCTTCATATCATAAACTTACTTTTAAAGCATCAGCACCTTAAAAAAAAAAAAAAAAATTTGAATCACCCTAATGTACATATGTGCATATCCATCAGATTGGGCCTTTTAGCTGGCCTCGTTTTTTTTTTTTTTTTTTTTTTGGAGTACATCTTCCAGCCATAGTTTTTCTTGAAGCTAAGGCTATCTTGAACTCATAATAAAGGTTGTTCAATTGAAATTCAGATAGCTATTTTTTTAATTTGCATTTAAAGTAAGAAATATATGAAACTTTTCGTGTTTTTTAAAAATTGTCAATTTATTGGGTTTTTACGCTGTAGTCTAAAGACTGTTGAGTACATCTTTCAGACATAGTTTTTTTTGAAGCTAAGGCTGTCTTGAACTCATATTAAAGGTTGTTCAATTAAAATTTAGATACTTATTTTTTTAATTTGCATTTAAAGTAAGAAATATGTGAAACTTTTCGTGTTTTTTAAAAATTGTCAATTTATTGGGTTTTTACGCTGTAGTCTAAAGACTGTTGAGTACATCTTTCAGATATAGTTTTTTTTTGAAGCTAAGACTATCTTGAACTCATAATAAAGGTTGTTCAATTGAAATTCAGATAGATATTTTTTTTATTTAACTTTATATGTAACATTTCATGTTGTTTTTAACTAAAATCCAATTTTAACAATGTCTCCCTTAAAATTTTTTTTTTTTTTTTTATTATTGTTAATTATAAAAATACAATTCTTATAACTAAAATTTACAAAAGAGCAATAGCTGCCAGGGCTTTCAGCTCATGTTATTATCTGTATCAGATTCTATTATATAAATTGCACAATCTTAAAAATTTTTCAATGGAGGTAATATTTTCAATATTTACAGTCTTTAATAAATCTGTTGGCTTAATGAAGTTAAATATATATCTACGAAAAGCTTCTAAATAAATACAATCATTGAGAATATGGTCTATGGATAGCGTACTGTTGCAAAAAAGGCAGTTTGGAGGAGCGTTCCCAGTTAAAAGGTGTTCGTGAGTAAGTTTAGTATGCCCGATTCGTAGCCTTACAAAAAGGTTAGTTTGTAGACGGGAACAGATTGCGGGATACAACGGTTTTTTTCCGTTGACATTGATGGAGCTGTACCTGTGGTTATAAGCACGCCAATCGGCATCTTTCAATTTTAATAGTTGTTGGTCGATAATCCTAAGAATGTCCTTTTTTTCGGTGGTGCAAAATGTGAAATAGGGGGATCGGATGGCAAAGGCGGCGGCTTTATCCGCTGCCTCATTCCCCGTAATTCCTGCATGGCCAGGGACCCACATTAATTTTATTTTATTAGGATTCTGAATGCATATATTTCTTAAAGATGAAGCCAATTCACTATCGTTGTTTATATTTCTAACAGCCGATAGAGTGGAGCTGCTATCTGTGCATATTAAAAATTTACCTCTACTGTTTTTAGCAAAATCAGTTGCTAGTTTGACTGCTAGAGCTTCTGCAGTAAAGATTGAACAGTATGGAGCAAGTAGACCAGAGGTAATTAACGTACCGTCCTGCAGTACAACCGCAAATGTGGTGAGGTCTCTTGTTTTTGAACCATCGGTGAGAATCAGTTTCCAATTTTTTTTCAAGTACGGTTTTGAGCTTTCTGCAAAAACTAATTTGTATGTAGAGGAATTGGTACTACTTTTATTATATCCCTGTAGATCAGTGATGAAAGATGAATCTTTTAAAAACCATGGGGGATGAAAGTATTGTTTCGATCGACGTGGTTTCATATCTAGTTCGATGCTTTTCGCGAAATCGATACAGCGCTGGATTGTTGATTTCTTTTTTGGAACACGTTTCTTCCTTGAAGCGTTAGAAATGTCTAAATACAATATAGAATTGTTACTGCAAAAAAGTTTTGGTATGAGGTGGAATGTTGTAGTCTTGATACGTTCAGGTATTGAAGGGAAACCGGCTTCAGCTAAAATGTTTTTTGTTGCTGATGTTGGGAAAGCGCCTATGCTTCTTCGAACAGCAGCATGGTAGGGAGCATAAATTTTTTTTATGTTACTTTCAGCGCACCATCCGTATATCGGCAAGCCATAGTCAATTTTAGAAAGTATTAAAGGTTTTGTTATATTTTGTAAAGTAGATATATGAATTAAAAAATGTTTTGAAGTTAAATATCTTAAAATATTAAGCCTGGCAGCTAATTTTTTTCTTAATTCTATACAATGTTGATTAAAGCTCAATATTAACACTATCATAAGTTAAACTAAAAGAAGTACAGTTTCTTTTTTTGCAAATGTGTAGATCTTTACACTTTTCTAAGGAAAGGTTCGCACCTGACGATTTACCCCATTTTTTAATGTCTACTAACACGTCGGAAAATTTTTTTTCTGCCATAGCATTGTCGCTAATTTTTGAAAAAATAATGGCATCATCAGCGTAGATAGAATGTTCTATTTTGCTGTGTTTGCTTAGAATTTTGCTCAGTTCGTCGAAAGCAGTAATAAATAAAATGACTGATAATGGTGATCCTTGAGGGATTCCATTAAAAAGTGGAAAAGTTTCAGAAAAAGGTGAGTTAATTCTTACTCGAAATTTTCGGCATGTCAAAAAGGCTTTAACAAAGTTAAAAATTTTTTGACCAACCCCCCAATTTACAAGCTGCTGAAGTACTACATGTACACCAATGCGATCAAACGCCTTTTCGAAATCAGTCGACAGAATAGTAACATGATTTTTGCTAGAAAGGGCAGTTGACACATAATGTTGAAGGTGCAGTAAGGAGTCGGATGTACCCTGTTTTTTTTTAAAAGCTACTTGATTGTGACTCATCAAATTGTTGGTTGTTATGTACCACATTATGCGCTTGGAGATTATTTTTTCAAGAACTTTCCCCATACAGGGAAGGAGAGAAATAGGTCTGTAGCTGGAAATTTCATCTGCAGGCTTATGTAATTTTTTTATCGGAACGATTTCGGCAGTGCGCCAACTTTGTGGGTAAATTCCTTTATTAAAAATATTATTGAATAAAGCGATCAACCTTTCTTTTAAGGTAGGTGGGAGATTGGTAAGCATAGGGTAAGATATCCGGTCAAAACCGGGCGTTTTACCTTTTAAATTTTGTAAAACGTTTTCAAACTCAATGGAGGATATACTCTCTTCAATTTTTCTTGAAGATGCTGACGTCGAGTTAAAAGAAAAATGTGTTCCAAAAAATGAGGTTTTTCTATCAATGAACTCTTGAGAGAAATTTATATCTTGTGAAAAACTTGACCAAGTATCAGCAAAAATATTTGACATTTCAATAGAAGAGGTAATTAATCTATTACCAGTATTTATGGATCTGATCATATTTGTGATTTTCCTGCCAGCAAGCCTATTGATATCCGACCAAACTTTTTTGATGCTTGAGTAAGGGTTAATTTGTGATGTAAACTTTTCTAAACTTACTCCTTTTGCCGTTTTCAGAGCTTTCCTAAATAAAGCATTGGCTTTTTTTATAGGAAATTAGATTAATGGTGTTTCTAAACCGTTTAAAATTGTGCCATTTAGACTGTTTGTCCTTCCTTAGGTGTTGAAGGTCACTGTTCCACCATGGAATGGTAGCTTTGGCAAAAAATGTTTTCGTTTGAGGGATTGATACATTAGCTGATCTTCTAATGATGTTACCCAATTTTGCGGCTTCTTGATTAATATCATCAGAGACGTTGCAGGATAGACTATTAAGTTCACAAGTTTTTTGGAAATGATCCCAGTTAGCGACATCAGTCTTAAACCTACGTTTTGTTTTAATACGTTCGAAGTTAATATTGGTCAAGATTTCGACAAGAATTGGATAATGATCGCTACCGTGGAGGTTTTTAAGGACATTCCATGAACATTTGGGAGTAAGTTGTGCAGAACAAATCGTAAGGTCAACATGGGTGAATGTCTTATGGGTGGAAAAGTGGGTAGGAGACCCATCATTTAAAATTATGAGGTTTTCAGAAATTATGAGGTCTTCAATAATTTTTCCTCTATTGTTGACTGTATTTGATCCCCACAATGTACTCCATGCGTTGAAATCTCCAGTCAAGATAGACTGTAGACGTGTGGAATGAAGTATTGTTAATAAATCCTGAGAACTAAAGTTTTGATGTGGAGGTATGTAAATATTAAAAACTGTGCAGATAAACCCTATGTTGATTTCTACGGCTATTGAAGAAACATTGGAGTTAATAGAGATGAATTTATGCGGAATATGTTTTTTTATTAGTATTCCAATGCCCTGTTTAGCAGAGTTATTGGTTGAAAGGTTATGGAAATAACCGGTATATTGTCTGGGCGTTATGAAGTTGATGGTATTGAAAGGGATATGAGTTTCTTGCAAGGAAACTATATCTGGATTTAAATCATTTATTAAAAGTTGTAGTTCTTGGTAATTATTAGTGTAACCTTTAATATTCCATTGTAGCAATTTTAAAATCATTATCTAACAGATAACTTATAATAGCTTTCAAAAATGTGTTGGGATTTGTATTATTGATTTGTGTTATTTGTTTTGTATATCTTTTTATATATCTTCTTCACTCATTGCACTAACAGAGTTAGAATTTTCAAACAGTGGGTTAACAGAAGAGAACTCGTCCGCACTAGAGATTGAGCTATCATCGTTAGAAAGAGAAGAAGTGAATTTAGTTGGTTTGGTTGTATATATTTCAGACTGAAAGTCGTTTGCTTTAGAGAGAGCATTTTTTCTCTTGGGAGAAGTTTCCACTGAAAAAATTGTGGGTTCAAAAGAAGTGGTGGTGGTTTGAGTGAGCTGCTGCTGATCGTTTTTGAAGTTGTTATTGTTAGATTTACTGAAAGTGTTGATATTTGTTGTTGTTTTTGGATTGTTTTGCTTTGGTGTGTTAGAGTTATGCGATGTTGTTGGTTGATTTATGGTGGGAGCTGTTTTTGTAGGAGCGGTTGTTGTTGTTGGATTTTGGGAAGATGCAGTTATTGTTAAAGGGAATGTGGATTGTATTTTGTTATTGTTGTTAGCTTGTGAGGCAATAGAAGAGTATGTAAAGTTCACTGAATTACTAGAAGGTTGCGCTCTATATATTTGCTTTGCTTCGCGCATGGTGCATTTGTTTTTGGTTTTTATTTTTAGAATTTCTTTTTGTTGCAAAAATTTTTGGCATTCTTTGGAAGAAGCTGAATGATTTTCAGCGCAGTTTGCGCAATAAATACGGGATCATTCGATTGGGGTATGAGGGGGAAGATTGCAGGTGACACATGCTGGCGAATTTTTGCATCGCTTCGCAGTATGTCCAAGAACCTGGCAAGACTTACAGCGCATTGGGTTTGGAATGTACTCACGAATTCGAGCGGAGCGCCATGAAATGTCAATAAGGTCCGGTAAATGGTATAAATTGAAAGTCAACAACACAACTCCACTTGGTTGTGCTTCAACCAATCTCGTGAATTTATATACAGCTGTTACCCCTTGGAGCAGACTCTTCAAACATGGTTTTTCTCGAAGCTTAAACCATCTTTAATTAATATTCAAGGAGGAACAATTAAAATTTTAAGGGAGACATTGTTAAAATTAGATTTTAGTTAAAAACAACATGAAATGTTACATATAAAGTTAAATAAAAAAAATAGCTATCTGAATTTCAATTGAACAACCTTTATTATGAGTTCAAGATAGTCTTAGCTTCAAAAAAAAACTATATCTGAAAGATGTACTCAACAGTCTTTAGACTACAGCGTAAAAACCCAATAAATTGACAATTTTTAAAAAACACGAAAAGTTTCACATATTTCTTACTTTAAATGCAAATTAAAAAAATAAGTATCTAAATTTTAATTGAACAACCTTTAATATGAGTTCAAGACAGCCTTAGCTTCAAAAAAAACTATGGCTGAAAGATGTACTCAACAGACTTTAGACTACAGCGAAAAAACCCAATAAATTGACAATTTTTAAAAAACACGAAAAGTTTCATATATTTCTTACTTTAAATGCAAATTAAAAAAATAGCAATCTGAATTTCAATTGAACAACCTTTATTATGAGTTCAAGATAGCCTTAGCTTCAAGAAAAACTATGGCTGGAAGATGTACTCCAAAAAAAAAAAAAAAAAAAACGAGGCCAGCTAAAAGGCCCAATCTGATGGATATGCACATATATAAACATACAATATTAGCTCGTTTAATAATAGTAGATAATGATAATAATAAAAATATGCAGTACATAAAATTTTTTAAAGCGAACATAAAAGAGCAATGATCTTGGAAGTCGATTGGAAAAAACCATTGCATAGTTTTAGGACTTAAATTAAAGATAATTTTGTTATTCCTATTAAATATTCGCACTGAAATTTTAGATTCACTGTAACTTTTTCAATTACAATAATTTGAGGAAACTTTGCAGAGATGAATTTTATGATTTGGTAGAGACTTTAATTTTGTGATGTACCCTTGGCACGTTAAGGTTGTAGAAGCTGAGATAATGTATTGGAGTGAACACCCAACTGCATTAAAAAAATATTTAATGTCGGCGACAAGGCAACTGTACCATTTAAAGAACTTTTCGCTCTTTAGAATTGTTAACTTGCATTTACTTTGGAATTGTTCATTCTGAGTTAGATTATGGGTTGGCCTGCTGGGGTGGCACACAATATAACAAAATAAGTTCTCTTCTTACTATCCAAAAACATACTATAAGATCAATAACTAAAAAAGTCGTACTGCAAGCAAGTTAAGCATTTTGCCCTTAAAGCACTTGTACTACTTCAAAGTTTTGAAACTATTTTTTATAAGGTCTGGATATTTAGTAAATACTAGAAATCATTCTATCTACAATTTAAGAGTAAATAATCAGGTTAAGGCTTTGGTTCCACCCCATAGCATACAACATTTTTTATTCTGCTTTGCCCTGTTGCTCCTAGATGTTTTAACAAGCTTCCGTACCATATAAGGTGCCTTCAAAATAAACGCGCT
Source organism: Tricholauxania praeusta (assembly GCA_949775025.1). Taxonomy (NCBI): domain Eukaryota; kingdom Metazoa; phylum Arthropoda; class Insecta; order Diptera; family Lauxaniidae; genus Tricholauxania; species Tricholauxania praeusta. Next base: position 94,603,192 of record OX459029.1, on the reverse strand, counting down.
TTTTGTAAAGAAGTAAATGCTTGGCTGTTTAGCTTTTCTTATGATAACATATGTATATGCAGTGGCGGATACAAGGGGGGGATATGGGGGCTGAAGCCCCCCCCCTGAGAGAGAAAAAAAAATATTTTTATTCAAGAACGTTCATGGAGGATCGAACAAATCAAAGCATTTCAGGCTTTGACATCTGAAAACCAACTCTTAGCATTTTACACTCATTGTTTTTAGACAGTATCTGAATTTGTGTGCAGGAAAATCATGTGATATTTCTGAAATTCGTAACATGCTCGGCTCAGTTTCATCAGTGTCAAACTTCTTCTCGAATTCATCTAAAAGAGTAGAACTATTGTAAATGTTCCTTTATTGCCGCTCAGTCGCAAACTACAAGATCCGACACTACAAATCTCTTCAGCCTGTACTCATGTCAAGCAAATTATCAACCTGTTTTCAGAAATGCGAAAAAATTAAACGTTATTTGATATTTTTAATGAAGTATCTTCAATCGCTGTTGAGTTAGACACTTAATTGATTCTTTCCCTCTCGTAAATAAATAAATTATAAAAAGTAAAATATACCCAACACTGAGTTGATAATAACTTTGTCATCCCGTTTGTAACGCATAGATGCTCTTTAAGGAAAAAATACGACTTTATGAAACATTTTAGCCTTCATCATTTATTTTCCGTTCACTTCAAAAAAACTTGATTTCCGAAATGTAAGTCCTCTTGTTTTTTTTTTAATTCCCATAAAAACTTTGATAAATATAAGAATTTTCGAAACCGGTCTGATCGTGGAGAAGCTAAGTTCAAAAAATTTTTTTTTTCAAATTCCGTGTTCCGACGTAATTTGACCAGCAAATATTCTTATATTTACATATCTATTTAGTTATCATTGAAACTATTGCTGCGATTTTAATGAAACTTGGTGATTCATCATACTAAAATTTGGCTTAAGAGGTTAGTTTATGGAAAGCTATTTCTGGATTAAAATCAGACTGGGTTGTACCAGTAGGTGTGTCGCCGCCCTAAATTTTAAGACTAATATACAAGCCATTGTGCTAAAAATTGGTATGCGAATGTCGATCACGAATAAAATTCATTTCATATCCAAAAGTAGGCGGAATTGAAGAAGTGGGTGAAGAATTTTCGACTATTTAATTTCTATTCGATTTTTTTCAACATTTTCCATATTATTTTAACTTTTTCCAAGCTTTTAACTTTTTCCAATACATAAATACATATATTCCATAAGTATTTTTTCGTCTTTTTCAACCTCTTTCAACTTTATTCGTCATTTTCTTTATTGATTCAACTTTTTCATCGATTTTGAATTGTTTCAACATTTTTCAACTTCTGCAAGTTTTTGAGAGTTTTTCAACCGCTTTCAATATTTTACATCATTTACCATATTTTTTCGACATTTTAAATTTTTTCAATTTTTCAGCATTTTCCATATTTTTTCGACTTTTTCAATTTCTTCAAACTGTCTTTTGCAACTGTTTCAAAACTTTTCCAACTTTTTCAATCTTTTTAAATTTTTTCTCGACTTATTCAAGCTCTTCAACGTCTTTTTAAATTTTATTTAAAAGGTACTTTCAATGCAGTGTTAGGCATGTGAGTTTCGGCATGGCCGAATATTACTAGTTTTAATTTATTTTTATTTCACATTTCTTTCTCAAATGTTTCAGAGCCGCAATATTCTATCCTTATTTGGATCATAAAATTTCAGAATCAAAATCAAAATTCCAGAGTACATTTTTGAGAATTTTACCCTTAGAACGTTTTATACCGGTAATCACTCGATGAGGCATGTTGACAAAATCATAGAGGCTGCTCTCACTTACGAAAGTGAAAAGTGATTGCAGTAAGGTTGAGCGCTAATCCGAAATTAAATTGTGTCATCAGAATTGTTGTAAAACCGTTTCAAAGATACTTTGAATTCAATGAAAGCATTGCCCATTACACTAGCTTACAATTTTGGGCCTCATATTGAGATATGGTTTCTCATAGAAGTTTTCCTATGTATTTTGGGGCGTAGATTCCAAAAATTAAAACCATTTTTTTTAAGAATCGTAAAGAAAAAACCTTTTTTTCTGCAGTTTTTTAATTTATTTGATCATAAGTATTTCTATCAATTTTTTTTCGACCTAAATCGGTTGCACACTATTCAAAAACTAATTTTATCTTCTGTCTAACGGTATGCTGTTCAAGAGAATAGGATAGGATTTGCTGGAGTTACAAGCGGTCATATTCCAAAAAGAGTGACTTTTTTGGTCTTTTCAAAAAAGTTAAAACTTTTGTTTTTTATATTTTTAATATTCAGGATGAAAATCTATTTTTTAACAAATATTTTAAGTATATATATGCTCAAATCTGATACAAAATGTTAAAGTTGATCAAAAATCAATGAAAATACGGTTCCTTTTACACCATGAACCAACAGACTTGGACATATGGGAATGCATGAAAATATGGAAATCACCCTTTTTCAATGATTTTTGATTAACTTTAACTATTTGTGTCCGATTTGAGCAAATATATACTTAAAATACATATTTGTTAAAAAATAGATTTTGAAAGGTTTTTGGATTTAAATGGAGCAATTGAAATTATGTGACTTTTTTGAAAAGACCAAAAAAGTCACTCTGACCGCTTGTAACTCCATCAAATCCTATCGTTATCTCATGAACAGCAAACCGATAGACAGAATATGAAATTAATTTTTGAATAGTGTGCAACTGATTTAGGTCGAAAAAAAATCATAGAAATCTGACCAAATAAATGAAAAAAGTGCAGAAAAAAGGGTTTTTTTGGGGATATCTCAAAAACGATTCTTAAGGAAAAAAAAGTGATCCAAATAAATGAAAAAAGTGCAGAAAAAAGAGTTCTTTTGGGGATATCTCGAAAACGATTCTTAAGAAAAAAAAAAAATGGTTGTCATTTTTGGAATCTACGCCCTAAAATACATAGAAAAAAGAGTTTGAAGCTCATTGCATTAGCTGTAGACACAAACCTAAAATAATTAAAAATATATGGCAAATTTGCTGGAATTTCGAAGAAGCGCTCTTAGATCACGCGAGGCCTTGGGAAACCAGTCAGTGCTATTCCTAAATATAAAAATAGAAACACGTAATAAAAATAAAAAGAGTGCTGAAACAACAGAAAACGAAAAGAAAACTTTGGCATTAGTGTCTGCGACACTATAAAAACAGTTTGAAATGATTTGATAGCAATAATTTGAAGAAAAAAACAAGTTAATGTGTTATCTTCGGCCAAGCCGAAACTCACATACCCTACACTGCACTGAAATTACCTTTTCAATAAATGTTAAAAAGACGTTGAAGTCGAAAAAAATGTGAAATGCTAGAAAGGTTGACAGAGGTTGAAAAATGTTGAAAAAATCGTAAATTTATGCAAAATGTTGAATAAAGTTGAGAGAGGTTGAAAAACTCGAAAAAATCGAAAAAAGTCGAAAAAATAAAGGAACTTATGAAGGAAGTTGAAAGAGGTTGAAAAATTCGAACAAACACATATAAGATATATTGGAAAAAGTTAAAGGGTTGAAAAAGTCGAAAGAATATGGAAAGTGTTGAAAAAATCGAATGGAAATGAAAAATTTGAAAAAAGCCATGCCCATATAATTGTGATCGACATCCTAATATTAAATTTTAGCACAATAGCTTGTATAGTTTGCGATATATGGCGCAGTTAAATATAAAATTTAGGGCGGTGACACACCCACTGGTACAATCCAGCCCTCTTACACCAAATTTTAGCAAGATTGCTCACATATTTGGATAAATATGCCACTTACCGTATTTTATTTGTATGGGAGGTGCCACGCCCACTGGTGCTATTTCAGTCACTTTTCATTCCGATATACTCTATGGCAACTGAACCACTTACATTAAATTTCATAGCAATTGCTGTAATAGTTCCCTTAAAACAGCGCTTACAAATTTATGGTAATATGGGAGGTGACACGTCCACTGATGCAACCCTGTCAAAATTCATTTATTTTTAAAGTTTATAGTAACTGACATCCATAGACCAAATTTTATGAAGATAACTCTCATAACACACTATCTATAACAAAAAACGTTTTTTGCTTATATGGGAGGTGCCACGCCCACAGGTACTATTGTACTAAATTTTTGTAATAAGATACCTTATAACATGTATATCTACCTCATTAAATTACATAACGATTACGTTGTTAGTTCTCTTAATATAACGTTTATAAATACTGTGGGCGGTGCCATGCCTTTCAACGAGTTTTTTCAGTAAAGTGGCTGATCTTGTATTGATGACTGCTTTCAGCGGCGTCATCCCCAAAATTTTTATGGAAATCGTGTGTCAATTTTGAGATATACGGATTCAAAATTTTTAACAGTTGAAAAGTGCCACGCCCACCTTTTCGAATTCGCCCACTTTTATTTTAATTCAAGATATATTTGATATGTATCCGTTTACCAAATTTCATTGCAATATCTTGAACGGCTTAAAAGATATGGTAGTATAAATGATAAAATTTAGGGCTGTGTCACGCCCCCGTACGATTCTTTGGAAACTTGAAACCTAGCCTAATCCTAATTTGGTTCATATGTGCACCAAATCACCAAGTTTCATCAAAATCGCTGCAACTTTTTTCAAAATTGGCCTGGGTAAATGTACATAGAGCATGGGCGGTAGGCGTGTCCGTCAACCGATTTCGCCCATTTTCAATAGCAAGATGTCTGCAAGAAGATGTGACCTGTGTGTGAAAATTTCATTCAATTAGCTTTCTTGGTTTTCCCGTAAACCTTATTTCAACAGAAGGACAGACAGACAGACAGACAGACGGACATCGCTAAATCGAATCAGGCGGTGACGCTGATCAAGAATATATATACTTTTCCATACCTGCCACGCCCCCTTCGATGTGTTACAAACGGAGAGACAAAGTGAATATATCCTCGGTGTAGGGTATAAAAAAAAAAGTGGAAAAGAAAAATACAACATGCCAAAATAAAAACTGTTACAAATTTTGTTTAACGTTTGCTGCCCAGTCATGCCAACACTTAAGCTTTCGCTTAACCCTTAGCGGCACAAATTCAATTTTATATCTATCTGGAACATTGGGATCTTCATTCACGTTCAAAAAAAAATTTCCAATTTCTAACTTCATAACTTGAACGACTGTTGAAATTGCTCTATTTTAAGAAATTTATTGATTATTAGGGATATTTTTCAAAAAATTTTTATGAGGCTTAACTTGGGTATTTATTAGCTTAAAAATTGACTTCAAAATTGCCACGGGGTCGTTGAGGCTAAGGGTTAAATGCCGCTAAGCGTTAAATGAATTGGGAACCTATTTTATTTGCAAATAATATTTCAATAAAAAGACAACTTACTATACCAATCACCAATACATAATTTGTTTTTAATTTTATAGTAACACTTTAAATACTGAAATTATTTTTTTATTTGCACTTCTGTTTTGACAATAATTATTTGCACACTCCTTCTCAAAATTTGAAGTTGCACTGACGATAACGGTAAACACAATCAGTTGATTTGCTTTTGGTGTTGTTTATATAGTAGTTTGATGAGTTCGCAGCAATTTTTAAAATTAAAAATTATATTATCAATTAAAATACGCTTTACATTCAGTCCGCCATAAGACGGTCATGGACACTAGAGGGTTAAAAAATCGGGTGACAAAAAATAAATTTGGAATATCTAATTTTTAATAATTTCTTCTTAGTAAAAACTTTTGTTTTGCTTAATGTTAAAAGTTTGTAATCGAAAATAGATCAATTTGTCCTTTATTTTGCTTTTAAAAATATGGTAACACATAATCTTTTTATTGAGATGATAGCTACATATATAAAAAGATATTCTAACATATTCCACATAGCACTAATTTTATTACATCTGCAACCACCAAAAAATATGAAATTCGCATGATGATCTAGCTAATATTTCCATTCATAACATGATCGTCACATATTTTTGCGTATTTTATTCCCGAAACTTGGTGGCGAAATTCCATGTTCTGAAAAATAAAAACAAAATTAGCAATTTACGTAACTCAACTCAATTGCTATTCTAGTTTTATCAAAAACATTAAATAAATTATTTTTAATTTTAAATTAAAGGTAGTAAGAGTACGCAGAACTTATTTTACTAGTAGATTTCGAACCGACACACGTGGGGTAAAACACACGAAAACGCCACCTGAAAAAATTTTTGGCTCCGATTTGGGTGAAATTTGGTATGATTGTAGTATTGATGTCTGGCAATAAAAGTGTGTTTAAGATTTTGCCCTAATATTATTTGTTGCTCAGATACGCGGGTATGAAATTCACAATTTTCGTCCTTTTTCAGAATAAGTGTTTTTTTTCGAAAATTCATAGCTTACAGCAAACTTTATCAATTAATAATTGGTCAACGTACATTTTTAGGTTTTTACTTGTACTTTTCAAAAAAAAATATTGATTTTGAAAAAAAAAAATTTTTCACAAAAATTTTGCGAATTGAAAAATATTTTTGCATTTTTTTTTTAAAAAAACCATATTTTAAAATTTCTTTTTTTTTTTTGAAAAAACTTTGATTTATTCTGCGCTTAATGCCGTAAAAATTTTCGTGGGAAAAAACTTATTTATACCTTTTTTTAATTTTAAAAAAAAATTAAAGAGCTAAAATTCTGTAAATTGAAATGAATTTTTAAATTTTTTTTTGAAAAATCCATTTCTGAATATTTTTTTGTTTTTATAATTTTAGGTTTTTATTTGTACTTTTGAAAAAAAAATACTGATTTTGAAAAAAAAAATTTTTTCGCAAAAATTTTGAGAATTGAAAAATATTTTTGCATTTTTTTAAAAAAACCCATATTTTAAAAAAATACGCAAGCTTTAAAATGATATGCCATAACATGAGGGCAAGTAGTTAATTAAAATGTTTGAGCCGTTAATCTGAAAACTAAAACTGAAATTTAAAATCAGTGCAGTAGCCTTTCATCGCGTAGTACAGCGCGCGCTTAGCGGCTCAACATTTTAATTTACTACTTGCCCTCATGTTATGGCATATCATTTTAAAGCTTGCGTATCAAGCTGTAATCTGAAGTTCACCGAAAAAATATTCAGAAATGGATTTTTCAAAAAAACTTCAAAAATTCATTTCAATTTACAAAATTTTAGCTTTTTAATTTTTTTTAAAACTAAAAAAAAAATATAAATAATTTTTTTCCCACAAAAATTTTTACGGCATTAAGCGCAGAATAAATCAAAGTTTTTTAAAAATAAAAAAAAAATTTTTTAAAATATGGGTTTTTTTTAAAAAAATGCAAAAATATTTTTCAATTCTCAAAATTTTTGCGAAAAAATTTTTTTTTTTCAAAATCAGTATTTTTTTTTCAAAAGTACAAATAAAAACCTAAAATTATAAAAACAAAAAAATATTCAGAAATGGATTTTTCAAAAAAAAATTTAAAAATTCATTTCAATTTACAGAATTTTAGCTCTTTAATTTTTTTTTAAAATTAAAAAAAAAGTATAAATAATTTTTTTCCCACGAAAATTTTTACGGCATTAATCGCAGAATAAATCAAAGTTTTTTTCAAACAAAAAAAAAAATTTTTAAATATGGTTTTTTTAAAATAAATGCAAAAATATTTTTCAATTCGTAAAATTTTTGTGAAAAAGACACTTGTCTCGTTTTTGTTTGATGACCTGGAGTACCTTAGACATGTTAGCATAGGTCAGTTATTTAGTTTCATTACGAAATCTGGATGGTTCAATGAGAGGGTATAGTCAAGTACCCTGTGGTATCACAATGGACCAAACTTGGTCTAAGTGAGTCGGTTTTTGTAACTGACTGCCACTCCTACCTAACCTAACCTAACCTAGGTGCCAAGATATAGCGTTTTGGGTTTTTTAGTTGAATGGAGGTCGCCACCCACTGGTGTAAAACCACGCCCACATATTTCGTGTGACTAAAAATGCGGAAAAAATACACCCGAAGTAGGTATTCTTATTTTTTTTTTTTTAAATTTGCGGTGCTAAAACGGTTGCGGTTTACTAAAACGCTAAAAAAAATCTGTTTTCGTTGTTTTGTTTTTTGGTTTTTCATACGAATTGTACTAAAAAACAAAGTGATTGCGCGGTTCGCAGGTTTGATCTAGGAAGATGAAATTTTAGGAGAATTTTCTTCAAACCCGATTCTATTATATAGGCACACAGCACCGCAAATTTAAAAAAAAAAAATACTTCTTCTATTGCTATAACCTCTGCCTGAAAAACACTACAATGGTCTGGTAACCTCGCAGCAATACTTATCTTCAGTTCCTTAGAGTAAATACCATAACCCACTTGGTTATTTAACTTGGAGCCATCTTGGCACCTAAGGCAGACTTTTTCTACGTTTTAGTAAGTCGGTTTTTTCGTTAAATTTCAACGGAATTGGACATAAACTCTGTCCGCGCAGTTTTCAGGTTTGAGCTAGGAAGCTCAAATGTTGGGACAATTATTTTTATTGCTCAAGCTATAATATAGGAAAAAATAAACAAAATCCCTGTCCTAAAGTTTGAAAAAAAAACACCCTAATGTATACGCACAACAAAACTGAAGGTAATGAATCGAGCTGAATGACGTACTTTATTGATTTATTTATTCGATGAAAGTGAGGTAGTGAGAATTTATTTGTGCACCAAGGCGTTGCCAGAAGATTTGCATACATGTACAACTTTTTTTTATTTATTTATCTGATAATTGAAATAAAACGAATGTTCAGGATTATGAAATTTTTTATCATCAAAATCACGTTTGAGATATGTTTAAAATAACTTTTAGTAGTTTTATCTTTAGAACGATGTAGAAAATTGACTATATCTACGGCCCTATATTCTTATTAAGAAAATCCAACGTTTTTTTGTTTTTTGTTATAATTTATTAAGTAAAACGATAAATTAAAAAAGTTTACATACGCTTATTGATATCGGTCATTCTTAAAATAGCTGCACAGTTTGTTTTTTTTTTTTTTTGTAACGAAATATCTCAAAAACTATGGGAAATAGAGTAAGAAAACCTGTTACCTTTTTTTTTCAAAAACTCTTTTTATAATATTGTACATAGTATAAATTTATTTAGAAAAACATGGACATAACTCGCCTGCACACATGAAATTATGACTGATCTTCACTTATCATTCCTATGCATTTTAGAGTGTATTATTGCGTAGTACAACATATCAAACGAGTAGTATCCGTGGTACTCGTTGTACTCGCAATATACATGCGTAATATGCAATCATTTACGTACAGTTAGTTGCGAGTAAGAAGAGAAATTTATAATGATGGTAACAGTAACACAAACAAACGTTATGTATACGCATTCAAATCAATTAAAATGCCTTCGGTAAAAGCTTCGTAGGTTAACGATTATACTTATGCAGACCTCTAATACCTACCTAATTGCAATGACTGAAATATCACCACTTCATTTAGCGAACAATTTACCACGTAAGGTATAATCAAGTGCTCAAAATTTATTTTTTCTACATATGTACGTCATCGGTTGTTTACACTTTTGCTATGATTCAAAATAATATATGTCAAAAATTGTATGGATATAACACTAGCCGACACCAAAAATGTTCCATGACATTTATTAATTTTTTATGATGTAATTAGGTCCTCTAAGTCCAAAAAAAATTTTGATAGATTTTTCTCACGGTTAGTTTTTTTTAAAATTTTTTTTAGTGTATTTTCAGTTCTTAGGCTATATCTCATCCAAATATATACCGATTTTATTCAAAATAAAATTCACCACAACTCTTGTAGACGAAATTTACGAGTTTAAAAAACAGCTTAGGAGATAAAAGCTGATACATTTGAAAAAATCCATTTATTTAAATTCGTATCATAAAAAAAAAATGCTTTAAAATTAGAAATATTTAAAAATACATAAGTTTAACTCTTGAAGTATAAAATTCCAAAGAAAATAATGCTAAGTTTTTGAAAATCCGTTCATTAATGCCGAAGTTATAGCCAATTTAGTAAAAAAATAAAATTTTACTATGCCAATTTTTCAGTCTTTTCTGAAAAAAAAATTTTGTCTCTTGTTTAATATTTTTTAACAAATCATGACTTTGTTCGTTATTAATTATTTCTGTTTTTACTAATGAGCTAAAATTTATAATATTTAGCCTTATTTAGCCCCATTTTTATTTTTTTTTACTTATTTGAAATCTATAATATGAATCTTACAATACATGATACTTTTTATTTTTAAGATAGCTTTGAGGACGCTAAAAATTTAATATGATATTAAATGTCAATTATTTGGTATCCTAGAGACAAGTTGTTCGAACCAAATAGCGTATAAAGCGATCTGTAATCTTTCAAAGAAGACCTTAAGATTACGATAACAGTAATTGTAATTGCGACTTTTTTAAAATTACGATTGCTGCAATCGTAATCTTAAAGTATTCGTTGAACGATTACATTAATTGTAATTCCGTTTTTTTGTTTTTGAGGATTACTGTTATCGTAATCATGTTGTAATCGTAATCCTTATTGCCCAGCTCTGGGTGGTTGCAATGCTGTGCGGGATGCAAGGTGCATATACTAAATATTGTTTTTTTTTGTCTCTGGGACAGCCGAGATTGTGCACAACATTATAAGATAAGAACATGGCCCAAAAGAGAAAAGCACGTTGTGGTACAAGATAGCGTTAAATTCGAGCCCCTCGTGAAAAAAGAAGACATTATTCTTCCACCCTTGCACATCAAACTGGGTCTCTTCAAAAACTTTGTTAAAGCCTTAAACAATGAAGGTGAAGCATTTTTCTATTTGAGAATAAAGTTTGAAAATCTTTCTTTAGGGAAAGTCAAGGAAGGAGTTTTTGATGGTCCTCAAATAAGGAAACTGATAAAAGATGAAACATTTTCAACATATTTATCACCCGTCGAAGCCTCAGCATGGAACTCGCTTAAGTTGGTTGTTGCTGATTTTTTTTGGAAATAACAAAAGTGTGATTTACAAAACTGTCATCAAAGATTTACTCAAGAACTATGCAAAGATTGGTAAGCATCGCAAATTTTTATTTAAGTAAAATTTTCACTAACAAAATATAATTTTATATTTTTCAAGGGGCTAAAATGTCTCTTAAAATTCAATTTCTCCATTCCCATTTAGATTTTTTCCCAGAAATCTCGGAGACGTTAGCGACGAGCATGGTGAGAGGTTTCATCAAGAAATGAAATCAATTGAGGGGCGAAACCAAGGACATGGGAATGAGAAAATGATGGGAGATTACGTTTGGTTTCTCATAAGAGAAGCAAATGCCGAAGACACTCGTAAAAAATCACATCCAAATACAACAAAATATTTTTTCCTCAATGAATAAATCAATCGTAAACATTGGAGACATCTACAAAAATTAGAATAAAATATATTTAAATATGTTTTATAAAATCATGTGATTTATAAATGCGCCTACTACTTACTAAAATTTTATAGGCTATTGACTATGTCAACAATAACAGGGGTATAAGGAACTAATTCGTTCAAGGTATTTTATTGTCTTATATGTTCAATTAAACCCTAAAAATGATATGCCAAAAATGCGATTAAATTAAGGCTTGGACTTCTGAGAACGGTGCAAATTTGCCCACTTTCTATATTTTTAATCCTAACTCAAAAACTGTTTATTTTTAGCATATACACATCCGGAGACTTATTGTAGAGAATTAAATTTCCTATCGAATTACTTTATAAAATCACAAAACTTATTTCTTCATCAAAATAAGTTAAAAAAGCTATTAAAAAAAAACCGAAAAATTTCAATGTTTTGAATTTTTTTTCATTTTTGGGTATCAATTTTTTCAGAGTGGATTTAGGGGATTATTTCGTTCAAAAAAAGAAAGGTGACGTAGTTTCCGTCAAAATAATGACCAGTAAAAGTATCTTAGATTAAGATTGACTGAGATACATTCGTTCAAAGTTGCCTACTTTTGTATGATTTCACCAACTTTTACCTTTATGCCATTAGGTTATGACTATGTAATTGAATATGGAACTAATTCGTTAAAGGTATTTTAATGTCTGATATGTTCAATTGTTACCTGAAAATTATAATTCCAAAAGTGCGATTAAATTTACGCTTCGACTTTTGAGAACCGTGCAAAATTTGTTGATTTTTTTTTTGTTAATATAACTCAAAAACTATGTAGTTTTAGTATATAAACGTTATTAAACTTATTGTAGAGAATAAAATTTCCTATCGAAATGACATTTTAAAAAGTCAAAAAACTTATTTTTTCATCAAAATAAGTTAAAAAACTATTTAAAAAAACCGAAAAATTTAAATTTTTCTAATTTTTTGGCCTAAATTTTTTCTGAATGAACTTAGGCATTTTTTTTTGCGTACAAAAAAGAAATCAAATAAAGATTTCGTCAAAATGGTGACCTTTAAAAGTATTTTGGATAAAAATTATGAGCTCTTCTTGCATCAGAATTTTTCTTACAGGTATTTGCTACTATTTAACCTGCTTGGAATAGTAAAAATAAATTGAATTATCCGAGTATGCATACTTGTAAAATATGAAATTTTGTAATACGAGTAGTTTTTTAGTTAATTTAAATCATATACAATGGAAAAGTGTTTTTTTAATTGTAATAAAAATAAAAGTGAATTAACGCGAGTCCTTAAAAGTAAAGGCGTTCAAACCGTAATTAATGCAGAACCAAATATTCTGGTGAATGAATCATGTTATAAATCGTACATTTCTGCATCGAACATTTCTGCAGCAAAAAAAAAGAAAATCAGCCGATTTGGATCAATCAGTTGCGGTTCCCGTTAGTCAAAGAGTCTTATTTGACCATGCTGAACTTTGTATTATTTGTAGCGAGCAAACGGGTGGTAAGTATTATTTCGAGGGACAGAAAAGGGGCCACTTTCGTCTTGGTAACATTAATTTTAAATTACAAAAATAATATTCAGCAATGAAATTATAAGAATAACTGAATTTGATTCTTCTGGCAAATTATTGTTTTTGAAGTTTCTTGTATTATAAGTGGCTCTATTCACAACAAAGTATATATTTTAAATACTTACATAAAAAAAACGTTAGCTTTTTAATAAAAGATGTGCAAAAAATTTGTATTCTTATTTCTATAAATGTCTTATTTAAATATATTAACAAGGTACTATTGTGAATAGAACCTCTTTGAGTGTACCCAACTTTATATAATACTTTATTTGATCCATAAATTAAGTAGAATAACAACGTTATAGTCCATTGAAATGTTACATTGACCTTGCATTTTGTATAGGACAAGATTTTTTTTTTGTGTTGTGTAGAGGGGATCAGTGTGAGTATAAGTCTCAGTTTTCGGGATTGAAAGCCCCCCCATTTGGCCGCCATTTTAAAAAATGTGTGTAAATAATTTTTCCACGATTTCTTAACAGCCGTATGTCGCACCAAATTTTTTTAAGACTTTTTGAGTAGAAAATTGTATTTCCTACAATATTGATTGACATACTTTTCATCGTAAAATTGAAAATGAAAAAGTTATAGTTAAAAAACGACTAAAATTTTCGGGTAAAATATCATTAAAGGACTATAACTTTTTTTCTATTGATTTAATTAAAAAAATACTTCAGACGTTTTTTGTAGACCATTTTATTCCAAACAATTTCCCATACTCATTTCTTAAATTTATTTTTATTGAGAAGCGTTAGAGTGGTTCGAAGGGATCAAACCAAGAGGTGACTTGTACGTTATAGTGATTCAGACACAAAGAAAGTTTATAAAAATCGTTCTTCTTTTACTATATTGTTCTATATGTTCTCCGAAATTAGTATGCCTTTTTTCAGAACTTTAAGTACATTCTAGAGGTCGCTTAATCCGCCACAAGCATTCAAGACTATTGAATACGTAGTTGTGGGTGTTAAAGATGATTAACGGCCAGAGACTAATTTTATTATCTCTATAGATCTGGTCTTTTAGCCGCTGATTACGAAAACCAAGGTCCCAAAATCCTAAGTTACTTGCAACACCCACAAAAATACAAAAAAAAAACCCTATTAAAGGTATTTTTCACGATAATTTCAAAAATAATAAAAACACATCTGACGAAATTCACCTTTTTTAATAGTAATTTGTACATGTGGTTCGTTTATGTAAAATTTTATAATAAGAGATAGTTCGAGAGGGCAGAGCCAGCCTTAGGTAGTGCGAGGCCCATGCAACCAGTAGGTGCGAGGCCTCTTACAACCAGTACACATAATAAAAACCTCTCCCTTAACTCTGCTTTTCTATTTTCTTTTTTATACAACGTCATTAGCTTAGTTCTTCACATTCAGCAATTGCAAAAATGTAATTGCATAAATTTTATGCACTGAAAACAAAAAAAAAACTCAGATCTTAGCGCCCACAACGCTATAAAAACAGTTCAGAAGCTTTTTATCGGCGCTTTTCGGAAAAAATGAGGCTCACGAAACCCACTGCAATCGAATTAATTTGGCGCCGGCTCTGGGAGAAGTTTAAGCTTACTCCTATAGAAACTTACAATAAAAAAAATTGGCAAAAATTTGTCTTTCTACTTCAAATTTTATTGAATGGACATTGATTGTTAGGCAAAAATAAATAATTTTCACCTTTAAGAGGGTCAATCTACCCCCTACCTATAGTTGTATTTTATTTTGATTTAGGTGTGCGTTCACCACCCGAAACGTTTTGCACAAATTCTTCAATATTCTTAGAAATACTTCACCAAACAAAAATTAATATGGTAAGAAATTAACTCATATATCAAATTCTACTTCAATTTAGGGGAATGAATAAAGGAGAGAGGAACTTCTCCCAGAGCCGGCCTTAGGAGCGCCAAATTAATTCGATTGCAGTGGGTTTCGTGAGCCTCATTTTTTCCGAAAAGCGCCGATAAAAAGCTTCTGAACTGTTTTTATAGCGTTGTAGGCGCTAAGATCTGAGTTTTTTTTTGTTTTCAGTGCATAAAATTTATGCAATTACATTTTTGCAATTGCTGAATGTGAAGAACTAAGCTAATGACGTTGTATAAAAAAGAAAATAGAAAAGCAGAATTAAGGGAGAGGTTTTTATGATGTGTACTGGTTGTAAGAGGCCTCGCACCTACTGGTTGCATGGGCCTCGCACTACCTAAGGCTGGCTCTGCCCTCTCGAACTATCTCTTATTATAAAATTTTACATAAACGAACCACATGTACAAATTACTATTAAAAAAGGTGAATTTCGTCAGATGTGTTTTTATTATTTTTGAAATTATCGTGAAAAATACCTTTAATAGGGTTTTTTTTTGTATTTTTGTGGGTGTTGCAAGTAACTTAGGATTTTGGGACCTTGGTTTTCGTAATCAGCGGCTCAAAGACCAGATCTATAGAGATAATAAAATTAGTCTCTGGCCGTTAATCATCTTTAACACCCACAACTACGTATTCAATAGTCTTGAATGCTTGTGGCGGATTAAGCGACCTCTAGAATGTACTTAAAGTTCTGAAAAAAGGCATACTAATTTCGGAGAACATATAGAACAATATAGTAAAAGAGAACGATTTTTATAAACTTTCTTTGTGTCTGAATCACTATAACGTACAAGTCACCTCTTGGTTTGATCCCTTCGAACCACTCTAACGCTTCTCAATAAAAATAAATTTAAGAAATGAGTATGGGAAATTGTTTGGAATAAAATGGTCTACAAAAAACGTCTGAAGTATTTTTTTAATTAAATCAATAGAAAAAAAGTTATAGTCCTTTAATGATATTTTACCCGAAAATTTTAGTCGTTTTTTAACTATAACTTTTTCATTTTCAATTTTACGATGAAAAGTATGTCAATCAATATTGTAGAAAATACAATTTTCTACTCAAAAAGTCTTAAAAAAATTTGGTGCGACATACGGCTGTTAAGAAATCGTGGAAAAATTATTTACACCAATTTTTTAAAATGGCGGCCAAATGGGGGGGCTTTCAATCCCGAAAACTAAGACTTATACAACATTACAACTCCCAACTAGTAAAAGACAACTTGGAAGAATTGAAAGCGAAGACACTATGAAAGTAGTTAATTATATAAGTAATTTCCTAAATACACACAAAAAAGAGTGCCAGTTTTCTTTAGATGAGATTTTAGCAGATTATACAGATAACAGGCCAACTCTAAAATGGATTTTACATAAAATAAAAGAAAAATATCGAGAAGACATAATAATAACGAGGTTAAAAACAAATCTCCAATTATATCTTTTAAAGATACTGGCCACGAAATTTTATATAATGCATGGTATGAAAAAAGAGAGAAAAAAATGTAAAATGAGCGATTAAGATTAATTAAATCTGCAGGGGAAATTATCGTAGAAGACATTCGTTCAAAAGCTTACTGCTGTGAAGAATATCCATCACCAATGACGTTTCTCAATAATGCTGGCGACGACGTTCCAGATACATTGCAGGCTTTACTTGAAACTGTAATTTTAAAGAACAAGCGTGGAGATTTAGAAAAATGGTGAGTGATAATTACTGCGATTTCCCATGCAATTATTTCTGCTACAAGACCTCGATCCTTCATATCATCAATTCTAACTGCACTGAGTTCTTTTTTACTAAAAAGATATGGTTCCAGTAGCCTTTTAGATATATTATCAGCTCTAGGCTTTGCAGCTTCTTATAAAGAAGCTAGATTGTTTGAAATTTCCAGCGTTTTGTATCCACATTTACAAAATTCTCAACCAGGTTTTATTCAATTTGTTTTTGATAATGTTGATCATGAAACGTGCACATTAACTGGAAGTAATACACTTCACGCAATGGCAGGAATTCAATGCATTACTCCAGCGAGTAGAAACTTATTTCCGTATCCTATTCCTAGGCTTAAAGACCTACCAAAAAGTATTGAACTTGCAAAGTATGGGCGTGTTGATGTAATACCATTTAATAAAGTCAAATCTGGTTTCGCATCCATAGTTGTGGAAGATTAACGAGATCTTAACCTATCATTTACCCTATATATTCTATTAAGGCTCTTCGATATCTATCATTTGGCACAAATTTCAAGCTGTTATCTTCATTAATGAAAATTGACATAAAAAACTGGTGAAAACCCATGTTTGGGACAGGATTCAACAATGCAATTCCAGGTATTATAATTAGGCCTCTTCGAGTTCTATCATTTGGCATTCATTTCGAGCTGTTATTTACTACAGTTTTAATTAGAACAATAAAATTGGCTAAAATTCGGGCATTTTCGGCCATCGGGACAGGCTTTGGCAAGGCTACCCTAGATATTCTATTTAGGCTCGTCGAGCTCTATCATTTGGCATGCATCCCATTCTGTAATCTTATACACTCGACTTTTCTACAGCCGGCTCTTGGACTACTAGTTCAGAAATCAATTGCTATCAAGCACAATCGAATGGTATTGCTCTCATTCCCGAAGTAATGCAAGGCACATACGATCAAATTAAATTTAAAAAAAATATGAAAGTGTTACCTTTGAAAAGAGTATTTTCAAAAATTAGCGCGAGCGAAGACAACGTCGTGGTGGTTGATTCAGATACACTTTTTCGAAGAATGCTTTTGTTTAAGCCAAGTAATGCAGAGTTTGAAGATTATTTTAATCATGAGCTATCTTCATATCCATCATCAATATTTGACGGTTTTAACATGAGAAAAAATAAAAAGTCTGATCTTTATGAATTTTTCACACCTGTTGAAGATGATTCTCTCGACGACATATATTTTATAATCGATGGAGGTTATTTACTTCATAAAATAGTTTGGAATGCTAACGAAACATTCGATGAAATCAGTGCAAAATTTAAAAATTACTTAATACGTAACTATATGAAATGCACTGTTGTTTTTGATGGTTATCCCAGCGGAATTAATAATGTGGCCACAAAAACTGCAGAAAGACTTCGCCGAACTAAGTAAGTCGGCCCCGGAATACAAATTAAAGATGCCTTAAAACCACTGTCCAAGCCTGATAGATTTTTAGCGAATGAAAATAATAAAAAAAACCTCATTACCTATTTGATTGATAAGCTTTCCTGTGCAAATATTGACGTTAAACAAGCCGAGGAAGATGCAGATGTACTTATTGTAAATACTGGTAAAGAGAACGCTCACAATATGAAAAATGTAGTTATAGTTGGCCAAGATGTCGATCTTCTCATCCTTTTACCAATGTTAGCGGAAGAGTATACAAATGTATATTTATTAGAACCTAGTATCGGAAACGTAACAGCTAAATTATTTTAATTTCACATAAATAATTCTAAAAGAAAAAAAAAACTGAGTCATCATTTATTCAAAAATATTATATTCTGTATAGCCTATAAATGAAAATACGAAAAATTGGTAAAATGAAATTATGACAATTTATACTAAATTGGCTATAGCTTTGGCATTTATAAAGAGATTTTCAAAAACTTGGTATTATTTTCTTTTGACGAGTTTTTTCTATGTTATTAAAGAGCTAAATTGATGTATTTTCATATATTTATATTTTTAAAGTTATTTTTAATTGGATCAGTTTTTTCAAATGTGTCAGCTTTTATCTCGTAACCTTTATATTAAAAGCAAAACTTTTCTTTACAAGAGTTATGGGAAATTTTATTATCTTTTTTTTCAAAATTTATTTGAACAAAATGGGCTTATACACTGAAAAAGAATTAAAAAAAAAACTAACAGTGAGAAAAATCGATCAACATTTTTTTGAACTTAGGGGACCTAATTACATCATAAAAAACTCATGGAACAAAAAAAAATTTCAAAAAAGTCGGCTAGTGTAATCAGTTCGCGAAGTATGGTCTGTTGAACATTTTCGTATAAGTTTTTTCTTCGAATTAGTAAAAAGCTAGTTAAGGTGTTATGTTTTTCACTGTATTGAAAGTACCTTTCAAATAAACATTAAAAAGACGTTGAAGAGGTTGAATGAGACGAAAACAAATATATAACAGTTGGGCTGAAAAGTTCGTAGGCTAACATAGTAAAAAATATTTTTTTGAAAAAATTCGATTTTATTATTCAATATAGTTGCCTTCGAGGGCGATACAACGATTATAGCGGTCATACAATTTTTCGATGCCATTTTTATAGTACGATTTCTCTTTAGCCTCAAAATAGGCCTCAGTTTCGGCGATTACCTCTTCATCAGTGCTAAATTTCTTTCCAGCGAGCATTCTTTAAAGGTCTGCAAACAGGAAAAAGTCACTCGGGGCCAGATCTGGAGAATATGGTGGATGGGGAAGCAATTCGTAGTCTAATTCATATAATTTTGCCATCGTTTTCATTGATTTGTGACACGGTGCATTGTCTACCATGCGCATTCCAGAATATTTATGCCATAACCTTGCCAGTCGACTGTTGCGTATTTCCACGCTTTGGATTCGGTTCATCAAGTGCAGTCCACTCGGCTGACTGTCGATCTGTTTCATCCATTGTAATATATCGACGGAAAAATTCGTGTTTATTACGGTTGAATATCGCTAAACATTGCTCCGAATCATCAAAACGTTGTTGTGTTTTTTATCCATTTTTTCACAATAACAAAAGCTGCTTCACTCGCAATGCTATATCTCACGAACTAATTATCCGGCAGCTGTGAAATTTATACACGTATCTTTTGAAGGTTATTACTAAGTAAAAATCACATGGATTTAATTTTAGTAACGCCATCTATGAGTCAGCCTACGAACTTTTCAGCCCACTTGTTAAAATGAAATAAGGGTGAAATATATTGAAACAGACTGAAAATGTCGAAAAAATATGGGAACCACTGAAGAAAGTTGAAAGAAATTGAAAAAGTCGAAAAATATATGGAAAAAGTCAGCAAATATTGAAAATATTAAAACAAGTTGAACGCGGTTGAAAAACTCAAAAAAATTGAAAAATGCTGAAACAATTCAAAATCGATGAAAAATCCGAAAAATAAAGAAAAAAACAAATAAAGTTGAGTACTAGAAGACCGACCATAGTTCGGTTTATCGTTTTGAGGTTGAAAAAGTCGAAAAAATGTGATGCAATTGAAAGAGAAGTCGGAAATATTTAAAAAAATATTGAATAGGGTTGAAAGCCCGAAAACAAGTTTAAAAAAATTCGGAAGAAGTTGATTACATTTGAAAAACGTTGAGAGAGGTTGAAGCAGGTGAAAAAATTTGATAAACTCGATAGCATGTCTATTAAAGTGTTGAAAAAGTTGAAGAAGATTGAAAAGCTCAAAAAATATGGAACGTGTTGAAAAAAGTTGAAAAGGTTGAAAAATATTGAACAAGTTGAAAGAGTTTGAATAACTCGAAAAAAGTTGAATAAGGTTGAAAAATTCGAAAAAATATGAAAAGAGTTGAAAAATGGTTGAAAAATGTTGAAAAAGTTGAAAGAGTTTGAATAATTCGGAAAAAGTTGAATAAGGTTGAAAAATTCGAAAAAATATGGAAAATGTTGAAAAAAATTGAAAAACTCGAAAAAAGTTGAATGAGGTTGAAAAAGTCGAAAAAATTGAAAGAGGTTGAATAACTCGAAATAAGTTGAACAAGGTTGAAAATTTCGAAAAAATATAGAAAATGTTGAGAAAAGTTGGAAGAGGTTGAAAAATGTTGAAACAGTTGAAAGAGGTTGAATGACTCGAGAAAAGTTGAATGAGGTTGAAAAATTCGAAAAAATATGGAAAATGTTGAAAAAAGTTGAAAGAGGTTGAAAAACTCGAAAAATGTTGAATGAGGTTGAAAAAATTTGGAAAATGTTGAAACGGTTGAAAGAGGTTGAAACAGCTGAAAGAGGTTGAATAATTCGAAAAAAGTTGAATAAGGTTGAAAAATCCGGAAAAATATGGAAAATGTTGAGAAAAGTCGATAGAGGTTGAAAAATGTTGAAACAGTTGAAAAATGTTGAAACAGTTGGAAGAGGTTGAAAAACTCGAAAAAAGTTGAAAAAGTCGAAAAAATATGGAAAATGTTAAGAAAATTTGAAAGAGGTTGAAAAACTCGAAAAAAGTTGAATGAGGTTGAAAAAGTCGAAAAAATTTGGAAAATGTTGAAAGAGTTAAAAGAGGTTTGAAAAATGTTGAAAGAGGTTGAATAACTCGGAAAAAGTTGAATGAGGTTGAAAAAGTCAAACTAATACTGAAAATGCTAAAAATATTTGAAAAAGGTAAAAAATCGCGAAAACAGTTGAATGAAGTTCAAAAGTCGAAAACTTGAGAGAGGTTGGAAAATAATGAAGCAGTTGAAAGAGGTTGAAAAAGTCGAACTTAGTTGAATAAGACTGAATATATTGAAACCAAATTTTATAAGGATCACTCCTATAGTACGCTAAATATGGCATTTTACGCTATAAGTTTGTATGGGAGGTGCCACGCCCACTAATCAAATCCCATCAAAATTCATATAATTTCAAAGCTTATAGTAACCGACACCTCTGCACCAAATTTAAAGAATATTACTCCAATAGCACACCCACTGACACACGTTTAATTTCAAAGCTTATGGTAACCAACACCTTAACACCAAATTTTAATGAAATTACTCCCACATCACACTAAATATAACCACTAACGTTTTTGCAAGCATGGGAGGAGCCACGCCCACTGATGTAATACCATCAATATTCATTTAGTATAAAAGGTTATAGTAACCGACATCTCTCTACCAAATTTTATAAGGATCACTCCTATAGTACGCTAAGTATGGCATTTTACGCTATAAGTTTGTATGGGAGGTGCCACGCCCACTAATCAAATCTCGTCAAAGTTCATATAATTTCAAAGCTCATGGTAACCGACACCACTACACCAAATTTAAAAAAAAATACTCCCATAGCACACTAAATATAACACTTAAAATTTTTGCATTTAGGGGAGGTGCCACGTCCACTGATGCAATCCCATCGCAATCCATTTAGTTTCAAAGCTTATAGTAACCGACATCTCTATACCAAATTTAAAAAACGTTGCTCTCATAGAACAATAAATGTGGCATTTAATTTTTTCGCTTGTTATCATGTCCTAACACCCGTTTTTGGGGTCAACTTTTCTACTTTGGGGTCAACTTGAAAGGCAACCCATGTTTGGGACAGGATTCGGCAAGGCAACCCTATATATTCTATTTAGTCTCTTCGATCTCTATCATTTGGCATGAATTTTGTAACGAACCTACGGCTGAGGGGTCTTGACTCGCCGGAGTCCAGAAATTCGGTCACAAAAATTTATATTTTGCAAGGAGTGGCTCTTTAATAAATGAAGGGGATCGCAGAGTTAATTTGTTTTTTAAATATTTATTTATAATTCAGTAATACGCTTGAAGGCGGTATAACAAGCTGGGGCAACGTGTTGTAGGGCATATTCGAACCCTGTTCTTGTGTGAACTGGACACCTATATCGTGTGTTTCCAGTTTATCTCCGGTGAGTGAAACTTTAAGTTGGCCTGTACCTGGGTTTGGTGATGTTGCGCGTTTGTGCAGCGACTGCAGCTCTTCAAGCCGCTTTAATTGAGCTGTCGAATGAGTTTCGTCCGATAGAAAACCCTTTAACCGCTTCCGCATATCGTCCATGGTGCCTTGAGTATCAACGCCAAACTCTTCACAGTAAGTTGTGAGTTCCTCTTTCTTCAAACCGTGGATCCACGACACGTTCACCATTTTCACTACAAATGTGTTTTTTTTTAAGTTTGTTTTTACTGTCACTGATTGATGTCTATAATTTTTTTTTTTTTAATATTATTTTCTTTTTTAGGGAAATTTTCACCGGGCACTGTGTCTGAGCGATTTTTCACTGTCTGTTTTCTTTTCACTGTTTCTTTTTTTTTTTCCCTTTTCTTCTTTTTTTCTTTTTTTTTTTCACTGTTGTTGTTTTTTTTTCCACAATTTTATTCTAAATTTTCCGCCGCCGGCGTACCACACAATTTTCCTTGTTGGTTTTTGATGTTTTATTCTCGCTGCTGGTACTGCTGTTGTATGCAAGTTGCTGAAGTCAATGCTGAAATCTTCGCTGATGTACAGTGGCTCCAACGAATAATCGGACAAAGCTTTCTTTTTTTAAAAATTATATGAAAAATTACGAACTAATTGGAACTTCAAAAAAATTGGAATGCCATTCAATTCATCCTTAATTCTCCATTCATACAACAACAAACAAATTTAAAAAAATCTAACCATGAATTTTTTAAAAATTATAAAGATTGAATAACTCAGTTTTACTTGCTCAATGAATAATCGGACAACATAACAAGTAGTGAAAAAATTGTCGATATTTTTTTCTATAAAGGATTATTAAGGGTATTTTGTTTTACGTTGCGTTACTTTGCACCTACTAGTTACATTTAGTGTTAGAAATTGTATTAATTTCAACGCGTATTACCAGCAATGGCTCCAAAAGGAAACCATGCATGCCAGCTTATTGTAAAATCACATGGAGAAGGAAAACTGTCCACGAAATTGGTGAATTAGTCGGAAAAAGTCATTCGACTGCCCACGGAATCATAAAAAGGTACCGTCAAGACTTTAGATTGACTTGCAAGTCCAAAGATGGGCAAGGAAAAAAGTTTAATAGAAGATTAGAACGAAACATTTTAAGCGAAATTAAAAAATATCCGCTCAAAACTGCAAAAAAAATCAATTATCTGTGGATAGTAGGCTTGGAAAGGATGTATGCTTGAACACTCTATGTAATGTGTTACATAGGAACGATTTTCATGGTAGAGTTGCAAGAAAAAAGCCATTTATGAGCCCAATTAACACAATCAATATGGTGAAATTTACAAAAGAATACCTTCTCAAAACTGATGAATATTAAAAAACCGTAAGAACTCATTTAATATGTTTAGAATGTTGTCATTTTAACTTTATCTGTATAAAGAATCTGTGTAGAGACTATTCCCTGGTCACGAATGTACGGCAACGGGGAGCGCATACACCCGCAAACCAAAAATCCGATGCTCACGACGCCTTTCGATTCTATGTCCCTTTTACCCGCTGCAGAGCTCTCAATTCCAATGTGATCACGCATGTGAGTGCGAGAACACCGTGGAACCTCGAGTTTTTAACTGGCCGTATGCGTGTCGGCTTCCAGGCCACGAATGTACGGCAACGGGGAGCGCATACACACGTAGACCTAAAATCCGACGCTCACGACGGCTTTTACGACCCTATTACTCACTGCCGAGCTCTCCGCTCCACAAATGCGAAAGCACTGTGGAACCTCGAGTTTTAGCGGGCCGTAAGCGTGTCAGCTTCCAGGCCACGAATGTACGGCAGCGAGGAGCGCATACACACGTAGACCTAAAATCCAACGCTCACGACGGCTTTTACGACGGCTTTTACGACCCTATTACTCACTGCCGATCTCTCAGTTCCACCAATGCTAACGAATACGGGAGAGCGAAAGCACCGTGGAAACCTTTGAGTTTTGGCTTGTCGTATGCGTGTTGGTTCACAGGTTACGAATGCACTGATACAGGAGCGCGTACATTCGCAAATCTTAGACCCAACGCTCGCAATGGCTACTATATCGCCTACTCAGTCACCCCTCTGCTCTACTCACTACGGTATAAGTTATATGGTATATAACAAAAATGTACCTGAGTTACACGCTGCTGGTCGTACTTCTGCTGCTGCCTCTCCGATACACTGCTTCTCTGCTCCCACTGCTTTCTCTGCTTCCACTGCTTGTACTGCGATCACTACTGCTGGCTGTTTGCTTAGCACTACTTGCTTCGGCGGCTCTTCACAACTGACTTGATTTTTAGTGGTGCAAGCCCTTTTATACATCGGAGCTGCGTTTAATTTTCCACACCAGTGGCTGAAACAGCTGATCGTTCGCACCAATAGCTGAGTTTAATATACTCACCGCTTGACATCGCAGGTACTTGACATCGCTGGTACGTTGACATGGCCGACTTAGGTTGCCACCTGGGTGTTTGATGCGACTTGGATACGATTTCGTTAGTATACGACTTAATAATAAACAACAACGACTTAATTAATGTGCCTTCATGGCTTCTTAAACTTTAATATAAAATAAATAATTCAAGTATAAAACAAATAATAATAAAGATAATAAAAATAAAGAAATATAAAAATCAGTTCTGCTGCCGCTGTTGTTGCTTGTGGGCGAAAACGAGGCCCCCGCCGACTTTCGTCATCACACGAATTTCACGGACCCATATGGTGCCGTCCCGGTTACCGAGGAGTCGAACTTTCCTACCGTTTATGTTACGGGCTACTCCGAATCGTTTCCCCAATGTTAGCTTTGCGAGATTACTTTGCTCCAGACGAGTCAAAGGCACATCAGGCTTTCCGCTACTATACCACAGCGCCGGTCCCTCTGGATTGGTTACTGCAGTAGTAGTGGGTTCAGGGCGGCATGTTGTGTGTTCATCGCTCGATTCCTCCTCACTACTACTAGTCGTGTCAATTTCCTTACCTTCGGACGTTTGTTCGGATTGTCCTTGAGCGGCGGTTGTGTCACTGGTGGGGGCTTCTTCCATTGGTTGTGCTTCTCCTATTTCGCTTCCACCCATCGCTGGTACTTGAATTACCATCTTGGCCGTACGTTCCCATCGTCGGAACCCCTTACCCCTAAAATCGGTCTGCGTTTTCTTAAAAATTGCCCACGCTGTACATCTTCTTGGGCTGGGCAACCGCTGTCCGTTGTCACTCTCCGCCGAATGGACCGTCGCTGTCGATGACAAGGCCGAGCCTGGAGAATGTGGTCGGTTTTCTAGGCCCCATAGGTTTTCAGTACCTTCTAGACTCCATATGGCGTCCATTTCCTCTAGAATGCCGAGCCACTCTGCGTCCTCGCTCTCGGGACTGGTTGTTAAGACTGCGACGTTATTCGAATGACTGGTAGCTTGAGCGTTGTCGTCTCTCGGTGGGTGGTGTTTGCGAGTCGTTTTTGGAGGGCTGGTGGACGTCCGAGCTGGCGATGATTGTGGCGGGACCCTTTCGCGCGTCGCTGCACGTGGCCTGTGTTGGTGACGCCGCGTTGAATTTGGACTTCTGCGTTTGTTCCGTCCCCCCTGTGTCTGGGTCTCTGGCTTCTGGACAGGCTTTCCAGACGTCTGTGGAGGGCTGTCGCACGAGTGAGCTGGTCTGGGCCTTGGTTGTGACTGGCCTGTTTTGCGGATCGGTGTACGTGACCTATGTTGGTGGTGCGGTGCTGGGGTTGATCTTGTGGCATTTTGTTTCTTTTGAGCGTAGTGTACACTATCTCGTTGCTGCGCTGCGGACGGTTGTGAGTGAAGAGATTGGATTTTCCTTGGCGGTGTCATACTCGTACTTCTGTGGCTGGCTCGATGCTGTGGTCTTGTTGAAGTGGATACCCCGCATGATCTGCGCGGTCTCTTCCTTGATTGTTTAGGACTCTGTGATTGCAGAAACGTTGCCCGAGCGAGCTTTTCTTGCTGCTCCTCGACTACTGGGCGTTTTCTTC
Source organism: Tricholauxania praeusta (assembly GCA_949775025.1). Lineage (NCBI taxonomy): Eukaryota > Metazoa > Arthropoda > Insecta > Diptera > Lauxaniidae > Tricholauxania > Tricholauxania praeusta. The sequence goes on along the minus strand of OX459029.1, from coordinate 94,576,750 downwards.
TTCTACGGTTTCCTGGCTCTGGGGCCAGCCCCTTTCTTGCCCGATTCATTTCGAAGGGAAAATCCAGTATTTTCGTCCGTCGTCCTTGACTACTTGCTTCGTGATGGAGCCGCCATGATCATGATGATCATGATCGATGTTATACCCCGACTTGGGTGCACTGGTCATTGTGTTGCCAAGTTGATCTTCACGATGTCGAATACCTCCTTCAGGCGTACTGCTCCTGACTTGGGTTCTTGCCTCGACTCTCCCGTTCCTGTGGTGACCTCATCGTAAAGTGCCTTGGGTAGTCGGGGCTGTCGACCTTGGGTTAGGAAGGCGGGGCTGTATCCTGTAGTTTCCGATACGCTAGTGTTGATCGCCAAGGATATCTCCGGCAGGTTTTCATCCCAGGTCCTGTGATGGTTTTTCGCTAACTGTGCTATTATTATTTTTACCGTTCAGTTGACTCTCTCAGTGGGATTCTCCTGTGGCATGTAGGGTGCGGTAAATCGTTGTTTTACTCCGATCTCTTCAAAATAGGTTTTTACAATTCGGCTGGTGAACTGTGCGCCGTTGTCCGTGATGAGCACTTTTGGCACCCCATACCGTGCCAATATTCTTTCTCGGAACGCCCTTACCACCCCTCAGCGGTGGCTTTTCGTAGTGGAATTAATTCAGTCCACTTAGAGAATCGGTCAAACAAAACTAGTAGCATACTGTTTCCATGAGTTGATCGGGGCAAGGGTCCCACGAAGTCTGCGCAGACTGTGGCCCAAGCTTCTTCAGGGACAGTGATGAGCATCTCTCCTGCTGGAGCCTGCTGACTGGTTTTGTAACGCTGGCACGACTCACAGCCTCTTACGTAACGGCTAACATCCCGGGCCAATAGTAACGGTTAGCGATGCGGGCGATCGTCATCCTGATCCCCAGGTGTCCGGCGCTGGCGCTGTCGTGGTTTTCCTCCAGTACTCTTTTCCGTAGAGGAGTAGCCACACACAGTTTCCACTGGGCGCAGTCTTCGTCCGTGGGATGTCCTGGTAGATGTCGGTATAGCTGGCCTCCAATCTCGATGAAGTCGGGAAATTTCTCGGGTTGTTGACGCACTTCGTTTTTTCTTCTCCGTAGCCAGGGACAGTCATCTTCTAGCCTGCTGTTGACTGTGGCTACTCTTAACGTCTCTTGGGGTTGTCGGGATAATGCGTCAGCCACCACGTTCTGCTTACCTTTGCGGTACTGCACTGTGAACTGGTACTGTTGCAATTCCAGCGCCTATTGCGCTATGCGGCCTGTGGGACTTTCGATAGAGTTCATCCACTTCAACCATAGGTGATCAGTTATTACTATGAACTGATACCCCTCTAGATAGGGACGCATTTTCCGGATGCCCCATACAATAGCCAGGCATTCCTTTTCGGTAGGCGAATAATTTTTTTCCACGTGGTTTAGGCTTCGGCTTGCATAGGCGATTACCCGCTCCTCTCCATCACAGGTCTGCGTCAGAGCGGCTCCGAGACCCAAGTCACTGGCATCAATCTGTAGGCTAAAGGTTTGATTAAAGTCCGGGCAAGTTAGCACCGGCGCCTCTGTAAGTTTTTGTTTGAGTATATCGAACGCGCTTTGTTGCTCCTGACTCCACTTTCAATGTTTGCCTTTTTTTAGCAATGATGTCAGGGGTTGGACCACTGATTCAAAATCGGGAACAAAGCGGCGATACCAAGAAGCTATCCCGAGGAAGCGCCGTACTCCGCGCACGCTCTGTGGTGGGTTTAAATCGCGGATTGCGGCTACCTTGTCCGGGTCCGTTTGTATTCCTTCGCCATTTACCACATGACCGAGATATTTAATCTGGGTCTTGAAAAATTCACATTTTTCCGGATTTATCCGCAGATTTGCGGCCCGCAATCGCCGGAATACTTCGCGCAGGTTGTGTTAGTGCTCTTCTAGGGTAGCTCCGGTGACAACAATATCGTCCAAGTTGGCGAATGCAACCGGCTCCATCTCCGCGCCAATGACACTATCGATGGCCCGCTGAAAAGTTGCTGGAGCTGAATCGAGGCCAAAAGGCATGACCTTCCACTGGTAGAGTCCACGCCCTGAAACCGTAAAAGCGGTATACTGCTTACTTGTCGCCTCCATCGGGATCTGCCAGTAACCATCCTTGAGGTCAAGGCTGCTGACGTATTTGGCGTTGCGCAGGTGGTCCAAAATGTGTGTAATTCGGGGAAGCGGATACGCGTCTGGCACCGATCTACTATTCAATTGACGGTAGTCAATACACAGCCGCCAGGCTCCGGTCTTTTTCCGCACCAACACAATAGGTGCACTGTACGGGCTGTGGGATGGTTCAATGCATCCTTTCGCCAGTAGTTTGTTGATCTCCTCATCGATAATCGCTTGCATTGCCGGGTTTCGCGGAATATATCTTTGCTTAACTTGCCGGTCATCCCTCATGACAATCCGGTGCGCGGTAAGCTGTGTGACGCCTTGTAGACCTTCAAATTTTTGGAGTTCATCTGCAAGAAAATCTTTAATTACCTGTTCATCTCCATGCTGCCCTGCTATTGGAACTGTTGGCTTCGCTTCGGCGATGGCTAGGGCCTCTGCCTTGATTGCTTTTGTAGAATGTGCTGATAAAATAGTCGTCTTAGTCTGCGGTAGATTTCGGCGCTGATTTTGGTGCTGATGTCGGCGCGATCTGCGGCGGTGAATGGACTGAGGTTTCTGTTTATGTTGTTGTCGACCGTTCTGCTGCTGATTTTCTTCTGAGTCCGTGCATGGTGGCTGAGGATTCATTCGTGTACGCGATCGAACGTATTGGTTTTTGAATGTGCTTCAAGCTTAAGTGGATTTCCTGTTGTTGACCTGGCTGGGCCCTTGTATGTCGCCTCCGTGCTGCCCTGGGATTCCTTGACGGCAAGCGGTGGTCATGATTTGGCTGAGGCTTGCCCAAGTTGAGCGTGTCACCTCCGACAGTGATGGTGGCGGCGCTCTGTGCTAGAAAGTCGAGTCCAAGTACGAGATCTTCAATAGCGTCGGGCATAATGATGAACTTGAACTTTCCCCAGTGATCCCCATATTTTACCTCGGTCTGGATGGCACCATCCAATTGTCGACTTGATCCATCGGCCAGCACGACCTCGCCTCGGTATGGTACCTGGGTGGACTTTCCACGCAAACTGGCCGCAAATGATTTTCGTATAAAGCTCATCGTCGCCCCGGTGTCGAATGTGGCCGACACCCTCTCTCCGCCAACCGATATGTTGACGAACACTCGTCTGCGGTCGGGTGTTATCTGTACTACTTTTGTTGAGGGGATACCACTGGAGCGTCCGCCTCCCCTCGTTCTGGGCGGCCTCCTCGTTCTGGGCGGCCTCCTCGTTCTGGGCGGCCTCCTCGTTCGTTTCCCGCTGAATGGCAGCAGCTGATGGTTCTGATCCCTAGTCGGCCACAAACCCAACAAAATAGTTTCTGTGGTGCTCGGCACTCCCTTTTGAAATGGCCATGCTGCCCACAGCGTCGGCAGGCGGTTCGGACGTCGATCCGATTTTCGTTAGTTGGCAGCATCATCCGATGTCGTTCGGCTCGGTTACTGGCTACAGTTGGTCTCTCCGGTTCCCGCTGCCGAATACACTCTAGGTCGTCTGCTAATGAAATTAGGTCGGCTAATGAAGTGAAATCCTTCCTCTTAATGTACCATTGGTACTCCGCCGAGCAATTCCGAAAAATACGCTCGATTTGGCGCTCTTCTGTAAAGTGAGCATACCGCATCATTGTTTGTAAGGCCAGCACGTATTCCTTGAAAGTCTCACGGGGCTTTTGAAGTCGTTCCCTTATGGCGTCTTCCAAATTTTCCAGATACCTTGAAGGTAAAAAGAATTTTAGGAAACTTATTTTGAAATCGTGCCATGACGCCCACTGTTGGTAGTTATTCCTATACCAGGCTAACGCTTTCTCACGTCCTAGGGACATAATCAATATTGATTCCGTATGCTTCTGCTAATTCTTCGACTCGTTCCACGAACATTAGCGGTTCTTTCAGCCCGTCATACTTCAATCCCCATTTTCGCACCTGTTCCATTACCGTGGTACCAAGCGCCACGGGGCCGCTTGAAGGCGGTATAACAAGCTGGGGCAACGTGTTGTAGGGCATATTCGAACCCTGTTCTTGTGTGAACTGGACACCTATATCGTGTGTTTCCAGTTTATCTCCGGTGAGTGAAACTTTAAGTTGGCCTGTACCTGGGTTTGGTGATGTTGCGCGTTTGTGCAGCGACTGCAGCTCTTCAAGCCGCTTTAATTGAGCTGTCGAATGAGTTTCGTCCGATAGAAAACCCTTTAACCGCTTCCGCATATCGTCCATGGTGTCTTGAGTATCAACGCCAAACTCTTCACAGTAAGTTGTGAGTTCCTCTTTCTTCAAACCGTGGACCCACGACACGTTCACCATTTTCACTACAAATGTGTTTTTTTTTAAGTTTGTTTTTACTGTCACTGATTGATGTCTATAATTTTTTTTTTTTTTAATATTATTTTCTTTTTTAGGGAAATTTTCACCGGGCACTGTGTCTGAGCGATTTTTCACTGTCTGTTTTCTTTTCACTGTTTCTTTTTTTTTTCCCTTTTCTTCTTTTTTTCTTTTTTTTTTTTCACTGTTGTTGTTTTTTTTTTCACAATTTTATTCTAAATTTTCCGCCGCCGGCGTACCACACAATTTTCCTTGTTGGTTTTTGATGTTTTATTCTCGCTGCTGGTACTGCTGTTGTATGCAAGTTGCTGAAGTCAATGCTGAAATCTTCGCTGATGTATATGCGCTGAAATTCTGGGTTAAAAGTTGTTGAATATATATATGTATATTATTATGGTTTTATTCCCCTCTTAAAGAAGCCAAAGTCCCTGCTCGGGCGCCATTGTAACGAACCTACGGCTGGGGGGTCTTGACTCGCCGGAGTCCAGAGGTTCGCTCTTTAATAAATGAAGGGGATCGCAGAGTTAATTCGTTTTTTAAATATTTATTTATAATTCAGTAATACGAAAAAAATATGTATAATATACATTGTATATATATATATAAATAAAGTTTAACAATGGAAAGTAAACTGTTACCACGTCAGCGTGCCTCGGTTTTGTATTCCGTCGTCGTAGTGAGGTTCGTAAGAAAAGTGTGACTGATTTCTCTGCCTATGCGGTACCCCAGTCCTACTTTCTCATGCTTCTAAGCTAACTGAAACTTTAATGCGCACCGGGTCCCTGGTCACGAATGTACGGCAACGGGGAGCGCATACACCCGCAAACCAAAAATCCGATGCTTACGACGCCTTTCGATTCTATGTCCCTTTTACCCGCTGCAGAGCTCTCAATTCCAATGTGATCACGCATGTGAGTGCGAAAGCACCGTGGAACCTCGAGTTTTTAACTGGCCGTATGCGTGTCGGCTTCCAGGCCACGAATGTACAGCAACGGGGAGCGCATACACACGTAGACCTAAAATCCGACGCTCACGACGGCTTTTACGACCCTATTACTCACAGCCGAGCTCTCCGCTCCACAAATGCGAAGGCACTGTGGAACCTCGAGTTTCAGCGGGCCGTATGCGTGTCAGCTTCCAGGCCACGAATGTACGGCAACGGGGAGCGCATACTCACGTAGACCTAAAATCCGACGCTCACGACGGCTTTTACGACCCTATTACTCACTGCATAGCTCTCCGCTCCACAAATGCGAAAGCACTGTGGAACCTCGAGTTTTAGCGGGCCGTATGCGTGTCAGCTTCCAGGCCACGAATGTACGGCAACGGGGAGCGCATAGACACGTAGACCTAAAATCCAACGCTCACGACGGCTTTTACGACCCTATTACTCACTGCCGAGCTCTCCGCTCCACAAATGCGAAAGCACTGTGGAACTTCGAGTCTTAGCGGGCCGTATGCGTGTCAGCTTCCAGGCCACGAATGTACGGCAACGGGGAGCGCATACACACGTAGACCTAAAATCCGACGCTCACGACGGCTTTTACGACCCTATTACTCACTGCCGAGCTCTCAGTTCCACTAATGCTAACGAATACGGGAGAGCGAAAGCACCGTGGAAACCTTTGAGTTTTGGCTTGTCGTATGCGTGTTGGTTCACAGGTTACGAATGCACTGATACAGGAGCGCGTACATTCGCAAATCTTAGACCCAACGCTCGCAATGGCTACTATATCGCCTACTCAGTCACCCCTCTACTCTACTCACTACGGTATAAGTTATATGGTATATAACAAAAATGTACCTGAGTTACACGCTGCTGGTCGTACTTCTGCTGCTGCCTCTCCGATACACTGCTTCTCTGCTCCCACTGCTTTCTCTGCTTCCACTGCTTGCACTGCGATCACTACTGCTGGCTGTTGGCTTAGCACTACTTGCGCCGGCGGCTCTTCACAACTGACTTGATTTTTAGTGGTGCAAGCCCTTTTATACATCGTAGCTGCGTTTAATTTTCCACACCAGTGGCTGAAACACCTGATCGTTCGCACCATTAGCTGAGTTTAAAATACTCACCGCTTGACATCGCTGGTACTTGACATCGCTGGTATGTTGACATGGCCGACTTAGGTTGCCACCTGGGTGTTTGATGCGACTTGGATACGATTTCGTTAGTATACGACTTAATAATAAACAACAACGACTTAATTAATGTGCCTTCATGGCTTCTTAAACTTTAATATAAAATAAATAATTCAAGTATAAAACAAATAATAATAAAGATAATAAAAATAAAGAAATATAAAAATCAGTTCTGCTGCCGCTGTTGTTGCTTGTGGGCGAAAACGAGGCCCCCGCCGACTTTCGTCATCACAATTTCAAGACTTTTAATTATTTCATAACACATGATTTTTAACACAACGATGTCATAACAAAAGTAGTGTGCACCTCTTTGCATTACCCAGTAATTAAACTTTTCATTGATATGAAAATTAAAAAACAAAACGAGTGTGCTCTAGACCACACGGCTGAAGTATATACTTCTTTAGCTCCATCTATATGTATGTATACATATTAGGGTAGTTCTTAAGAAAAAAAAATTGGGACTCCCCCTCAATCGGTTCGAAATAGGATAAAAAAAATTCAAAAATTAATTTAAAATTTTTATCTTTAACCCAGTGATGGATTTACGCCCAGGCCCATGAGGTCCGGGCCCAGGGCGGCAAATGGCAGAGCTTTGAAACCGCAAGAATAATTGATATTAATAATTGTTTTATTGCTAATGTATGAAAAGTTTCTAGTAAATCATATTAGATAATTTTATTAATGAATTTAGTTTTTAGATTTCAAGTACTTATTCTTTTAATTTTTATACCCTACACCGAGATTATATTCACTTTGTCTCTCCGTTTGTAACACATCGAAGGGGGCGTGGCAGGTATGGAAAAGTATATATATTCTTGATCAGCGTTACCACCTTAGTCGATTTAGCGATGGCCGTCCGTCTATCTGTCCGTTGAAATCAGGTTTTCTGGAAAACCAAGAAAGCTAATTAAATTAAACTATCACACACAAGTCACATCTTCTTGCAGGCATCTTGCTATTGAAAATGGGCGAAATCGGTTGACGGACACGATTACCGCCCATACTCTATGTAAATTTACCCAGGGCAATTTTGAAAAATATTGCAGTGATTTTGATGAAACTTGGTGATTTGGTGCACATGTGAACCAAATAAGGATTAGGCTGGGTTTCATGTTTCCAAAAGGTCGTACAGGGGCGTGACACAGCCCTAAATTTTATCATTTAAACTACCATATATTGTATGCCGTTCAAGATATTGCGATGAAATTTGGTAAGCTGATACATATCAAATAAGTCTTAAATTGAGATAAAAGTGGGCAGAATCGAGAAAATAGGCGTGGCAATTTTCAACTGTTAAAAATTTTGATTCCGTAGATCTCAGAATTGGCACAAACGATTTCCATAAAAATTTTGGGGATGATGCCGCTGAAAGCAGTCATCAATCAATCTCAGCTACTTTACTGAACAAATTCGCTCAAGGGCGTGGCACCGCCCACAATATTTATAAACGTTGTGTAAAGAGAACTAACAACGTAATCGTTTTGAAATTTAATGAGGTAGATAAACTTCCTATAAGGTCTCTTATAACAAAAATTTGGTTCAATAGTACCTGTGGAAGTGGCACCTCCCATATAAGCAAAAACTGTTTTTTGTTATAGATAGTGTACTATGAGAGTAATCTTCATAAAATTTGGTGTATAGATGTCAGTTACTTAAAAATAAATGAATTTTGACAGGATTACATCAGTGGGCGTGGCACCTCCCATATAAACATAAATTTGTAAGCGCTGTTTTAAGTGAACTTTTGCAGCAATTGCTATGAAATTTAATGTAAAAGGTTCAGTTGCTATAGAGTATATCTGAATTAAAATTGGCTGAAATAGCACTAGTGGGCGTGGCACCTCCCATACAAGTAAAATACGGTAAAAGGCATATTTATCGAAATATGTGAGCAATCATACTAAAATTTAGTGTAAGAGGTTTGCTTATTTATTTCTGGATCAAAACTGGGCTGGATTGTACCAGTGGGTGTGTCACCGCTCTAAATTTAACTGCGGCACATATCGCAAACTATACAAGCTATTGTGCTGAAATTTAATATGAGGATGTCGATCACGAATATAGTTTATTGAACCAAAAGTGGGCGGAATTGGACAAGTGGGCGTGGCATATTTCTAATTTTTCATTTCTCTTCGATTTTTTTAAACATTTTCCTTATTCTTTCGACTTTTTCAACCCTGTAACTTTTTCCAATATATCCTATATGTATTTGTTCGACTTTTTCAACTTTCTTTATTTTTTCGACGTTTTCATCCATTTTGAATTGTTTCAAGTTGTTTCATACCCTCTCTCAACTTTTTTCAACATTTTGCATATATTTTCGACTTTTTCAACCTCTAACATTTCACATTTTTTTCGACTTATTCAACCTCTTCAACGCCTTTTTAACATTTATTTAAAAGGTGCTTTCAGCGCAGTGTAGGGTATGTGAGTTTCGGCCTGGCCGAAGATAACACCTTAGCTTGTCTAATTTATCAATATTGGTCTCTAATAAAAATTTCCTGGATATTAATTTGAAAGCCGCAGAACTATTTTTGCTTATAAAAGCAATTTTTCATAACAAATTAAATGTTTTGTTTTTTTTCCTAATTTAATTTGACGAATCATCAGAATAATATAAAAGTCGAGTCACGGCCAAACGAAAGAGTACCTGATTCTGGGCAAGAAAATTTTCGAACCACAATTTACTATCCCATTTTGGATACTCTGAGTGAACACTTAGCTGGACGTAACAGCGTATACGAAGAGCTTTACTTAAACCTCAGTTTATTTGATAATTTATCCAAAATGAATACAAATGAGTTGAAAAATCAAGCAAATACACTGGTTAATAAATATCCCAACGACTTAGACGTAACATCATGGAATGAATTCCAATTAATATGAACACAAGTGATAATTTGCAAAAAAACAACTTAGTTTCCAATCTATGTTCTAGCTTACTTACTTACTTGGGTGGCCATAACAACCCGTTACCGGGTTACGGCCGACCTCAAAAGCTCTCTCCAGGTGTCTCTGCTTCGCGCGCGCCTTCTCCAAGTCACACCAAGCGTGGATAGGGTTTCCTCGGCTTGATCTTTCCATCGGAGCCATGGTCTTCCTCTTCGTCGTCGCCCAGCTGCTTCCGCATCAAACACCTTTTTCGCCGGAGCTTCTTCGTCCATACGCACAACATGTCCCAGCCAGCGAAAACGTTGGATAGTGATGCGCTTGACTATGTCAATGTCAGCGTAGAGCTCGTACAGTTCGTGGTTCATTCGAATACGGTAGTCGTCGCCGACGTGAACAGGACCGAAGAATTTTTCCCTCAAACACCCCAAGCGTAGTTGCATAAGTGAGGTTAAGTGAGATTACTTCTTATTTGGTAAAACGTGCTGTTCTAGTTTAGTCGTTTAAAGATTTAATAAGTAATTTTTTGTCCGCCTTACCTGCCCGTAATGTTCAAAATGTAAATAATGGTTCTTATGTATTTAGTTTTACTAAGTTTCATGAATTAATTTATATTTGGAAAACGGTATTGAGGTGTATCTTCAAAAGTGTTTCTTTTTTGAATGGACAATCTTCAGACACGTGTATAAAAAAATATAGAGAAATACAGACGTAATTATGTAACTCATCATATCCCCAGAGAGACATAGCTACACTTGCAGGTGTTTAAAAGTCGATTTATAACCGTATTAAAAAATAATAGATCAAAACAAGTCTCTGAACGAAAAAGAATCACCACAACTACAACTCGTACCGACCGTGAAACTATATACATCTACCTCAAAAATTGTAAGAAAAGTATGGCTCACTTAACTACGATGACAAACGACGGGGAAATTATCGTCTCCAATGGAACAGGTCGGCTGCATTTGACAGAATAGAACCTGATCGCTTGTCAAAAAAAGGTGCCTGACCAATAACATGAAGAAGAATCGACTGCAATTGGCCAATTAACACTTAAAAATGACTGATGCGTAATCTAATTGAGTACGTGCTACCTCTTAAAATAGAGTAGTTCGTAAACTACTGATTTTTATTTTAATAATCGTGTTTTACAGGTATACTTCTCTGACGTGTCAAAATTCCAACTTTTGGTTGACAAAATTAAATTTTTCCGACGATGCCCTGGAGAGCAGTTCCACCCCGACAGCCTTGTAGAGAGGGCTAAGCACCTGTATAGCATCATGGTGTAGCCTATGATATCAGCCAAAGGTATGGGACTCCTATACATCGTGGTAGGGACCAGAGATACGCAATGGATAGCTCGTGTTTATTATTTTTTTCGTAATTCATTGCCTTTCATATGCATTCGTTGACAACAAGAGCTTCGTTTACTGTGCCGCACTGTTGACGCTGGCTCAAAATGAATTGTTATGAGTTTCGCTGTTAACGACTGCGAATCATCAAAAAGGCAATGAAAAAGCAGCGAATGGTTAATAGCATTCGTGAAACTTAATACTGTTGATGCGAAAGGTTGCCATAATAAATAAAGATAAAATAAAAAAGAACAAAACACAATAATTGACAATGCCGACATTACCATGCTGTATGTACATGTAGTGTTATAATAATATAATATTAATACAAATAACTTTGGATTTATTTGTATGAATAAATCAAAGTCTGTACACTATATAGGTATAATTTTATTTGTTTTGAGTGGACTTTAATTTTGGGGGGCAAATATGTCGTTAGGTTAAAAATTAGGGTTATTCAAAATGTTTGTGATATTTTCATAAATGGCAGCCCTAGGCAGGGCATGCTATTCTGCTGCGTTTACTTTAGCGTTAATGGTTACTATTGAAATCGCCTGGGATCACAAACAGTCAGCGACATTCTTTTTTTGAATTCAATATTTAAATACGAACAGACGTGGCGCCAAAAATCAAAACTATACAATATTGATCAGCAAAGATGAAAAATTGCTAATTTTTACTTTATTAAATGTTGCTTACAGTTTTGAGTTTAAGTTTTATTTCAGAACGTAAACTTAGTTTTTATCCTGTGAACAATGGAATATTTAGTCTTACATATGTATGACCATACATCGAATAGCAAAACACTTTTTTTCTTTTATTTTATTTAAAAATGTGATTTTTTCAAGCCTGCTATTTTTTACTTTATTTTCTATTTTATTTTATGCAAAAAATTTAATTCATAAGCTTTATTTTTTATTTTATTCCAAAATTACTTTTTTTTACTCATTAATAATGTTTTTTACTTATTTATAATGAATAAATGAAAATATCCACAAAAAAAAACTACGAACTTTTCACTTTATATTCATTTACGTAATTGGCAATGCATGGCAACCTTCTATCATCAACAGAATGAAGTTACACGAATGCTGCTTACCATTCGCTGCTTTTTCATGGTCTTTTTGATGACTCGCAGTCGTGAGCAGCGAAACTCATAACATTTCACTGACAACTGTCGTGCTTTCATTCGTTTCGTATGATTGATGTTAAGTGTTGATTCGCTGTTCGTTTTTTAGCGAATGTTTCATAGCTGCGTAAGAATGCATTCGCGCTCATCTCTGGTAGGGACCATAAGGCAGGACCAACTCAAGCGAGTACGAAGAACTCGCCTGCTGTCACAGCTCGAAGAATGGTTCCCTGGTGACGAGAGTACATTTTTATGCACGATTCGGCATCATACCACAAAGCCAGAAGTGTAACTATAATTCTAGCTGACGAAAATATTAGCTATTTGCCTTGGCTGGGCACTCACCTGACTTGAGCACCATTGTGAACATGTGGGAGCTAACCAAACGGCCAATCGTCAAAGAATTGAATACCATCAAGCGGAAGTTGATTGAAGCAATCGTCAGAGAATGACATCACAACACCGAGCTCCAACAACATCCAAATAAATTGTATACAGAGAATGCCCGAAGCATACAAGCCATCATTGCAGCTATTGGTGGAATCACCAACTACTTTAATTATTTACATAAAATCTTCAGAGAACGTAAATATTACTTTTACGAAAAAATAATTGAATGTACACTACGTAATATGTTGATTTTATTATCTTAATAGAATATTATAATAAAAAAAAATAATTACTAGACCTAGATTCAATTATTTGTTCAAAAAAATTATACAAACTAGAAAATGCAAAAATATGAGTACTGTCCCCATTAATATGGCCACCTACTGTACAATGTATTGCATTAAAAAATCTTCGGGATGTTTATCCTAATGTAGACTCTGCTCTACGACTTTTTTTTAGTATTCCAGCTACAAGCTTTTTCCACCCTGAAACGGGTAAAAAGCTATTTATGTGCAATTATGGGCCAAGAGAGACTTAATGCCCTCGCATTATTGTCTATCGAGACTCAATTAGTGCAATAAATCGATTACGACGATATAATCGACGTTTTCGCTCGAACCAAAGCGAGAAAAGAGGTATTGATCGCATAAGTTAACCAAAAAATTATTTTTAAATTACTAACTTATATTGAAAATTATTTTTAAGAACTTATGTAATCCAATAAAATTATAAATAATATTTGATAATTTAAATATTTAATAGCACTACTCTACAAATTTACATAAGCTTTCACCACAACGAATGGCGATAACATTTTCTATGGTAAAATTTTCCGTAGAATCCGAACATTGTAATGGTTTTTTTTCAATTGGCCCCAATTTTCCATATACATAACAAAATTCAAAAAAATGCACTGCTGAGAGCACATATTTCCCTTAAATGCTTGCAAAAACTAATATTGTCAGCCAATCAATTTTTGTATATTCTGGAAGAAAGTCAGATACAAATTTTAAGGTATAAAACTTGCCAATAGTATCTGTGATATGGCTTTTAAGACCAAAAATAGGTAAAACATTTAATTTTGTTTAGCAAATTCCAAATTTGTAGCCCTATATCTCAAATTAATTACAGTGAAATTCCCCATTACGGACAGCCCCATATCCGGACAGCTCCCATAACCGGACATATTTCAGCATATTTTCCATATAAAATACATTCCGATAGCCGAGCGCTCCAATAACCGGACAAAAATAGTGCGACGGTGGGTGTCCGGTTAAGAAGAATTTCATTGTATATGGGTGATAAAAAGTTAGCTCTCCTACCCTATAGAAAATTTCATTACAAAAATTTTAAGTAAATATATATTTGTTTACAGAAAAGTTATTCTTTACTAAACTAGAGCATTATTAACATAAATGCTTAAACCATTTTTCCTTATGAAACAGTTTTATTCTGATCAAATGAAATTTATAAATACATTAAATGATTTTATTCAATTTAATATTTCTTTTTTGTTGTTGATTACATACTTTATTTTTTTTCTTAATCTTAAGAAAGATTTCAGAATTAATACATATAGATATTTTTGAATACATTCATAATGACAAAATTTTTGTCTGTAATAAGGAATATGAGTGACATCTATTATTCCTTTGTGATTCATAAGGTTTGTCTCTCTTATAATTCCCCAACGAAAAATGGTACCTACGTTTATTTTAATAATGCTCCAGTTTCGTAAATTATTATTTTTCTATTGACATATACATATGTACTTAAAATTTTTGTAATAAAATTTCCTATAAGAGCTTACTTTTTGTCACTCATATAATTAATTTCAGATATAGGGTTTCAAAGTTAAAATTTATTCAAGTAAAAAACGAAAAAAGATATTTTTTACCTATTTTTGGTAATAAGAGCCATATCACAGATACTATTGGCAAGTTTTATACCTTTCATCCAGAACATACAAACATTTAAAATTGATTGGCTGACAATATAAGTTTTTACAAGCATTTATGTGAAGTAAGTATGTGCTCTCAAGAGTGAATTTTTTTTTTTAAATTTTGCTATTAATATGGAAAATTGGGGCCAATCGAAAAAAACCCATTACGATGTTTGGACTCTACGAAAAATTTCAATACAGAAAATGTTTTCGGAAGTTGTTGTGGAAAATCTTGTTGAGTGGTGTAATTAGATATATAATTTTGATGATAACTTTTACATAGAAAAAAAAAAGTCGGCACACCGGCAAGGGCCTAAGGCGGAATCGAACCTAAATCCGCCCCTGCTTTAACCCATACGGACTTATAAATATGTTTATATATGGGTATTTCCACGAAAACGGAAGTTTTTGTCCCGTGCGTCACCTTGGTTTTTTGAAATTATCTTGAAAACGAAAAATTGGCCAAATTCAACGTTAAGACCAATTATAAAGCTGATTAGGAGCTATAAGTTAAGCTTATTGTCAAAATAAAAATCCATTTTATTTTGACTCTTTTTTTTACTTTAAATGTTTTCAACGGTCGTACGGGACCCATGGAAATGCCCATATGTATAATATATACATTAGACATGTTTAAAAAAAGTCATGTTTAAGAATACTTCAAGAACACTCGATTTTCAAAAATTTCTTCATATTCGAGTATTTCCTCATTTAAAAAAATAAAAAAAAAAAATGATCCTATAGCTGCTACCAGAGCTGCAAAATTCTCATTTTTTTGAATTTGACCAAAAAATTGATGAAAATTTGATTTTTTTCTTATTCATAATATTTTTTTTTAAATATCGAAAAAAAATTTGCCAATATTTTTTAAGACTATACATAAGGAGAAAAACTGAGGTCTCTCCGCGAGTAGAGCTTTTGTGTTTCTTGTGTAACAACTCAAATCCTTTGTTGTTTTTACTACATTCACCTCAATACACTATAATTTGAAATTGTCAATGGCACTACATAAATTTCCATTAAAATAATAAATGAGAAAACAATTTTTTTCCATTTTTGGTCCAAAAATTATTAAAAATTAAATTTTTTTTAATTTTTTTTTATTTTAAAGTTTGAAATAATACATTTCACTGTTATTTAAAATAATTTTTCCATCTAAATAATAGATATTGTATTATTTACTTCGTCACATCTATTTATTTTAATGACAAAACAAAAAAAAAGAAACATAAAGCTTAAAAATATTCATTTGTAATTAAGTAATTTGTGAAATAAAAATTATTGTATTAATTCACAAATTATTTCAATACATAGAACCTGTCCCATTCGATATCTTTTTACCTAGGCAAATCGCGGTGAAAACCATTTTCAGCCTGGTGAGTAAAATTTTTACGCTGGTGACTAAAACTTTCAATTTTGCTGTCCCATTCGATGAAATTTTGACAACACAAAATTTTGACATTTCATTGTGGAAATGAAATAAAAATGTGAATTTTTTCCGATATTAATTATTCATTATAAAAATGCGTATTGTGTATGTACCGTCAGATTACCCTTTACATGCAAACCAGAGTTCGTAAATACTCCTCATTGAGGAGTAAAATTTCACTCCTCATCCTCAATACAATTCAATTCAAGAGTATTCAATTTTGAATTTATCAATTATGAGGAAAAAATAATGAGCGCTCATTTTTTTAATATCTTGAGTGAATAAATTATTATTTATTTCTCCTTCATATTGCTCACTCACTGAATATTATTTTCAATAAGACTCAATGAGTGAAAAAATTTTTTTTTACTCGCCCATACTTTTTATTCATAAATTGAATTTTATTTTACTTTATCTTTTGAGTCAAAACGTTAAATTTTTTTTCAGTTTTATTGAAACGAAAGTAAAGCGATTTTGTTATATTATAATAATAGGCCGATTTTCAAATTTAGATATACATAAGTAAATTTATATCTTTTGATTCAGAAATGAATCAATCAACATGCCCTAGGTGTGAAAAAAAACTTAAAGGAAAAGTGTTACATAATATTAAAAGGCACAAGCACAATTTCAAAGAAAATGTCGCGACAACGTCCAAAAGATTAAAAAAATTTAATACTATCAATAAGCTAAATCGTATACGAATGTCCGTTTCTTTTCACTAGCCTATATTCATGAACGAACAGGAACTCTGCGATGTTAAAAGTGACAGATGTGGTCCCGACCCTTTTAAAAGGGTGTTTTGATCCATTTTTGGAAAAAAAAATGATTGCTCTAATCGATGGGTAAAGGTTGAAGAAGGATTTTGGACATCACTAAAGAAGGCTCGAGACCCTGGAAACAAACGCTTTTGACCTGAAAATGTGTGCCCAGGCCATGCTACCCGTTTTTGACACATTTTCAGGTCAAAACCGTTTGCTTCCAGGGTCCCGAGCCTTCTTTAGTGATGTCCAAAAATATTTTTGAGATATCTTTCGTTTCAAAAAACAAAATTTTTTTCCCTAAAATGGGTCAAAAATGGGTAGCATGGCCTGGGGAGACATTTTCAGGTCAAAAGCGTTTGCTTCCAGGGTCCCGAGCCTTCTTTAGTGATGTCCAAAAATTTTTTTGAGCTATCTTACGTTTAAAAAAACAAAATTTTTTTCCCTAAAATGGGTCAAAAACGGGTACCATGGCCCGGGGACACATTTTCAGGTCAAATAAGTGTAAAATAACTGTAAATACAAACGCTGATCGTGCGCATGCATTTCTGCGTGATAGAGATCATTTTCTTTACGCGCACATTTTTGGGCGACAGAAAATTTGTTCTTGCACAATCGCATATCGCGCTTTCTCACATTGTTCATATTCATTTGTGAAAAAATTGTTGGCTTGAATTCATTCTTTTAGCAATGCTACTCGTTGTTGAAAAAAAACGGAAACTCACATACTAATGCGGTGCAATAAAGAGCGATTTTCAATATTGCAAAAAAATTTAAGAAAATTCATACATGAATAAAATGCGACATTTTGAGTGTACATACAGGAATATTTCCGAACTCTGTCATACGTGTATTAAAAGTTAATTCCCTTCACTACAAACATTTTGCTTGAAATAGAAAAATCGACAAATGAATTTATCATTTGAATACTCCTCACTTTTCACATCATCTCAAAATGAGTTTATCATTTGATAAACTCGAAATTGATGAAAATGAAACGATACGCATCAATACAATGTTCGCTCGTTTATTATTTATCAGTGAGGAAAAAAAACGAGTGATGAAGACAAACGAGGAGTTATAATCAGTGTTGCCACTGAGAAATTTATTTTCCTACCAAAATTTTCTCGAAAACCTACCAAAATCGTTTGTAACCTACCAAAACTTTACAAATTAAAAAAAAAACCTTTTTGCAGCATTGAACACGTTTATTAACATTTAATGCTGCTTAAAATAATATGCTTGTGTGTCGTCGTTTGAAATGCTTAACACATCAAATGTCGGGCAAGTGTGCGCAAAAAGTTACCACATGATACATGCAGAGTACAATTAAGCGATAAACGTCAGAAGAAAGAAAAATAGTAATTAATAATCATTTTGAAGGCAAAACCGATCGCAAAGTTACAAATTTTTTAAGAAAATGAAAGCCAGCGGTTCATGGTATTATTAAATGATATAAAGAGGACAAAAGGATTTCAAATAAACAACGTACAGTGGCAAAAAAAAAAAAACGTTTAGCTCGATAGACGAAAAATGGACCATCCGAGCTGTGATCAAAAAAATTATGTTATTTACGGCCGGTTTCACAGTGTTTAGTTAACTAAAGATTTGAGGTTAACTATCCAATTTCAGTTTCATAGCAATTAGTTAACCAAACAAATTTGACAGGTTAACTAATAGTTAACTAACAGCTGATTGCTGTCATAACGAAAAAGAACATAAGAAATAAAAGCACAAAGTTTCAGAAAAGCAAATAGTACCTATATAAATATGAATTCAGATTGGGACTGCAAAGTTCATAGTGATTCAGATATTGAAGTAGTATGGAATACTACCTTGATCAAAAAGTTTTAGGACTTTATTTTTAAAATGAAAAATACAAGTTTATTCATCAAAATCGATATTGTCTCCTTCAAAGTACTCCCCATCGACTGCAATGCACTTATGCCAACGCTTGACCCAGTCCTCAAAAGCCTTTTTATACTCGACCGTCGGTATGGCCATCAGGGCCATCTTCGATTTTTCGATGACCTCTTCTCGGCTGCTGTAACGCGATCCGCGGAGCGGTTTCTTCAGGTGGCCGAACAGGAAAAAGTCGCAGGGAGCCAAATCAGGCGAATTCGGTGGATGTTGGACGGTATTCATGGAGTTTTTGGCCAAAAACTCACGAATAATGATCGCATTGTGCGACGGCGCGTTGTCGTGATGCAAAATCCACGAGTTGTTTGCCCACAAATCCGGTCTTTTTTGGCGAACTGCTTCACGCAAACGTCTCAAAACGCCCAAATAATATTCTTTGTTGACGGTCTGACCTTCTGGGAGGAATTCATGATGCACAACACCTCTGTAGTCCATGAAAACCGTGAGCATCGCCTTCTTTTTCGATTGAAAACGACGTGGTTTTTTCGGTCGCGGCTCATTGGGTGAACGCCATTCACTCGCTTGATGTCTGGATTGCGTGTCGTACTCGTAAATCCACGTCTCGTCACCAGTAATGATTCGTTTGATGAATGTTGGGTCGGATTCAGCCTTGGAAAGCATGTCTTTTGCGTCATCAACGCGGTCCCTTTTTTGCATGAAATTCAGATTTTTTGTAAAAAATCGAAACCACACACAAAAGTAGATGCACACAATACGGCGTCACTTCAAGAAATGTCAAGCTGTCAAGCTGAAAATTTGACATAACGTCCATGACACTTCTACCAACACAACAAAAAAAAGAGAATTGAAATCGGACGAACGAGAGCGCCACACGGTGACGAGTCCTAAAACTTTTTGATCAAGCTGGTATTGCAATTGCTCGTCGAAAAAAAATATTAAGATCCCGTCCATATTACTTTCGGTAGGTTCCTTGCAAGCCGTTAAAATCGTCCACAATGGTCCCCCATATTTTTTCCTTCTCGTCTAGACTAACTTTATCCTTTTTTTTGCATTCGATGATGTTTTCAAAGTTGCCGACCAGCTCCAACTAGCAATTTATTTCGTCTGCCAAAAATTTAGAAGATCTTGTTGTTGATTCCATTTCACAAACTATGAAATGTCAAATAAAAAACAAATGTTTTGTGCAGTGATGCCAAATTTTGTACAAAAAATTATCATTAGTTAACCAATGGACTGTGAAACTGAACAACTTAAATTTGGTAGTTAACTAACAGACATTAGTTAAGTTAATTAATTGGTTATCTAAACACTGTGAAACCGGCCCTAATAGTCCTTGTAACTTTCGTTTCTAATACTGAGGGTCTGAGCACACATGCAACAATTTAGATGTGCGATCAGTCGCAACACTATTTCGTCACATTGTACATGCCTATGCGTATTCCCAAACGTAATTTGTATGCAAGAAAACAGAGACCATACCCACTTGTTGAAGATAGGGTTGGCAAAAGCTTATTTCCGGATATAAATATTTGCTTCCGGATTCGAAAAACTTTACGAAAAAATTTCAATTTTCGATTTTCATAAAAATTTGTCCTAAATCCTACCAAAATCAGGTTTAACCTACCAACCTACCAAGAGGAAAAAAACCTACCCGATTTGGTAGGAAACTACCAAAAACGGCAACGCTGGTTATAATAGAGTGAATGCTGATTTGCTTGCGCTCTTGAGTTTTTAAAATGAAAAGATAAGTATAGAAAGATAAATAAAAAAGAGCAATTGTGTATTTTGAGTGCTCTACGCACTCTGATGCAAACAAAGTTAAAATAACTTATTTGAACTTGTTTCCAAAGTTATAGAAATAGATTGTGAAACACAAACTCTATGTCACTTAAGATTCATTTTAATTTTAGAAAAAAATTAAGCTTTATTCTATTAAAAATTCATTTTTTTTAAAGTTCCACATAAACTTAAATTTTTATAACTATGTACATTAAAATGTATTGGCAAAAACAAAATATAAACTATATAATATTTGCATAACTTCAACACCATTTTCTTCATCTTATTCCATAGCTTCATCGCCACTTCCCACTCATCTTCAGATTCACTTTTGTCAGCTGTATCTTCTGGTTCAGAATTTGATGAATCTAAAAATGTAAAAAGAATGTTAATACAAATGAAAGTTCAATGCATTTTAATATGCAACTTACCATTGAATATAATTTTCCAATAGTTCCACATATAACTTTGTCTTGTCTCATCGAGTTTCATGTCTGCAAAGAGGAGGAAATATTACATGAATTAAATTTGAAATTTTATGTTTTACCTGATCTTGCATTTGCTTCTGCATGTTCTCCTCCCTGTCATCCACCGTCAGAACATTGTGCAGCCTCTTGTGAAGCTGCAATTTCTTGTTTTAGTGCTTTGGAAAAATGTTACCAGTAACTCTTACACGTTATTTTATAACAGTATCTATATAAGGCTCAACATCTTTGGCCTGTCGCGTAGTTTCCGCCTCAGCACCTACTGCAGAAGCCAACAGTGCATTCACCGACTGTTCCTCAGCTGCTTTATAGATGAAACCATTCGCCTTATCGATGTAATTTCGCAAGCATAACATGCTATCCGTACTGCGTGTATCTAATAATTGAAGTGACACGAGTGCATAATCCTCAACCATGGAACAGATGGCAGTATTTAACTTTGCATATTTCCGCATGCTGGGTGTATCATCGAGAGCTTCCAGTAAATACATCTGTAACCAATCGAAATTTTCTTCTAGATATTCCATACAATACATTAGTGCTCCATTTGGCCCAAGCTGTAGCTCATTCATTACATCCTCAACAGTAACTAAGTTGCATTACATCAACGACTGTTTTGCACTCCATATTCTCATTTGCTGGATCGAGATTGACCACGCAAATATTACGACCTAGTTCTTTATAGAATTCCAGGGCGCGATGGCAGTAAGTTGTCTTGCTGGAACCGGGTGGTCTATAATAACTAAAACCAGGCTATAACCAGTTGGGCGTAGAGTGGATTTGAAAACTGTCAAAAACAATACGAAATTGTAAAGTTTCTAATAATATTTTCTAAATAAACAGTTTAACTTACAAATTTTCTTCTTTTTATTTGACTTAACTTGATTGCTATTTGAATTTCTATCACTTGTCAAAACTTGTACTAGCCCCAGGGCTAGTGAAAATTTTGGCATGTAATATTCACCTCAGAGAAATGTCAAAATTTCATTTTCGAGTAAAAAGATATCGAATGGGACAGGCTCATATAAATATTTTTAAACTTTGTTTTTTTTTTGGTTTTTGTCATTAAAATAAATTGTTATGACTAAATAAATAATACAATATCTATTATTTAGATAGAAAAATTATTTTTAATAACAGTGGAATGTATTATTTCAAACTTTAAAAGTTTCGATTCTTAAAATCTCATCAGTATATTTTTGGTTGATATCTACGTCAGCACTCAAATTGCACTCGCCATATTAATACATTGAAGCAAGACGCCACTTGAGTGGATTAAACCGTAGTTCTCCTTTGTTATCGCAGTTTCTTAAATTATTTGTTTATGTTGTAATGCACATCCATTGGCTGTAAGACATTACGTGTTTAATACCTGGCTAAAGTTCAATAATCATTTAATTATTAATATTATTAAGAAAGCCAATAAAACAAACCAAATATTTAAATTTATTATGGGTTTTCATTGATAAATTAATATTTGGGGCATTTCAGGTGAAGCGGGCAATGAAAATAAAGTGAGGTCGTGAAATTTGTTAATATTCCGGTAAGATATACATCTAGTAGACATAAATGTGCACTAGAGTGGTTCAAAATATTAAAATTGCTCCAAACTTCGCTCCCCGGGCACCAAAAGTTTCGTATTGGTGCGAATAAGAACCACGTAAAATTTGGTCCATTTCAGAAAACGCCACCCTTTTGAAAACTGGGCAATGGTCCTCAATCTATCAAAAATGATTAATATCTGTCCGAAGCTGCCCCCTAGAGGGATCAAATGTATGACAAGGTCCCATTATTTTTTCTTCTCCAACATTTTTCCTGAATGTACTTACCCCCTATCACAACCCCTTAGGGGTGCTCCGCTGCAAAAATGACATTCTTGTGAAATTGACTTCCCCCTCTTCTCAGATGCCTCAGAAGGGGTAAAACGCAAGACGAACTCGCATTATTTTTACTCTCTCAATCTTTTCCCTGTACACATTCACCCCCTATATGCCACTCTTTTGGGGGTCCCCCCAACAAAAAACACAAAAAATTTCGAAAAATAGTTCATATCTCCCACGTAGTGACCCAAAGAGGGTTGATATGTATCACGTATATGTATCAAGTCCTATTATATTTTTTTTCCAATATTTTTCCCCAACATACCTGCCGTCTATCTGCCACCCTTTTGGGGGTTCCCCTACAAAAAACACAATATATTAAAAAAATTTCTAAAAATAGTTCATAGCTTTCCCCAAATGACCCGTAGAGTGGTCTAATGTATTTCCAGGTCCTCCCTACATTTTTCCGAACATACTTACCCCTTATCTCAACCCCTTTGGGGGATCCCTTTGAAAAAATGAAAAAAGTTTCGAAAAATAATTCATATCAGTACTAGGTTGTATCAGGCGCGGATCCAGGAAAAAATATTGGAGGGGGAAATTGGTTATGTTAAATTTATGTCCAAAAAAGTTTACTGTAGATATATACATGAAATAAATATTGTTTTACTATAATGTTCGTTCAGGTTTACATTATAAGCCATATAGCTTCTTCTTCTTATAGTGGAATTATAGCTCTGTTCGCTTCAAACAGGGTTGCCAAGAGGCCAAGGCATTGATTGCATGTCAAGGCCTTGTAGGATTTCAAAATTTTCGGAAGATGATGGATGATTTTTGTAAGTTAAAAAAAGATGATCAGGTCTTCTATTTAAAACCTGCATTACAGACGCCTTTTTCGTAACGCCATTACTGACGTGAATGTAATCCACCCATACTTTAAAATGAGTATATTTCTAAGACTTGTTTCTTAAATCAAAAAATTTTATTTTTACAAGTAAAATCACGTATTTTACTATGTAACTCAAAAGTTAATTTTTTTAATTTACAATTGGATAATTTCAGTTGAAAAAAAAAAATTAAATTATATAATTGAAAGTTCACGTTTCGATTTTTCTTGAAAAATTTCACCGAAAGATACCCAGACACATTTTTTAAATTAGAAGATTTTCAACTTTAATTAATTAAATACTTCTAAGGCTAGTCTTAAAATATGTGGAAATATATAAATTTAGAATAAATTATGGGTACAGGTTCATTGCACTTGGATACTGTACAAATTTTGCCTGATTTTTTAACGTGTGGGCACATTCCATCCTGCAGGGTTATTATTGCTAAGAAAAAGAAAAAAGAAATTTAACTTTCTACTATTTTATTTTGGGAAGCTCTCCTCATTTTTACTAGTGAATTTTCGTCTACTCAGTATCAAATGAGTATTTGTTAGTGAATAAATCCTTTGATTGTGTAATGAATTTTGAAATTTTTATAGGTAAAGTTTATTCTCGACTTGCTCTGAAGGGCCAAAAAAATAAGTGCTACCACAATAAATTTTGGGTACAAAAATTATTTTAATTATTGAATCACGAGACTGAATAATCTTTATACATATCTTCAACGCAAGACTTACGCTATATTGAATTATTACCGTAGATCGAAAGAGGTTGTTTTGTCAAACGTCCACAGATATGTAACGTATGTACGAACGACAATCAGAATTTCAGCGCCGTTTCTCGCGTTCACTATGGCCACCCCTAATTCCGCTTCTCGCATGGAAAATCAACTTTGCACTCGGTTTTGCTTTTAGTGTGCAGTGTGGATGCATCTGAATATCGTGATAGTAACATATATTCCGATTAGCCCCAATTTTCTATATACACACATAGACCTGCACATGCTTATAGAAAAGTCATAACTACTATGGAGCATTTTATTAACATCAACGCAAAAATATTTTTTCTTCTATAATTTGAACATTGTACTCGTACACTCTAAGAAGTGGTTGAGAAATCACTGCAATAAATGTTGCAACATTCAATAAAATTTCACAGCAATAATAATAAAAATATAATGCTCAAAACAGCGTTAAAACCCCTAGCTACACAACATTCACGCAGATAAAGTGGGAAAAACGCTGCATTAGCTGCATATTAACTCAGAAGAGAGTGAGATAGAGTGGAGAGAGGAAAAAGCTCGTGAGAGGATTCACGCAGTTATAGCGTGAAATATTCAAATTTTTGTGCTGTGAGGTTTTACTACAATAAATGTAGGTAATCTGTTGCCAGCAATAATTGTAGTAAATTCCCGACTTTTTTTCTTAGAGTGTATGTTAAAATGCATACACGAAAAAAAATTCTGAAAGGACCTTTTTTCAAATTGTAGGTATTTCCTTGATACATAATGGGTTTTCATAATTGTTTTTTACTTAGCACTAAACGTCACTTTTTCATAAAACCCATAAAATAATGAAGAAATTTAAAAAAAATGTACATATATAAGAAGCCATTATGTACTAACGAAATACCGACAATTTGAAAAAAAGTCCTTTCAAAATTTGTTTCGTATTTGTAATCTTAACATACAAAGTTTAAATGACGATAACTTCGAAAAATGTGGCTCTTCAGCAAAATAAAAAAATATGGGTCTCTTAAATTGAATATCATAACACTATTGGCACAATTAAAATTG
Source organism: Tricholauxania praeusta (assembly GCA_949775025.1). Taxonomy (NCBI): domain Eukaryota; kingdom Metazoa; phylum Arthropoda; class Insecta; order Diptera; family Lauxaniidae; genus Tricholauxania; species Tricholauxania praeusta. The sequence continues at coordinate 94,551,619 of OX459029.1, read as the reverse complement.
TTGTAGGACTCTTCTCTATACTAAAAAAAAATTAAAATTCATTTGCTGACAATCAAAGTTTTTACAAGCACTTACTTTTGAATTTTACCATTTATGTGGAAAATTGGGGCCAATCGAAAAAAATCCTTAGGATATTCGAATTCTACGGAAATTTTCACTACATTAAATATCATCGCCATTCGATGTGATGTAAGTTTTTGCAAATTTGTAGAGTAATATGATTTGTTAATTTTTAAGTTTATATGAATAAGTTAACAAACTGAAAAACTACACATCTCCGGCGTTACTAGAATCTTCAAAAATTTTTGAAGCCGTTGGAGGGGGAAATTTCCCTCATTTCCCCTCCCGTGAATCCGCCCTTGGGTTGTATTATATTCATTTTTATTGCATTCATTGTTTATATTAACTGGCACTTTTCACAAAAAAGGATACTTTTTGCGATATACTTCTACGATTTGTAGCATTAGCTGTTTTTTTTTTCTTCATCATCGGACAAAATTTGGTTGTAGTCTTTCAAAAACGCAACACCTCTTTCAGCGGTGTCATTTACGACAGCTAAGCCTTTGCAAAAAGAGAGCACATCTCTGATCTCATCATCAGATTCCCATGATTATTGAACATTCTATATTCAATTCAAACAAAACAAAAAAGTTTCTGGGTGCAGCCAAAATCAACAGCTCTATTGGTGAAAATATTTCAATGGCAGTATATAATGTATTACTACAATGGAATATAGTCGATGAAATTGAAGCTATGGGTTTTGATACGACTCCCAGTGATACAGGCGAAAGATCAGGAGCATGTATTGCAGAACCGACTAGAACGTCAACCAATAAATCTTCCATGCCACCATCATATATGTAAATGAAATCGTACTTCGAAGTGTTTTTGATATAAAGCTTGGTTCGAGTACTTATTACTATTGAGGTTACCCTTTTTGAACGGTTTTTAAATGAGTGGAATAAATTAGATCAAAAATCCTATAAAAGCGGCCTGGAAGATAATTTCGTGCGATCAAACGATGAATGCGATGATATACATATGTATATGAAGCTTCTGTTTTCAAAACCTTACTAAGTGTCATAGCAGAGAGGAGTTTTTGGTGCTAGCACTGATATTTCTTGCTGCAGGGGGAGTACAAAATTCCTTAAGCCTGGGGCAATGAGCCATGCGCGGTTGACATACAATCTTTTAATTTTTATGTTTCGTGATCAATTCATTTTGGCTGCATAACGATTAAATGGAGTCCGATATACATATTTGTATTATATAATACTAAAATATATTCGACTATGGCTTGGATGTACCACTGCTTTTTTGTTTTCCTTGAATTGAATACAAAATTTTCAATAATCATGTGAATCTGATGATGAGATCAGAGATGTGCTCTCTTTTTGCAAAGGCTTAGCTGTCGTAAATGACACCGCTGAAAGAGGTGTTGCGTTTGTGAAAGACTACAACCAAATTTTGTCAAATGATGAAGAAAAAAAAACAGCTAATGCTACAAATCGTAGAAGTACAGTGGCACACAGCTTATTTCATGCAGTGCCAGTTTTTAAGTTTGTACAGTTGTAATTTCCAAACTAAGTAGAATATTGAAAAAAACTAAACGCCATATTTTGTAATATTCTTCTTACACTATATTTTTTTTTTAATAATTTTTTTGTGTAACTTATGAACTAAAATGTAAGAATAGTGCGTAATTTTAAGTCACAGCTTATTTCATGCAGACGCTTCATTTCGCTTTCGTGCCAACATATTGCGCCGAGTAACGGTAATTTCTCTTTGTATGTACTTTTTGTGATGTACGCAATCAGTTCAAGGGAAATTTCAGTGTGATCTTGCATATGTCAGGGTGTAGTCGATCATTCAGCGAAAATGGGTCGCCGTACTACTTTTGAGCAAAGAGAAGTGGTCATACACAATTTTAAAAACGGTGAATCGCAACGAAAAATTGCTAATATAGTGAACTTGAGTCCAGCAACTGTACAAAGTATCATTGAACGTTACGTGCATGAAAACCGGGTGCAGAATAAAGGTAGAAACGCGCCCAATAAAATTTTCAATGCGGCTGACGAACGATATATTGTTCGAAAAATAAAGGATAACCCGAAGTTATCGGCTCCGAAGTTGGTCACTGAACTAGAACAAGGACTGGGCAAAACCTGTAGTGCAGAAACTGTCCGCCGAGTGCTACGAAACCACGACTTTAATGGTCGAGTCGCTAGGAAAAAACCATTTATCAACACAAAAAAAAACCAGCTACACGGTTAAAAATTTAGGTTTAATTTTTCAACCGTTCTCAAAATTGTTTGGTTGAAAACAATATTTTTGTTATTTTTTTCTTCAAGTTTTCAACTTTTAAGTATAATTTTTCATCCTCTACTAGTTGAAATTAATACATATTTACTGATTTCAACCTGAAAGATGAATATTTCGACGCCTAAGTCAATTTTTTCAACTTTTTAGTTTAATTTTTAAACTTATTTGGTTGAAAATTTTCAAATTCAAATAAATTCAACTCCGAAGTTGATTTTTTGAACCAAAAGTATAAAAACTAAACTTCATGGATGAAAAAGTTTTTCTTTTTGGTTAAAAAATTGTTTTCAACTTTATTTGACAAATTTTCAACATTAGAAAATATTTTCAACTTCTGTCGTTCTGACGTCTGTTTTTTATATAGAATTAAAAAGTTTCAAGTTTCTTTAATTTAATAAATAATAAAAATATCAATGGAATCCAACGGAAGGCTAGTGAAAGTGAATTTCGTCAGCGAAGTCAAGATACGTGGTCATGCAAAAGACACGTCAATCAGGAGATTTTACTTCTGAAGGTGTCTTATGTTCGGGTATGTTTACTCTTTCACAATTTGTTTTGAATATTCTTAAATGTAAGTACATCCATATCTATGTACATTAGAGTGACCAAAAAAAATCGAGTTTTCGATTTCTATGTTGCTTATATGAAAAGTAGTTAGTGTTATGTCAAAAAATTAAGCCTTTTAAATTTCATTAAAATATATTGATATTTAGAGGTCGCTAGTGCCCGATTTGTGAATTAAATTAATTTTTTTTTATTTGCGAGTGATTATAGCTCTGCCCAAATGACAATTCCGCATAATATACGGGCTGTTGGAATTGATTCCTATATTTTAGGGTCTGCTGAACACGATGGTGATGGTTGCTTTGCTATACAGTGGCTAGATATATTGGTAGCATCGAAAAACTCCCAGAAAACAGCAAAAAACAGAGCAAATTTGGGTTTAAGTGAGGTAAGCTCGAAGAATAAATTTTTTTTCTTAGTCTAATATTCTTGAACATTATTGTCCGAATACAGACTAAGAGATCCTAGTCCCTATGTTCCAGTATTTTTTATCAGAACACCAGAGTAATAGAAAATTGAAAAATTCTCGAAAACAGGCCAAAATTCAAGCTTAAGGTAAATTTGGGTAATATATTTTTTAAAGTTTGTTTTCCGAAAAAATTTTTTGCACTGAATCCGAATTTGGCCTCAAAATTGACTAATCATATCAGAATTCTGAAATATTTGAGGTTAAGTACTTAAAAAATTTGGTTTTTCGTCTACTTTTGAGGCCATGTATAGGATTCTAAAAAATGTGTTCAGCTTAATATTAATAAAACCATCATTTAGTACCGTTCTTCCTCTTTAAAATTAGCTTTTAAATGGTCATCTAGCTTGCAAATTTTCAACTCACTGCGTTGATATATTCAACTTTGAAAACAATATTTTTGTCTTCATTGAGGAACTTTTTCAACTATTTCGGATGAAAAAGTAAACTTTTCTGCGAATTTTCAACTCACTGCGTTGAATAATTCAACTTTGAAAGCAATATTTTTATCATTTTCGGGAACTTTTTCAACTATTTCGGACGAGAAAGAAAACTTTTGTGTGAATTTTCAACTTACTGCGTTGAATTATTAACTTTGAAAGCAAATTTTTCATCTTTCTGTGGAGCCTTTTCAACTATTTCGGATGAAAATTTATACTTTTGTGGAAGTTTTCAACTCACTGAGTTGAATAATTCAACATTGAAAGCAACCTTTTCAACTATTTTGGAAGAAATAAAAATTTTTCGATAGAATTTTCAACTCAATACGTTGAATAATTCAACGTTCAAAGCAATATTTTCATCTTTTTGCGCTACTTTTTCAACTACTTCGGAGGAAAGATTCTGTTTTTATTTGCATTTTCAACCGAAAAGGTTAAAATTATCAACGGATGAAGTTGAAAATGCCTTATTTATAACGTTTTCAACCTAAATAAGACAAAAATTTCAACTTTTTTGGAAAGAATGTATATTTCAACATAAAAAGTTGAAAAACTATACTTAAATTTTAACCGTGTATGACGAGTTGCCTTCGCTAAAGAGCACGCACAAAAGAATTCGGACTTCTGGAACTCTGTTATATTTGCGGACGAGTCGAAGTTTAACATTTTCGGCTCTGACGGCATGACCTACGTGTGGCGGAAAGCGAACACAGAGCTGAACAAAGAAAACTTGACGCCTACTGTGAAGCAGGAGTAGGAAATTTGGAGTTCATTGAGGAAACATGGACAAAACGATGTACCTAAACCTTTTAAAAAAAAATTTGCTCCAAAGCGCAGAAAAACTCGGAACATGCCAAGATTTCCGATTCTATCAGGATAATGATCCTAAGCACAAATCGGCAATCGTGCAGTCTTGGCTGATATGGAACTGCCCGCATTTGATGACGCCACCCGCTTGAAGTCCGGACATGAATGTTATTGAGAATTTGTGGGCAATGTTGGAAATAAACATCCGGAAACATCAAATTTCCAACAAAGATGGGCTGAAAAGGGCGCTTTTGGAAGAATGGAACAAAATAACACAAGAGACAACCCAAAAGCTTGTGGAATCCATGCCAAGTCGTCTTAATTCTCTGCTAAAGGCGAAAGGGTACCACACCAAGTACTAGATGGAAATTTAATTCAATATTAGTACGCATAAATTTAATATATTGAAGGTGCATGAAATAAGCTGTGACATAGAATTAAGCACTTTTCTTATATTTTAGTTCATAAGTTACACAAAAAAATGTTTAAAAAAAAAATAAAGGATAAAAATTTGACTTAAGATAACATAACAAAATATGACGTTCAGTTTTTTTCAATATTCTACTTAGTTTGGAAATTACAGCGGTACAAACTTATAAACTGGCACTGCATGAAATAAGCTGTGAGCCACTGTGAGCCACTGTGAGCCGCAAAAAGTATCCTTTTTTGTGAAAAGAGCCAGTTAATATAAACAATGAATGCAATAAAAATGAATATAATGAAATCAGTACCTAGTACTGATATGAATTATTTTTCGAAACTTATTTCATTTTTTCAAAGGGATCCACCCAAAGGGGTTGAGATAGGAGGTAAGTATGTTCGGCAAAATGTAGGGACCCCCAAAAGGGTGGCAGATAGACAGTAGGTATGTTCGGGAAAAATATTGAAAAAAAAAATATAATAGGACTTAATGATACATATCAACCCTCTTTGGGTCACTCCGGGGGAGCCATGAACTATTTTTCGAAATTTTTTGTGTTTTTTGTTGGGGGACCCCAAAAGGGTGGCAGATAGGGGGTGAATGTGTACGGGGAAAAGATTGGGAGAGTAAAAATAATGCGAGTTTGTCTTGCGTTTTACCCCTTTTGAAGCATCTGAGAAGAGGGGGAAGTCAATTTCATAATTTCACAAGAATGTCATTTTTGCAGGGGATCACCCCTAAAAGGTTGTGATAGGGGGTAAGTACATTCAGGAAAAATGTTGGAGAAGAAAAAATAATGGGACCTTATCATACATTTGATCCCTCTAGGGGGCAGCTTCGGAGAGATATTAATGATTTTTGATAGATTGAGGACCATTTTCCAGTTTTCAAAAGGGTGGCGGGTCCATCAAATGTTTTTTGAAATGGACCAAATTTTATGTGGTTCTTATTGGCACCAATACGAAACTTTTGGTGCCCGGGGAGCGAAGTTTGGAACAACTTTAATTTTTTTCATATATGTCTGAGCCACCCTAATGTGCACACAAAATATTTTTTTTCGTATGAGGCTTAATTGCCGAGTTATGGGCTTCTGAAGAATTGGCAAAGTTTAAGGACCGTCATTTTTGAACGCTGTTATTGGAATCAAGGGATTTATATTAAAATATAAACAATATTGATTTAACTAGTAAAAAGGATGCTCTTTTTAATTTTTTAGTTAAATTCGAATTTTAAATTTTTTATGTATGGAAAGTCGGAAGTAAAAATTTTAAATCAAATTTTCAGTAGCTTTGACATAATTTTCTTAAATATTCTTAGTTTTTTAATCTGGCTGTAGGTCAGTACATAAAATATTTTTGGATTTTTATATAATTTTTACTTTATTATTATTTTCGATATTTCGACTTTATTTTAAAGTCATCTTCAGGAAACTGTAAACAAAAAATACACAGCAATAATTTATATTTTTTACAATATTCGTCAGAAAAATATGCTTACATTAACATAAATGAAAATTACATAAAAATTAACATGAAACAAAAAATTTTTTTAAAAGCAACATAAATCACAACATATTTTATTATTATTATTATACTAAATTCGGACATCAACTACTTTCATTGTTTTTTATTTTCTTATTAGATACCTATAATTGTGTGCAACGCTCTCAGTATCAGTTTTAAAGTTTATTCTTTGCTCTTGTGGGATGTTAATGATGTGGAGCATTTCTAATGTTAGTCTTTTTTTGTAGTTTGTCTCTTGTTGCAGTATTAAAAAACTAAGAACATTAAATACCAAAAGGTCGAGAAGAATTTATTTCATTATTTTCTTAAATATTTTATTTAAAAAAAAAGCCTTAAGTATAGAGATGTTTCACAAGAAAAAATTTTAACGTAATCTTATTAGTTAAGGAGATATATAAATTATAGTATATACTTAAGAAAGTGCCACGTCCCATACAAAGTGTTGCACGTATGCACTTCAATTCATATATCTCGTAAACTAATGTAGATCACGTTAAAAATTTTTTAGCATATTACCGGTATATTTGATGCTTTATTTTAAAGTTAAAATAAAAAAAATAGAATATTTTGAAATTATTTCAATTCTTAGAAGAAATATTAACTTCCGGTTTTCCACATGAAAAAAAAAATAGAATTTCCAATCTGATTTCATAATTGAAAAGAGCAGTTAATTTCCTATTGAAACCATAATGTTTCTTATTTTATTGAAATTTTGTTAAGTTCGAAAATTTGCTTGCAAAAAATCCATTATTCATATAACGTCAATTTTTGGGGGTCCACAACTTCAAAACTAAGCCTTATATAAGAAAAAAATTAAGTGTTTTCACCTTCAAGAAGTACAATTAAGCCGAATATGAACAAATTTCTAAGTCTAATTTTTTTTTTTATTGTCCGCTTCGCCTGAAATGCCCCATTTTTGAAAATCCACAAAATATGAACTTTAAAATGAATATAAAATTTTATTAATTTACTAGCTAATGACCGCGACTTTGTACGCGTAGCCTGCCTTTACTTTGTGCTGAGAAGTCAAACAATTCAAATTTTTTTAGTAGACCTGCTTTAATTTTTGATAATTTTTCACACAGCGATGTTGTTTGAAATCAATGTTGCCAGATTTTTTTAAGGGAAAACTGCAAACTCTAAAAAAACTGCTACCTCCGAAATAAACCAGATTTTTTGGAAAATATAAAATTTTAGTGGTTATTAAAAGTTGATGTCCTTTTTTTTAGTCTTAATTTCATAAAAAAGCTGCGATTTGCAAAATAAAACCAGCGTGTCTAAAAAACTTGATTTTGCAGTTAAAACTGCTACAATGGCAACGCTGTTTGAAATGTAAACTGGCAAATTGAGAATGAAAGCGAGAGTAAAATTTGAATGTTTCGTTGTTTCTCTTCCATAAATATTCCATGTGAAAGACAAAGAACGGAGCACACACACTTACTAACTCATTCAACGATTTGTTATGCTTACATGCTTGTTTTTCCCATACGATTTTCTCAGCAAAAATGTATTGCTTAAAATTTTGTTTTTGTCACTCTCTTTTCTAATACGATTCTCTCACACAAAATCTGTCATGGCTTCGGTGCCCATTTCCGTAACATATTTTTTTCGCGCATTTCCGTAACGCATTCGCCAGTTTACCCCCATGTCAACGCGAGTATATAAATAGATACTTCAAAAATTACCTTGCCTTGTATCGATCTCATGCACTATTAATTATGAGCTCACAGTCCAAACCATTTGACCAGGTTGTCAGATATTTTTGTGATTTTCACTGTGATTTTGATAATATGCATATTACATTATGCCTTTAGTAGAGTAGCTATGAGAGTTCTGTGACAAAAATAGCTACTTTTGTATGCAAATTTCCATACAAAAATTTAAGGTCTAAATTCGCATAAATTGCGACAAGTCTAAGGAATTTAATATGCCGACTGCATGGAAGTAGGGTAACCGCAGTAACCGCGTAGTAACCGCACCCGCGACTTGTGAGCAAAAAGTATATATAATGGAAGAGAAAGACTCGCGCTCACAACAGATTCATGTTGCTGGCTAACGCGTCCAAACGATAGAACCATATACATTTGACGCTTTCGATCCGACGCAGCAGAATTTTTTAGCAGCATTAAATCTGCTGCGAAACTGAAACGGAATGAAACGAAATTTCTTATTGATATTTCTTTTCGTTTTTCTGGAATTTCTTATTTTGTTTTGATATGGCTAATTTCTTATTTTGTCTTCTCATATGAAAATATGACTGATTAATTCTTATTGCTATTTCACGCATATGCGCTTTTTTATGTAAATTTCTTCTTATTGATATCTTATTGATATATTATGAAAAATATTTAAAAAATTATAAAAATGTAAAAAATATAAAACAATTAAAAAAATATAAAAATCAAAAAAATATTTCTTTAATTTATTTGGATAGTAGGTACTGGGATTCGAACATCGTCTTTTTCTCATTTTTATTGATATTTGCAAGTTCTAATTTTTGATACTGTAGCATAAAAGAATCTAACACCTACGCACACACATATGCGCTTGTTTGTTTACCTTTTTGTTATGCGTATAAATAGAAAATCGTCCCTTATTTGAAGATCGTGACAACTAATGCAAATAATTAAACGCTTAAAGCTTCCTTGCATTTGGGAAATCATTTTTGTAAATTCGACAAAACTCAACCCAAAAAAATATAAATATTTTTGAAAATAAATAAAGTATACAGTGCTGGACTATTATGTAGAAAAGTAAACAAAATTTAAAGAATACAAAGTTACAAATATATTAATAAAAACTATGTCAAGAGCGATCCATTTTTTTTTTTTCTCAACGGAATATTGTACCTTAATGTTTGTTACATTTGTATATTTTTTTTCGTTTTCAATCGAACAGGGAAGGCTGTCTTTTATTAACTTTTAATAAATAAACGTACTCCAAACATTGAAAAAAACATCACTTAAAATTGAAAACAATTTCACTTGTACTCTAATTCAATACAAATCGAACACAGTTAAATTTATAAAAATCGTAAAACTCATTCAAAAGTTATGAGTTTTTGAAAAAATTTGGTACCCGAATTTCAATTGCCTATAACAACAACAAAAAAAATAATAAAAATAAAATAATATCACAGTTCGATTTCTAGCATATACCACTATGTAAATAACAAAGTTTTGTGAAAAAATTAGCATTTGGGGTTGAGAAGTGGCCCGTTTGAGAAATTCTTACCCTATAGCAAAATAAAAAGAAAAAAAGTTCATAGTTCGACACTCAGAAATTACGGCCAAAGTCTTCGTACTAATGCCGAAGCCATGGATCAGTCAAAAATAAATATGTTTGGAAATGACTCCGCCTGAAATGTTCGACGCCCCCAAGGGAAAAGAATTTCACATACGCTTCACAAAAAAGGCTGTAAAGCATGGGGGTGGCCACATTATGGTCTGGGGTTATTTTTCATGGTACGGTGCCAGACCAATACATCGAATTTCCGATAGCATGACCAGATTCCACTATAAAGACATTTTGGAAAGTACGATGTTGTCCTATGCTGAGGAAAGTATGCCGCTAAAATGGACATTTCAGCAGGATATTGATCCTAAGCATACTTCCAAGTTGGTGAAGAATTGGTATCAAAGCAATAGTGTGACCTTGCTTAACTGGCCAAGTCAATGACTGAACTTGAACCCTTTGGAAAACCTTTGGCGAGAGTTGAAGCAGAGAATAGGAAAGGAAGTATTCCAAAATAAGAAGCAATTATAGAGTTTTGTCCAAAAAACATGGTATGAAAAACCAGTAGAAAATGAAAACCAAAAATAGTACACAAAATTATTCAAAACAATGGTTGATATACCGGCTACTAATGATGAACTTTAAATATCAACAAATAGAGCCGATAAAATCGAGTTAATTTTTTTTTTTTTTATTAAAATGTACTGAATGTACTTATTATTTTGTCCAGTCAATTTAATCCATTTTTTACTTTTTTGATAAGACTGAAAGATATTTTTGTTTTTTATTAATGTTACACCTTTTTATTTTATTTAATATGTTGTAAGAAGGTAACTATAAATTTGTTTTTCTATTAACTTAAATAAATTTTTGCCTACAAGCCATTGAACTAATTATGTGAGCGTGTACTTATTATTTTGACCATATGTGTATATTCCAATAATAAATATTTTGCTGCGTTTCCCTTTTATTTTTTCCAACACTGTATATTTTTTTTATTTTCAAAAATATTTATATTTTTTTGGGTTGAGTTTTGTCGAATTTACAAGAATGATTTCCCAAATGCAAGGAAGCTTTAAGCGTTTAATTATTTGCATTAGTTGTCACGATCTTCAAATAAGTTAAGATTTTCTATTTATACGAATAACAAAAAGGTAAACAAACAAGCGCATATGTGTGTGCGTAGGTGTTAGATTCTTTTATGCTACAGTATCAAAAATTAGAACTTGCAAATATCAATAAAAATGAGAAAAAGACGATGTTCGAATCCCAGTACCTACTATCCAAATAAATTAAAGAAATATTTTTTTGATTTTTATATTTTTTTAATTGTTTTATATTTTTTACATTTTTATAATTTTTTAAATATTTTTCATAATATATCAATAAGATATCAATAAGAAGAAATTTACATAAAAAAGCGCATATGCGTGAAATAGCAATAAGAATTAATCAGTCATATTTTCATATGAGAAGACAAAATAAGAAATTAGCCATATCAAAACAAAATAAGAAATTCCAGAAAAACGAAAAGAAATATCAATAAGAAATTTCGTTTCATTCCGTTTCAGTTTCGCAGCAGATTTAATGCTGCTAAAAAATTCTGCTGCGTCGGATCGAAAGCGTCAAATGTATATGGTTCTATCGTTTGGACCAGTGCTGTCGTTTGTACTACAATAGTGCTTTTGTACTACCCTTTAGCCACGCGTACTACTCTAGTACCCAACCCTCAATTTGTGCTACCCAAAATTTGTTCCAACCAATCCGCAATTTGCACTACCCCACCATTCTTTGATCTCTCATGTTTCAATTATAATGGCATGCAAGTGCCTGAAACTGAAATATTTAATTCTTGAAGTGTCGAAATCATCGCTCATTATTTTGGTTTACTAATTTTGACATTAGTCGCTCAAAAATTTATGAGAAAGGAGAAAAATTTTAGCATCGCATCAACCCTTACAATTTAACTATGAACGATCATAATTTATTACTACGTTTATGGGGTAAAACACGCGAAAAGGCCAGCGAAAAAATTTTTTGGCTCCGATTTGGCTGAAATTTGGCATTATTGTAATATCAATGTCCAGCAATAGAACTGCGTTCAGGAATTTTCCCTAGTATTATTTGTTGTTGAGATACGCGGGTATGAATTTCACGATATTTGTACTTTTTCAGAATAAGTGTTTTTATTCGAAAATTCATAGCTTACAGCAAACTCTATCAATTAATAATTGGTATACCTATAATTTTAGGTTTTTACTTGTACTTTTCGAAAAAAATACTGTTTCTGAAAAAAAAAAATTTTTCGCAAAAATTTTGCGAATTTAAAATTATTTTTGAATTTTTTTTAAAAAAAACCATTTTTTTAAATTTTTTTTTTATTTTTATAAAAAACTATAAAAAACCCGGGATCAATCCCGGGATTGATAGTTCTAGTACTATTGTATATATAAAATTAAAATTGCTTTATTTCACAGCGTAACAATGAAGAATAAGAACGCAAATAATAGAAAAAATAATAGCTTAAAAATTGACTTAGAACACTTCGAGTGTTAATACATCTAAATCACATTTACTAAATTTGACTAGTAGAAGATAGCCACTATTAAAATTGGATGATAGAGGATAATCAAGCATTTAAGACCAAGCTATCAATTTCATTTTTACATTTAAAAATTCGTGTACCACATTTTGTACTTGATTAATTCTTTAGCACCTTATTCAAATGTGACAGTTCTGGCATTTAGTGGCACCAAATGGCTCGCTCTCAGTAGACGCACCCATAAGTGTGCTTCATTTAAGTTGTCAAAATCTTCAGATGCTGATTTCAGAAAAAAAGCTTCAGACAAAAATTTAATTATATCTTTGAACTTAAGTTTTGGTAGGTATAGGTATGGGTCAAAATTTCAATGCCAAATCAAGGTCGGCTGTGGTTTTTTTTTTTTTTTTGAAGACAAACCTATATTTTTTGTTGCATATTTGTATTTTATTATAAAAAATAGATATGTTTTGCTTATGTTGTTTTTCTATTGCATTTTTAGTAGTTCCGTTATTGATAAAAATAATTTTAGTCTAAAAAGGTCTGTTTGTTAACTGAAAATTTGTACGAATTTGTACAAATTTGTAACAATTGTTACAGGACTGTGTTTCTTAACAAAAAATATCCAGTAACGAGAGAGGCAGTGAGAGAATAAAGTGACAATTTGATGCGAGAGAGCCTGCTAGTTTTTACTGGATAAAATTTTACCAGCAAACATTTTTCAAAAAAAAAAAAAAAACATGATTTTGACAATTGTCAATATTTTTTCATAAATAAAAAAGCAAATTGTTTTGAAAAACTTAAATATTCTTTTTTCACTTGTCAGATTGTACAAATTTTTACTGGATTGTGTTTGTTTAATCTTATGAAAATTTTTTTCTCTGTGAGCAAATACCTTCTTACTCTCTTAAATTTCTTTACTGGATAATTGTTACTGGGAAAGTAAATAAACACACTTAATTTCACATTTTATCATTTTTCTCATGAACTATCAATTTTCAATACAAATAGCACTTAGTAAAAAATTCTTAAAATTAGTCAAAGTATTAAAAAAGATATTTTTTTTTGCTATGTGACATTTTTAATAAGAAAATCTTAAACAAAAAATTGCTACAATAAAAAAAATATTTTTACTCAATTTGAGGTTCAGACACAATTGAAGTGCATTTTGCAGGTTGATGTAATAATGTTTCATGCACATCAAATGTATTGAAAACAATTATTTTGCAGATTTTGTACTTAAATATGTCATATAAAATAATATTTATTATATAATATAAAACTTTTTTCTAATCCCGAAAATACCGGGATTGTCTCTTTGTAATCCCGGGATTACTTTAGCCTATATTTAGAGCAAATCCTGGGATCCCGGGATCCCAGGATTGCCACCCCTAGTTATTACGTTCTTGCAGGGTACTTTCTTACTATCATAGTGTGACTAGGTGTAAGTACAACTATATTAGTGTAGTACTACCCATTTTCACAAAGTACTACCCAAAAATATTAAATTGAGCACTTAAATTTTTTTCGAAACGACAGCACTGGTTTGGACGCGTTAGCCAGCAACATGAATCTGTTGTGAGCGCGAGTCTTTCTCTTCCATTATATATACTTTTTGCTATAAGCAATTTGTTTCAATATCATTTTGTTTCAATCCCTATGTACATTTTGATCTGAAATCTTTAAGTTCATTGAACTTTTTTATAAAAGATATTCATTTATGTACATGGGACACTTTTAATTTGTTTTGCATTTTCTTTAATGCATAAAATTTTGTAAAATCAAAAACCAATTTGAACACATATTTATATTGCAATTATATTTTTTATACTTTTCAGTGAGAAAAAAGCGATTTAAATAAAGTGAATGAACAAATAAAAATTAAAAGTTTTCCAAAAAATAAGTGTTAAAAGTTTGTTTCTGATTTTGATAAATAAAAAAAATTACTTAATTTGTGAAAGTGAGAGAAAATATTTTTTTGCACTGAGAAAAAATAAATATAAAACATATTTAAATTCTGAATTCTAAATTGCATACATTAATCTTACACTGTGCAAAAAAAAAAAATTTTAAGCCAAAAAATATTTTATTTTCTCTGAATAAGAAAATTTAATGTTTTCTTTCTTCCTCAATATTGTTTTCTAAAATAAAAAACCTTATCCAAAAGTAAAATTTTTAAAATTAATTCCGGTTTCAAATAATTAAGGCAAGCCAAGTGTGCTGCTTTGGTTTATTTTGATAAATCCGTTCGCGAAAGTTTTTATTACGAAAGAAGTTTTATTCGCTATTTTTTTTTGTTGTATAAGGTATCGAACCCAAGTCCATTAGGACCTTTCCGACACGTTTCACCCGAAAATATTTTTGAATTTTTTTCAGATTCGTGGAACATTCCAACGATTTTATTTTTCGGATTCGTGGAATATTCTAGCGATTTTTTATTTCAGGTTTTTTATTTTACGAATTCGTGGCTTATTCTAGCGATTTTTAGTTTCCGATTTGTGAAAAATTCTAGCGCTTTTATTTCGGATTTGTGAAATATTCTAGCGATTCCTCAATTTCTCTTTTTAACAATTTTGAAATTGTTTTGTGTTTTAAAATCGGTTTTTACCAAATAAAATTTATTTGGTAAAGAACTTCTTAATTTTTCGGTTAATTTCAGCAAAAGCCGAAATTAATTTTTTCTAAGAATTTCTTATTCGAAATTATTTTGAGTTGTTTCTTTCTTTTTTTTCCTCGTCATTTTCGCTTCCTTCACTTCTGAACTAGGTTCATTTCCTCGAAATTTTCGGAAATTTTTGGACATTGCCCTTGTTTTGAAAAATAGGACTATCCTGAATTTTTCAAAATTTTTACAAATTTGTTCCTAAATCGATAATTTTCTGCGGCTGTCAAAATGTCCAAGTTAGAAACATTTATTCTAACGACTGATAGCTTGGTCGAATTCGAAAATGATTTTTCGGAAATTCCAGCTAAGGATTTTTCCACCCATATTTTGGAAGCTCATCGAGAGGAGCTGAAATCCATTTGGAGCAATGTCAAAGTTTCTTACAACTCTTGTCTGCGTGAAGTGCCCTTGCCTGGAGCAAGTGACGATGACGACGATACTAGCGCTGAACTTGCTTCAATCAAGAATCGGTATCGCAAGTCATATCATGCATATGTGCGTTGCGTTGGGAAAATCGGTGAGCTTATCCAAGGGCTTGCCATGACAGCTTCAAGACCAACAGAAACCAGTTCTCCAGATAACGAAGGCATCAGATTTCGACTACCATCATGTGATATGGAAGCTTTCAATGGAGACTATCTCTCGTGGCCTTCCTTTCGGGATATGTTTACGGTGATCTACAAAAATAATTCCAGATTAAGTCCAGTGGAAAAGCTATTCCACCTGAACCAGAAAACGCGAGGTGAAGCACGTGACATCGTTAAGAAATCTCCTTTGACTAACGATGGGTTTCTCAGAATTTGCAAGACAGATTCGAGAATAAAAAAATTCTTGTCAATAGCCAACTCAGGATTCTATTCAGTCTTAGTCCAGTGACAACCGAATCCGGAAGTGCCCTGAAGAAACTTCAGCGCGATGTGCAAGGTTGTATATCTGCGCTCCAGCTTTACAATATTAAAATTGAAAACTGGGATCCCATATTTGTTTTTCTCTGCTTTAGTCGCTTACCAGATGCAACTCTTGCACTTTGGGAGCAGTCCCTTAAGAGTAAAACAGATCTTCCATCCTGGGACGCACTTGATGCCTTCCTGACTAGTCGATATCAAACCATTGGGACGGTTTCAGACATCAAGTGCTCGATAAAGTCTAAATCTGAAAATCAAAAGCCAACTTCTTCAAAATATATTTCAAATACTAGTAATCGTAATTCAATACGAAAAATTAATACATATCACAATAATACGTCAAATTTAAAGTGCAAGATATGCACAAAAGAACAACATACCATTCGTAATTGTCCCCAGTTTTTGCGAATGAATACAACTGAGCGATTGTCTTATGTAAAAAAGCTTGGGCTTTGTATTAATTGCTTTGCGCATTCGCATTCGGCTAAAGAGTGCAAAAGTAAGCACAATTGCTTTAAGTGTAACAAGAGGCACAATACTCTATTACACCATGAGACTTTTGCGGTCAACTCGACCCCCCTTAATCCTAGCTCTCCACCTTTTTACAATAACTCTAGTAATCAAAGGTCTCATGCTCTACAACTACAGTCCACTCAAACCCCCAATCTTGAAGAAACTGTGCAAACATGTTTTGCATCCAGTTTCAAAAGTGTCCTCTTGGGAACAGCAATTGTTCAGATTTGCCACTAAGGCATAAAATACTCTGCACGTGCATTAATTGATCCAGGATCTGAAGCAAGTTTTATTTCTGAAAAACTTTTTAATCTCCTTAAGCTTCCATTTAGATCCGTACATGCTCAAGTCTCTGGCCTAAATAATGCCGTCTCGGCAAAGGCACAAAAAATTTGATCATTTGTATTGCGCTCTCCAGCTAATTCTGCAATTCAAATTGAAACTTCGGTTCTTGTCATTCCTCATCTGACTGGCAGTCTTCCAACGCATACGGTGGACCCCGCAATTATGAACAAAATTCCTAATATAAAACTCGCAGATTTCGAGTTTTATAAGAGTTCACCCGTCGATATTTTGATCGGTGGTGACCTACTCCCCCTGGTACTGCTTGACGGTATCCAACGCAATTTTTGCGGTTCATTAATTGCACAAGAAACAATTTCCGGATGGATTTTAGCCGGTCCGGTTACAAATTCCAAAGTATCCACTTTTACAACTTGTGTTTCATTTTTTAATGAAGTTGCGCTGGATAGAGCAATTTCTCGTTTTTGGGAGGTGGAGGATCTTCCTCAAAAACACGCATCTACTCCTTCCGAGCGTTTTTGCGAAGACTTGTTTGTGAAAACTACAAAAAGAGACAAAGATGGTCAATATATAGTTTCACTCCCATACAAGGAAGGATATCCAGAAAATATTAAAATAGGTCATTCTCGTGCAATCGCTAATGCACAATTTCTCAGGAATGAATTTCGTCTCAGTAAAAACTTAGAGTTTAAAGCTCAATATGATGATGTAATCTGAGAGTACATCTATTTAGGTCATATGAAAAATGTTTCCCCCCCAACTTATTCGCATTTTCCAAGCCATTACTAAATGCCACATCATGCAGTAATAAAACCCGAGAGCTTTACTACAAAAATACGTGTAGTGTTTAATGCTTCTAGTCCAGCATCCAATTGTGTAAGTTTAAACGATATTTTATACACAGGGCCAGTGTTGCAGTCCGACTTAACACTGCTAATTCTAAAATATCGATTCTATCGCTTTGTATTCAATAGCGATATCCAAAAGATGTATCGGCAGATTCTTGTGGATACCAGTCATACTCCATTTCAACGAATTCTATTTCGTGACTCACCACAACATGAACTCCAAGACTTCGAGCTTCTCACCGTCACTTTTGGTGTCAATTGCGCGCCATATTTGGCAATCCGTACATTGTTACAGTTAGCAAAGGATGTTCATGAATCCTTTCCTTTAGCCAGCAGCATTTTACGTAATTCAATGTACGTTGATGACGCGTTGGCAGGAGGCCATGATTTATCCACTTGTGTTCGCGCACGAGATGAGCTGATCGCTGCTGACTTTCTTCAATTAGACGATTGAAGCAATGCCAAAACACTTGGCGTGAAATGGAATGCTAAGTCCGATGAATTTTATTTCTCGACCAAGGCTCTTAACCACAAGGCAAACTTTACTAAACGTGAAGTTTTGTCACAAATTTCTAAGCTTTTTGATCCAGCTGGTTGGCTGGCATCCTGCATTGTTTTGGCCAAAATTTTGATGCAACAAATTTGGCTATCAAAGATTGAGTAGGATCAGACCTTAACTGAAAACTGCCTACATATGTGGCACAAATTTCTTGATAGTTACCCACATATTAATCGCATTAAAATTCCTCGATGGGTTAATTTCTCTCCTGACTCTGATGTTCAATTCCACGCATTTTGTGACGCATCAGAAAAAGCGTATGCAGCCACTATTTATGTTCGTATCCGTCCGGCCAAAACAAAGGTGGCACCAGTAAAAACAATTTCTATTCCAAGGCTTGAGTTGTGCGGAGCGGCCTTATTAGCGGAAATGGTAGACGCTATAGTTCCTCTTCTAGAAGTTGTAAATTATAATATTTACTTATGGACAGATTCCACTATAGTACTCGCTTGGCTGCAAAAACCGCCATGCCAATGGAAAACATTTGTTGCGAACCGAGTTTCTAAAATCGTTCAGCTGATTGGCTCTGCAAACTGGTTTCATGTTAACTCTCAGGCTAATCCAGCTGACCTTGGAAGTCGAGGCCTTTTACCGCAAGAATTTGAACACAACAAACTCTGGTGGCATGGGCCAAAATGGCTTAAGCTTGAACCAACACATTGGCCAAGCTCTCACGATCAATCTCAGCATGAAACTGATATTGAAATTAAGGCAATTAAATCAAATTTTGCGTTATTTCAAGAATTCGACGATATTTTAGATCGATTTTCTTCTTTTTCTAAGGTAATGAAAGTAATTGCATATGTAGTACGATTTTTCCATCGCACTCATCCTGTGCATCGCAACAATTTTCATTATAGCTCTGACGAAGTTACTAGCACTGAAATCGGAAGCGTTAGAGACCGTTTAATAGTCCTTAGCCAAAAAGTTTCGTATCCATCCGAGTATAAGGCGTTATTAGCTAAGAAACAAATTTCATCATCAAGTAGTCTACTAAACTTGAATCCATTTCTAGATAAATCTGAAATTCTTCGAGTTTGCGGTCGACTAATTTCATCCCCTGTATTATCTTATGATGAGCGGCATCCCATTATTTTACCGTACAATTGTTCACTTAGTCGATTACTTGTGCAATTCACGCATAAAATTTCTCTTCACGGAGGAAACCAATTGGTACTCAAACTAGTTCGCACACAGTTTTGGATTCCGAGGGTTAAAAATCTTATAAAAACAATGATAAATAATTGCAAGGCTTGCGTTATTTATAAGAAACGTGTACGAACTCAGTTGATGGGAACTCTGGCTTCTGAAAGGA
Organism: Tricholauxania praeusta; assembly: GCA_949775025.1. Classification (NCBI taxonomy): domain Eukaryota; kingdom Metazoa; phylum Arthropoda; class Insecta; order Diptera; family Lauxaniidae; genus Tricholauxania; species Tricholauxania praeusta. Next base: position 94,532,198 of record OX459029.1, on the reverse strand, counting down.
CAGCCTTATCACGCCCATTCGAACATACAGGCTTAAATTTTGCTGGGCCATTCGAAATAAAAAATTACACTGGCAGAACTTGTTTGCTTACAAAGGGCTATGTATGCGTCTTTGTGTGTTTCTCCACAAAAGCCATACACTTGGAAGCAACAAGCATACTTTCCACTCCTGCCTTCCTAGCTGCGTTCAGTAGATTTATTTCACGGCGTGGCTGCCCTTTGCATCTCTACTCCGATAATGGTAAAACCTTTGTTGGAGCATCTAAGCAATTCGAACGAGATTTTTTCCAAGTTTCTCGATCGGCAATAGTTTCCAATTTTAGCCAATTTCATATAACATGGCATTTTATTCCACCTGGTGCCCCACATATGGGTGGCCTATGGGAAGCTGGCGTTAAAAGCTTTAAGACGCACTTCAAAAAGGTTGCAGGTTCTTTCAAATACACTTTTGAAGAGCTGTCAACTTTATTGTCTCGAATTGAAGCATGTCTTAATTCAAGGCCGATTTCTGCAATTTCCGAAAATCCAATGGACAATGGACATTTCCTTATTGAAGGTCCACTTTTAGCCCCTATAGAACCACATATTGAAGAGCAGCCTCTTTCAATTATAAAGAGGTGGCAGCGGCTCACTGCTCTTCACCAACATTTTTGTGCTCGTTGGAAAAATGAGTACTTAAAAGAAATGCACAAACGCAACAAATGGAAAAGACCCCAAGAAAACATACAAATTAATTCTATCGTAGTAGTTCGCGACGAAAACCTGCCCCCAAACGAATGGCGTTTAGGTCGCGTTTCAAAAGTTTACTACGGCCAAGACAATCTAGCCCGCGTTGCTGATATCATAACCGATCGCGGTTCAATAACTCGTCCGATAATTAAATTGGTACTTCTTCCCACGAATCAATAATATTTTCTGATATTTCACCATTACCCGTTTTTTATGTTCTTCAATTCCATTTTCAGCTTTATAATGCCCCGCATTGTAAAAAATAATGAAAAAGTTAGTAACGTTCAAGCGCGTCTTTCCATCAGGCGCAATCCAAGCGCTGTAATCAAGCGCTATCAATGCCGCGTATGCAGCGGTCATCATCCTCTACGTTCATGCTCAAAGTTTTTAGGAATGAACACGGAGCAACGCATGCGCGCAGTACTCCTCCATAAGTACTGCTCAAATTTTCTAGCTCATCAACATTCCGAGGGTTCTTGCAGGAGTAAAGATGGTTGCCACTACTGCCAACAAAATCACCATACGTTGCTACATATGCATGAGCTCCCGCGGAATTGCGAATCAATGATGCCATCGAGCTCTATTCCTAGAAAGCTAGTGACAGTAGAGTCAATATTAGCGCAGCATGTGACTTCATTGTTTCCAACAGCGCTCGTTCGAATCCAAGCTAATGGTTGATTACACTATGCCAGATCGCTCCTAGATCCTTGCATAGCTGTAAGTCGCATTTCGAGAGATTTAGTGGAACATCTGCGTGTTCCGCTTACAAAAATTGGTGACGATCGCGTCTGCTCGTTAATTATTCGGGCTCATTCTGATGCTCAAGTAAAAATTGATGCAACATTCCATATATCGAATCAAATTATAATAAAGACGCCGTCTAAATCCCTAGACGCCAAGGTTAAAGAAAAATTCTCCAACATAGTCTTAGCCGATCCTGATTTCGATCGGTGTGCTCCAGTGTCATTGGTTTTGGGTGCTGATGTGCACCCAAAAACTATTTTATCCGGAGTCATTCCAAGTTCGAGTGGGCTTCCAGTTGCCCAAAACACAGTTTTCGGATGGGTCCTTTCCGGGTCCTGTTCTAGCTAGTAAAAACACTCCTGTATTTTACCTAAAAATTACATTAAAAAAAAAAAAAATGAACTCTCAAGAATTAAAAGATGAAATAGATAGATTTATTTTCTAAAACTATATTGAACTTTTATACATACATATGTATATATATTGAAAAAATTAAATTGAATTATTTATCCTAAAACAACATTTCTTTTTGCAGCTATACTGCAAGGCGGGCGGCGATGTTTATGCCAGATGGTAGGACTAATTTCTTCATCTGAAAATATCGCGCCGCTCACCTTCAGATGGCGTTTATCTTAATAGATTAAGTACTAAACATACTTCGTATTATTCTCGAAATTTTCTACTTAAGTTTTGCCAAGGTGATTTCTCGGTCACTTTGCTGATATTCTTCAAACCTCTAACACATAAGTGCGTCAAATACTAAATTTTGGTAAGATTGCTATTCTGCACAATAAAACTTAGATTTTCTTCTAATCCTAACCATTGTGTTTTATTTTCTAATATAAAATCTCAAACTTTTCCGAGCTTGAGATTTTATCCTCATTTCAGCTGGTTTTTCATACACTCTATTGTACTAGGCTTCTTCTAGCAACCGACACCTCATATCCCCAAGATTCCACAAATTCAAGCACTATAAATTACAACTATTGTACGTCCACGGCTTAATGACAACTGCATATTTATTATTGATGTTGTCTGTGTCTTCTTTAAAATGTATTGCCTTATCCCCTTTTTCTTGCATTCGCAAACTTTCAAGCGTTAGTCTTTTGTTGTGGTTGTTTTCTATGTCTAATATTTTCACATCTTCCAGGTGCTAGTTAAAAATTGTTTTTTAAAATTAAAATTCATAGCTAAATATTGTTTGAAATGTGCTAATTTTGAAGTTTGTAAGTTTGTTTATTGCTAAAAAATAATTTTCCTGTAATGTTTATATATTTTAATTGACATTAGTAATTTATATGTTACTCTACAATGTACAAATTTTTTCTTGTGTTCTTAAGATTAATAAATATATATACCACTGAAGAAGTCGCCAGAAAAGCTAAATGGACTTTTAAGTGCAATTATAAAACACTAGTCAAAAAACCTCCATAAAATTGAATAATTTCATAAAATATTTAAAAAAATGTTTTTAATTTTATACATTTTAAGAGTTTTATTCGACCATTTTTATTACAAAATAAAAACACTTTTTCTGGCTTTAGGTCAGTATTTTATTTATAATTTTTTCACAATATTTCGATTAAGATCCTTTCTCATCTTCAGGGGTGACTAAAAAATAATAATAAGAACAATAATTAACACAATTAAATAAATTAACAAAACAAAGCTTACGTTAAAATTATAGACAAGCTAAACTTAAACTAACCTTATTTTCAACTAAATGTCTGTATATACATACACTGCGCGCCACTTGAATAGGGCCACATATTTTTTATTGGATTTCTTCTGATTTTTCTTCTTGTAGATGTTTTGAACATATTTTTTTATTCTAATTTCGTAAATTTCATATTTGTTGTTTACGAATTCATAGAAAAAAAGTGTACCTCGTAGAGTACCGTTAGCTGTTTTTTTACTTTTTTGTTTTGAGGTACAAGCAAATGCGTTTTAATTTGCGCCACTTGAATAGGGCCACTTAGGAAAATATAGAAAAAAAATTTAATCTGATGTTTTTTTTGAAAATCTGTTTATATTTAAGAAACTCAAACTATCAGTAGTGTGTGGAGCCTCTTTTTTTAAAAATCCGTTCAAAAATACGGTTATGCATTGCATCGTAGTGTGGCTCTAAATAATTCCCAGAAATTGTTGCCCAAGGGCTTGAACTAGTGATTTTTTGTCTTCAAACTGCCTTCCGTTTTCATAAACTATTCTAACCAACCATCCCCAGACGTTTTCCATGATGTTAATATCGCGCAAATACGGCGGCCATGCCAAAACTTGAATATTTTGGTGTTGAATCCAAGCTTTAACGATTTTTGCTGTATGCATCGGAGCATTATCTTGCTAATAAGTCAATGGAATTTGTTCAAATATTCTTTGAAATTGTGGGAATGTTCTTTCCAGAATGGACTTGTCGCAGTTTGCTGTCATTTTTGAGTTTAAAAACACCAAATCTATTGTTGCATAATATGAAATAGCCCCCCATGCTATTACGCCACTTTCTTGCTGTGATGTCTACCCAAAAAAACTTCCAAACATGGCCCTGCTGGTTACAATCATTATTTTCACTATTTAAGAAAAGAAGAAGTCGAAAACCTCCCAAACTCAAGCCCCAAAACCTCCATTGCTCGAAATCATTCAGTACATATTTTCCCTCTATAACTCGAAAAAATACTGATGTTAACAGTATAAGAGGTTTTCGACTTATCGAGGTTCGATTTAAAGAGGTTCCACTGTACATGCCTTTTTGAAAGTGGTGTTAGTACATTTCTTCTTCTTTGGAGATATTCACCACTTTCATATCGATTTGTTGCGCATTTCCCAATAAGCTTAATGTGGTCACCCATAATTTCATTATATTTATTATATATTTATTTATTGAATTAAAAGTGTATTATATAATATATAGAACGAAAATCAAAAATGAGCAGACAATGCGTATTAGATTCCTGCGTTTTTCCTGACTTTTTTTGCACCAAATCGTTGAAGTGAATTTTCAGTCATTAAATGGCCAAAGAAGCTGTATTTAAGAACCCGTCATTGTTCGTAAGTCACTGTATAAATTAATTTTTCCATTATTTGATTTATATATTAACAGCTCAATCAATGAAGACTTTGAATTTGGACGCAATCCTCAACAAATTGTTTTCTGATCAAAGTACCAGCACAAAACTAATTAATTTTTTGTCCATCTTATGTATTACCAAGCCTTGCCATGTGTGGGAATTATTATTATATATTTATCATACTACTTTCAGCTTATTTTTAATATTTAAATTTTAAATCTTAAATTTTTTATGAACCATAATTTATTAAAATTCGTTTCGAACCTTTACTTTTTTATAATTTTAATAATTATTTAACTCAAAGTTCAAATTTTAATATAAATGACTTCGCTATTGATCATATAATTTACGATCCCAACAAATAAGGGATGATTTTCCATTCACATGCAAACAAAAAAGGTAAACAAAACCAAAACAAGTGCATGCATACAAATGTGTGTGAGTTGATGTTTGCTTCTTTTTTGCTAAATGTGAAAATTCTTCCTTTGTTACTGATTATGTTAATGTTTTAATATTTTTCATAGTTTAATTGTATCAATTAACATAAAAAAACTACATAAGAAAACCAAGTAAAATAAAAGAATATTGTATGAATATTAATTCAATTAAAAATTTCGTTTTAATGTTAGCTTAGGAAAACAAAAAGGTAAAAAAAGGTTAAAAAGCGATAAGAATAGCAATAAGAATAAATCAGTCATATTTTCATATGTGAAAATAAAATAAGAAATCAGCCATATGAAAAAAATCAGAAATTAAAGAAAAACGAAAATGAAAAGAAACAGCAATAAGAAATTTCGTTCCTACAATATTCGCAGCAGATCTTATTCTGCTCAAAAATGCTGCTGCGTCGGTACTGAAACATCAAAAAGTATCGGTACTGGGATTTGGACGAGTTAGCCAGCAACATGAGTCTGTTGTGAGCGCGAATCTCTCTCTTCCATTATATATACTTTTGGCGGTAGCTGAGCAGAGTAAACAGATTTGCCGTTATTGTAGCAACCAGGGATGATATTGGCATACAGTGGAACTTCGATTATCCGTCAGGCACGGGACCAGCAGCCTGACGGATAATCCAATAGACGGATAATCGAATATATGGCAGAATTTTGTTTTGAATCTGTATGGTGACGCTAGAATACAAGGTATTCAATATACATATACAATATATGTACTGTAATACAAAAACGCAAGAAAAAAGGATACGTAACAAAAAATGTTGATTTGTCATTTTCGTATTTTATTATCGAATAAAAAAACAATGTGTTGTCTTAATGTCTCCACTCAATTTTGCGTTGAACTGTAATGCTTTTCCAGCAGCAATTGGGCCCGACATTGGTATTCCTTCACTTCGCTTCTGAACAAACCATAAATACAATGCCGTGTCGAGAGCTTCGTTGGCTGGTTTTTTCATCGTCTTACGTAGTTTTGCGCGACCATGCAATGATTCCATTTGAGAGACATACTTTTCGATCTCATCAGCATTTTTCTTTATGTCATTAATTGTGGTTCGCGGAATACCAAATTGAGTGCTCAAAGTTGTTATAGTAGATGCACCTTTTTTGATTTCTCTAATGATTTCCATTTTTTTTACAATCGTAAGAACGGTTCTCTGGCGTTTTTGTTTATCAGATTCAGATGGTTGAGACTCCATTGTGAAGCCAATGTGTAATCCACTTGACTTGGCGAATAAAGTGCAACTAACCAACATCAATTAGAGAGCGCAAATGAACAAAATCAATCATGTTATGAAATTGAATCACATACAAAGTGAACTAGATTAATGAATTTCTGCGAAATTTTCATTTCCGAATTTCGTAAGAAAAATTTCAGACAGAATCGCTTCGCGCATTGTGTGCATAAACAGAATCAAAACAAAACGAAAAAAAAAAATTTGCTGACAAAATGTGACGGTTAATCGGAGTGACGGTTGATCGGGCGACGGATAATCGAAGTTCCACTGTATTTGTTAAAGGGCCAAAATTTGAACTAAAATAGGGCTTTTTTGACATAAATAGGGCTTCTGTAAATCAAATCGTATATGTATAACCATTTACGAGTATATTAAGTATAATAAGTATATAATATATAACCAAATTTTTCCTTTTTATAAAATTTATTTTGGTATTTAAATTTAACTGCAAGCATAAATTTTACATATGAACATTTTAGAGTTTAAGAGTTTTTTGTAAATAGAAGAAAATGTTCCATAACGTTATAACCGTAAAAATTCAGTTAAAATGCTTACCCTGAAATATTTGATTTTTTGAGTAATGACGTTATTGAAGAAAATGAGCGATATATTAAAAAACTAACTATGGTAAGATCGATTTTTAGAAACTTTTTCAGAAGGAAATGCAGAAACAAACAATATAAGGACTGTCCCAGAAAAAACTTGCGGTAGACACAATATTTGTTCTACATAAAGTGACGTTTAATACGATGTATATCACTTGGTGATAGCACTTTAAACGACAAAGATGTCGAGCAATTCTAACTACAAGAAACATCTATCTGTTTCACGAAAAAAAGCTTCTGGCAGTAAACCAGAATTTTCTACCTCAAGGGTAGTAGCGAAGGTGAAGAGTATTTTTAAGCAGAATCTCAGCACCTCAATGCAAAATATGGCGGCTAGAACAAGTATATCAAAGTCTACTGTACAAAGAATAAAGGAAAAAAGTAAGCTGAAGACATATAGAGTTCAAAAAGTTCAAGACCGTTCTGATGAAAAGCAGTTGATGGTTCAGATACGAGCCCGAAAATTGTATGAAAGGTATCTGGCTAAATTTGATTTCTGCGTTATGAACGACGGAAGTTACGTCAAAGCAGATTTTAAGCCGCTACCTGGGCACAAATATTATATATCACCGAAAAAGGGGCATATGCCTAGTAAATTCAAATAGAAAAAAAATTTCGAAATTTTCGAAGCAATATATGGTTTGGCAGGTCAAATGTGCCTGTGGCCTGAGAAGAAGCTTCTTTGTTACGCAAGGCACAATCGATTCAAAAATTTATATAGACGAGTGCCTGGAAAAACGTGTTCTTCCATTTATTCGTGCACATGAGGGTACAGTGATGTTCTGGCCTGATTTAGCAACCTCTCATTACTCTAAAGCTACGATGGAATGGTATCAAAGTAAAAATATCAATTTTGTACCAAAAATAGAAAATCCAACCAACTGCAGAGAGCTTCGCCCAATTGAGGGATATTGGGCTCTAATGAAGAAGAAAGATCTTCGAAAAAGTGGTAAGACTACAAAAAACTTACAAGACTTTAGACTTAAGTGGAAAAGATCTCTCCGTACTGTCGGTGAAACACCTGTACAAAATTTTATAAAGGGCTATAAGAAAAAGGCAAGAAATTTTTATAAAAAAAAAGAAAAAAGACCAAAAAGTTTATTGAGTCTTTTTTATAACTGAAAAACAAACCGTACGTTTTTTCTGGGACAGTCCTTATTTGCAGATTTAGCACATCAAATTTAACCTATTACTCAGGTCAACAAATCAAAAAAAAAATGTTGGTGCCGAGATATATGTAGTTAGTGGTTTTCTATTAAGTATGTACTGGCAACATTAAAAATATTTTTAATTTTTTTTCCTACGTGTCAATTTTGATTAATCGTCAGTTTTGAATATTCGCTGTAATCGACAGATTTCTATAAATAAATTGATTTTTATATCATGTCTTCATCGCGAAGAAGTTGTCTCAATGATCCAAATGTGTTTTGTTACTTTTGTGGTGAAAACACAGTGAAAAAGTTCAGAAAACCTATAACAGATTTTAAAAAGAGTGCTTATTTTGCTTACTTTAAGTCGAAAATTGTGGATGAATACAAGCCGTGGATACCCCAAATTGTTTGTAAAATGTGCTATGAACACTTGAGACAGTGTATTAGTGGTAAAAGAAACCATATGAGGTTCGGAATGCCTATGCAATGGAAAGAACAAAAGAATCTCTTCGATGACTGTTACTTCTGCTGTATTAGTTGGCGTGGTGATTTATTCAGACTTAGATTCTGCTAAAAGACCCTTACCACATTCAAGGCAAAATCATGTTCCAGCATTCTATTCCATTCGTGAATCTTCATTTAAAGAAGTCATTAATGAAGTGAATAGCGACAGCGATTTCGAACGAATACCATCTACAGAGCCAAAACCTTTTACCCAAGAAGAATTAAATGATTTGATAAGGGATCTTGAACTTTCTTTTAGATTAAAGTCGTTTGTTAAAGTTACTAAAAACTTTCTCGGAAATTACAAGTCAAATAACTGCTCTGAAATTGTAAGTGACATGCTAGAGCACTTTAATAACTTAGGATGTAATATGTCCATCAAAGTGCACTACCTTCACAGTCATCTTGGCCAATTCCCAGAAAATCTTGGATGCTATAGCGACGAACAAGGAGAACGATTTCACCATGACCTAAAAGCTATGGAAGAATGATACCAGGGATGGGATTGCCATATGATCAGCCATCTGGGGAATGCAACGTGATGGTCCCTACTACACCTCATTCGCGAAAGTCGCGAAAAAGAAAGTTTTTATTTAAATAATGTAAGTTGTTTTTCATGTAAACTTTTTTTTACAAGGCAAAATCTAGAAAATTACACGTATCAAAATTTTTGCTTATAATGTATTCAATATAAAGTCCTTAGTTAAAATTAAAGTACAGCTTCTCCGCACCAAAACTAGTGTTGACCAGTGTTATAAATCAAATAAAACTTTTTTCATATAAAAAAATCTCTGGTTTTTGACTTGCAATAATTTCAATTTGAAGTTTAAAAAGCTGAAATCCATCGTATTACTTAAGGGTGCGCTAAAAATTTTTATGAGAAAAAAATCACTTATTTATTAAAAAATTGTGATTATTTTTCAGTAGAATTTTGCAAAAGGGCCAAAAATTAATGAAAAGGGCCACGGGGCTTTTGAAAATTAAAAGGGCTCAAAAAAGCCCTAAAAGCCCCCAAATATCATCCCTGGTAGCAACCCGTTTTAATCAGATAAGTAAAAGAAATAAACAAAAAAAAAAAGCTTTGTTATTGCCAGTAGTTTACCAAATATTTTGAATGGAATTTTATTTTGAAAATTCGTATTGAGCAAGTATTTAAATATTATTAATTTTATTATTATTATTTTAAATAATAACACCGCACTGCCATATTGAAATTATATAATAAATTAATTTTGACAATAATTAACACGAAAGACATTAGAAATGGATAGACAGAAAATTTTGAAATTGAATGTAAATGGACTAAAGTAGAAATTGACTGAGTTAAGACTGGTAACAACGGGACGAAAGGTGACATTACAGGACAGACTTATGGAACACTTCGGATTGAATGTTGACGGTGACGATGATGATAATGATGATGAAACTGAATATGATGACGCTGATTCAACCCCACCAAGGGAAATTCAGAACTTAAGGTCAAATTTTACACTACGAGACATAGAAGACTCGCTTTCATCATTTAATGGTTCGGGTTCACCGTCAATTGAAGAGTGGATGGAAGAGTTTCAGGAGAACTCCACTGCAGTTAACTGGAACTGTTTACAGATGTTTATTTATGCGAAGCAGTTGCTAAAAGGGGCAGCAAAAATGTTCATTCGAAGTCAACGTGGTGCCACTGACTGCAGCTCGTTGAAGCAAGCACTACAAGATGAATTTGGAATTAAGGTGTCGTCCATTGAAGTACATCGCATGCTGCGAAATCGTCGCAAGCGCCATAACGAAGATTTTCGCGAATATCTCTACAGCCTACTGGAAATCGTGAATCCGATAAAACTGGACGATATGAGCTTAATCGAATACTTCATAGAAGGTATTTCTGATGCTAGACAAAAAAAAAGCAACCTTTTTCAAGCGAAAACCGTGCCGGAGCTCAAGGAACAGATTCGAATTTACGAAAAAGTTCGATCTGGCCGCCAAAGAGTGACCAGCTCAGCTGCAAATAATTCGAATACTGAAAATAAAGATTCGAATAGTCTGAGCGTACGAAAAGAACAGGTGAAGCGATGTTTCAAGTGTGGAAATACATCACATATTGCAAAAGATTGTCAGAAAAGGAGATTTAAATGCTTTAAGTGTGGGCAACCAGAGCATCGTGCTGCTGACTTTCGGGGTGGACAGGCTGCAATCAAAGCTGAAGCAAGCAACTTTAACACTCTGTCTAATAAAAAATTCAAAAAATAGATGGAAGCGGTAGATGCATTTTTTAAGACTTGACACTTAATTGCGTATCATTTTCTGCACAAATCGATACTGGGTGTGACCTTTGTCTAATGCGTTACGATATTTTGATGATGCTCGGAGGAGACATCAAATTAAACAATGACAGACGACGCTTGATAGGCATAGGTAACAGCGAGCTAAGTACACTGGGTAGCTTTACTAGTCCACTAAAAATCGAAGAAATAGAACTAGAAATTACATTCCATGTAATCAGGGAACGTGATATCACATGCGCGGCGGTTATTGGCAACAACGTCCTAAGACAAGTAGATTTGATTGTGTCTGAAGATCTGGTAGAATTTAGATTTAAATCGAAACGCAACAGTACGGTCGTAGAGAAACCTGCAGTAGTTGAAGCGGTGGATGAAATTCGAGAGGGGTGTGAAGGTTTAAGTTTGTTGCAGGAACTTAAAGATATATGCCTAACAGCAGTAACTGAAAAGGCGATAGAACCTGATGCCGACTTACCCCACCTTGAAGAAATGGAATCAAATTTGGTAGAGGCGTTGATTCACAACTATGCACCTAAAACTACACACGATTCACCAATCGAGATGAAAATTTTAGTTGCCGATGATACTCCACTTTTCGAAAGGCCAAGGCGTATGTCGTATGCTGACAAATGTGCCGTGGATGATCAGGTCGCAAAGTGGCTGGAAGAAGGAATTATCCAGCCCAGTAAGTCAGAATATGTGTCACCTATCGTTCTGGTATCAAAGAAAGACGGTAGCAAAAGGCTTTGCTGCGACTATAGGTGGCTGACTCAAAAAATCATGAAGAAAATTTTCCAATGCCGTTGCTGGACGATGTGGTAGAGAGGCTACAGGGGTCTAAAGTCTTCACGACTCTTGACTTGGCCAATGGATTTTTCCACGTTCCAGTCGCAACTAGTTCCAGGAAATATACGGCAGTCGTGACTCACAATGGACAGTATGAGTTTCTCTTCGTTCCTTTTGGAATATCGAACTCCCCAGCCGTTTTTTCCAGATTCATATTTGCAGTTTTTAGCGACCTGGTGCAAGACGGGACTGTTGTAGCATATTTGGACGATCTCATCATTCCCTACAAGGATGTAAATGAGGGTATTTAAAGGTTGGAGCGAGTGCTCAATAAGGCATCAGAGTACAATTTAGGTATAAAATGGAACAAATGCCAATTTCTTATGAAGAGAGTCGACTTTTTGGGGTATATTGTACAAGATGGGACCACAAGACCTTCAGAGGAAAAAACTAAGGCTGTGGAAAGTTTCCCGATACCACATGATCGTCAGGCTGTACAACGTTTCCTTGGGCTGACGTCATATTTCAGGCGACTTATTGAAAGTTATGCAGTGGTCGCTAAACCACTTTCGGACCTGCTACGTAAAGACGTCAAGTTTACTCTGGAAGAAAATCAGCTTGCAGCATTTCAACAATTGAAGGCTGCGTTGGTGATTGCGCCAGTTTTATGTTTATACAACCTCAAGGCAGAAACGGAGGTGCACACTGATGCATCTATGTATGGTTATGGTGTCGTTCTCCTTCAAAAAAGATTTTGACGACCAATTTCTTCAAGCCATACAATATATGAGCCGGAAGACGAAGCCGACTGAAGAAAAATACCACTCTTACAAGTTGGAAGTGCTGGCCATAGTAGAGGCGTTAAAAAAGTGGCGAGTTTATTTACTAGGCCTTAAATTCAAGATTATAACTGATTGTAACGCGCTTGTGATGACAATGCGGAGGAGGGACATTCCTTTAAGAGTTTCCCGCTGGGCGTTATTTTTACAGGAATTTAACTATGAAATTGGGCATCGAAGTGGAAGCAAAATGAGGCATGTGGATGCTTTGAGCCGAGTTTCCTGTCTGATGCTGGAAGACTCACTGCAGCATCGACTACAACAAGCGCAGTTAATGGACGCTTGGATTCGAGCAGTTATAAAAGTGCTTGAAAACGATAATTAGGAAGATTTCTACGAGAAGCATCGTGTGCTATATAAAGATCCCGTTAAGGAACTCATAGTCGTGCCTGCGTTGATGGAAGATGAGATCATCCAAATTGCCCATATGCAGGGTCATTTTTCTGCCAAGAGGACACAGGAAGTAGTTGAAAAAACATTCTATATTCCACAGTTGCCTGCAAAAGCATCGAAAATAGTAAAAAGTTGCATTGATGCGGAAAATAAGTGTGGTAAAAAGGAGGGTTTCCTGACGCCAATAAGCAAAGAAAACCGACCTTTAGGTACTTATCACGTGGACCATGTTGGACCGATGGAACAAACCAATAAATGGTATAATTACATATTTTTGGTTGTGGACGCGTTTTCCAAATTTGTGTGGCTATATCCAACACGAACCACTGCGGCAGATGATGTTGTGAACCAACTGAAAAAACAAGCGGCAATTTTTGGAAATCCGAAACGTATCATCTCGGATCGTGGTGCAGCGTTTACGTCCAACATGTTTAAGGAGCATTGCGAAAATGAAAGCATACAACATCTTCTGATAGCCACTGGCGTACCCCGCGGAAACGGTCAGGTAGACCGTATCCACAAAATCGTATTTCCAATGTTATCGAAATTGTTCGTTGAAAATCCCAACCATTGGTACAAGTACATCGATCGGGTTCAGCAGACCATTAATAACATGCCACCTAGGAGTACCAGATTCTCACCGTTCAGACTATTAACTGGAATTGAAATGCGAGTGAACAGTGTTCCTGAATTGCAAGAGTGGCTGGATGAAGCAGCCGTCAAAGATTTAGACGCTGAGCGTGAAGCAGTGCGCAAAGAAGCGTAAGAACACATCAACAAGATTCAGTAAGAAAATCGCCGACCTTTCGACAAAAATCGGAAAGAAGAACAAAATATTACGTAGGTCAGCTAGTAGCCATTAAGCGAACGCAATACGGTCAAGGATTTAAACTTAAGCCTAAGTTCTTCGGTCCGTATAAGATCATCAAGGTTCTGACACACGGCAGGTACGAGGTTGAAAAATTAGGAGACCACGAAGGTTCTGGTCATACAACCACAATCGCTGAATACATGAAAAAATTGCAACCATCAGCTGAGTCACCGTCCGAACCATTATTCGAGCCGAATGATGAATCAGGATGGCCGAATGTGGGAAGGGAACACCGCACCCGAAGTGGACGGCAATACTGATTGTCGTTCTATAAAATAGCAGCCCTGCAAAATGGCCGAACTGGACGAAACGCGAACGAAGACAAAACGATTTGAAATTAACCGTGTCAGTTGTTGAATGATAGGAAAAAAGGCAAGTTAAGAAAAATGAGAGTGCGCGTAATTATACTTTGTAAAAGTGATATACATAAACCAAATGTTTTATAATGCAACGTACATTTAAAACGTATTTCAAATTAAAAGAATGTTTTAATTGAATATTTAAATCGGCATAAGTCCTACATATAAATATGTACCGAGTCACATAGTTATAGTCTTTTCTTATTTTGGAGGCATGGCACTACCCATTTTTTCATTGAACTTTACTTTCTTTCTTTAATTTTTTCCAAACCAAACTATGTTAAGAAATTCTTACAAACTATAAGAAACATATGTACCAAATCTTATCCATCTGCGTCAAATAGTTGTTGATACATAACAATGTTGATTTTTTCTCATATGGAAGCGTGGTACCGTCCATTTTTGCATTGAACCTTACTTCTTTCTCTACCCTTTATATACTGTGAGCGTCAAAAGAAAGTAAACATCTTAATTACTCATATTTAAAGTTTTATTGAAATGAAGTTGATAAAACAAAATTAAAAATAAATATAAGGAATTCAAGAATTATTTTATAATAGCTGATTTCGATAAAAGCATTTAACAAAACTAATTGAAAAGAAAAAATAAATTCACTTTAATTAGAAAAAGACCAAATTTTACGCGTCAAAAAAAAGTAAACAGCAAACAAAAGAGAACAGAACTTCACTGTAAAAAGTAAACTTTTTAAATATTTTAATATGTTGTTTGTTTTCTTTTGGCCTTAAGCACTTCGTTTAGTCTCCTAGGCATCGACTCGATAAATTTTGTTGTTACATCTGGGCAGATTTCGCTCCATTCTTCAATTAGAGCCTTCTTTAAGCCTGCCTAGCTTGAAAAAGCCCTTCGTCTGATTTTTTTGTCTATGGTGTTTCCACAGATGCTGGATCGGGTTAACATCCTGGAACTGCGGCGGATGATCAAGTGTCTTAGGAGTCTTGTACAGTAGCCACACCTTTACAATTTTCGACACATGCTTTGGATCGTTTCCTGTTGGAAGATCCAGTTTCAAGCCACGCCTAATTTCTCGTCGCTAGGGTCATGATTGTACTTCAAAATGGCTAAGTAATCCATTAAGTTCATAGTACAGTCAATAACAACAAGTTTACCAACACCTGTTGCCGCCATACAGCCCCAAACCATAACTGAGCCTTCACCGTGTTTGACAGTGTTGGTAACACACTTTCTAAGCACACCATATTTTTGGGGGCTGTAGTGTATCCAACATAGCCACCACCACCGCTTACCATATTCATGCAAAGTGACCATCGCCAACCACAAATTTGTAAAGTGCAATCGAGTGACGCATGGCAAAATCATAAGCAAAAGCACATGCACTCGATTACACTATTGCAGGTCACTCAATAGTAAATTTAATGTAATCAAATCCCCAAATAATTCTGTAAGCTTAGTAAAGCAAATTTGACTCATAATTGAATGACACTCAGATTTATGTAAGTAGGAATGGATAAGCTAAGTTTTCATGTATGTAGAAATAAGATAGAATTAAATTGAGTTTAAGTCAAAAATTGTATAAAAGAAATAGTAATTATTAATAATAATTATTAATAATTAAATGTGAGACATTACGTGTTCAAAATTATGCGATCCTGGTGCATCGCAGATTTTGAGGTTTCGGCGTGTTCTCCGTAATTTAGAAATTTTTGGTTTGTTTTATTGGCTTTCTTAATAAATATTAATAATTAAATGATTATTGAACTTTTTTTTTTTTTTCTTTTTTTTTCCTTTGTTATCAAAGTTTGTTTAATACATAATGCATTGTATCAACTTGTAAAATTTTACATAAAAAATGTTGATCGCTGCGAAAAATGGCTAAAGTTCAATAATCATTTAATTATTAATATTTATTAAGAAAGCCAATAAAACAAACCAGAAATAGTAATTTTAATAAATACATGATTTGTTCTACAAACATCAACTTGACTTTTTCTTTGAAAAATATTCGGCAAAAGCTTTCTAATTTAGACACCGGCTACAAATCTCTAGAATTTACCCTGCTTCCTTATTAGGATAACAGCAAGGTAAGGATCAATGGCATACTCTGCCTATCCCAACATAAATTAACTTCCTTTAAATTTACCTTTATTTTACATCAAACTCTTCACTTCACAGGGCATTATTGTTCCGAAAATTTCGAATTTGCTCTAATCTGTATAAAGTATGTTTTCCCAAAAAGATAGAGCCTTGTTTTTGCACTTTTTAGCAACATCCATACGCTTACTCTGATTTACCTTGGATATATATGGCTTCTTGCGTGGTATCTTTCCATGTAAGCCATTTTTGTGAATCGGTCTCCTGACTGTACTCACTCTTACTGGATTGCCTGATGTGTGCGTTACGTTCTCTGATAATTTAACTGCACTTGAGGATGGATATGCCTTTACTTCTCTTACTACAGCTCTCACTTCAGTACCACTTAAGCCCTCAACCCATAGAGTCCGTCAAATCCGTTACGTCAAAGTATAAAACTGACAAGACGGAAATGAAGGAAGGAGGCGGCCCAATGAATACGTCTGCAACGCATTTAAAGTCAAATAAAAAATCAAAAAAAAAACTTTTTGAATGATTAATTTCATTATTTCTCCTTTATACTGCGCATTAATATATTTCTTAAACATGAAAACAATTTTAATTTTCTTATCTCTCTTTTTTTTTCTATGTTACGCACAAACTCACATATGTCAAAGTATTCAACGTACATCAAAAGTTAAAAATTGCCCAACTTCTTCCGTTGCGTTGACGGATAAGTTGCGAATAGGCCGCACTTCATACAAAAGCATACATTTCATCTTAGCTGTCAGTTGTAAACTTTGACGCAACGGACTTGACGGACTCTATGGGTTCAGGCCTTAAGCCGCTTTGGGCATCCAGATCTCGATAAATCTTCAACCTGATGCTGTTTGGTGTTTTTATTGTTCAGTGGTTCCTTCCCACGATTTCACCAATTTCACGCAAGGATTTGACTTTTTCTTTTAAATCTAATATAATTTTCCGAATATCAGTCGATGTTTGCTTCCTTTCCTTCCATATCTTCCCTTATACCCTTTTAGTTATTATAAAAAGTACAAATCAACTTAAAATTATTTTTAGTGAAGTAAAACATTTGATCAGTACAAATTTTTCACAAAAAACTTTAGTTTCTTCCCCGAAATATAAAAAATCTAAGTAAGTATTACTCGTACAACTGTTTACTTTTTTTTGACACGTAAAATCTGATGCATTTTCACAGATGCATTTTCAAGTGTTCAATGTCACTTGTTTTGATTTCATGTTTTATAATAGTAAATCTTTAAATGGTATTGTAGTAAGCTCAGTAATATTACTTTTTGTCGTAAGGGGCCGTTCATAAATTACGTAAGACGTTTAGGGGGGGGGGGGGGGGGGGGGTCGGCGGATTCTTACTACATCTTACGAGAGAGGGGGGGGGGGGGGTGAATGATCATCTTACGTAAGATTTAAAATGCGTATTCATACATTGAAGTTGTATAAACGCATCGTCATTTGTGACAGTAATGAAATATATTTGAATTTTCGACAGTCACGAAAGATTCAGAAATATCGATTACAATCGATTTAAGTAATCGACTCTGAACGGGACAACTTCTCTTCTGTTTATGTAATGAAATATATGTATGTTGTTTACACGCAGGGTCGACTTGTAACACCGTCTCACAAGTTTGATATTATTCAGGCATTTACACGCAGATACGTCGACTTTGAAATTTTGTTGATGTTGTCCCGGTTCTTTACCACCCCCCTTGCACTTGTCGTCTTCAACAAGAAGATTCGCTTTCGATTCCTTCTTCAACAGGAGACCAAAACAGCAATCAGTTTTGTCTTCGCTTAGCGTTAAATTACGATTGGTCAAAAGTACATCCACAGTTAAAATCATGCCTTACGATTTTTTTTGTCCTTCGCTTGCAAACGTCTTAGCTGATCGAGTTTGTAATATTTGTGACCAGTACTTTGCCTCGAAAAAAGCTACTGTAATGCACAAAAAACTACATGGAAAAGACTGTAGTCGCACTCACATGATTCAACCAGTTTCAATTTTGAAACGTGGAAAGGGGAAAAGCCTTTGCATTTTAAAACAATCGGAGATTTGTCAAGTTGCAGAGTGGCATGACGACGAGGATATTGATGTTACAGAGTTTGAATGTGAATCAGAAAATTCAACAGACGAATCGGGTGTGCCAATTGTAGGTTCACTATCAGACTAGTTGAAAAGTGCATGGACTAACAATGACTTTTTTTTATTCATCTTGAAAAACAAATGTGTAGTTTGTAATTTCGTTATATTTATTTAATATGTAACATATGTATATTAAAATTAAATATACATAGAGGGTATTCCTCTAAACGCGAAAACTCGAAAAGCGCGAAAACTCGAAAGTTTTCGAGCTTGCTTTCGGGAACACCCCTATCAATACAAACTCGTTAATGATTGAGCAATGGCAATTTGACAGTTTGATCAGTGTTACCGCTGCTATGGAAAAAAATGTATCACACCGAAACGAAAAAATATGTTGAATTAAGTTAATAAATAACAAAACATAAATAGGTAAACAAACAAAAATTCTGAGAATTGCGCTTTTCATATATTTAAAAATCATTCTGTTAAGTTTATGTGCAAATTTCTAAAGAAATTTCAAACTGGCAGCAAATTATTTCGACAAACGGCAACACTGAATCATTTTCCAACTTTTCGAGGCCACTGCTCAACTAATTAGCCTCGAAAGTTGCGCAAACTTTTCTTCAAACAAATTATTTTCGAGACTCGAAAATGTGCTCAGTTTTCGCAGTTTACGCAGTTTTCGAGGCTTTTTCGCGTTTTCAGGAATACCCTCATAGTAATATAGTACATCACATGAAAAATACATTTTTTGACTAGTTTCACCTTAATTATGAATCTTACGTAAGATTTCGGAAGGGGGGGGGTAGTGAGAATCTTACTAAATCTTACTCGGGGGAGGGGGTGGGGGGTCAAAAAGTCATGAAATTGTCTTACGTAATTTATGAACGGCCCCTAAGTCAATAATAGCTTTGTAATAAGATAATTTAAGGATAAAGAATTGGTGTTAACTTTCTTTTGACGCTCACTGTATGTACCAAGTTTCATTTATCTGCATCAAATAGTTGATAAGATATGATGAATCTTATTTTATTTTAGAGGACGTGGCATCATCCATTCTATTCTAAGCTTTGCCTGTTTATATAAAAGCCAAGTGGTGTGAATTCTATGAGAACTGATTAAGCTATCTTCGAGAAAATTATGTTTAAAAATATATTTGCTCCCTAAATAAAAGTATTGAACCGTTAGCTACGACTTTTAATATAAAAGCTACTTGGTGTAAATTCGGTATGAATCGATTAACCTGTCTTCGTGAAAAAGATATTTAAAAATATTTTTGTATGAAGACCACCCAAAGTGTGAACCCTAAGTAAAATGTTTACTATCTTATCTGTGCCCCTTCATATAAAAGCCATGTGGTGTTAAGACCATGAGAATCGATTAAACGGTCTTTGAGAAAATGATATTTAAAAAATATTTTTGTGTGAGGACCACCCTAAACACAAAATTTGTGGCGTAAATTCGGTGTGAATCGTCTAACCTGTCTTCGTGAAAATTATTTTTAAAAATATTTTTGTATGAGGGTCACCCTAAGTATGCACCCTAAATAAAGGTTTTACAGCCTTATATGTGCCTCTTAATATAAAAGCCATGTGGAGTAAATTCCAGGAGAATCGAATCGAAGCGGTCTTCGAGAAAATGATATTTATAAATATTTTTGTATTAGGACCACCCTAAGTATGAACCCTAAGCAAAATTTTTAATATAAAAATCATGTGGTGTAAATTCCATGAGAATCGATTTAGCCGTCTTCGAGAAAATGATATTTAAAAAACATTTTTGTGTGAGAGCCACCCTAAATAAAAGTTTTTTAGTCTAACCTATGCTTCTTAACATATGAAATACGTGGTGTAAATTCGGTGTGAATCGATTAACTTGTCTTCGTGAAAATGATATTTAAAAATATATTTGTATGAGGGCCACCCTAAGTATGCTCCCTCAATAAAATTTATACAATCTAGTCTGTGCTTCTTAATATAAAAGCCATACTGTATAAGTCTCATGAGAATCGATTTACCTGTCTTTGAGAAATCGCTATTTTTTAAATATTTGTGTATGAGGGCCACCCTAAATAAAAGTTTCATCGTCTTAGCTATGAGTCTTAATATAAGAGACATGTGGTGTAAATTCCATGTGAATCGATTAAGTAGTCTTTGTAAAAATGCTATTTCAAAAATATTTGCGTATGAGGGCCACCCTAAATTAAAGTTTTGTAGCCACCACACCCCTGGTGTCTAATCCCGTTCATATTTAAGACTCTTGCTATCATATGAACAAAGATATAGCGAGTTAAAGGTTTTAATTATATGTAAAGTGACATGCTCCTTGCTTTTATCAAAATAAAATATAGCCCATGTTACTCAGGAATAGTGTAGCTTTCTATTAGTAGAAGAATTTTTGGAATTGGTTCTGTAGTTCCAGAGATTACCCGGAACCTACAAACAAACAAACAAACCTTACCTCATTATATAATAGTATAGATAAAACTGTGGTTTCTCCGCGAATGCAGCTTTGGTCTTTCTTGTGTAGCAGCTATAATCCTCTGTTGTTTTCACTGCATTCATCTTAATACATTCTAATTTGAAATTGTCAATGTGTCTCCACAGACCACTTTTTAGTGTCAAGTTTTTTAATTGACCCTGTCAATGTTAAGCATGTTGTATCGACTCTTCCTTCTTTTTCAGATCATTATGCTTTGGAACTTAGCATTAACTAAAACGAAACTGAAATAATTTTGTCTGAACCTGTCGTCTTTAGATCTTTCAAAAGTACTAACTGAGTTATGTTTAGGGAAAAACTTCGAGAGGAATTGTTTCACCGTATTCCACCCCATTCCAGTAACCTTTCAAATGAAGAGATTGATAATTATATATCCAATTTTAACTTAGTGATCAATAGAATACTAAATGATCACTCTGTTCTGATTTCTCATTCCAATAAAAAATACAAGGACTTGCCAGACGATATAATGGCTCGTTTTAGAATCAAACATATTTGGCAGAAGAGACTTATCAAATTTTTCATGCAACACTCAATAGAACTAACGCTGCTTATAAGGAACTATCTGGAAGACTTTCTCTTCTTAAAATCATTATAAGGGAAAAGATCTCAATATGGCTTGATAAGAAACTAAACGACAAATTCTCCAATATTAAACCGGGTCTTTTTGATTTTAAAGAAATATTTAAACTTGTTGGTAAAAGGAAGTCCTCTAACTGTTGTAATATGCACTTTCTCCATGTTATTCTGAATTTTTCACTACGACTGAGGCAATCAAAAGTACATATTTTCAAAAATATGAATACCAAGAAATCAGCAGGTCCAGATGGGCTGTCGAATTTCATTGTTAAAAGACTACCCGAAGAAGCCATTAACTTTTTGACTATAATTTTTAATAGTTGTTTAAATAATGGTTGGAAGGTTGGTAAATTACTTCCAATTGAAAAAAAAGAGGTGTGCTTGATATTTCAAACTTAAGGCCAATTTCTCTATTGTCGAATGTGGGGAAAAAATTATTTACTTTAAAATTGAGGAATTTACGGACAATGGTGTAGATATCATATCTGATTTTCAATTCGGTTTCAAAAAGGGTCATTCCACGATACATGCGCTTCTAAAAATTCATAATGATGTTTCATCTAATCTTAGAAAAAAAAAATTGTACGATAGGATGCTCTATTGACGTTGAAAAGGCTTTCAATAATGTGTAGTGGAATGGGTTTCTTTATAAATTAACACAAAACAATTTCCCCCCACTAATATTTAAAATAATTGATAGCTTTTTATCAAACAGATTTTTCTTCACTCAAATTCAGTATGCCCAATCGGAACTTAAGCAAATAGGCCATGGTTTTCCTCAGGGATCGATTTTAGACCCACTTCTTTATAATATTTTTATATTTGACTTTCCACTTATGCATTCCACTGGATCTTGTGCACTCCTTTACGCTAACGATACCTTCGTATATGCAAGCAGTAGAAACCCATTTGAAGCCTTATCAAAGGTCAGTTTATCAAAGGTCAGTAAAAGATATTCATAAATTTTATAAGTCGTGAGAAATTAATATTAACTTTTCCAAAACGGAATGCATTTGCTTCAGGAATGCTGCCGGTAAATGACCTCCGGAAATTGCTAAGGCTAGCAAGTCACTGATTCTGAAATTGATGGAATGAGAATACCGTTCAAGCGGCAAATTAAATACTTAGGTGTAAGTTTCAATTGCCTTTTTAAATTTAACTCACACGCGAGGATAGCCCTTGTAAAGAGTTATCTGAACTATCTTTTATTGAAGTAAACTTAACATACATTTTTTGTAAAATGAAAATATCACATTGAAATTCAGAATGGTGTAAGAGTACGCAACATAAATGTAATTAACACACTACAAATCGCATAAATAATAAATAGTTAATAAAAATATAATATAATTTATCTAATTATTTTCTTTTCAGGTCATCAGTGTCTTTATTT
The DNA here is from genome assembly GCA_949775025.1 of Tricholauxania praeusta. Taxonomy (NCBI): domain Eukaryota; kingdom Metazoa; phylum Arthropoda; class Insecta; order Diptera; family Lauxaniidae; genus Tricholauxania; species Tricholauxania praeusta. Next base: position 94,509,545 of record OX459029.1, on the reverse strand, counting down.
GAGAGCAAACATTTTGTAGCCATTATATAATCTACTAGTATTACCCTTTGCGCATCGCCTCACCTCAACCGTGGTGTAGATGCGATGTGCGGTCTACGTGAAAATTCTATTTAAAAATACTTTTGTATGAGAACCACCCTTAGTATGCATCCAAAATAAAATTTTTACAACCTAAGCAGTGCCTCTTAATATAAAAACTATGTGATGTAAATTTCATGAGGATCGATTAAGCGGTCTTCGAGAAAATGGTATTTAAAAATATTTTTGTATGAGGCAACCCTATATTAAAGTTTTGTAGCCTAAGCTATGCCTCTTAACATAAGAGCTACGTGGTGTAAATTCGGTGTGAATCAACTAACCTGTTTATGTGAAAATGACATTTAAAATACTTTTGTGTGAGGGCCACCCTAATTATGCACCTTGCATAAAATTTTTACGATCTAACCTGTGTTTCTTCACATAAAAGTCATATGGTGTAAATTTCATGAGAGTCGATTTAGCGGTCTTCGAGAAAATGATATTTAAAAAATATATTTGTGCTATGCCTCTTAACATAAGAGCTACGTGGTTTAAATTTGGTGTGAATCCACTAACCTGTCTTTTTGAAAATGTGAGGGCCACCCTAAGTATGCACTCTAAATAAAATTTTTACGATCTAATCTCTTTCTCTTCAATAAGAGCCATATGGTGTAAATTTCATGAGAATCGAATTAGCGCTCTTCGAGAAAATGATAAATTAAAAAATATTTTTGTGTAAGGGCCACCCTAAATAAAATTTTTGTAGCCTAAGCCATGCTTCTTAACATAAGAGATACGTAGTGTAAATTCGGCGTGAATCGATTAACTTGTCTTCGTGAAAATGATATTTAAAAATATATTTGTATGAGGACCACCCTAAGTATGCTCCCTAAATAAAATGTGTACCATCCAATCTGTGATTCTCAACATAAACGCCACAATGTGTAAGTTTCATGAGAATCGATTTACTCGTCTTTTAGAAAATGCTATTTTTAAAATATTTTTGTATGAGGGCCACCCTTAATATGCACCCTAAATAAAAGTTTCATCGTCTTAGCTATGCGCCTTAATGTAAGAGACACGTGGTGTAAATTCCATATGAATCGATTAAGTTGTCTTTGTAAAAATGTTATTTTAAAAATATTTGCGTATGAGGGCCACCTTAAATTAAAGTTTTATACCCGCCACGCCCCTGGTGTCTAATCCCGTTCATATTTTATGAATTGCTTAACATAGGCTAAGTGCATCCTGACACTGAATTTGAAAACTCTTGCTATCATATGAACCAAGATATAGCGAGTTAAAAGTTTTAATTAAATGTAAAGTGCCACGCTCCTTGCTTTTATCAAAATAAAATATAGCCCATGTTACTCAGGAATAGTGTAGCTTTCTATTAGTAACTAGAAGCATTTTTAGAATCGGTTGTGTAGTTCCAGAGATTACCCTGAACATACAAACAAACAAACAAACCTTACCTCTTTATATAATAGTATAGATATAGATAATCCTCACTCTCTCACGAACAAAGAGTAAGAAGCTGTTGCATGTCTCAACTCTTAGATTCGATTACTGGCCGTCCATTTATTACGTGAGGTGTATTTTTGAAAACTCGGTGAGATTTGGTAAGTTCTGACGGTACCACTCCTCTCCCTCCCGTGAGACTTGCCTTATAATTTTTAAATGTAATCTGCTGTAATAATGTTTAGTATCTGCATTAAAAGTAGTCGTGAGATTTTTATCGACCCGCCTCCCCCTTTTTGAGACTTGGTGAGATTTTTCCTCTATTTTGACTCACGTAATTTATGGACTTCCCCTTATGTGAAAGATCGGCAAGCCTAAAATAAAAAAGGTATTTTTTAATGAAGCGCGAAAAAAATTAACAAAAACCACTTTTTAGTATTAAAAAATTGAACTGAAAAAGAGTAATTTCTTGTCATCGCCCCAAAATTTTAAGTCATAGTACATATCATGTTGCTATATCCCTACCACTATATCTTTCTCTTCTTTAGGGCGCAATTTGTCTCCATACCAAATTTCATTAAAATTGATTCATCAACTTAGCTGTGAAAAGATATTTTTCGACTGGAGGTTGGTACCATCCACTTTAAAGCAAATAGCTTTCCTCAGGGTTCAATCTATCTCTGTACCGAATTCCATCAAAATCTGTTCATTAGTTTAGCAGTGAAAATGTTTTTTCCTGTTGGAGGTGCTGCAACGCCTCCTATAAAAAATTGAGTGTTTAGAAATCTTTTTCAGGGTTCAGTCTATATCCTAACAAAATTTCATTAAAATTGGTCCGTTAGTTTAGTAGTAACGACGTATTTTCCTGTAAGAGGCGTGTCACCGCCCACTCAAAAAAAAGTATATACTCAAGGTTCAATCTATATACATACCAAATTTTATCAAAATCGGTGTAAGACACCCCCATAAGGGGCGATTCCACGCCTTCTTAAAAAAATTTGAGTACTTAGAAATATTTTTTTGGGTTCAATCTATATCCTTACAAAATTTCATCAAAATCGGTCCATTAGTAGAAGTATTTTCCTGCAAGAGGCGTGGCACTTCCCACTAAAAAATATATTTTTACTCAAGATTAAATCTATCTACATATCAACTTTCATCAAAATCAGTGAAGTGGCACAGCCGTGATACCGTTTTTTTCCATTTGGGGCGATGCCACGCCCTCTTTGAAAAATCAGAGTTTCTAATAATATCTTCAAACAAAATTTCATCAAAATCGGTCCATTAAGTTAGCCATGAAAACGTTTTTCCTTTTTAGGGGCGTGGTACTGCTTCTATTGAAAAAAAAAGTATATATGTTCCCCTTCTCTTCACAACCTTTCCAACAAAAAAAAAATTAAGCGATTATGTTGTGCTATGTCTGAGAAAAAGTGGTGTAACCGTTTAGAGATTGCCTATTTATATATAGATATGTGAACAATCATACTAAAATTTGGTGTTTGGGGTTTGCTTATGGAAAGCTATTTCTGGATCAAAACCAGGCTGGATTGTACCAGTGGGCGTGTCACCGCCCTAAATTTTAAATTTAACTGCGACATATATCGCAAACTATACAAGCTACTGTGCTAAAATTTAATATGGGGATGTCAATCACGAATATAACTTATTGAACCAAAAGTGGGCGGAATTGAAGAAGTGGGCGTGGAATTTTTCATTTCTGTTCAATTTTTTAAATTATTTTTCATATTCTTTCGACTTTTTCAACCTTTTAAGTTTTCCCAATACATATATCCTATATGTATTTGTTCGACTTTTTCAACCTCTTCCAACTTTCTTCATAAGTTTCTTTATTTTTTCGACTTTTTCATCAATTTTGAATTGTTTCAAATTTTTTTAACCTCTTTCATCTTTTTTAGAGTTTCTCAACCTCTCTCAACTTTTTTCAACATTTTGCATATATATTCGACTTTTTCAACATTTTTCAACCTATGTCAACCTTTCAAACATTTCACATTTTTTTCGATTTATTCAACCTCTTCAACGTCTTTTTAATATTTATTTAAAAGGTACTTTCAGTGCAGTGTAGGGTATGTGACTTTCGGCCTGGCCGAAGATAACACCTTACCTTGTTTCTGTTGTACTTATCTTTTTTTTATACAAACTATATTTTTATTATTTAGCTTGTTTTAGTTTTAATGTATTCTTCTTCTTTTTTATTAATTTTGTTAAATCTAATATTTATTCTCAATTATTACCTAAAATATGTGTTAAGGTGAAACCTTGCATAATTTAAGGATTAAGTTTTTAAGCCTTTGTCTATAGCATTGGTTCTCAAAGTGGTCCACGTGGACTCCCAGGGGTCCATGGGAGACTCGACAGGGGTCTCCGTTGGCGTGACAAAAGAATGGGGGTTCACAATTCCTAAGCGGAGGTCCACGAAAACTTATCTGCTTTCGATAGTGAAGAACTAAAATGTTGGGTTGATTTCACCTATCAATGTAGGCAGATAATATTTCAAGAAGCTCATCGACACAAATAGCAAATCCAGTTTCCTAGGAAGTTCAAGCAGTGATATTTCATCAAAGGTACGTTTGCATTGATTCGAAATTCAGTACTGGGTCAGAATACGTGAAACCGACATGTCTGAAATGTTTTTCAAAGTTTTTTATATAAATCAGTGGTAGAAATTAGTGTACGGAAAAATTTTTTAAAAAAAATTGTTGTTGCAGTAATTATTGCCTGTCAAAGTTTTCATTAACCTTTTTTATAAAATGTTATATGTTTTGAACAACTTGTCTGATCGTGACGAAATGTTTTAATTTCTGTAGATAATAAGTTGAACTTATGTATTAATAGAAAAAAATTGCAAAAATTTTGCTTTTTTGTTGTTAATTAGCAATTTTTTTATCGACAATTGAATTTTAATGATGTGCTCCGCCTCGAAAAAATCTGAAAAAAATTACAGAGATGCATTCGTGGAGCGTCAATTAGTTTTGACGGTATAAATATTATAGTGGTACCGGGCGGACGAAAAATGCATAACAAATTTTGTTGTTTTTCAAAAAAATCAATAACACTTGTTTACAAGAAAAAGGATCGGGTTTCTCATAGACTTTTTTCCATGTATTTTGGGGCGTAGTTTCCAAAAATGGCAACCATTTTTTTTTTTAAAAAATCGTTTTCGAGATATCCCTAAAAAACCCCTTTTTTGGCACTTTTTTCATTTATTTGGCTATATCTCGATATAACGTTTTTTGACTCAAAAACGCTTTTCAGCACTCCAAAGATATTTTTACTCCCTTTCTAACGGTATGCTGTTTCCTTGAATCAAATAAGTTTTAATGAATTAATCGAGATAAAGCCAAATAAATGAAAAAAGTGCCGAAAAAGGGGTTTTTTGGGGATATCTCGAAAACGATTCTTAAGAAAGAAAAAAAATAGTTGCCATTTTTGGAAACTACGCCCCAAAATACATGGAAAAAAGTCTATGAGAAACCCGATCCTTTTTCTTGTAAATTAGTGTTATTGATTTTTTTGAAAAACAACAAAATTTTTATGCATTTTTCGTCCACCCGGTACCATATAATATTTATACCATAAAAACTAATTGAGGCTCCACGATTTTTTTGACGAATTCTAGTTTGGAAGGGTTCAATGCATCTCTGTAATTTTTTTTCAGATTTTTTCGAGGCGGAGCACATCATTAAAATTCAATTGTCGATAAAAAAAATTGCTAATTAACAACAAAAATGCAAAATTTTTGCAATTTTTTTCTATTAATACATAAGTTCAACTTATTATCTACAGAAATTAAAACATTTCGTCACGATCAGACAAGTTGTTCAAAATTTATAACATTTTAAAAAAAAGGTTAAGAAAACTTTGACGGCAATAATTTTTGCAACAACAATTTTTTTTTAAAAAATTTTTCCGTACACTAATTTCTACCACTTGCAGCTACTGATTTATATAAAAAACTTTGAAAAACATTTCAGACATGTCTGTTTCACGTATTCTGACCCTAGTAGGGTTGATTGTCTTTGTGCGTGCGCGTTACGATCATAATAATCTCCGAAGAGTGCGGAATTTCTATTTTTATCTATAAGGCAACCAAAGTGCAAGCACAATTCGTAATCCCAAAATATAAAACTTCATTGTGCCGTCCTAAATCTCAAAATTTTAAATCAAAAAAGTTAAGATTTCAATTCCTAAAAAAAAGTAAATTTTTTTTGCTAAAAAAGTTAAATTGTGTTGCAATACAATTATACTATTATAATAATACAATTATTTAAAAAATTCAAAAAGTATACATTTTTTGCTAAAAGAGTTAAAACTTCAATTGTGTATACAAACATTCAAATAAAAAATTTATAGCCCTATTACCGATGGCGAATCGCCTGAAAAATTAGGCAAATCGTCTAAATTTGTATTACGGTTTGCGAGTCGCCCTGTTGTTTCGCCTCAAACGTCAAAATTGGGCAAATGTCAAAAATGTTCATATTACATATAGCGAGTCGCCTAACTTTCGTTCGCCAGAAATGTCAAAATCGGGCGAATAGAATTTGTATGTGACAAATATTTGAATAAGTGTTTGAAAAATTTTACAAAAAGTTGTGATAGAGAAAATTTGAAAAACTTTACAAAAAGTACAGATATCACAATCATGGAAAGCACAAAGAAAACGTCGGTATAAAAATTTATAGATCAATTTTATTCATGCATGTAAAATACTTTTTAATTATTAGCATGAAAAAAAAAAAACAATATACAACAGTTTCGTAAACTAGTAAAGCTTATGGAGGAAAATCCTGAACTAGCAAAGGGACTTGGTAGTTTTGGGTCGAATAAGAAGACCAACAAGGATATTTGGGATCAATTCGCAATTGAGATAAATTCGCTAGGACCACCAACGCGTGATGGAAAAGGTTGGAAATACGGTACTACGACTGTATAATCCGAATAAGCTTTCCATTGTTCCAATAAATACACAAACGCTTCTTTATTAATCCTGAAGTGTGTCTTACTTCTTGAAAAACAATTTCTTCATACATATATTTCTTGTCAATATTCACGAAATGAATTTGCTTACAGCCGGCTAGGCAGTTCAAGTGGGTTCGAGCTGTCCCTAATGTTCCGCCGCATTCTTTGAATATTGCTACCCACAACCTCCTAGCTATCTTCGAAAAATAAGTCCATTTGCTTATCATTTTAAGTTTATTTTTTTTTTTCACTTGTAAAAATTAGATGTTCAAAGTTCTCACGATTTCAAATTTGAAGTTTTTCAGCTGTCAATTTCTGTTTTTAATTTGGCAGCAAAACTTCAGATTTGAAGTTTTTTAGACTCCAGTTTCTGTTTTGTAACTTGGCAGCATTGTTTTTGTTGGCGAACGTGTACATTCGCCAACCATAATACAGAACCATAGGCGATTCGCCACGGAAGGCGAAACGATAAATTCAGGCGAATCGCCATCGGTAATAGGGCTATTACTTTTTTTTTGTCAAAAAGTTATTATTTTAATTGTGCTTTCTCAAAAATTTCAAAAAAAGTAAATCTTTTTGCAAAAAAAGTTTAAGTTTCAATTGAAAGAAAGTTTAAAAAAACTCTTATTGAAATTGGCAAAGTTTGTTGCAAAAATTACAATTTATATTGACCAAAACAAAAATTTAATCTGAAAAATTAAATTTTAAAGTGATACATAAAAACATTTGCAGCTTAAATAAAAAAGAAAGTGAGAAACATAAGAAAAGATAAGAAGTGAATAGGCGGTAAATGTATTTTAAGTAACTAGAAAATCTTCAAAAAAAAGGCAGACTTTCTACGTTTTAATAAGTCGGTTTTTTCGTTAAATTTGAACGGAATTGGACATAAAGCTATAATATAGGAAAAAATAAATAAAAAAACACCCTAATGTATACACGTGCATTTCTTTAGATTTTGCTATTCAATTTTACTGATATAACGTTTCTAATAACTTTAGTAAAATTGTTATATTCGTTTGGTAAAAACATACATATGTATGTACAAAAAAAAAGTGCGCCAAAATTTACTTTGTTCTCATACATATGTATGTACATTAGACCGTACCACAAAAAAAAAGTTCACCGTACACCATCGAAACTCAAGCATTTTTGCAAGACAATTTCGAAAAAAATTTTTTTTACCGAAAATAGAGCTCGCGCGTATTTATTTTTCTTCATATCATCGGCATTTACAGTCCGATCTTAATGAATGATATATCAATGTTTTTGTCTCGAGTAGACCAATTTTTTGCTTTAAAGGTCACTGACATCAAGGACCCCGTTCTAGTACTTGCCCATCAGATCTCAGTTTCTACCATCTTAATGTACCTTTTTAGTGTCAGATAATTAAAGCTTGCAAAAAATCATTAAACTTAGCTAATGGAAGTATTTCGATTATTGAATAAGAACTATTTTAAAAAATGTTTTTTATCGAAAAAAGCGGTTTTCTTATTAAATTTTTCGTCATATCTCAGGCATTTACATTCCGATCTTAAAACATGATATTTCGATGCTTTTGTCTCAAGGAGACCAATTTTTCTTTTGCTCCAAAGGTCATTGACCTCAAGTACTTATCTACCAACCGAATTTCAACTTCTACAACATGAATTAAAAAATTAAAACTAAATAAAGTGTCTTCAGGTCGTTGCCCAGCATCTCGAAGGACATCACCATATGGTATAATTAAATTCGCACTTCTTATTATTTAAATAAAACACAAAGCTTTTATAGTGGGAAAACTTATGTATGTTGAAAAACCCACTTTAATTAATTTACTAAGCTACTTTTCACTTACACATTTCTTTAAGCTCTACTGTTGTCTTTTTATGTAGCATTAAATTTTAATCGATCGAATGGCGGCTCTGGAGCTTAGATAAAAGATGGCCCATGCGTTGTTCATCGGGGACCGCTATGGCAGATTCATGCACTACTTGAATAAAATGCTCGGTGTTTTGGGGATGGCATGGATAAGTTGTGAAAATACTTAAGTTTAGCAAAGAAAGCTATAAAATAAAGTTATTTGTCATGTAAAATGTTATTATTTCGTTTGAATATTGTAATGCTTCCAGCTGGTCTTGCGCGAAAAACTGCAAGCACGGCGGCTCTTCCGCTTCAAATTTGAGCCATGAACGGGGTCCTTGATGTCAGTGACCCTTATAGCAAAAAATTGGTCTACTTGAGACAAAAACATTGATATATCAAACTTTAAGATCGGACTGTAAATACCAATATATAAAAAAAAATGTATTTTCGGCAAAAAAAAAGAAATTTTTTTCGAAATTGTCTTGCAAAAATGCTTCAGATATGATGGTGTACGGTGAACTTTTTTTTTTTTTTTTTTTTGCCTGTAAGGTGTACGGTCTAATGTACATATTTATGTACTTAATCAAGTGAGGAATTGAGTAATTACTCAATATTCGAAATTGACTTAAACTTCAGATCGCGCTTGCTCATCAATAATTTTTCGAACTCGTTGCTGAGTAAAATTTGTTCACTATTTTTGTCTCGTTTTTGTCTATAAGCAAAGAAGCTTTGATTTTTTTCTGTGAGGTTTATTTTCTAAAATAATTGCTTGAGAATATTGAAAGTGTGTAGTTTGCAACTATAGTTTTGGGGTTCTTTCACCAAATCGTTTCTTGTTGTTTTTTATTAAATAAGGAAACCTTTGACATATATTTTTTTATGTGCTAATGTAATTTATTGCTGCGAGGAATCTTAGGTTTAACACTTCAAAATGAATTCACTTATAAATAATACTTAAATAGATCGATTAATGCTGTACGCTTGACACTGACTAAATTCTTAAAAGCGGTGAAGCATAGCAGTGGTAAAAATATTTTATTCTTGGTGTTCATAAAAAATACTGCTAATCTCTTTCTTACTCTTCTTATGACAATGTTAGGGTGGCTCTGATGTAACGAAATTGTACATGCCGCCCCCAATGCTAGAATCAGCATAATTAACTGAAACTTACTGGAGTGGTGCTTTCGTTTTTAGTAAAAGAAAACACCAAACAAAAGTTAAAGTGCTGTCAATATGGCTTACAGGATCGGAGATAAAAATAGTGAGATAAAGAATAAGTGTGTGCATGAGTGCTAGTTCGTTTGAGTCGATGTTTTGTCGTCGGTGTAAATAAGAATTGGTAGACGACAAATTTTTAAAGCCTATCGTTTATAAACACCGCATTTGGCACGGACGGTTTCAACCCGAACAAGTTGATCAGAGCCAGGATGCAATTCGATGATTCGCACTAAAAGCCATTGGTTTGGCGGTAGCCAATCATCTTTCAGTAAGGCTAGTTCGTTCAGTTGCAGGTTCGGTTCTTCACACCTCCACTTAAAGCGGGCTTGCAGATGGGATAGCCAATCCGAACACCATTTTAACCAAAACTGCCGCACCATTCGTTGTATTTCAAGATAGTGTTTTGATATGCGTTTATTTTCGTATGCCATTTCGGGTGGCGACAACAAAGAGTCGGCAATCAAGAAATTTCCTGGCGTGAGTACAAATAAGTCATCAGGATCAGACGTTAGTGGACAATTTGTGCGAGAACAGTAGCTAATTCTTCATAAGTCAAACGATTGCCTCCAATAGTACGTTTTAAATGGTGTTTGACTGATTTAACATTCGCTTCCCAAAGTCCTCCGAAATTCGGTGAATGTGGCGGATTGAAATGCCATCGAATGTTTTTCCCCACTAGTTTCGGCACAATTTCGCGTTGGACATCTTCAACGAATTTCTTTTGATTAATTTGCAGCATTGCCTCCGCCCCGATGAAGTTGGAGCCACAGTCCCTGTAAATATCATGGCAAATTCCACGTCGGCCAATAAAACGCCGTAATGCCTATAGAAAAGGCCAGTGACCGCTTCCAAATGTATCGCTTTGGTGGCAAGACAAATAAATATTGGGATATATCCCTGGTAGATCGTATTGCCCCGATATCTTGAAGATTTAGCTCTATCGCTCCCGTGTAATCTACGCCTGTTGCAAGAAAAGCTCGTCTCGGTGGGCTTATACGTTGAGTGGGCAAATCACCCATCAGTTGCGTAGATACTTGTGGTTTGTTTCGAAAACATGTAATACAATGTCGAAGATAGTCGCGTACTGTTTTCCTAGAGTTGAAGATCCAAAAACGCTGGCGTATGATAGCGAGTGTAAGCTGCACAATACCATGTAGGGTGTTTTGATGTGCGTTATCAATGACCAATTTTGTAAAATGGTGATCGCTAGCTAGAATCATAGGTTGTTTTTGAAGATAAGGTAAAATTGAACGCTGCAGTCGCCCTCGTACACGGAGAATATTGTCATCGTCTATGAAGGGTGACAAACTAATTAGCTTGCTTTTATTTGGTAATGATTCTTTTGATAGAATCAAGCGAATTTCATTTCCAAAGGTCTCATGTTGTACTATTTTAACGATTTGAAAAAGACTGTACTGCAGTTCATTGGCAGTAATAGGTCCAACCTTTCGAGTTTCTTTATTAGTTGACCTGCTGTTATGAATGAATCGTTGCAGCAATGCGCGCACTCGAAGCAATTTATTAAGAGATGAATATGAAAATATGATCGATTCCTTGAATATGGTAAAATGTATATGCACTTTCTGAGGCTTTTCTTCCATTGCCACTTCGCCAATATTCACATCGTTCATATGGAACTTCGACCATACAGACTTAGCCAGAGTGGGTCTTTCCACCACAGTTGAAAATTTTCGAGATCATCCGGTGCTAAGCCTCGAGTGGCACAGTCAGCAGGATTTTCTGATGTACGCACATGACCCCATTGAAAAAGAGTGGTCAGTGACAATATTTTACTGACGCGATTTGCAACATACAATTTCCATCTATTTATATCACCGTTGATCCAAAATAGTACAATTATAGCGTCAGTCCAATAACGTATTGTTACTGAATCGTTCAACCCTCGAATATTTTTCCGCACCCAGATAACTAGATTTGTAGCAAGTACAGCACCACATAGCTCTACTCGTGGAATCGCTTGTGGATTTGTCGGAGTGACCTTGCTTTTGGCTGCCACGAGATGAGTATGGAGTATGTACTGGATTCGAAAATACACCGCTGCAGCATAAGCAGAAGAGGAACCGTCACAGAATGCATGGATTTCTAGTGATTGTATGTTTTGTGGCAAATAGTTTAGCCATCGTCGGATAGAAATTTTATTTATGTTGGGTAATCCATTAACAAAATGCTCCCATGTAGTTTTGAGTGATGTTGGCAATTCTTGATCCCATCCTAAAGCAGTAAGTTCTCCCTTTCCTATTTTCACCTTTGTGGTCCAGATTTCTTTCAAAATTATTTTGGCAGCAATTGTAATAGGAGCGATGAATCCGAGTGGGTCAAACAGACGTGCAATGGTTGAAAGAACTGATCGTTTGGTTGGTGTGGAGTTAATCAAAAAATTTATTTTGAAGGTAAAACAATCGAGGCTAGGCTGCCAATACAGACCAAGCGTTTTCACAGTTTCATTCTCGTTGAGTTGTAGAAATGAGCTGCATGATTGATGATCAGAAGGAATTGACTTGAGTAGCTCTGACGTGTTGCTGGACCATTTTCTCAGCTCCATGCCACCTAATTTCAACGCTCCAATAAGTTAATTCCTCATCTCTAATGCATGTTCAATCGAATATCTGCCACTTTGCACATCGTCAACATAAATATCATATTTTAAAATTTTCTGGGCCATCGGAAAGCGAGTTTTCTTATCATCTGCGATTTGATGCAGCACCCTTATCGCCGTGTACGGTGCTGAAGCTGTGCCAAAGGTTACTGTAGTAAGGCAGTATTCTTGTATCTGCCCATTTTCAGTTCGCCATAATATCCGCTGATATTGCGCATCAGCTGGGTGCATGTCAATGCAACGATACATTTTTTGTATGTCTGCTAAAAAACGTATTTATGCATGCGCCAATTTAGAATGACAACTGGCAAATCATTTTGCAATGGTGGACCGCATGATGCGGTAGCACACATAAAGTCATTGTTGGCTTATTTGTCGCGGAAAGAATGTTATGTTGTGATTTGCTGGTTGTTGCTGGTAATATTTGATTGAGACGGAAATAGTCCTTGATACCATCAACATATATTTCACGCATATCCGAGTTGTTCTGGAGTCGACGTTCGAATTGTTTAAATCGATTTAGCGCTATTTGTTTGGATTTACCCAAAGTTTGATTTGGATCTTAGATGGATTTTAAGGGTTAGCGCACTAAATATTTTTCATTATCTTGGCGAATGTAAGTTGTGCAGAAATATTCCTCAAACCATTGATCTTGTGCTGATAAAGGTTTTTCGGTTGGTACCTGTTCAGAGTAGTAGAAATTTTTGTACGAGTGCTTCTAGTTCAATAATGCTGTGATGGCAGAGCACTGTGAGAGAAGAGGTCTGAAAAAAGCTTGCGCGGCCAGATAAAATCCAACCCAAATACGTTTTTTGAGCGATTGGTTGACTTCGCTCATCAATGCGATTTTCTGGTAATAAAAGTTGAGCAAACATGCCAGCGCCAATGAGGAGATCGATCTTTTTTGGCCAATAATAGATTGGATCAGCTAGGGTTAGACCATGAAGATGTGGCCAATTTTGTGGTTCAACGCACTGACTTGGCAGGTTTATTGAAAATAAGCAATTTTTACAACTAGTGCACTGAGAAAGTGCGTGAGATTTACTCAAACAATTTAGGCAAAGCTTAGCTTTATCAACTATGCTTTTTCTTTCAAAGGAGTCCTTTGAAAGAAAGGTTGGGCAGCGACGAATAATATGTTCCTCACCGCAAAGTACACAGCAGTCACCTTGGCTCGTATTTGCTTTAGATGTCTTGTGGTAATTTTTCGATTGTTGAGTTGACCGCGAAGCAGATTTGGATGGGTTAAAATAATGATTGTTTTTGATGTCTTTATTTTGTTTGGGTGTTGATTGTGCATTATGCGCTATGTTGCGGTTTCCGATTGCGTCGATGGTAAAACGTAGGAATGTCAGTTTTGTTACCTAGATGGCGTTCCCAAGCTTGATGGGTTTCGCTTGGTAGTTTTGTTGTTAAATAGTGAGCGATCCCAATGGTCGCAGCCACCAATCGGTAGTTTTAATTGTCTAAATTCGTTTACACATGTGCTGGCAACATCTAGCTATACCTTGATCTCGTCTGATCTTTCTTTATTGAAAATGGGCAAATTATACAACGAATTCATGTGGTGAGCAAATAGAATACGCAGATTGTCGTAGCGTTTGATGAGCAAATCCCATGCTGTTGTATAATTAACATCGGTTAGTAGCATTTGCTGAATTTCAACATCGCGATCGGAAGGAAGAGCCCTTTTAAGATAACTAAATTTTTGAATGCAGCTTAAATCGTTGTTAGAGTGGATGAGTGACTTAAAAGAATCATAGAAGCTAGGCCACTATGTAAATTTTCCCAAAAATGAAGGCACTGGCAGCTGCGGAAATTGAATTGAAGGGGCACAATGTAATTGTGGTTTAAGCTGCTGTGGGTCAGTAGATTCAGTCTTTTGGGTAGGAGGAGGAGGTGGATACATTTGTTCTTGTAGCTGCGATAACGCACAAAAAATTTCTAAATACTTTTCTTCAAATTTCGAAGCGATATCATTTTCAAATATTCATCTTGCTCTGTTATCGTAGAACAAATTATTTTCGTATGTGTTGCACGAAACTCATTGTTGAGTAGGTCGATTCTTTTAAAACGCTGCGTGAAATATGGCTTAGTCTTGCGGGAAGATCCATCCTTCTTAAAATTTATATATATTTTTTCAAGCGTCAATAATCGGTTCTATTGCAACTTAACAAGAGCGTCAATATTAATTTCTGGATCTGAGCTGCCCATTATTAAGTTGTTGTTGCACTCAACGATGTGAAAATAACAAATAAACTCAAATTATTGCACACACTTACCTTTAAGCAATCTATTTCTTTTCTCTTTAATGCGTTGAAGATGTCGACGACTCTGGCTAGTAGTACTTTAACACGTACGCTCGATGATGAAAGAGCCAAACTCGCTGTTGTGTGTAGGAGTGCTGCTCCGATGTACATAAACGATGAGTTGTACAACAAAATTCTCTCCATCGTTAAAAAAAAAACACTTTGACGTCGGCAGCGACGTGTGTTGAAAAATATGTTGACTGTAAAGCCGAGATGAAGCAGCTGCAGCTTATTTTTCGACGGCAGCGTAATCTGTAGTAATGTGAGTTACACTCATGCCCTTCAATCTGTACTTTACGATTAACGGGATTTTGAAACCTTTGCAAAAGTCGATCAACTTTATTTTATAGCGATATTGCATTTTCACAATTTTTTAATATTTCGAAATTCACTTTAGATTTCTGTTTCGTTTACTCGCGAATCGATTTGCAGTTCCCCCCATGGGCCACCATTAAATGTGTAGTTATAAATTATACTTAAATAGATCGATTAATGCTGTACGCTTGACACTGACTAAATTTTTAAACGCGGTGAAGCATAGCAGTGGTAAAAATATTTTGTTCTTGGTGTTCATAAAAAATACCGCAAATCTCTTTCTCACTCTTCTTATGGCTCTGATGTAACGAAATTGTACAGAAAGTCTCCAAACTTTATTGCATACAAGTAATAAGTTGCCAAAATTAATAGAATACATTCAAAGTGCTTTGACAAAGCAATTCGAAATACAAATTTACAAAAATATCATGCGCACATAAATAACTTAAAAAAAATATATATGTAAAAATTTGATTAATTTTCCTTTGGCTAGAAATGTTTAAATTTAAATTAAACACCCTATTTTATGAAATTTGTGATCCATTTTTTCATATTAATAAACCTACGTAATATACATACATAGATATACACACATACATACATAACTACTATTTTTCAAAACATTTCAAACATTTTTTTTTTTTTCCTGTCCACAATATTGATCAATTTACAGTAATTAACAAGTTTTGATTTTAATTTGGTGATTTTTTTTTCATGATTTTTTCTTGAAAAATGCGTCAAAACTCGGTTTTGTTGAACAATGAAACGCTGTTATTAATTTCCGTTACTCAAAAATTTACACTGGTCAACGAGGTTTGCGATTCAATTGAGTTCTGCAAATTTTTGTTCAGTTATGTTCTTAAATAAAAATTTGAGTATTACAACAGAATCTTTATTTTTTATGTTTTTTTTTTCTCATTTCAAAGTTATAATATATTTTTATTTCTCCTTCCGCACTTCATTTCGACGAACTTTGAAATGGTTTTTGCAAGATTTTGAATACTACTTTCTATTTTTGCTATAAAATTTTCGATTTTTACGATTTCGCTGTGAAAAATTGTGTTGCAATTCCAATTGCAACTTGTTTTCAGGCTTGCCAGATGACTTGGATGCGAAGTGGCCAATATGTGGCGTTAAAGTCGCCAAAAATAGCCACAAATCAACATGCTTAAATTTGAAGTCGCCAGAATAGTCGCCAAATAAAAATTTATAGAAAAATAAGACAAGCACCAGTCTTTCATTTCGAATTAGCAAATTAAAACCTAGCAATTGATGTAAAGTAGTGAACCTGAAGATTTCAAATTAAAATTCCCAATCTTCAAATTAAAAAACTAGCATTTATTAACCTAACGTACCGAACCTGGGGTTTTACCTTTCCAATTTTTAAATTCAAACCTAGCAAACAATCTAATACGGGTTAACATACTTAGATAGATCACTAGTTAAATTTCAATTTCTAAATTGAAAATAAAAATACTTCAGGTTTGGTAGGTTCAATTTTTGAAATTATGAAAATACACTTGTAGTGTCCGGCTTCTGCAAATTAATTGACAATACTTAGTCAATAATAACTGAAATAAAATTAACAACATTATTTGAGAGGAAAAAAGAAATTAAAGGCATTAAATACATTAAATACATTAGAAATTTTATTCCAGTAAATCAAATATGTGATGCGGAATGCATCTACGCGGAATTAAAATTGTTTTTTTCGAAATTGCCATCATCAAAAAAGTTGAAAGCGTCTTCTAAACTGAACTCGAAGGACTCGCAATCTAGATTATTGTTATTTTCTGAGGTCTTTTCGTAGATTTCAGAATTAACCATCTTGAGCATGTTGTCCGAAGGTTAAAAATTATTGCAAAAAATGTTACAAATGAGAAAATGAACCCGAATTCAGTTTCTAATTTTGCTTTTCACAATATTCATTTAACTAAAGATCGCATTGCTGTTGGTCAACGATAAAATTTTTAAGGCGAATGCTGCCAAATCTGGGGACATTCTTTCTCTCTTTGCATTGCAACTAGCAAAATTTGAAATCGCCGTTTGGCGACGTGTCGCCTAGGGCTATTTTTTAACGCCAAAGCACCTACTCAAATCACCAATTTGGCAACAAGTCGCCAAATCTGGCAGCCCTACTTGTTTTTGGTTATTTTCTTATCCTTTATTGTTGAAATTTTATCCTTTTTCTTTTTTTTTTTTTGAATCTAATTTGCTGTGATGCAAATTTGCTTTGAATATTCAAGCCGATTTTTAATTTCGTTGTGCAGTGCCAAATCGTATGTTGCGTTTATTGACTTTGCGCATTTTTTTTTTTACTTCGAGTGAAATAATTCAAGCCACTATGGCCACCCTTAATACATTCATACGATTAACTGACAGCCTGGTCGATTTTGAAGCTAACTTTTTAGCGATATCACAGGAGGTGTATCCTAAACATTGCTTAGAAGTATATCGCGATGAGATGCGCTCGATTTGGGAAGAATTAAGATAGCTTATGATAAATGTTTATTGGAAATCGACAGCGCAAAGGAAGCGCAGCTGGAGGTTCAGACCTAATGTGGAAACCCTTAACAGTTGTTATATTTACTTTACTTTATATTTACTGTTATATAACTACTGTTATATATGTTATACTTTTGTGCGCTGCGTCGCACGGATCAGTGAACTCATCTGCCAGCTTTCTATCGTTGATGTTCTACAGGAAATAACTTCAAGGAATCCGAAGCCGGCTGGTCATAGCTTCCGCGTATCCCCATGTGAGATTGATATTTTCAGTGGCGATTACCTTTCGTGGCCCTCCTTCCGTGACTTATTCACAGCAATCTACATCAAAAACTCTAGGTTGACTGATGCTGAAAAATGATTTCACTTGAATGCAAAGACTCGGGGCGAAGCTCGCGAAATTGTTAAAAAGTCGCCTTTAACAAACGACAGCTTTAATTTGGCATGGCAAAATCTCAAGAATCGTTTCGAAAATAAACGCATCCTTGTCAATTCTCAACTCCGTATTATGTTCAATTTGCCCATCATAAATTCCGAATCTGGGACTTCAATTATATAAAAAAAATATTGAAAATTGGGATTCAATATTTATATTCCTTTGTTCAACTCGTCTCCCAGATACTACTTAAGCTTTGTAGGAGCAATCCTTACAAAAAAAACTAACATTCCAACATGTAAAGAATTGGATTCATTTCTAACAAGTAGATACCAAACCATAGAAACCAATCCTAAGTCGTCCAATCTTTCGAAATCCAATTCACAACATAATAGTCGTGTGCCTTCAAAAAAAGTTAACGCGTATCATGCAGCAAGTGCTTCCAATCCTCAATGCAAACTCTGTCCTCAAGAGCAGCACATTTTTCGTCAAAGTCCCAAGTTCTTAAAAATGAATCCTGTTGAGCGGATCTCATTTCTTAAGAAGTTGGGCTTATGCATGAACTGTTTTGCTCGTGCTCATGCAGTCAAAGATTGCAAGAGCCTTCACAATTATTTTACATGTCATAAGAGACATCACACACTATTGCACCGAGATTTTTCAAGTACTATTTCTCCATCGGTGCCTTCCAATTCAAATTCGATCAACCTCAATAAGAGTTCTTCATTACAGCGAGCACATGTTTCACAAGTTTCTGAAACACAGTCCACTGATACAAATCATTCAATTAGCAGTATCCAAACCTGTTTTGCATCCAACACAAAACGTGTGCTCTTAGGTACTGCAATAGTACAAATTCATCACCTCGATACTATTTATTCAGCAATGGCGTTGATAGATTCAGAATGAGAAGCTACATTTATTTCTGAGCGATGGCATTGTATCCTTAAACTTCTTGCAAGGCTATTCAAGCTCGAATTTTGGTACTGAACAGAACCGTTTCAGCAAAAGCTCAAAAAATGTGTACCTTTGTTTTAGGGTCTGCTTCTGATCCAAATATTCAAATTTCAGCATCAGCTTACGTTCTTCCACATTTAACAGGTAACCTGCCAACCTGTACGGTTGATCCCGCTTTGATCAAGCTTCTTCCAAAAATCCACTTAGCTGATGCTGAATTTTACAAAAGTTCACATATAGACCTTTTAATAGGTGGTGATCTTTTTCCCTCAATTATATTAGATGGCATAAAACGCAACGTCTGCGATTCACTTTTAGCTCAAGAAACCATTTTCGGGTGGATTCTTACTGGTCCAGTAGAGAGCATTGCAAACTGTTGCTCTGTTACCTACGCATCTCATTTTAATGAAGTTTCTCTAGAGCGAGAAATTTTGCGTTTTTTGGAAGGTGATGAGTCTTCCTCAAAACAATTCCTGACCGTTTTTGTGAAGACTTGTATGAGAAAACTACAAAAAGAAACAAAGAAGGCAGATATGTTGTATCGCTTCCTTTTAAAGAAGAATTTACTAAAACTGTACGTCTGGGTCAATCACGGAATGCGCGCGTTGACAACTTCTACTTCTATGCAAAGCCGCTAGAACAAAAGACTGGGTTTACGAAACGCGAAGTCCTATTGCAAATCTCAAAGCTCTTCGACCCAGCTGGTTGGCTTGCTCCATGCATAGTTCTAGCAAAGATTCTTATACAAAACATATGGCTAGAAAAAATCAGATGGGACGAAAATCTTCCCAAAATTGTCTACAAGCTTTGCATAATTTCCTAGCAAATTATTATGCAATAAATCAGATCCAAATTCCGAGATGGATTGATTTCACTCCAGATTGTGGGATTCAGTTCCATGCATTTTGCGATGCTTCCGAAAAAGCATATGGTGCTTGCCTGTATGTACGCATTAGTTCCAAATCAGGTGCTATTTCCAAAAATTTACTGGCTGCAAAAACTAAGGTTGCACCAGTAAAAACTATTTCAATCCCGAGACTTGAGCTATGTGCGCAGTGCTCTTGGCCGACATGGTAGATTCCAGTATCCCCGATTAGAAATTCCGAAAACAAAACTGTTTTGCTGGGCAGATTCTACAATTGTGTTAGCATGGTTACAAAAACCACCATGCCTATGGAAAACTTTTGTTGCCAATCGTGTGTCAAATATTACACAAAGTCTTCATATTTCTGATTGGTTTCACGATAATTCGCAATCCAATCCAGCAGACTTAACGAGTAGTAGCTTGTTAAACCTTAATCCATTTCTTGATGACCAAAATGTACTCAGGGTATGTGGCAGACTTATTTCTTTTCCAGCGGCATCCTATCATTAAACCTTATAACTGTCATTTTTTCGTCTAATAATCCAATTCACCCATGAAATTTCTCTACATGGAGGAAACCAGCTGATGTTTCGATTAATCCGTCTTCAGTTTTGGATTCCAAAGGTGAAGAATTTAATAAAAACCACCATAAATAAATGTAAAACGTGTGTTGTGTATAAACAAAAGCTCAGGACACAAATAATGGGCGTTTTACCTCCAGAGCGTACAACCTTCAGTCGTCCTTTTGCTCATACTGGGCTTGACTTTGCAAGTCCATTTTAAATTAAAGATTACACAGGTAGAGCCTGTTTAGTAACGAAGGGATACGTTTGTGTCTTTGTGTGCTTCTCCACAATAGCGATACACTTAGAAGCCACAAGTACTCTTTCGACTCCAACTTTCTTAGCCGCTTTCAATTTTTTGTAGCCAGACCTGGCTGTCCTACCCATCTTCATTCTGATAATGGCACTACATTTGTTGGAGCTTCCAAAGAACTAACTCGAGAATTTATAAAAGCTATACGATCAGATATAAGCTCAAATTTCAGCCACCAAAACATTTCGTGGAACTTTATTCCCCCTGGTGCTCCATGGGCGGTTTGTGGGTAGCAGGGGTAAAAAGTTTTGAAACCCATTTTCGAAAAGTTGCGGGTTCCTTTCGATATACCTTTGAAGAGTTTTCCACACTTCTATACAAAATAGAAGCATGCCTTTCGCGTCCAATATCACCCATGTCAGATAATCCTGACGATCCGTCTGCCCTGACTCCCGGTCATTTTCTAATTGGAGGCCCCTTGCTAGCCCCCAGTGAGCCGAAAATCCAGGAACCTATAGTGTCTATAATAAATCGTTGGCAAAATGCAAAAGCTATTCAAAAATTTTTGTGCTCACAATGGAAAAATGAATATTTAAAAGAGCTCCACAAGAGGAACAAGTGGAAAAATCTACAAATTAATATTGACAAGAACACTTTGGTTGTCGTGGGCGAAAATAATCTTCCTCCCAACGAATGGCGCTTAGGAAGAGTAACAAAGATTTATTTCGGTAATGATCGTCGCGTACGTTTAGCTGAAATACGTACAGCCCGCGGTGTTATTACACGTCTAATCGTGAAATTGGTCGTGCTTCCTCAAGAACAATAAGTCATGACAGTATCCATAATTTACCCTTTTAAAAATCTAGCTGCAATATGAGTCCTCGTAAATACAACAACAATCGTCATGGCACCGTCACTAAGCTAACTCCTTACAAATGTAGGACATTCCAATGTCGGATTTGTAAGAAAAATCATGCCCTGAGGTATTGTTCGAAGTTCCTTGGCATGAACACGGAACAAAGAATGAGAGCAGTGCTTCTCCATAGATACTGCCCAAACTGTTTGGCACACCAGCATTCCAATTTAACATGATTGAGTAGAACAGTATGTCATTATTGTCACGATGACCATCACACTCAACTACATCTCCATGAACGTCTTAGAAACCAATCCAACGGCATTTTGGCATCACGGCCATCCGAGCCACCTACGGTTTCTTCGATAATAAGCCAACGCGTTGTGACGCTGCTACCAACAGCCATAATAAAATTGCAAATTGATGAAAAGGTCCATATTACTAGGTGCTTAATCGATTCTTGCGCTCATGCCAGTCGCATCTCCGTCAAGCTGATCCAACAGCTGCAAATCCCTACATCCACACTTGGAATCGATAAGATTTGCACAGTAGATAACTATTCGGTCACGTTCCGTTCTTACACGTAATATCAAATTTAATGTGACCAACGTTTTAAGTGCAAAATGCATTATGTCTTTTATCGTTGGGATGAATAAATAAATAAATAAAAACTGCTGAAAGGTATGTTGCATTGACAAGAAAATCAGTTATTAAATTTTACGACTTCTTTTCTAATTTTTTATGAAGTTCTTGGTGCCAAGAAATGCAATTACTCAATTCAACAAAATAATAAAAACTTCTTACAAAAATCTTACAGAAAAACCGCAAGCTTAGAAATCGCATAAAAAGAGAATTGAGTGTAATTGCGATTGATCAAATTTAGTTAACAACTTTGAATATTCAACAAGAAACAATAAAAGAGAAGAAGCGAAAAGCGCTGCTCACTGCATGACATCTTTTTATACTTTTGGTTTTTTCATCACTATAACAATGATAGCGTTTAGGTTTTGAGTACTGTACTTTTTAGATGCCAAATGTACTTTTTTAAAAAGGAACATGAAAAAGATAATTAAAATTAGAAAAATTCAGCACAAAGCTTACTCCAGACATTATTTGCGATAGACTACACAACTAAAAAATGGTAACTTTTATAAATTGTCAAAATGTACTAAAAATACGCTGAATGTAGTGAAAATGGGCCAAATGTACCAACTGTACTGAAAACTTGTCGAATGTACTGATGACGATTTTTCACGACGCAAATGTACTAACAAAAGACAAGTGTACCGAAAATTCCATCACTGCTATAGACCCCTGTGGACTATGCGAGGCCTAATTGGCGCCACTCTAACTTAACTTTAAAGTTTTCCATAAATTTTTTCAAATTCAAAGAAAATATTTTTCAACATTATTTGAGTTGATGTGTATATTAACAAATTAAGTAGGTACATATTAAAATTATAAATATTTGATAAGTTCCAAAACCAAAATAAAAAATAATACATTTTTTTTTATTGGAATAACACTTTTTATAGCCTCAACACTAAGCTACACATTGCCCATAGTAGTAACGGTATTGGTGGCAGCGTTTGTGTTTTTGATATTACACTATCGTCGAAAACATGTAACAAAGAATTCATCAGAACCAGTTCAAAATTGGGTAAGAAAGACTAATTGCACTTATTTATTTCTATTTAAGGAAGTTAGTAACAAAAAGAATATCTAAATTCTTTTATAGATGGGGAATTCCGTTGTTTGCTAAAGCTTAGGTTCTCTTCTGATGGTGGTTCAAATTAAATTTTAATTGCCTGAGTAATTATAGTGAATATTGTAGCTCAATAAGCTTGCTACAATTAAGGTTTTGCAATTTTTCATAAGATCTCACAATCACAAAAAACTTTTAAATAGGCTTTTATTTGATGGCAAATTTTTGTTCCAAAATAATAAAAATTTATACCACAAAGTGAACCGGTAAAATTATTTATATATGTTTTTTTTTAAATTACCAAGTTTAAGTTTTTTGTTTTGTCTAGGAACATACTTTCTACACAATTTGTTTTCCGAAATTGTTTTTTGATAAATAAATAGTAAGAGCTGTGGTGTAGCGTACATATTTGCCGCCCGGGCAAGGAACTGATATGCCGCAAAAAGTGAAAATTAATCAAAAAAAAAAAAACAAGTAATCACAAAAACCCTCGCAAAATTGAATAATTTTCAGTTCAAAACTAACCTTCTACCAAACGAAATACATTTAAATTTACTAAGAAAAAGGCTCCATCTTCAAATTTACGCACATTTTTACGTTATTGCAGGGTTTCTAAATTATCTAAGGGTTTCCAAAATTGTTAATTTTAATGGTGCTGATGTATTTTTTGTCATTTAGTTTTGAACTTTATCTTTGAAATATACTTTCAAAAATTTTTAAGGAACTCGGTCGGCAGTTACCCCAAAAACTGTCATTCGGCTTAGCTAGTGCTTCAACGATACGCAAACGATACGAATTAAAAAAAAATTATTGTATCGTGCGTCAAACCTATCGTCTCGTAGTCGTACGAGACATTTTTGATCTGTATCGTAATCGTCTCGTTATCTTTCGGTTATTCTCGTTTACATTTATATAGTTATTTAATACTATCTGGATCAGTGGCCTTACCTACACACTGCCCGTTGCTCCGCGCCACCTACATTTTACGTAATTGTTACTGCAGACAATTGAGTATATTTATGTACCGAATTTCGCAAATTGGTATAGGTACCAAAAAGAACAATATAAGGGTTTTTGTTGTACGGGAGGAGCTTAGACCCAATATCCACCTCGTTTTGATTTTGCGAGTTGTTTGGCATAAACATTTGCATTTAAATATCAGGTTTCACAATAGATGCGAAGTTATAGCGTTGATATGATTTGAAGATAATTTTCACAAAAATTCAGTTCTGCATTGTAAGTCGATATACACAAAGTGTTTGTCTGGGGGTGAACGACGTGGGTGGGACTCTTCTGGCTACGACTAGCAAATTCAGGTGTGGGGGAGTTTTTTACCGCCTTACCCATCCGTACTTAGCGATTACAAAAACAAATATTTTTATATGAATCCCTGATATGCCTTTATTTAGTTCGGATATTACGGATAACCAAACTAAGATCACTAGATGAGTAATAAAAAATATATAATTATGAAAGTCAATAAAAAAAACTATCGAGACGAGGCAAAATTTGAGAGCCGATCAGCACAACTTCTGCTTCTTTGGGTGTTATTAAGATGCACACTCTCTACCCTCCGAACCATGATTCTTTTTGTGGTTTTATAAAGAATCCCAATAGCCTACTTTCTATGCCATCATACTTTTTTCTTCAATTCATATCTTTTAAATTATAAATGCTATATATACTTTATATATAAGCTAGCTGTCCCGGCAGACGTTGTTCTGCCCTTCTTGATAATTGGCGCGATGTTGTATGAACGCATGCGATTGAATGTAAAAGTCAAAGAGTCCATTTTCCCAGTGAAACTATCTTTTGTCCCTACTCTTTTATATAGTTTTTTCCTTTGAAACTTACTTTTGCCCGTACCTTGTATATACATGTTTATGTACCAAGTCCCATTTATCTGCGTCCAGTAGTTGGTGATATATGATGAATTTGATTTTGAAGGGCGTATCATCGCTCATTTCTTAAACCAAACTTTGTAAAAACCTTCCATAGGCCATAATTATGAAATCATCATGTAAATTCTATTTAAAAATTTATTTTTAACGACAAATCGACGACAATTATTGTGTGAGATTTTGCAAAAAACTTAATCCTAAAAAATAGCATTTTTAACGTAAAAAAATTATAGAAATAAGTATACAATAACCTTTTTCAGTGCAGATGTTTGTTAAGACAAAAGTCGGTCCACCTTGCTTTTATCTCCACTACAATCGAAAATATTTATTTTTTGTGTTTATTTTATTTTTTATCGATTTTGTTACTTTTGATGTGTAAGGATACATGAATTTTTTCTATATAATAATGAATCAGAAAAAAAAATGTTCAAGTTATAATATTTTACCTCCTAATTAATAATGGAAACGTAGTATACAATTGTAAGAATGTATTTTGCCCTAATTCGCCATTTTATTAAATGGCAACACTTGATCATAGCCGTCCCTGTCAAACAGCTGCAAAGAGAATAAATAATCTAAAGAGATCTCGTCCGGTGGAACGGAACAAAAGCTTTTCAAAAATTAAGTTCGGTTAACTTATGGTCTAAATTTTCGCCGTGAATAAATTCCCCTGAACAATTGAAAATGAAAAATATGTCGAAATACGAGTGAAATACGAGCGACACTCAAATGAGAGAACTGACAACTCACTTATTCGCTTTTGTTTTCGTTCGTATTGTGTTTTCTATTATATTTCGCATGCTACATAGAAATTTCATTTTATATGCAATTCATATTGAAAATTTGTAATTCATTTTATTAATTATTCATGTTAAAAATTATTATTTAATTAATCGAGATTGAATAAATCACAAAAATGAAAAACATATGAAATAAAATAGGAAAAATAAAAAAAAAGGAATATCTGAACAGGGATTTGAACATAGATCTTTTTTGTTTTTTGTTCAAATTGGCTGAAATTTGTTCATATTAAAAGCAAAAAAAAAGACTAGATTTGAGATTTACATACATATGTATGTTCATTTATTTCTGTTTGCTTTCTTTAGCTTATTTTTTTGTGACTAAGTATCAGAACTAAATGTTACATTGAATAAAATTATAAAAAATGTAAAAATAACTAAAAACATAACGCACACATTTAGCTAAAGAGGCACAACTCAAAATTTCCCATTTTCGAGTTTACTTGTTAAAACTGTTCATCATACACATACCTGTCAGCACGAAAGAGATTAGCTCGTTTTTTGCTGTACTTTGGTGTCAAAAAACAGTTATGTCTTTCTTCATGTTGCAATAGAAATTACGCTTCAATATACAAAAGTGTCCTATTTTTAGTGTCGGAGAGTTCAAGTTGTTGTGATTGCGACGTGGCTTCCAACCATATCCTATTATTACCTGCATCTTAATAATTCACACTTTATTTATAAAAAATAGTTCACAAGCTCAAAACAGTTTTTTGCGTTTTCTGAAAATTTGAAAATTTTGAGTTGTGCCTCTTTAGCTAAATGTGTGCGATAAGTTTCACAATCATTTTACTTTACTACGATTTTCTATTGTAGCATAAACGAAGCAAAGACCTTCACACACACATATATGTATATGTATGTATGTGCTTGTCTAGTTTTTGTCTGTTGATCTTTTTGTGCATAATAGAAAATCATCCCTTATTTTGTGATCTTAACAATGAAAAGCGAAAAGCTTCGTTGCATTGTCATTTTCTGAATTATGCAATAATATACATAAATATTGGTCAATAGTTATTGGTAGATGATAGTATTTAAAGGCGGATGGAGCTGCTTGTAGAAGTCCACGTAAGTGGGAAAAGTTCCTGATCGCCACTCACTTGGGAGTGGCCAGGGCCTTTTTGGCCAAGTATCCTCTGGAGATCCCTTGGACACCCGTCCGGGGGTGAGCTAGTTGTGAGAAGGCGAGTCTCTCCTAGACTTAAAACTTGGAATGTGTGCGTAGGGTTTGGGACCCACCACACATTATCATCATTTCCAATGAAAACCAAATCAGCCTCGGATAATAGCCCCCACTACGATGACGAAAACTGCAAACGCAAAACGGACAATGATTTACGGATATGCACCTGGAATGTCCAGACCCTCCATAGAGAAGGTGCAACTATCCAACTGGCGGAAGCCCTCGTAAAAATAAAGGCTGACATCACCGCCATCCAGCAGATGCGATGGAAATGACAAGGCTGCTCTAAACGGACGAAGTGTGATATCTACTACAGCGGCCATGCGGAGAGGCGCGAATTTGGTTGCGGATTCGTTGTAAGTCGAAAATTACGCCACCTAGTTTCCCGGTTCACGCCAATAAACGAAAGGTTGGCTACGATCCGTATCATGGCAAAATTCTTCAACATAAGCCTAATTTGCGCGCACGCCCCGACGGAGGAAAAGCACGATGCCACCAAGGACGATTTCTACGCGAGCCTAGAGGACGTGTATGACCGTTGTCCGACCCACGATGTAAAAATAGTCCTCGGCGATTTTAACGCGAAGGTCGGAAGAGAAGGCATCTTTGGCGCTACAGTCGGTCAGTTCAGTCTCCACGAGACCACTTCAAACAACGGTCTGAGACTGATCGACTTCGCCGCGGCGCGAAACATGGTAGTTAGTAGTACCAGATTTCAACACATCGACATTCACAAGGCCACCTGGCTATCCCCGGATCAAAAAACGAAAAACCAAATTGATCATGTTGTGATCGACGGAAGGCACGCTTCAAGCGTTCTGGATGTGCGTACATTTCGGGGGGTCAACACTGACTCCGACCACTATCTTGTTGCAGCTAAGATCCGCATGTGGCTATGCAATCGAAGAATGTACTCACGGGCATGCAACGAAAGCTGGACGTTGCCAAGCTGCAATCACAACGGACTGCCGAGGCATAGTCCGCTCAACTCTCGGTTAAGCTTAACCAACCAACCTCTGGAACCGACGACGCCGGTGGACTTTGGACACACATCTCCCACTCCATGCGCGCTGCTGCCGAGGAAGTCATTGGTTTTCGACGCCCACAAACTCGAAACCAATGGTATGACCAGGAGTGTCGCGATGCGACTGCTGAAAAAAACGCCGCATACAAGAAGACGCTGCAGTCAGCCGCAACGCGAGCCGTGCGAGAAACTACCTCGAAAAGAGGAAGGAAGAGAGGCGCATTTTTAGACGTAAAAAAAGGGAGCAGGAAAAGCGTGAGCGTGAGGAACTTGAGGTGTACCAGGGCAAGAAGGATGCACGAAAATTCTATCAACAAGTTAAGCGTCTAACTCAAGGTTTCAAGCCCGGAGCACCCACTTGTAGAGACGAAAATGGAAATCTGGTTACAGATACACAGAGTGTACTGAGGTTATGGAGGCAGCATTTCTCCAACTTGCTTACGGGCGATGATTCCACCAATTCCGTTTAGAGAGAATGCAGTACGATACCACCAATCGATGATAACGCAGTGGAAGTACCATCACCTAGCCATGAAGAGGTTCGAGTTGCTATCCAGAGACTCAAAAACAACAAAGCAGCGGGTGCTGACGGCCTGCCAGCTGAGTTGTTTAAAGCTGGTGGCGATGAATTGATAAGGTGCATGCATCAACTCATCAGTAAAATATGGCTAGCGGAAAGCATGCCCGACGATTGGAATCTCAGCGTGCTTTGTCCTGTAATAAAGAAAGGAGACCCGACAATCTGCGCCAACTACAGGGGTATCAGCCTTATTTCCATCGCATATAAGATCCTCTCGAGCGTATTGTGTGAAAGATTGAAGCCGTATACAGAAACGCTGATCGGATCCTATCAGTGTGTCTTTAGACCTGGTAAGTCCACCATAGACCAGATTTTTACACTACGCCAAATCCTGGAGAAAAGCCATGAATATCAAATTGACACTCACCATCTCTTCGTAGATTATAAAGCTGCGTTCGATAGCCCAGTGCGGGATTGCCTATACGCAACAATGTCTGAGTTCGGTATACCTGCAGGGTTGATAAGGCTCTGCAGGATGACGTTGAGCAATACGTTTAGCTCCGTCAAGGTAGGGAATGACCTCTCCGGAACTTTTAATACCGAGCGAGGTTTCAGACAAGGCGACCCGCTCTCGTGCGATCTCTTCAATTTCATTATGGAGTGGATCGTACGAAAAGCCGGTGTGCATCATAATGGCACCATTTTCTTCAAAGGTGTTTAGCTCCTTGCGTACGCTGATGATATTGATGTTATCGGTCGGAGTAAGAGAGATGTTACTGCTGGTTTCACTGCTATTGAAAAGGAACCAGCCAAAGTGGGTTTGACGGTAAACGAGGGCAAGACGAAATACATGATGTCTACTAACAACAACAAGAGAGCACGGGATCTAGACCAGTGATGGCATTTGGGTTTTGTGGAAATGTACTGAACCGAAACTTCAAATGTACTTTATAGAGACCGAATGTACTTTTTTGGAATTTTTGTCTTTTTTTTTGCCAAATTTCAATCAAATGTGTAAAAATTTTGATAATTCACTAAAAAAACATCATTAATACTGGTGAATACTGAACTGTGTACTTTTCTTTATTTTATTAAAAAAAAAAACACCTCGAACAATAACTCTTCAGTATCACAATGAAACTTCGCTCTTACAACGAGCAATATCTACTGCATTATTAACAACATGTTCAAATTTAACTCGGAAGTGTTCCAATATTTATTTCAAATTATTCCGAAGTGTTGCCAGCTACTGCAATGTTGAAGTTGCATTCAATGACTAAAAAAAAGGTCGTAACAAAACTTACTAAAAAAAAAGTAATTATTATAAGCTGTCCAAATGTACGAAAATGTACTGAAAATGAATCAAATGTACCGAATGTGCTGAAAACTTGTCAAATGTACTAAATATGATTTTTCAGGACGCAAATGTACCGAAAAAAGTACAAATGTACCGAAAATGCCATCACTGATCTAGACTCTCATGTTACAGCGGGCAACTGTAAATTAGAAGTTGTCAAGGAACTCATTTACATTGTCACTGCCGTAACCAGCAGCAATGATGTCAGTCTGGAGATTAAGCGGAGAATAACAATTGCTAATAGGTGCTACTACGGTCTCAGTAAGCAATTACGTTGCAGAGCTTTCTCTCGATCGACAAAGCTAACACTCTACAAGATGCTCATTCTACCTGTTTTTCTTTATGGCGCTGAGGCATGGGTGGTTTCGACAACAGACGACGGGGTGTTCGAGAGGAAAGTTCTCCGCAAAATCTTTGGTCCTGTTCGAGTTGGCGACGACTATCGCATTCAAATGAACCATGAGCTGTATGAGCTCTACGCCGACATTGACATAGTTAAGCGTATAACAATACAGCGACTACGCTGGCTGGGTCATGTCCATCGTATGGATAAAGAAGCTCCAGCGAAAAAGGTATTCGAAGGGAAGTTCCCCGGTCAGCGACGAAGAGGGAGAACATGTCTCCGGTTGATAGACCAAGCTGAGGAAGCCCTAACCACGCTTGGCATTAACGATTGGAGAAGGCGCGCGCAAAACAGAGGCGCCTGGCGAGAGCTAATGAGGTCGGCCGTAACCTGACAACGGGTTGTTATGGCCATCTAAGTAAGTAAGTAAGATAGTATTTAATTGTAAATAGATATTGATAAAAAGAATATTCTACTTTTAATGCTGATTAATAAAAATTTAAGTCCTCTATTTGAAAATCGTGACGGCTGATCAATAGCGAAAATGCTACGTTGCATTTGCATTTGCTACGTCAGTATTGGAATTTGGCAACAATGTATTAATTGTATTCAAATTTGAAAGAAGCTAGAATAAACACCAATTTTCTTTTGAAAGTCATTTATGCACATACTACATATGTATGTATGTATTTCCTTTTATTTTTGCTTGCATTTTTAGTTAATTTTTTCTGAAATTTACTTCGACTTGGACTTATTCGTTTAGTGTATTTTTGGCATTGTAAGGTCAATTTTTTCATTTTTTATTAATTCAGTCTATGAAACAATTCTTACAGACTTATGGATAAAATGAGAAATAACAAATAAAATTAAATACAAAATTATAACAGAACTTATAATTTAACAATAATACTTACTTACTTAGCTGGGTGGCCATAACAATCCGTTACGGGGTTACCGCCGACCTCAAAAGCTCTCTCCAGGCACCTCTGCTTTGCGCGCGCCTTCTCCAATCATTCACACCAAGAGTGGATAGGGTTTCCTCGGCTTGGTCTTTCCATCGGAGGCATGGTCTTTCTCTTCGTCGTCGCCCAGCGGCTTTCGCATCAAACACCTTTTTCGCCGGAGCTTCTTCGTCCATACGCACAACATGTTCCAGCCAGCGCAGACGTTGGATAGTGATGCGCTTGACTATGTCAATGTTAGCGTAGAGCTCGTACAGTTCGTGGTTCATTCGAATATGGTAGTCATCGCCGACGTGAACAGGACCAAAGATTTTGCGAAGAATTTTTCTCTCAAACACCCCAAGCGTGGCTGCAGTCTGCGACACAACCCATGCTTCTGCGCCGTAAAGTAGCTCGGGTAAGATGAGCGTCTTGTAGAGTGTCAGTTTTGTCGGGCGAGAGAGGTCTCTACTACTCAATTGCTTACTGAGACCATAGTAACACCTATTAGCAAGAGTTAGTCTTCGCTTTATCTCCAGGTTGACATCGTTTTGAGTGTTCACGGCGGTTCCAAGATAGGTGAATTCCTTGACAACTTCGAAAGTATAGTTGTTCGCAGTAACAAAGGATCCAATACGCCGCGTCTCCCTGTTTGTGGACAGCATTTACTTTGTTTTGCCCTCGTTCACCGTCAAACCTACTTTCGATAGCAGAGAACGCAGCAGTAACATCTCGCGTACAACGTCCAATGATATCAATATCATCGGCACATGCAAGGAGCTGGACACTTTTGTAGAAAATAGTGCCATTACGATGTACATTGGCTCTTCGCAACACCCCTTCCATCACAAAGTTGAAGAGGTTGCAGGATAGTAGATCGCCCTGTCTGAAACCTCTTCGGTATCAAATGGTTCGGAGAGGTCCCTTCCTACTCTGACGGAGCTGGCTGTGTTGCTCAACGTCATTCTGCAAAGCCGCATCAGCTTCGCAGGTATACGGAACTCAGCCATGGTGGCATACAGGCAATCCCGTATCGGTCTATCGAAAGCAGCTTTAAAATCGATAAAGAGATGATGGGTATCGATCTGTTTTTCGTGGGTTTTTTCCAGAATTTGACGTAGTGTGAAGATCTGGTCTATGGTGGACTTACCAGGAATAAAACCGCACTGATAAGGCCTAATCAGTGTGTTGGCAAACGGCTTAAGTCTTTCACATAGTACAGTCGACAGGACCTTGTAAGAGATGGCAAGAAGACTGATTCCCCGGTAGTTAGCGCAGATTGTCGGGTCACCTTTCTTCAGTACAGGACAAAAGACAATTTTATTTAACAATAATAGAAAACTAAAGTTATGAATATAAGTTTATTAACATTTTCTTAAATACATTTCTAGGAATAGAAAAATCTATGACCTGAGTTGCACTTAAATTATTAAATTCAATAAGTGCTCTCGTAATAGGTGCATTCAATGCGTTTTTTGTCCTGCAAATTGGTAGGGCAAATAAATTTGTGTGATGTAACGATCAAAAGATAACGTGAACCATAAGATGGAAAAGGTTCCACGAAGCTTATAGAACTAAGTGCAAAATTAAGAAAACGTTTTTGGACTCTTTCCAATCTATTAGAGTTAACCGAATAAGAGGGATACCATACTACTGATGCATACTCCAATTTTGAATGAACATAAGCAGTATACAAAACTCTACGCGTATATGGATCATTAAAATCAGAACTATTGCGTCTAACAAAAGCCAACATCGAATAGCATTTTGGAATTAAAAAATTTATATGACTTACAAAAGTGAATTTTGAATCAAATACGACTCCAAGGTCCAATATTTCACTAACTTAACTTAGAGTACAGTTATTCAAACAATAAGACGATGTAAGAGGTACAACAGCCTTGCAAAACGTAACATGATAACATTTTGATACATTAAATAATAATCGGTTTTTAGTACACTAAACAAATAAATTATTTAAGTCATTTTGGAGAGACATAACATCCAATTGATTTCGGATATTAAGGAATATCTTCAGATCATC
The DNA here is from genome assembly GCA_949775025.1 of Tricholauxania praeusta. Taxonomy (NCBI): domain Eukaryota; kingdom Metazoa; phylum Arthropoda; class Insecta; order Diptera; family Lauxaniidae; genus Tricholauxania; species Tricholauxania praeusta. Next base: position 94,476,592 of record OX459029.1, on the reverse strand, counting down.
AGCGTAAAGTAGAAAGCTAGCTTTCTTAAAACATTTACCAATGTCATTGACAAATAAAAAGAAAAGGAATGGCCCTAAAATGTTTCCTTGTGGAACACCAGAACTGGCAACAAATGGCTAGGATTTAAGTCCATCAATTAGTACATAATTTAGCCTATTATTTAGATAGGTGGCTATCCATTCTAAAAATTTAGAATGAAATCCCAACTTGGATAATTTAGCAACAAGAATTTCATGAGGAACCTTATCAAACGCCTTAGCGAAGTCCGTATAAATTGTGTCAGTTTGTAATCCATCTGAAAAAGCGGAGATACAGTGATCAGAAAAAACTGTCAAATTAGTCACTGTAGAACGTCCAGCAAAGAAACCATGTTGCATTGTAGTGATAATATAATATACTCATTCTCAAAATTTCTCTAAAAGAAAAATTTCTACAAAGAGTTTTCATTAACACTCATAAACTTTTAACCCAAATAGCTACCATTTCATAAATAAGTAAGTTTTGCAAATTAAAAAGTGTCAATTACATAATATATAACGCTCAAAAAGTTTAAATTACTTGACACAATTTTATTGCTGCTTTGAAACTCTGAAATAAAATTGCCACTTCAAATAATGCGCTAATGTTGATTCTGTGGCCACGGAAAAATAAAAACCGATTGAAAATAAAACTAACCATAAGAAAATTGACCGTACAATGCCAAAAATACACTAAACGAATAAGTCCAAGTCCAAGTAAATTTCAGAAAAAATTAACTAAAAATGCAAGCAAAAATAAAAGGAAATACATACTTACATATGTATGTGCATAAATGACTTTCAAAAGAAAATTGGTGTTTATTCTAGCTTCTTTCAAATTTGAATACAATTAATACATTGTTGCCAAATTCCAATACTGACGTAGCAAATGCAACGTAGCATTTTCGCTATTGATCAGCCGTCACGATTTTCAAATAGAGGACTTAAATTTTTATCAATCAGTATTAAAAGTAGAATATTCTTTTTATCAATATCTATTTACAATTAAATACTATCATCTACCAATAACTATTTACCAATATTTATGTATATTATTGCATAATTCAGAAAATGACAATGCAACGATGCTTTTCGCTTTTCATTGTTAAGATCACAAAATAAGGGATGATTTTCTATTATGCACAAAAAGATCAACAGACAAAAACTAGACAAGCACATACATACATATACATATATGTGTGTGTGAAGGTCTTTGCTTCGTTTATGCTACAATAGAAAATCGTAGTAAAGTAAAATGATTGTGAAACTTATGTTTTTAGTTATTTTTACATTTTTTATAATTTTATTCAATGTAACATTTAGTTCTGATACTTAGTCACAAAAAAATAAGCTAAAGAAAGCAAACAGAAATAAATGAACATACATATGCTTTTAATATGAACAAATTTCAGCCAATTTGAACAAAAAACAAAAAAGATCTATGTTCAAATCCCTGTTCAGATATTCCTTTTTTTTTTATTTTTCCTATTTTATTTCATATGTTTTTCATTTTTGTGATTTATTCAAATAAAATGAATTACAAATTTTCAATATGAATTGCATATAAAATGAAATTTCTATGTAGCATGCGAAATATAATAGAAAACACAATACGAACGAAAACAAAAGCCAATAAGTGAGTTGTCAGTTCTCTCATTTGAGTTTCGCTCGTATTTCGATATATTTTTCATTTTCAATTGTTCAGGGGAATTTATTCACGGTGAAAATTTAGACCATAAGTTAACCGAACTTAATTTCTGAAAAGCTTTTGTTCCGTTCCACCGGACGAGATCTCTTTAGATTATTTATTCTCTTTGGTCAGGGCTGTCGTTTTAGAATTTTTGACCGGAGTCAAAATTCCTAAAAATTCTGGAAAATTGAAGTGTTCGCAGCGTTTTAAAGACAAAAGTGCAGTGAATTTCGCAGTGTTATAAGATAAAGGACCAAATCCATTTCAAACCATGCAGTCGGATGTTTTATGTTACGGAATTGGTTGCCGATTAAATATGTTGTTTTTCATAGTATATAAGGGGACCCATATTTCCCCGATTTGATTTAAAAAAGAAATTTACGAAGTTATGCCCATTTTAAGTTTTAGTGTCAAAAATTAAAAAACCGCTAAAAATTTTTCCAAAAATGCGTCATTTCCATCCAAATCAAAATAATTAACTTTTGTCTTTTGAATAGAACCTCTTATTCTCTCTCAGAATCTGTAAAAAATTTCAAAATGGTTGAAAATTGATAGAGCTATAACGCTTTTTATGAGAAGAAAACAAAGCTAATTTTCTGAAAAACTCCACCTTTTTTTCGCTTAAGTTTTATTTTGGATTTATACTAATATAAGAAAGAAATGACATGAGTTTAATGCGCGCTTCAAAAAATTTGAGGCCTGGAGAAGAATTTTTTTCTCAAAATAAAAAATTAAATTTTTGTTTCAACATTGCCAAGCCATCTGTGATACTACTTTCAGTATATTTTTGATAACAACATCATCTACATCATGGATGCGCAACCCATAGCTCAATTAGCTCTTACAACAATAACAAAAAATATTGAGCTCATCTCGAGCTCTTTCCGTTATTCCAGCAAAATCATTTTGGTTCGCAATCACCGCATGTATTTTGTTCCTGCAATTTTGTCTTCAACACATCGTCTCGTTTAGTGTTTCACCGAGGCTACGTGGCAGCCTCGTTTTTGACTACGAGAACGAGGCGAGACCGAGGCGAGAACGAGGCGAGATGGAAAAATAAATTATACCCTAAACCGATGGTATATTCACTTTGTCCATCCGTTTGTAACACATAGAAGGATGCGTGGCAGGTATGGAAAAGTATATATATTCTTGATCAGCGTCACCACCTGAGTTGATTTAGCGATGTCCGTCTGTCTGTCTGTCTGTCTGTCTGTCTGTCTGTCTGTCTGTCTGTCTGTCTGTCTGTCTGTCTGTCTGTCTGTCTGTCTGTCTGTCTGTCTGTCTGTCTGTCTGTCTGTCTGTCTGTCTGTCTGTCTGTCTGTCTGTCTGTCTGTCTGTCTGTCTGTCTGTCTGTCTGTCTGTCTGTCTGTCTGTCTGTCTGTCTGTCTGTCTGTCTGTCTGTCTGTCTGTCTGTCTGTCTGTCTGTCTGTCTGTCTGTCTGTCTGTCTGTCTGTCTGTCTGTCTGTCTGTCTGTCTGTCTGTCTGTCTGTCTGTCTGTCTGTCTGTCTGTCTGTCTGTCTGTCTGTCTGTCTGTCTGTCTGTCTGTCTGTCTGTCTGTCTGTCTGTCTGTCTGTCTGTCTGTCTGTCTGTCTGTCTGTCTGTCTGTCTGTCTGTCTGTCTGTCTGTCTGTCTGTCTGTCTGTCTGTCTGTCTGTCTGTCTGTCTGTCTGTCTGTCTGTCTGTCTGTCTGTCTGTCTGTCTGTCTGTCTGTCTGTCTGTCTGTCTGTCTGTCTGTCTGTCTGTCTGTCTGTCTGTCTGTCTGTCTGTCTGTCTGTCTGTCTGTCTGTCTGTCTGTCTGTCTGTCTGTCTGTCTGTCTGTCTGTCTGTCTGTCTGTCTGTCTGTCTGTCTGTCTGTCTGTCTGTCTGTCTGTCTGTCTGTCTGTCTGTCTGTCTGTCTGTCTGTCTGTCTGTCTGTCTGTCTGTCTGTCTGTCTGTCTGTCTGTCTGTCTGTCTGTCTGTCTGTCTGTCTGTCTGTCTGTCTGTCTGTCTGTCTGTCTGTCTGTCTGTCTGTCTGTCTGTCTGTCTGTCTGTCTGTCTGTCTGTCTGTCTGTCTGTCTGTCTGTCTGTCTGTCTGTCTGTCTGTCTGTCTGTCTGTCTGTCTGTCTGTCTGTCTGTCTGTCTGTCTGTCTGTCTGTCTGTCTGTCTGTCTGTCTGTCTGTCTGTCTGTCTGTCTGTCTGTCTGTCTGTCTGTCTGTCTGTCTGTCTGTCTGTCTGTCTGTCTGTCTGTCTGTCTGTCTGTCTGTCTGTCTGTCTGTCTGTCTGTCTGTCTGTCTGTCTGTCTGTCTGTCTGTCTGTCTGTCTGTCTGTCTGTCTGTCTGTCTGTCTGTCTGTCTGTCTGTCTGTCTGTCTGTCTGTCTGTCTGTCTGTCTGTCTGTCTGTCTGTCTGTCTGTCTGTCTGTCTGTCTGTCTGTCTGTCTGTCTGTCTGTCTGTCTGTCTGTCTGTCTGTCTGTCTGTCTGTCTGTCTGTCTGTCTGTCTGTCTGTCTGTCTGTCTGTCTGTCTGTCTGTCTGTCTGTCTGTCTGTCTGTCTGTCTGTCTGTCTGTCTGTCTGTCTGTCTGTCTGTCTGTCTGTCTGTCTGTCTGTCTGTCTGTCTGTCTGTCTGTCTGTCTGTCTGTCTGTCTGTCTGTCTGTCTGTCTGTCTGTCTGTTGAAATCAGGTTTACGGGAAAACCAAGAGAGCTAATGGAATGAAACTTTCACACACAGGTTCACATCTTCTTGCAAGCATCTTGCTATTGAAAATGGGCGAAATCGGTTCACGGACACGCCTACCGCCCATATCCTATGTATATATACCCAAGCCAATTTTGAAAAAATTGCAGCGATTTTGCTGAAACTTGGTGATTTGATGCACATGTGAACAAGATTAGGATAAGGCTAGGTTTCAAGCTTCCTACAGGTGCGTGGCATAGCCCTAAATTTTAACCTTTATACCACCATATCTCGTAAGCCGTGCAAGATATTGTTATGAAATTTTGTAAACGGAAACATATCAAATATATCTTGAGTTGAAATAAAAGTGGGCGGAATTTATAAAGTGAGCGTGGCACTTTTCAACTGCTAAAAATTTTGATTCCATATATCTCAAAATTGGCACAAACGATTTTCATAAAAATCTTGGAGATGATGTCGCTGAAAGCTGTCATCAATACAAGCTCAGCCTCTTTATTGGAAAAACTCGTTGAAGGGCGTGGCACCGCCCACAATATTTATAAACGTTATATTAAGAGAACGAACAACGTAATCGTGATGAAATTTAATGTGGTAGATATACTTGCTGTAAGGTCTTTTATTACAAAAATTTGGTACATTGTTATAAATAGTGTACTAAGAGAGTAATCTTCATAAAATTTGGTGTTTAGATGTCAGCTACTATAGGCTTTAAAAATAAATTAGCTTTGACAGAATTGCATCAGTGGGCGTGGCACCTCCCATATTAACATAAATTTGTAAGCGCTGTTTTAAGTAAACTTTTGCAGCAATTGCTATGAAATTTAATGAAAGGTGGTTCAGTTGCTATAGAGTATATCTGAATCAAAAGTGGCTGAAATAGCACCAGCTGGCGTGGCACCTCCCATACAAATAAAATACGGTAAGTGGCATATTTATCGAAATAAGTGAGCAATCATACTAAAATTTGGTGTTAGGGGTTTGCTTATGAAAAGCTATTTCTGGATCAAAACCGGGCTGGATTGTACCAGTGGGTGTGTCACCGCCCTAAATTATAAATTAAACTGTAGCATATATCGCAAACTATTCAAGCTATTGTGCTGAAATTTAATATGAGGATGTCGATCACAAATATAATTTGTTGAACCAAAAGTTCGCGGAATTGGAGAAGTGGGCGTGGCATATTTCAAATTTTTCATTCTTATTCGATTTTTTCAACATTTTTCATATTCTTTTGACTTTTTCAACCCTTAATCTTTTTCCAATATATTCTATATGTATTTGTACACCTTTTTCAACTTTCTTCATAAGTTTCTTTATTTTTTCGACTTTTTCATCAATTTTGAATAGTTTCAAATTTTTTCAACCTCTTTCATTTTTTTTAGAGTTTTTCAACCTCTCTCAACTTTTTTCAACATTTTACATATATGTATTTACGACTTTTCAACATTTTTCAACCTCTGTCAACCTTTCTAACATTACACATTTTTTTCGACTTATTCAACCTCTTTAACGTCTTCTTAACATTTGATGAAAAGGTACTTTCAGTGCAGTGTAGGGTATGTGAGTTTCGGCCTCGCCGAAAATAACACCTTAACTTGTTTTTATATTAAAATCTATATTTAACTAATATTTTAGTATTTTATTTTGAGTAAACTACTTTGTTTTATTTTTAACCCGCATGTGCTTCTTACGAGTTCTGATTTGGTCCAAGCGCTAATGCACAGAAGTGCTTGGATCGCATCAGCTTCTATGCGACTACGCCTCGATTGATCGATTAGGGAAGCATGTAAGGCTATAAGCAAAACTGCATGATTGACAACACTGCATTGAAATTTATTTATTCTAAGTCTTTCTAAGAACCGGTAAGGTGAAGCGAAACGCACAGCGTAATGCTAGTATATAAATAAAGATCAATATATGTATGTTCGTTGCTAATGGACTCCTAAACCGTTCAACCGACCGACGCAAGATTTGACATACATATATGTTTCTTATGATTTGGGATGCTCCGTAACATAGTTTACGATAAATAGGTGATGCCACACCCACATAAGAGAAAAGCGGAATTCATCATATATTTATTATCAACTACTTGATGCAGATTAATAAAACTTGGTATATTTATAAAAGGTAGAGGCATAACTAAGATTCAATTAATAAAATGGGCGGTACCATGCCTACAATATAAGAAAAAAATTAACTTTATCATATCTCAATATCTATTTGACGTAGATAAATAAGATTTGGTACATATTTTTCTTATAGTTTGTAAAAGGTTCATAGCTTAGTTTGGTTTGGAAAAATAGGCAATGCCTCTCCTTCCCATATAAGAAAAGAATTAAATTCATCATATCTCATCCAATTCACCAAAAATAAAAACAGATATTTTATTTTATTTCTTGAGGCTTGATCAGCCTATCAGCCCTGATATCTGTATAATTTTTTATTTATTTTAATAAAAACCTCGCTTTTTTACCGAGGTGCCTCTGCCAAGAACGAGGCGAGGCGAGGCATGTGATGGCAAGATCTCGTCCGAGGCCGAGGCGAGGCGAGACTTAAATTTATAAAACGAGGCGAGACCGAGATCAACTAGAACTTCGCCTCGCCTCGGCCTCGGTGAAACACTAGTCTCGTTCAACTCTTGCCGTTACTCAAGTTAAATAATTTCGGTCCGCAATCACCGCATGTATTTTATTGCTGTAATTTTTCTTCAACGCATTTTATTGTTTGAGGGATTTTGTTTTCAAGTCATTTGCGCCTTCACCTTGAGATTTCTGTTTTTGTTTAGATGCAATTAGCTAGCCGCAGCTATTTCAAAATTTTCGTCAATACTAGGAATTTTTTCCCAAAATGTTTTTGATATTTTTTATCTAAATTGATGTTGTTGTAGCCGCTACCTCGCGAAAAAATTTTTGTGCGTGTTAAGCTGTGACAATGTAACTACCCCTAATCTTTTATTTTCTTTGTTAATGGTAACACTGTATGAATACGATTGTTTAGTTTTCTTTTAAGTGAATTCTTTTCTTTTATCTTTCCTTTGTAAGCTGCTAAGCATTAACCACTTGTTAAGAATGAATTATATCTTTTGTTAATAAATATATTAAATATAAATTAAAACAGGTTATGGGCCCAGACACATAATCCTATATAAATATTATAAGAATAAAGCTACAGTAAGTTCGTCTTCAAGAAGAAATAATTTGTTTGCTCCATATTAACAGCCGACGGTGCAGAGGCTCAAATAATTTAAGGTTAAGTCTGCACAACCTCGTGGATTTTATTGAATAATAGTTCAAGGTAATACGACCAAGGCAGGATAGCTAAATGGAATTAAGTCTGAACGGAAATCACAGCGTGATGAAGCTGGAAGGATCCAGTAATTGGAATATCTGAAAGTTTCAGACTACGGTATTGTTACGAGGTCAAAAATGGTTAGGTATTGTTGAAGGAAAAGACCTAAACCTGAAGCTGCCGCAGATAAAGCCACTTGGGAATCCAAGGATGCCAAGGCTCAGACTCTTTTGGTTACGAGAATGGCAGAGAGTGTTATGTTGCACATTATTTCATGTTCAACTTCAGCTGAAATGTGGAGAAAACTCCAAAGTGTGTACGAGCAGAAAACTGAAACAAGCATCCACATCGTTCAACAGCGTTTCTTTCAGTATAAATATGAAAAAGGGACTGAAATGTCTGTGTTCTTATCCAAGATCCAGGAAATGCAAAATCAGCTAAAACAAATGGGTGAAGAGATTTCGGATAAGTTTGTTATAACAAAAGTGTTAATGTCGCTTCCAGAGGAATACAAACACTTTGTATCTGCTTGAGAGTCAGCCCCGGATGATAAGCAAACTATTGACAATTTAGTGGCGAGATTGTTAGTAGAAGAAGAGAGAGTGAACGAAAAGAATGAAATCAGCCAACAAAATACGTCATCTGCCTTTGTTGTGAGGGATAAAAGGAATATAAAATGCTTTAAATGCAATAAGTTTGGACATTTTCAAAGCGAGTGTAAGGGCAACAACAACAAGAGTGAAGCAAACAACTATAGTAATGGCAACAACTGTTATTATTGCGGCAAGGTTGGCCATACTAAGGCGCAATGTTGGTTTAAGAAGAACAAGGGAAAGAAGAAGAGCAATGCATTTGTCGTGTCAAATTCATTTGAGCAGTGTCAACAGTCAAAATGGTTAGTAGACTCTGGAGCCAGCGAGCACATGTGCTGTGATCGTGCTTTGTTTTTATCACTAACCAGTACTTCGCAAGATTCAGTAATTGTTGGTAATGGTGCGGCGATTAGTGTGTTGGGTTATGGACAGATTGCCGCGCAGGTACATAACGGAAATGAATGGATTGACACAACCATGGACAAAGTCTTATTCGTTTCGGAATTAAAAATGAATCTTTTCTCTGTAAACTGTGCGTCTGACAAAGGTTATGTTATGTTGACCGATGAAAGTTCGTGTACATTTTTAAAAGACAACAAAGTTTGCGCGGTTGCAAAGCGAGTTGGTACTTCGTATTACTTGTATCTTTGTTATAAAAACAAAATGGCAAGTGTAGCAAAAACAGTAAAATATTCACTGAATGAGTGGCATGAAAAATTGGCGCATCAGAACTTCGATTACGTGAAGAAAGTAATCTCGAAAAATAACATTGAAGTGAAACAAACCACTGTTCCTATTTGCGAAAGTGGTTTGGAAGGAAAAATACATCGTTTACCATTCGGCAACAGTGAAAATGTTAGTACAAAGACATGTGAGTTAATCCATGCGGCCCCATGGAAGAAATGTCAGTCGGCGGCACGAAATACTTCGTTGTATTGAAAGACGACTTCTCCAACTACAGATCTGTTTATTTCGTCAAAAATAAATTTGAAGTTAAGAATTGTATAGAAGATTTTATAAACAAGTCTGAAAATATAACTGGAAATAAGGTTAAGGTATTTAGAAGTGATAACGGCTTGGAATTTATAAATAAAGAAGTCAAGGAAATTTTCTCTAAACGCGGTATATTACATCAAACTAGTGTCTCATACACTCCTGAACAGAATGGGAAAGCAGAAAGAGAAAATAGAACGCTAGTTGAAGCTGCCAGAACAATGTTGAGTGCAAGGAACCTACCAATGGAGAAAAATCACCTTATGAAATTTGGACCAGTAAAAGTTACGACATTCATCAGTTAAAGGTTTTTGGCACACCAGTGTAAGTAGAGAAGAGAAGAAAATGGGATCGTAAAGGCGAAAAAGGATTGATGGTTGGATATGGAAAGACTGTGAAAGGCTATCGAATATATTTTTCACAAAATAACAGTGTACAAATAAAAAGAGATATAGTTTTCTTAGAAAAAGAACAAACAATCAAACTCAATTTTACTGAAGAAAATGAAAAAGAAGAGTCCCACGATAACACGACCGATGAATCCCACAATGAATTAGGAGTCAACCAAGCTCCATCCGATGAAAGCAGCACGCTGAATACAGATGAGTCTGGAAGTGATTATAATCCATGCAGTGATGAAGGTGAAAATACTTTGGATTCAATTAACATGTCGGTGCCACATCAAAGGGAACGCAACAAGCGTGTGAGAAAACCACCTATTTTCTATCAATGCCATAATGTCTATAGTGAAGAAAGTGAACCTATCACTTACGAAGAGGCTATGCAGAGAAAGGATGCTGATAAATGGAGCGAAGCGGTTAATAAAGAACTGCAGACATTAAAAGATAATAACACTTGGGAGTTATGTGATGTTCCGGTGAAGGAGAAAGTTATCAGTAGTAAGTGGGTACTTAAAATTAAAAGTAGTAATAATGTTTCACAATATAAAGCCAGGTTAGTCGCTAGAGGTTTTGAACAAGAAGATGTGTTAGACTTAAATGATATTTATGCTCCAGTTGCTAAGTTGTCAACCTTTAGACTTTTTGTAGTGATTGCAACTAGATTAAAGTTACGAATTTATCAAATGGATGTGACAGGGGCATTTTTGTACGGAGAAATAGATGAAGATATCTTTATTAGTTTGCCAGAAGGAGCTTATGCTGGTAATAACAATGTTGTCAAGTTAAATAAATCACTTTATGGGCTCAAAAATTCACCAAAATGTTGGAACACTAAATTTAACGATGTAATGTTGAAAGAAAGTTTTTTTAGGTCAAGCTGCGATTCTTGCTTATATATAAAGTACGACGGTACTGATAGAATATATGTACTATTGTATGTCGATGACCTATTAATTTTTGGAACTAATGGCAACTTAACTATACGCCTGAAACATGTATTAAATAGAGAATTTAAAATGAAGGACCTAGGATTCGTAACAAATTTTTTAGGCATAGATGTGAAGCAAAATATAGAAACAGGAGTTACTGAATTGTGTCAACGAAATTATTTAGAAAATGTTCTCAAAAGGTTTAAGATGGAAAACTGTAAGCCTATGATGACACCTATAGATCAAAATTTTAATGGAAAACTTTTCGAAAATAATAAAAATGTCACGGAAAAAGATACTGAGAAATTATGTCGAAAATTTAAAGGTTGTCTCATATATGCGGTTTCTGGTACTAGACCTGACTTATGTTTTGCTGTCTCTTTGTTAAGTAGATATCAATCATGTGCAAATGACATGTTATTAGTTGCATTGAAAAGAGTGTTACGCTTTGTTAAACATACTTTGGATTACAAGTTAATTTATAAGTGTAAGGGTGCTGTTCTGGAAGGATATTGTGATGCAGATTGGGGAGGCGACCTCAATGATAGGAAATCAACAACAGGTTATCTGTTTAAGTTTTCAAACTGTTTCATTTTCTGGAGTTCAAAGAAACAAGTGTCTGTAAGTTTGTCCTCAACAGAGTCTGAATATGTTGCAATTAGTGTGACAGCTAGTGAAACCTGTTGGTTAATTAATTTATTAAATGATTTTGAAATCAAAAATATATGTCCAGTGACAATTTATTGCGATAATCAGTCTGCTATCTCAGTTGCTTGCACCGATACAGTCAAGCGTTTGAAACACATCGATATAAGATATCACTTTATAAAAGAATTAATTAAGAACAACAAAGTATGTTTAAAATATGTTAACACTTGTGAACAACCAGCAGACATGTTTACAAAGCCCTTAAGTAAGGAATTAATTACAAGATTTTTAAAAACATGTGCTATTTATGCTTGTATAAAATAAATAAGTTAGTAACGCGAAAACTAGCATTACTTTAAATGATAGTAATATAATAGCAATATGTATTATTTTTGCATAAGATATAAAAAAAATAAGTTAGTATATTAAAAATTTTATATTATTTTTAAATATAACACTTATTTTGTATTGTATTTAAGGAATCATTTTCTACGGATTTATTTAGCCCTGAAATCAACTATTTTGAATATATGGATAACGACCCTTTAGTTTCGGTTAATGAGATATCTTTCTCTCCTGACCTCATAGAGAAATATATTTCATCTGTTAATGATGATTTCAGCTCCGGGCCTGATGGTATTCCTGCGACAGTTTTAGTTAACTGCAGCTCTATGCTGAGTCAGTCCCTCAGTTTTTTATTTAATAGATCAATTAGAGAAAGCTATTTTCCTAAATTTTGGAAAAATGCATACATTAGCCCCATTTTCAAGAAAGGGTGTAAAAATGATGTTTCAAACTACAGGCCCGTGGCTAAGTTATCATCAATACCGAAAGTTTTTGAACACATTTTATACGATCAGGTTAAGGAGTGCTGTAGTGAAGTCATAACAACTCGTCAGCATGGTTTTGTTAATGGCAGATCTACAGTTTCTAACCTCCTTGATTTCACCTCATTTGCATTAAGCTCTTTGGACTCTGGTGGGCAAGTTGACTGCATCTACACTGACTTCAGTAAAGCATTTGATAAATTACCACATAACTTGATTTTGTTTAAGTTAAAGAAGCTTGGATTTCCTTTAAGTTTTGTCAGCTGGATTGAATCTTATTTATCTGATCGTACGTATCAAATAAAATTTAGGAGAGTGTTTTCCTCCCCATTTAGCGCGACATCAGGTGTTCCACAAGGAAGCCACCTGGGGCCGCTCCTGTTCATTTTAGCAATAAATGACGTTACACATATTATTAAAAACTCCCATCTGCTAATATATGCAGATGATATGAAAATTTACAGGAACGTAAAGGAGGTTTGTGATACTTTTCCACTTCAGTCTGACTTGAAATCCTTTGAAGTTTGGTGTTCTAAGAATAACTTACATCTTAATCCTGATAAATGCCAAGCTATGATTTTTACCAGGAAGAAAACTATTGTGGAATTTGATTATAAATTAAAAGATAAAAATATTTGTCGTGTCGATGTAGTCAAAGACCTAGGTATACATTTTGATACTAAGTTGACTTTTAATGAGCATATTAATCAAATTTGTAAAAAATCCTCATCTCTGCTTGGCTTTATTAAGAGGTGGGCAAAAGAATTTAATAGCTCTTTAGTAACGGTGACTTTATATAATACAATAGTGCGCCCTCACTTAGAGTACGCCAGCCAAGTATGGTCACCATTTTATAATATTCATATAAATAGAATTGAAAGAATTCAAAAAAATTTTATTCGTTTTGCTCTCAATGGATTAAATTGGATTGACCCTTTAAACCTTCCTCCTTATGAGGATCGTTTAAAGTTATTACATATGCAGTCTTTGAGCTCGCGTAGAAATATTGCGGATATACTTTATCTGCATCAACTTCTAACTGGGTCTCTTGCTGCACCAGAGCTTCTTAACTATATACATTTTAATAGTAATCGGAGGAGTACTCGTAACTCTTTTCAGTTATTTTACCAACCGGTTAGTAGAACTAATTATATGGCTACAGCTCCTTTTAATCGCATGACAACTCTTATTAATAATTGCGAAGTTTATAACATTAGCTTGTCAAAAGGTCAACTCAAGCTTAGACTGAAAACTAACTGTAGCTAAATTTGTAGCTTAATGGTGGTGTGAATTTTTTTGTTTGTGTTGTCCGAGCCCCACAGAATGCTGGGTAAATTTTTTCTAACATTTATGCCTTGGACCACGTAAATTTATACATATAATTATTTTAATATCTATATGTCTATTTTTACATGGTGTGAGTGGGTATGTTGAGAAAGTGCGATAAAGCTAAGAAAAAATTATAAAATAAATAACAAATTAATGTGCATGATAATTTTTTCTATTCCATTTTTTATTGAATAAGCTTTTTACTTGGTATAAAGCTTCAATGCTAAATAGCTAAGAAGGCTATAATAGCTGTAGTAGCTAAACTCTATTATTATTACTATTATTATTGTATCATACAAGTTTGAGGTGTAATTACATTGAGAGGGGGTGTTAAGCTGTGACAATGTAACTACCCCTAATCATTTATTTTCTTTGTTAATGGTAACACTGTATGAATACGAATGTTTAGTTTTCTTTTAAGTGAATTCTTTTCTTTTATCTTTCCTTTGTAAGCTGCTAAGCATTAACCAATTGTTAAGAATGAATTACATCTTTTGTTAATAAATATATTAAATATAAATTAAAACAGTGCGCATCCCTGATCTACATAGTACCGTTTCTTTTCTTAACAGTGCGCATCCCTGATCTACATAGTACCGTTTCTTTTCTTTAAAATGAGCTTTCAAGTAGTAATCTGCGATGTTTCCTCGCAAAGTTACAGCCATTTAAAAAATACATGAATTTGATCCCCTACGACCAAGATGAAATAAATTTGTAACCGGTTGGTTAATATTGTTTGGTCGCAGGAGATAAAATGCATACATATATGGATGATTTGAAAACATTTTTAGTGGTTTTTTAATTTTTGACACCAAAACTTAAAATGGACATAACTTCGTAAAAAATGTTTTTTAATCAAATCGGGGAAATATGGGTCCCCTTATATACTTTAAAAACAACATATTTAATCAGCAACCAATTCCGTAATATAAAATAATCCGACTGCATGGTTGGAAATGGCTTTGGTCAAAGGAAAAACACATTTTTTCGATATTTCATTTTTTGTTGAAGTTAAATAAATCACTTTCAACCGTGCTCGCATTTTCGGAAACGCAAAAATATTGCGATTTACTTTTCAAGTCGCAAATGTACGTGCTCCGATATTCGTAAATCACAAAATTTTTCCGATTTCAAATCGGTTGCTGTTGAGTCGGTGAAATGAAAAGTAAATTGCCATTTTCGTATAAATAAAGAACTGACTAAAACCAAATATTTTTTTTTTTGGTTTTTTTGTAATGTCTTAAAATAATTTTGGTGTACTCAAAAATCAAATTCAGATTTATTTGATTCTTTAAATAAGTATTTACTAGCTACACCTCTATTTTTAATGTTGAAAAATTTTTCAAAACAACAATAAGTTGCGATTTGCTTTTGAGTGACAAGTGAAATGAAATGAATGAATGAAACTATCGATATGTCTGACAGAGTTGTCTTTGTGTCCTTGTCCACTCGGAATGATTTTATGAACCTACAAAATACGTTGTTAATAAACAGCCCACTTTAGGCCTATGATTGCAACTCACATTTCGTCTGACATGTTAAATGCATTTGCCTTCGACCGTAGATGCTTCATACTTCTTAATTCAAGAAGTTTCTGTCTTCTTTTTGCTTCAAAACAAGCAATTGAAAAAATAAATGGCAATTTTTGATTCTTTTAACCCTTAAATGCATGAGGTCAGCACCCAGTATGGAGACCAAGCTCCTTTTATGTCAAATCAGACGCTGACCACGAAATGAGCATTCATTTTCCTGAAAAATGCACCGTTTTCCCGGAATAGCTCAAAAAGAGTGATTTGCGCAGTGTTCCAAGCTTAGAAAAATAGGTAAAAAAACTATTCCAGGTGATCGAGTTCGGACTAGATTCACAATAAGTTGCTAAAACTTATTCCCGTATACACCCCAATATTTTTGTTACAAGAATTTACAGGAAATTATCAATATACAATTCACTGATGAAAATCACTTTTAAAATTATTTGTAAACACAACGTCCGACCACTTCGACAGCTTACTGGGGGCTGAAAATAAACATCGGACAGCTGAAGAGGCATTTATGTGAAAGCTGGTAATGCCTGCTACAAGTTAAAGTAGATTTTAGGCACGTACCTTATATGGTACGCTATGCACTTGAGTGTTAAATTTATTTAAACAACCAGAACAGCTGTATTATCTTGCCAAAAACAAAGTGGAAATGAAACATATCGATAACTAAAATTTACGAATTTAGGAGCACCTAAAAATTAAATCGTACGATTTGTATAAAAACGCAAATCGCAAAATCAAGTGTAAATGGGAGCACGGCTGTTTGTGTCATTTTGTGTCTCCATAGCATATTTCAGTACATTTTGTAAAAATTTTAATTATAAAAGTATATACCATATGTACAATCAGTAATGGCATTTGGGTTTTGTGAAAATGTACTGAATGGAGAGTTGAAATGTACTTTTTAGCTCGTTCATTGCTTTGCACGAAAAGAGTTGAAAAGAAAAGTTAAAACAAAATGTCAAAAGCTGATGAAATTTCAATAATGTTAAAGTAAGATTAATTAAAAGTTCAGTTTTGTTAGCTATAAAATGTAAATAATCCAGGAGTTATTGTGAAAATGTATACATATGTAATTTGGAAATTTTTAACCAGATTACTTTTGCAACATTTTTTTCTGAAAATGCAGTGTTTTCATAAAAGTTGCAGTGTCGTACTTTAAAATGCAGTGAAAAACTGCGATTGAAGTGACAGCGACAGCCCTGATCCAAGTGAACGCAGGTACATTTCACTTAGTGCGTAGATTAGTAATTTCTCATGCCGCTTTTGGTATACCAGTGAGTGGACGCTTGTGGCTTGCTGATATATTAAAACCAACGGTGCTTCGTACTGAGCGCGAGTAGCTCTGCGCTTGTGGAATACTCGTTCTCAGGCGAATTTAGTAAATCCGATAGCGTAGTGCGACAGAGTAGGCAAGTTTGTTATGCCGCTTTTGGTATACCAGTGAGTAGACGCTTGTGGTTTACTGATATATTGAAAGCAACGGTGTATCGTACTGAGCGCGAGTAGCTCTGCGCTTGTGAATATTCGTTCTCAGGCGAATTTAGTAATTCTGATAGCGTAGTGTGACAGAGTAGGCAAGTTTGTTATTTTGAGTAACATACCGCTTTTGGTATACTAATGAGTGGACGCTTGTGGCTTACTGATATATTAAAACCAACAGTGCTTCGTATTGAGAGCGAGTAGTTCTGCACTTGTGGAATACTCATTGTCAGGCGAATAAACTCAGGAAAGACTTAGAGAAAAATGTGTTAGGCCACGACTGGGACTAACCCGCGCAATCACCGAGCGACGCTGTACAGCACCCGCATGGCTTCGGTGCAGATCCCGTAACGCGGAAACGAATTATTGTATTGAATTATTTATTATTAAATTATTGTACATAAATATATTTTTAGTTCTATAAAAAAATATGAAAAGAAATACAAACTGAAAAATAAAAGTGAATTTAAAACCGAACCAGCGAAAACCTTGTTATTTTAAAATTTGCAGTCACCTGCAAATTATAAATATTTGTAAAGGGACCTTGGCATCAGCGAGTTAATACCCAGGCCAAAGGTTTGTTACAATGGCGCCCGAGCAGGGACTCGACTAACGAAAAACTTTTAAAAAATTTTTAATTAACGCGGTCGGAAATTTTTCCTAAAAAGAAAAGTGTTTTGAATTCGCACTAATATAATCATATATATGCACAGAAAATTTTTAATATAGCAACCAACCGCCGACTGAAAACCTGTACAAGAAGTAACAACAAAGTGTAAAAAAAAAATAAATTAAACTAAAAACTTAAAGATTTCTCAAGTGAATATTCAAAGAGAAAAAAAACACATACACCCTCAATTGAAATTACCCAGTTTAAAAAAAAAATAAAGATCTCGCAGTGAACAAAACTAAAAAAAAAAATAATAATAAAAAAAAAAGGAAAAAAATTGTTTAAAACAGATATGTCCATTTCCACCAAAAAAGGCCTTTTAGCTGCCTCGCTTTTTTTTTTTTTTTTGAGTACATCTTTAAGCCATAGTTTTTCTTAAAGCTAAGGCTGTCTTGAATTAATATTCAAGGTTGTTCAATTAAAATGTAAGGTAGGTTGGGCTGGTGGTTACGTTAGGACCTGCCTAGTGGTTTTGCCGGCGCTTAAAAACGCCACGGGCAATCTAATAAAAAAAACAGTAAAGCGCTTCGAGAGTGCTCTTTTAAGAGAGAAGTGTTCAGCCAATTTAAGGCTAGATAATTGTAAATAAAACAGCCAGTTTAAGGCTAATGAATCAACTGATTGCTTTATTAAAACCGCTTCCTGCTTTTATACAGGAATAACGGTATCCTTGTTTATGTAAACAAAAACATATGTTTAACATAAAACATATGGTGACTTAATGTATATTTACAGTGGCTTAAACTTAGTAATAGATTATTGATATTCACAATAGTTTAAAGTAATAGCAGTAAAGTAGTACTTAGAGCCTGTCCCATTCGATATCTTTTTGTGAAATCTGTGAATTTAATGAAATTTTGACATTTCTCTGAGGTGAATATGAAATGTCAAAATTTGCACTAGCTCTGGGGCTAGTACAAATTTTGACAAGTATAGAATCAACAATTGTAAACAACATCGTAAAGACGTCAAACGTTGACATCAATTGAAAAAGAAAATTTGTAAGTTACACAGTTTATTTATAAAATATTAGAAATTTTACAATATCTTTATATTTCTATTAGCGGTACGGTGGACCATATTGTTGCGATGAAATAGCTATGGATACTAAAAACGATGTATGGATGCATAAGCCACACAATACATCAGATGGCACTGACACCAGCAGCAGTAATGTAAATAGTTCAGGAAAACAGCACAATGGAAAAGATTCTCATAACTGCACCGATACTAATGAAATAGTGCAAAGTCAACTAATTTAGATGAACATTCTACAACAGGTGGTGGTTCCGTTGCAGCTGGTAATAAAAATGGAAATAAAGATAGGTCATTGTCAAATAACGACACTGTCACAGTGATTCTACGAGAACATGAGTCATCTCACCATGGGCATAGTCATTTGCATGGACATGTGCATTCCCACCTGAATCATTTATTGCAGTTGCATAGATGATTATTATGGGTGATGGATGACACAATTTTACTGATAGATAGGTAAGAAATGCAAAACATAAAAAAGTTAACTTCTACTGTATACTTCAATGTAAAAAATGCATTTAATGTTCGCAAAAAAAAAAAAATATCCTTAATTTTTTGCTTAAATCACACTTTGCTGTGTTATTGCTTGACCGTGTTGAAATTCGTCTTTTGTATGTATGTTCGCAGTCATAAATTTTTTCATATGTTTCAGGTGCTGCTTTTGCAGAGAACATTGCTGGTGGGTTTCAACTACACTTGCTGTATTCTGTCATGAGTTACCACATGAATTCTTATAAAGGCAGGTATGTCTGTTAAGTCGGCTGTTTATTACAATCTGCTTACGGGGGTGTTAAGCTTCGTTGGAATGATATTTGGTATAGTTTTTGGGCAGTCATAGGAGGGTGTTCAATGGATGGTTGCAGCAGCTGCTGGTTGATATGGTAAATAATAATAGCTTTTTACTTGAATACATGAGTATTGATTTTTATTTACTTAAAGTGCCGGAGCAATCAGCATCGCATAAGTCGATAGAGCAATTCGTGCTGCAAATACTGAGCATGAGCAGTGTTTTGATAACTTTTAATGAACTGCTTCGTATTACGAATATTGTAATATATATTTTTATAAAAAATAAAGGAAAATTAAACACAGTATTTTATGATAATGAGAGAATTATTATTAGCATTACACTTTTTATGATAATAGTTTTTGCTTTCATTATTATATATTTGTTAATGGCATGATGTAAAATTAGGATGGTAACATGTAATGAATATACAGTGAAATTCTCCATAACCGGACACCCACCGTCGCAGTATTTTAGTCCGGTTATTGGAGCGTCCGGCTATCGGAATGTATTTTGTATGGAAAAGTTAGTGAGTGTCGCTGAAATATTTCTGGTTATGGGAGCTGTCCGTAATGGGGAACTTCAGTGTATATACATGATATTCCTATAGCATAACCAAATTTTAATTTTTTTCGTGTACCGGCAAACAGTAATTTACCAAAACTAGCTTATGTTAAGTGGTTCATTCAGTTGTACAAGTGTAAATATTAGATAATTAGTGTACATGAATCAAAAACATTTATTAGATTACCTTCGTATATAAATAGTTAAATCTGCATATTTTATGGGATGAAATTTATATTTTTTCAGATACGTGATTTGTATTATAATCAAGATGTGTATAAGTATTACTTATTTCCACACCACCTATGAGGTAGAGTTTTGGTGCGTTTTTTTTTTTTTGCAGTGGTTTCCTCTGTAGGCATATTCCACAGCATACCCGTTGAAGAATGCATTACATGATTTGTCATTTTCCGATAACGGGGCGTGGAAACTTCCATACAACAAAAACACTTAAAACGCTATATCTTGGGATCTATGATAGCTACTGTTGTGAAACTTGATAAATGGATCAACATTGGTTCTGCCAGCTCGCAAAATGTGAACGGGATTGAACATTGGGCGTGGCATCTCCCAAGCAATAAAAACACTTAAATTGCTATTCTTGGTACTTATACCGAGTTGTAACATTTGGTGCATGGACCTAATAGTCTACAGTAATGACTGCGTAAAATGTGAGGTTGTACAATGAGGGAGCGGGCAAAGCAGCGAAAAATCATGTTGAAGCTATGAAAACATAATAAAAGTTATGTTTATTTCTTTTTGCCAATATATACAGGCTATTTTGATTATTTAAAATAAATAATAAAAATGCGGTCGAAAAATTTTACTTTCATTTTCAAGAAATTTTTGTGCTGTCAAAATTTCATCAATTTGTGAAAAGATATCGAATGGGACAGCAAAATTGGAAATTTTAGTCACCACAGTAAAAATTTTACTCACCAGGCTAAAAATGGTTTTCACCGCGATTTGCCTAGGTAAAAAGATATCGATTGGGATAGACCCTTAATATTACTTATTGATAAAATACACTACAAAAATTGAGATAGCTATTTTTTTTATTTGACTTAATATGTAACTTTTCGTGTTTTTTTTAATTTAAATGCAATTTTAACAATGTTTACCTTTGAATTTTAATTGTTCCTCCATGAATATTAATTCAGAATAGTCTAAACTTTAAGAAAAACTATGTTTGAAGAGTCTGCTTTAAAAAGAAATTAAAAAAAAATCGAAGCTAAGATGACATATTCGATTTTTTTTTTAATTTTTTTTTTTTTGGAGCAGACTCTTCAAACGTGGTTTTTCTTGAAGTTAAGACTATTTTGAATTAATATTCAAGGAGAAACAATTAAAATTCAAAGGAACATATAGTTAAAATTCCATTTAAGTTAAAAAAAAACATGAAATGTTACATATAAAGTTAAATTAAAAAAATAGCTATCTGAATTTTAATTGATACATATACAGATACATATCAAATATATCCTGAATTGAGATAAAAGTGGGCGGAATTGAAAAATTGGGCGTGGCACTTTTCAACTGTTAAAAATTTTGATTCCATATATCTCAGAATTGCCACAAACGATTTTTATAAAAATTTTGGAGATGATGCCGCTGAAACCAGTCATCAATACAAGCTCAGCCACTTTACTGAAATAACTCGTTGAAGGGCGCGGCACCGCCCACAATATTTATAAACGTTATATTAAGAGAACTAACAACGTAATCGTTTTGAAATTTAATGAGGTAGATTAGCTTGCTATAAGGGCCTTGTTACAAAAATTTGATCCAATAGTACCTGTGGGCATGGCACCTCCCATATAAGCAAAAAACATTTATTGTTATAGATAGTGTGCTATGAGAGTAATCTTCATATAATTTGGTGTACAGATGTCAGTTACTATAAGCTTTAAAAATAAATTAATTTTGATAGGATTGCATCAGTGGGCGTGGCACCTCCCATATTAACATAGATTTGTAAGCGCTGTTTTAAGTGAACTGTTGCAGCAATTGCTATGAAATTTAATGTAAGTGTTTTTAAATAAAAGTTTCAATTAAGCTTTTTTGGTACTAATTTTATATTTTTTAAATATTTATAATTTAAAAATATGGTTGCCGACGTTTCGTCGCTATTTGGTGACCTCTTCGGGGCACTGTTAAACAATATACAGAAAAACAGAAATATATTAAAAAACCACAAGCAAAAATAGAAATAAAAAAGAAAAAAGATACATTAAATTAACACATTATTTACTTAATGATAACACTTACTTAAATTAAATTAGATTCTAAAAAAATTTTTTAAAAGAAACACTTTATCCGTTGATGTTGTTTTGTCTATTTCTTTTTTCAACTAAGGCTAAGTTGTAGAGACAGCTTATATTTTCTGAGTCTTCTTTTTGTTTATTGTTGTATCTTGATGTCTTTTTATATGAAGGCTCTCTAACATAAGTCTTCTGTTTGTTTTTCTTTCTTTTCTAAAATTTTTACCGTGTTGAAGTTTGCAACATGATTCTTCTCGCTTATATGCTGAGCCAGAGCTGTAGTCGATTTTTTGAGTTCTATTGATTTTTTGTGCTCCTTTAGTCTTATGTTTAAATCTCTTTTTGTTTGTCCAATGTATATTTTATTACTGTTTTCATTATTGTTGCCAGTACATTCTATTCTATATACAACGTTAAAGTTTTTGTTATTTTTTGTTATTTTTTGTTTTGGTTTTTTGTTTAGTGAAAAAAAAGTTAGTTGTTCTGTTTGTTTTATATGCCGTGCTTATGTTATTATCAAAAATGTTTTGGATGCTTTCTTTATTTGTTAGAGAAGGGATGTATGGTAAAGAGAAATATTTTTTGTGAACTCTATTTGTTTCTGGTACTAAGCGATTGCTATTATTTTCTTCAATTTCATTTGTTGCTTGTTGTATTAGTGATTTTATTATATTGGCGGGAAAGCTGTTTTTTTGTAAAGTTTTTGTTAATTTCAAAAATGTGTTTCACTTAGATTTAGTGCAGTTTTTATAAGATTTTTTGCAGTATTGTGTTTTTGTTGGGGAGGGTGATTAGAGAGAAAATTTATTATTCGACCTGAAGCTATATCTTTAGTGTACCAATTAGTTTCTATGTTATTGTTGATATTGTAAATGGACAAATTTAGGAAATTTAATTTTTTATTATTTTCTCGTTCAGTAGTAAAATTTAGTTTGTTGTGAAATGTGTTTAGTTCTATTTGTATTATATGTTCATCTTTGGATTTAATGATAGCGAAGCAATCGTCAACGTAAATTTAAAAAATACAAAATTAGTACCAAAAAAGCTTAATTGAAACTTTTATTTAAAAATTTAAAAATCTAAATTGGTCTTTACAAATCCTATTATTATTAAATTGGGGAAAGCTTGCCGCCTAATAAATCACAAATCAGGAAGAAATACACAACGAAAATGGAAGGTTATTTGACACATATGAAATACAAATACAACACTAAAACAACTATTAATCTAAAAGATCACATGAACAATAACAGAAAAATTGCCAACAAATACTCACAACTTAAATTCTTACTAACATGTAAGCAATATGGAATTTTTCCTAAAAATATTAAAAGCAAAACGTCCAATTTCAAACATTTTCTTTCAAATGGCTCGTCAACTAAAAAACTCACAAATATTCTTAATAATTTTCACAATAAAATTTTAAAATTAGAAATAACTGATACAAATAAAACAATAATAAAAACAAAAAAACAATTACAAGGTTTAAAAAACAAATTAGAAAACTCTATAAGTGAAGATGACTATATTTCTTTCATAGAAAAACAAAAAAACAACTATATAGCTAGGGCTACCAGATGGCCTGCTTACAAAAGTAGCACATATCAAAAAAATTTGAAGTTAGTAATGAAAACCAAAAATATTGTTGCAGTGTTGCAATAAAATCCATTTTTTTTTTAATTTCATACAACTATTTTGATGAGCAAAAAAAAAAAAAAAAAGGCCTCACTTCCTAACAAAAACCTCAGCAAATTAAAACAATAATTTGAAATAAAAAAAAAAAAGGTCCTCACTTTGTACGAGAAAACCGCAGCAAATTACAAAAATATTTTAAATGCCAAAAGTAGTGAAAAGTAGCGCATTTCAACCAAAAGTAGGACATTTCGAGTCAAAAGTAACAAAGTAGCAAAGCCTTGCAAAAGTAGCACTTTTGCTACTTTAGTATCGCATCTGGTAGCCCTATATATAGCAATAATAAACATCAAAAAAGAAACACATTACAATTAAATCAGGGTTCTAACAAATAATTTAAAAATACATGCTGGTATCATTTTTAATAAAAATTTGCTGATCAATTTAACAAACATTGAAATTCCAGAGGAATCAAAATGGATACTTTCCCTTGGACCCAAATTTGCATTACCGACAAATAAAAATAACATAAATAACTTACACATAATAGCCTTACACATCACCTAAAAGATGAAAAACAGAAAGAGATAGCGAGATCGAAAATTGCTCAACAAATTACATCGTACTCAAGACTAGCAACAAATAAGCCAATTGAAAAATACATACTAAAAGTATACAAAAAGAACACAAAGTTTTTTTAAAAAACACGACAACATTATAATAACACGTTCAGACAAATGTAATAAAACTGTTATTATGTACAAAGATGAATACAATAACAAAATAAAACTATTACTAGACGACAAAAACACTTACAAAATCACTAGAAGTGACCCAACAGATACTCTTCAACGGAAAAATAATAACATTATCACCGAACTTTACAAAAACAACATCGACATCTTCTTACGTCATAAACTTTTATGCTCTGCAGCGAATGCACCAAAGCTATATTGTTTACCAAAGCTCCATACACATAATATACCCTTACGTCCAATTGTTTCATCATACGAAGTTCCGTGTTACAACCTTGCAAAATATATTGGAAAAATTCTTAAAAATTTAGTTTCAAAAAAATTAAACATTAAAAGTTCTGATGAATTCAAAAAACTAACAGAAAAAATTTCAATAAAACCCGACGAAATCATGATTTCATTTGACGTGGTGTCACTCTTCACGAACTTACCGACACATTTACTTACTTACTTAGATGGCCATAACAACCCGTTGTCAGGTTACGGCCGACCTCATTAGCTCTCGCCAGGCGCCTCTGTTTTGCGCGCGCATTCTCCAATCGTTAATGCCAAGCGCGGTTAGGGCTTCCTCAGCTTGGTCTATCCACCGGAGGCATGGTCTCCCTCTTCGTCGTTGACCGGGGACCTTCCCTTCGAATACCTTTTTCGCTGGAGCTTCTTTATCCATACGATGGACATGACCCAGCCAGCGTAGTCGCTGTATTGTTATACGCTTAACTATGTCAATGTCGGCGTAGAGCTCATACAGCTCGTGGTTCATTCGAATGCTATAGTCGTCGCCAACTCGAACAGGACCAAAGATTTTGCGGAGAACTTTCCTCTCGAACACCCCAAGAGCGGCTGCGTCTGTTGTCGAAACCACCCATGCCTCAGCGCCATAAAGAAGCACAGGTAGAATGAGCGTCTTGTAGAGTGTTAGCTTTGTCGATCGAGAAAGAGCTCTGCAACGTAATTGCTTACTGAGACCGTAGTAGCACCTATTAGCAATTTTTATTCTCCGCTTAATCTCCGGACTGACATCATTGTTGCTGGTTACGGCAGTGCCAAGGTAGATGAATTCCTTGAAAACTTCTAATTTACAGTTGCCCGCTGTAACATGAGAGTCTAGATCCCGTGCTCTCTTGTTGTTGTTAGTAGACATCACGTATTTCGTCTTGCCCTCGTTTACCGTCGAACCCACTTTGGCTGATTCCTTTTCAATAGCAGTGAAAGTAGCAGTAACATCTCTGTTACTCCGACCGATAATATCAATATCATCAGCGTACGCAAGGAGCTAAACACCTTTGAAGAAAATGGTGCCATTATGATGCACACCGGCTTTTCGTACGATCCCCTCCATAATGAAATTGAAGAGATCGCACGAGAGCGGGTCGCCTTGTCTGAAACCTCGCTCGGTATTAAAAGTTCCGGAGAGGTCATTCCCTACCTTGACGGAGCTAAACGTATTGCTCAACGTCATCCTGCAGAGCCTTATCAACTTTGCAGGTGTACCGAACTCAGACATTGTTGCGTATAGGCAATCCCGCACTGGGCTATCGAACGCAGCTTTATAATCGACGAAGAGATGGTGAGTGTCGATTTGATATTCATGGGTTTTCTCTAGGATTTGGCGTAGTGTAAAAATCTGGTCTATGGTGGACTTACCAGGTCTAAAGCCACACTGATAGGATCCGATCAGCGTTTCTGTATACGGCTTCAATCTTTCACACAATACGCTCGAGAGGATCTTATATGCGATGGAAATAAGACTGATACCCCTGTAGTTGGCGCAGATTGTCGGGTCTCCTTTCTTTATTACAGGACAAAGCACGCTGAGATTCCAATCGTCGGGCATGCTTTCCGCTAGCCATATTTTGCTGATGAGTTGATGCATGCACCTTATCAATTCATCGCCACCAGCTTTAAACAACTCAGCTGGCAGGCCGTCAGCACCCGCTGCTTTGTTGTTTTTGAGTCGCTGGATAGCAACTCGAACATCTTCATGGCTAGGTGATGGTACTTCCACTGCGTTATCATCGATTGGTGGTATCGTACTGCATTCTCTCTGGGCGGAATTGGTGGGATCATCGCCCGTAAGCAAGTTGGAGAAATGCTGCCTCCATAACCTGTGTATCTGTAACCAGATTTCCATTTTCGTCTCTACAAGTGGATGCTCCGGGCTTGAAACCTTGAGTTAGACGCTTAACTTGTTGATAGAAATTTTCGTGCATCGTTCTTGCCCTGGTACACCTCAAGTTCCTCACGCTCACGCTTTTCCTGCTCCCTTTTTTTACGTCTAAAAATGCGCCTCTCTTCCATCCTCTTTTCACGGTAATTTTCTCGCACGGCTCGCGTTGCGGCTGACTGCAGCGTCTTCTTGTATGCGGCGTTTTTTTCAGCAGCCGCATCGTGACACTCCTGGTTTCGAGGTTGTGGGCGTCGAAAACCGACACATTTAGCAATCAAAATTATCATGATGAAATGGAATGAACTTCAAAAATTCACTGCTATGCCGAAGAAAAGTTTTTAAACATTTTGGAATTCTGTCTTAAGGAAAATAATTATTTCCTATACGACCAAAACATACATATTCAAAATTACGGAATGCCAATGGGAAACCCAATTTCTCCAACTATTGCTGATATTGTTTTGGATGAATTACTAAATACAACTATAAAAAAACTTAGTTCACAAAATATAGAAATCCCTTTTATAGTGAAATACGTTGACGATTGCTTCGCTATCATTAAATCCAAAGATGAACATATAATACAAAAAGAACTAAACACATTTCACAACAAACTAAATTTTACTACTGAACGAGAAAATAATAAAAAATTAAATTTCCAAAATATGTCCATTTACAATATCAACAATAACATAGAAACCAATTGGTACACTAAAGATATAGCTTCAGGTAGAATAATAAATTTTCTTTCTAATCACCCTCCCCAACAAAAATACAATACTGCAAAAAATCTTATAAAAACTGCACTAAATCCAAGTGAAACACATTTCCACAACAACAACATTCTAAAATTAAGAAAAACTTTACAAAAAAACAGCTTTCCCGCCAATATAACAAAATCACTAATACAACAAGCAACAAAATAAATTCAAGAAAATAATAGCAATCGCTTAGTACCAGAAACAAATAGAGTTGACAAAAAATATTTCTCTTTACCATACATCCCTTCTCTAACAAATAAAGAAAGCATCCAAAACATTTTTGATAATAACATAAGCACGGCATATAAAACAAACAGAACAACTAACTTTTTTTTCACTAAACAAAAAACCAAAACAAAAAATAACAAAAACTTTAACGTTGTATATAGAATAGAATGTACTGGCAACAATAATGAAAACAGTAATAAAATATACATTGGACAAACAAAAAGAGATTTAAACATAAGACTAAAGGAGCACAAAAAATCAATAGAACTCAAAAAATCGACTACAGCTCTGGCTCAGCATATAAGCGAGAAGAATCATGTTGCAAACTTCAACACGGTAAAAATTTTAGAAAAGAAAGAAAAACAAACAGAAGACTTATGTTAGAGAGCCTTCATATAAAAAGACATCAAGATACAACAATAAACAAAAAGAAGACTCAGAAAATATAAGCTGTCTCTACAACTTAGCCTTAGTTGAAAAAAGAAATAGACAAAACAACATCAACGGATAAAGTGTTTCTTTTAAAAAATTTTTTTAGAATCTAATTTAATTTAAGTAAGTGTTATCATTAAGTAAATAATGTGCTAATTTAATGTATCTTTTTTCTTTTTTATTTCTATTTTGCTTGTGGTTTTTTAATATATTTCTGTTTTTCTGTATATTGTTTAACAGTGCCCCGAAGAGGTCGCCAAATAGCGACGAAACGTCGGCAACCATATTTTTAAAATTATAAATATTTAAAAAATATAAAATTAGTACCAAAAAAGCTTAATTGAAACTTTTATTTAAAAATTTAAAAATCTAAATTGGTCTTTACAAATCCTATTATTATTAATGTAAGTGGTTCAATTGCTATAGAGCATATCTGAATCAAAAGTGGCTCAAATCGAACCAGTGGGCGTGGCACCTCCCTTACAAATAAAATACGGTAAGTGGCATATTTATCGAAATACGTGAGCAATCATTCTAAAATTTGGTGTAAGGTGTTTGTTTATAAAAAGCTATTTCTGGATCAAAACCGGGCTGGTTTGTATTAGTGGGTGTGTCTCCGCCCTAAATTTTAAATTTAACTACGGCATATATCGCAAACTATACAAGCTATTGTGCTGAAATTTAATATGAGGATGTCGATCACGAATATAATTTATTGAACCAAGAGTGGGCAGAATTGGAGAAGTGAGCGTAGCACATTTCAAATTTTTCATTTTTATTCGAGTTTTTTTAACATTTTCCATATTTTTTGACTTTTTCAACCCTTCAACTTTTTCCAATATATCCTATTTGTATTTGATCGACTTTTTCAACTTCTTTCAACTTTCTTCATAAGTTTCTTTATTTTTCGACTTTTTCATCAATTTTGAATTGTTTCAAATTTTTTCAACCTATTTCAACTTTTTTAGACTTTTTCAACCTCTCTCAAAATTTTTCAACATTTTGCATATATTTTCGACTTCTTCAACATTTTTCAATCTATGTCAACCTTTCTAAAATTTCACATTTTTTTCGACTTATTCAACTTCTTCAACCTCTTCTACGTCTTTTTAATATTTATTTAAAAGGTACTTTCAGTGCAGTGTAGGGTATGTGAGTTTCGGCCAGGCCGAAGACAACACCTTAACTTGTTTTTATTTAACTTTATATGTAACTTTTCGTGTTTTTTTTTAACTTAAATGCAATTTTAACTCAGTCTCCCTTTGAATTTTAATTATTCTTCCTTGAATATTAATTAAAGATAGTCTTAACTTCTAGAAAAATCATAATTGAAGAGTGCTCAAAAAAAAAAAAAAAAAAATCGAAGCCATGGTTGCCAGATGACGATTTCGATTTTTTTTATTTATTTTTTTTTGGAGCAGACTCTTCAAACATGGTTTTTATTGAAATTAAGATTATTTTGAATTAATATTCAAAGAGAGGCATAGTCAAAATTGCATTTAAGTTAAAAAAACATGAAAAGTTGGATATAAAGTTTAATAAAAAAATTAGCTGTCTGAATTTTAAGTGAACAACCTTGAATATTAATTCAAGACAGCCTTAGTTTCAAAAAAAACTTTGGCTGAAAGATGTACTCAAAAAAAAAAAAAAATAAAAAAAAAACGAAGCCAGTTAAAACGCGAATTCTGGCAGATGTTACATATAAAGTTAAATAAAAAATATAGCTATCTGAATTTTAATTGAACAACCTTAAATATTAATTCAAGACAGCCTTAGTTTCAAGAAAAACTATGGCTGAATGATGTGCTCCAAAAAAA
The DNA here is from genome assembly GCA_949775025.1 of Tricholauxania praeusta. NCBI lineage: Eukaryota > Metazoa > Arthropoda > Insecta > Diptera > Lauxaniidae > Tricholauxania > Tricholauxania praeusta. The sequence continues at coordinate 94,447,064 of OX459029.1, read as the reverse complement.
AAAAACGAGGCCAGCTAAAACGCTAATTCTGGCGGATTTGTACATATGCGTACCTGTCTAGTTGAAGATTTTTTTTTAAGCACCAGCTCGCTTGAAGTCTTGTAAAGGAAAGAACGACCACATACATTTTTCAGTTGCATATAACTATTTGCATTGATATGCTCAACCGGATATTTTTCAATTTGTATGCCTACTATACTAAAGTATTGAGAAAGATCAGAGATGCCAAAGTAGAGGTGTACCTCAAAAATTGATTAATTATTATTTTTTATGAGTTATTTTTTTGGATAACAACTAACCAAAAATTATTCTTAATTTTGTTAATAAAATTGTTGAACAAAATGGTTTTTTGTTTTTCTGTACATTACAGTATCTCAATTTTATAAGGTGGCGCCGAAGCCAGTTAGTTTTACATGTAAATTGTATGGAAAAATTTAATTTTTTGATGTAAGCTTCTATTGATACATTAAAACAATCGGGAAATAATTTTTGAATGGGTATATTACTCACTTGAGAATTATCTGCTTTACAAAAGACTTCATATGGTCGAATCGCCATTGTCAACCCATGAAAAGTTATATCCATTTAACTTTCACTATATCCTACCCTCAGGGTAAATGCACTTTGCCATTCGGCTTGTAACGCATAGAAGGGTGCGTGGCAGGTATGGAAAAGTACATATGGACGTTCCATTTCAACCGGGATAGTGGTCTGACCAAAATTGAGCGCAGCGTTTTTTATTGTTAACAAAAGGGTCAGAATACGCGAAACCGACATGTCTGAAATGTTTTTCAAAGTTTTTTATATAAATCAGTAGCTGCAAGTGGTAGAAGTTAGTGTACGAAAAAATTTAAAAAAAAAAAATTGTTGTTGCAATAATTATTGCCAGTCAAAGTTTTCATTAACCTTTTTTTTAAAATGTTATAAGTTTTGAACAACTTGTCTGATCGTGACGAAATGTCTTAATTTCTGTAGATAATAAGTTGAACTTATGTATTAATAGAAAAAAATTGCAAAAATTTTGCATTTTTGTTGTTAATTAGCAATTTTTTTATCGACAATTGAATTTTAATGATGTGCTCCGCCTCGAAAAAATCTGAAAAAAAATTACAGAGATGCATTGAACCCTTCCAAACTAGAATTCATCAAAAAAATCGTAAAGCCTCAATTAGTTTTTATGGTATAAATATTATATGGTACCGGGCGGACGAAAAATGCATAAAAATTTTGTTGTTTTTCAAAAAAATCAATAACACTAGCTTACAAGAAAAAGGATCAGGTTTCTCATAGATTTTTTTCCATGTATTTTGGGGCGTAGTTTCCAAAAATGGCAACCATTTTTTTTTTCTTAAGAATCGTTTTCCAGATATCCACAAAAAACCCCTTTTTCGGCACCTTTTTTATTTATTTGGCTATATCTCGACTAATTTTTTTTCGACTCAAAAACGGTTTTCAGCACTCCAAATATATTTTTATTCCTTTTCTAACGATATGCTGTTTCCTTGAATCGAATAATATTTAATGAAGTTACAAGCGCTCAAACTTCAAAAAAACTGTCTTTTTTAAAAATCACTAAATTTCAACTGCTCCATTTGAATGAAAATTTTTTTTTTTTTCATATTTTTAGAATTAAAAATGAAAGACTATTCTTTTGCAAATTACTTAAGAATAATTTTGCGGATATCGGACAAAAAATGTAGAAGTTATTCGAGAAAACAGTAAAAAACTTGCAATAAAATTATATAAAAAACATATGTATCTTCGTACATTTCAGACATGTCGGTTTCGCGTATTCTGACCCAAAATGGCGACCATAAAACGACGCCTACACATAGATATCTATGTATAAATAGGCAGTTGGTAAACAGTTATAATCATAAGTTCATTTCATTTCATTTATTTAATCAAGTTCACAACATGCTACATGATAATTTATCTTATAAATAAGCAATAATAATATATAACAATTTTGAATACAAAGCAATGAAAAGATTTACGTTTAGGAAACTTAAAATAATGCTTGTGAAATTAAATATTTCATTAAAAATATATTGATTAATCTAATACAGGCACATTATGACATCAAAGAATTAAAGTGTTCAAAAAGTTGTTCCCGAAATTGCACTGCCTACCTAACAATTTGCAATTCCAGTGGAAGATTATTCCACAACCTAATTGCAGCGACCAGAAAAGAGCGTTCCAAAACTAAAGATCTGTGTCGAGGCACCAGCAATCTTAAACCTCTTCGAGACTACGCGAAATGCAACAACTCATAAAGGTAGTCAGGGCAATTATGATTAATAATATGGTGCAATTTAATAACATTGCGAAAACTATAATACTGATTTAAATCTAACCCCATCATACTTTTCTTAAGATGAGGCAATCATTGAACGCAACATTTAATTTGCGTTTGCAAATAGAATCGGGACAAGGATAGACCGAACAGTTGAAAGTAAAATATGGCATAATTAAGCTTTTGACTAACCGCATTTTCATTTCACAAGATAAAAAATAAGCAGACACTCTGAGGCTTCTAAGGCTGGTATAGATTTGTTTAATAGTAGCTGAAGTAGCATCACAGCAGTTTATTCTGTAACCAAGATACCTCACATTTTCACTATATGGAATAACAGAATTATTTAAAATTAGAGGCGGAAAGTCTTGAGTGGTGGTGAAATGATTCGAGCAAATCATCCCAGCACATTTCGCAGGTTTAAGTTTTAGCCTATTCTTTAAAGACCAAGCATGAATATTATTCAAATCTTCGTTAATTCTAGCCACACAGTCCTCGGAGAGCCCTAAGGGCCTTGAGAAGTAGATGAGTACATCGCTTAGTTTTTTTTTGCAGGAAAGGCTATGAAGAGAGGGAGTGCAGTGTGTACTTTTTTTTTAATAGTTGGTGGTGCCACGTCTCTAACGGGAAAATATGTTGCCACGGCTTTAGCAGTGAAAACTTTTTTTCTTATTGGAGGCGCGTCTCAACTAACGCTACAACTCGCTCAGCAATATCATTGACAACTTGTGTATTTTACAGCAATGCGATGAAAAGTTCTTACCATTTTTTGTTCCAAAAATATTGAAATATTCTAGCAACTCTACAACTTTTTATGCTAATAGAGCCGAAATCAGATCAGCTAATTGTGAGTACCGTTATTATCAGTGCATCAAAGGTAGCAGAATTTTAACCTTAAATTAAATGCTTTGTTTGATATTACTCTCGTAAAAACTAAGAACTTAAAATAAGAAGAGAATCCAACTGCACAAAAACGGACGCGAATTCGTTTCGAATTCGAAACGGGCTTCAAATTCGAATCCGTTTCGAATTCGTTTTTTGTTCATAAAACGAATCCGTTTCGAATTCGTTTTTCGTTCATAAAACAGATCAAGCTTTTTTGGAAAATCCCGAAAAAATTTTCACAAAAAATTTTGTGTCTTAATCGAATTAGAAATGTGATAAGTTTTTCTTCTTCTTCTTTTTTTCTTACAAAAAAATTCAAAAGTTCTGTTAATTTAGAAAAATGCAGATATCTCGGGTTCGAAATAAGAAAATTATATGCGGCTTACGGCATTCTTTTAAGCAAATAACAGCACATTAAAAATGTTGTAACACGGGATCGGGACAAGAAAATATTGGGTGATTTTGCAACTTTAAAGTACAATATCGGAATTTTTTCATTTTTTTCGGTCAATTTTGAATTTTTTTTGTAAGAAAAAAAAAGAAGAAGAAAAACTAATCTCGGATTCGAATTCCCCTATTCATGGTAACTGTTTGAAATAAATAAAAATTTGAATCACCTTAATATGCAAATTTGTCGGGTCCGATTCGAAAAAAATCAGGTCTGTTAATTAAGAAAAATGCAGATATCTCGGGTAAGAAATAAGAAAATTATATGCGGCTTACGGAATTCTTTTAACACGGAATCGAAGACAAAAAAATTTTGAGTGATTTTGCAATATCGGAAATTTTTCATTTTTTTCCGGTCAATTTTCTAATAAGAAAAAATGAAGAAGAAGAAAAACTGATCACAGATTCGAATTCCCCGATTGATGGTAAATATTTGAAATAAAAAAAAATTTGAATACTTAATATGCAAATTTGTCGACTCCGATACGAAAAAAATCAGGTCTGTTAATTTAGAAAAATGCAGATATCTTGGTTTTGAAATAAGAAAATGATATGCGGTTTCGGCATTCTTTTAAACAAATAACAGTTCATCAAAAATTATGTACCATGGGATCAGCGGTAAGATAATATTTGAGGTGTTGCAGCTAGAATGTGGAAAATCGGTACTTTTTTACTTTTCAATTTATTTCAAAAATTAGTACAATAAGAACTAGGTTCTTTTAACGCACAAAGATTGGATTACTTAGATATACTTATATTTCTTATTTGCAAATTTACTACTTAAACTAATATAATAAATATATGGATATAAATACAAGTTTAAAATAATAGATTCATAAAAAAAAGAAAGAAGGATAGAGAGGAAAATAGAAAAATAATGAGAAAAGGAAATACAAAAATAAGATAAACTAAAGATAGGATAATATGAATGAGTTCAAATGTAAAAATAGAGAAATGTTTATTTATTGAGAAGAAAAATGATTGAGGATTGCTTGCCTAAATTTTCCTGTTCCTGCAATTGATTTTAAAGTGTTAGGTAGTGAATTCCAGAGTCTAATAGCATTGACAAAAAAAAAGTCTTTAAGAATTGAGATAATTGAATCTTGGGATTATTAATGAATTACTTCTTATTGAGTGACTAAACAGTTACTTTTCATATAAATAATATGGTGTTTTACAGTACATTAATTTATGCAAAAACAAGCAATTTCTGAATTTAAGGTAGTTAATAATTTCACAGTTGAGGATCTTTTTCTTGAACTGTGATATGATCGAATTTTCTCAATCCATAAACATAACGTGTTACATGATTAAATGCAATTTGCAGTTTTAGTTGTGAACTAGAATCTAGTTTACTATAAACCACATCAGAATATGTTATGAACGGCACAATCGGTTGAATCACAAGTTTACGTTTTGTAGCAAGAGGTGTAAATTCAGCTGACATTCTGAGGTTTCGCAGAGTAAAATATATTTTTTTTATTGTACTATTGATGTGATCAACACATGACAACGTGCAATTTATGTAGAAGCCAAGACTAACCGCATGGTTGAATAACTCTAATTTTTTGTTACTAATCAAAAGATTAGGAATGTCCTCAAAATATAATTTATATTTATAAATTGGTAAAACGTAGGACTTTGTGGCATTGAGCTGCAGTCCATTACAATAAGCCCATTTGCTTATACGATCAAGAACTTCATTTAATCTCGACGAGATAAATATAGCTGTATGTCATCAGCGAAAGCATGCAAAGACGCATACTTACATACTGAAAAAATATCACTAGCAAATATTGAAAATAGCAGAGGTCCAAGAACTGATCCTTGAGGTACTCCACTATAGACAGTTTTATATTGAGAATATTTGTTTCCTACTTTCACTCTCTGCACATGGTTCGATAAATAGCTATTTATAAATTTTACAGCGTTTTCGCAGAAACCATACAAAAGCTGTAGTTTCTGCAACAACAGCGAATGATTGACCGTGTCAAAAGCTTTTGAAAAATCAAGCAAACATAGAAGAGTTACAAGCCCTTCATCAAAACTATATCTTATGTCATCAAGTACTTTCAGTGTAGCAGTTGAGCAGCTGTGTCCAGCTCGAAAGCCAGATTGCATCGGTGACAGGAGCTTGTTATCTGTGAAATACTTCAAAATTTGATCCGCCATAAGAGCCTCACAGAATTTAGACAAAGATGACAATATGCTAATTGGCCTGAAGTCCTGAGCATCAGTTGCTGTAGGTTTTTTGCAACTGGTACTACAACAGCAATTTTCCAGGTGTGAGGAAATGAAGATGTTGTAAAGCAATGGTTAATAATATGTGTGAGTGGGCTCAGAATAAAAGACAGAATAAGTTTTATAAATTTCAGTGATATTCCATCTTCACCAATGGCATTCGATTTAATTTTTGAGATGCTTTTCATGACATCACTTTCACAAATTGTTGCAAACTGAAAAGTTTGATGAGTAGCAGAATCTGAAAAGGCAGGGCTACTGTAATGAACACCTTCTTAAAGTATACATAATTTCAATTTGATGTAAAAAGTGTCACAATAAGTGAATTCATAAACCAGAGCATGCGAAGTTGGTAACAATCCAGCTCTTGAAATTAGTACAAGCAGTATACCAAATTTCATCCCTGCATGACAGAATCGAAGTTAGCCTTATCGTTGAAAAATTCTATACTTCCTTTCCCGACGAACAGCCGAATCAACAAGTTGTGCTAAAGCGTAGTTTTCCAAAGATAAAACTAATCCTGGTAAGTTTTAGCAATCCTCCAATCCTTTCAATTGCTTTTCATCAAATTTATCTTTAAATTTGATAATCCGAAAGCTTAACGCAATATTAAGAAAATTTCCTTCATTAAAAATCTAATTTTCTTTAAACCTTTTCCAGATGTTATTTAAATGATTGAAAAAAGTTCAAGCGTCTGAAAGTTCTAACAAACACATAGTTAGCCAAAAAAATTCACTGCAGGTAAATTTAGTCTCATAAAAAGACCAAAAAAAAAAGAAATTGTAATTCTTATCATAAATTTTTTCTGCAGAACATACAAATAACATGGTCTACGCTCAAGTCAGCAAACTTTTGCGTACACCATAGTTGTTTGTGCAATCATTTTTATTAAGAGAGAGAATTCTGCGGATTAATTTCATCATTCACATAATGCTGAATTATAATCGCATTGGTATGTGCACCGTATGGCTTACAGACAAGATTCTGATTCCAAGACCAGCACTCTACAATACTGGTTTTTTTTCAACTTTGGCTTGACAACCCGAAGTATCAGCATGATCCATCATCGAGTCCATCGGCAAAAGCATAGCCAGTGATCGCAGTAGAGTTAAATGTGAAATACGTGTGCGCGTGATGTTTGGCATCCCCAAAAATTAATTGTTATTTGTTTCGGGAATAGTTAAAATAATAATAATTTGCAAAAATAATCCTTAAAAGATCAAACTAAAGGAACAGATATCTTTAAATTTGAAACGTTAAAACATAAAAAAAAACTGACTTATTCTAGTGAAAATAAGTGACAAGAAATAAAAAATATTGTGGTTAGAAATGAAAAGAAAACTTGCAAAATCATAAAAACCATATACAAAAATCATTAAAAATCATAAAATGCGTGAAAATCGTTCGAACTGTTTGCTAAACATACATATAAAAGAAAAAAAAGTAATACATAACAACTCAACACGCACTTGCATACAAAATTTACATGGTGCGCATGTAAAACACACAAGTGAGAAGCTTAACTTTAATGCAGCAACTCATTTGCTTAGATTGAAAAAACTTAAAAAGTTACATAATTAAACATTGAATTTTGATCCAGGCATTAAATGTATATTGAGCAAGGATATGCTTGCTAACACTTAAGCATAGTTTGAAATCCTGCTCAATCATATTTACATGTCATAAAAATACCCAATTCCAATTAGAAAATAAGTTTTGTAAGCTCAACAGCTCAATAACTCAACACTAGTGAAGGCCTTCATCGGTGGACGCTACCAGCGTGAGCAAAGTGAGTAAAAAAATGATTTTTAAGTATCTTTATACATATATATTTTTTTACTAAAATGAATTTACCCCATTTTTCCTTAATATCAATTATATCACATAAGCAAGTAAAACAAATGAAAACAAATTTAGTTAAAATTTAATTAAAATCCAATTTAATCAAAATATAAAATACACAACAGTGAGAGTGCATTTCTATTATTTGCAGAAGTCTGCAGAACTGCTTTGTTATCCTAAATTACGATCCACATTATGTGAGAGCAACATAGATCCACTCTCATTGCTTAGGTGTTTATTGCTGCTTTAAAATTCAGTGCTGCAATTAAAATTTTGATGAGCTGCAGTCGTGGCTTAGAAGTAAAAACTCTCATTTCTTTTGTTTGTTTATAATTTTTTTTTTTTTTGCATTCAATGGTTAGTGCATTTTGTTTTAAAGTGATCAAAATGGAAATGAAACGAAACTAGAAATATTGAAGTAAAGATCAAAACAAAAGCAGAATATGAGTTTGTTAATTTTTTTTACTGATACTTTTTTTGTGTGAATTAGTTTGCCCGTAATATTAAACCAAAAACCTATCAAAACAGAACTGTAAAACACTGCATTAAATTTAAAATGCTTAAATAAGAACTTTGCAATGCAGAAGTACAGATTATTTTTGATTAATAGTACTAAAGTAGATATTAAGGTACTAAAGTAGATACCGACTTCAATTTGAATTTGAAATAGTTGACTAAAATAATGTAAAATGTTTTTTTTACGATTCTGCAGTTTATAGAAATTGTAATAAAATGATTATTCTAAGACCTAACTTTAATTTGGTAAATTTTGTTAATTATGAATTCTATGCGTGAATAAAATTTATAAAATATGATTAACTAAATTTTCGATTTTCCGGTGGTGATATGTTGACTAAGGGTTAGCTTTGTACGATAAGGGGATCTTAAATTTTAGCGCAATTAAGACCATTGGTTGGGTGGGTAAAGAAGCGCGTATCTTCGTCAACACCTGAAGATACATACATATATGGTTAAGATATGGTACCTGCATTTTGTTTTTTTAGTTTTGCTCATAATAAAAATGATCATGATGGGGTTTTGTTTTTGATCGTGATCATATTGGTCCATTAGTGAGGTTAAATTTTAGGGAGTCTACAATAAAAAATTTGTAGTGGTGGTTTCCGGTAAGCAGGAGATGTCACGAATCCCCCCAACGACTGAAAACTAGTGGTTTTCAATGGCTCCCGCCCCCGACATTTTCGGCTTCGCTGTCATCTAACCGGCTTTGTATGCAAATTGCATACAATTGTATGAACCTTAATTCCATAAGGTATCGTGTCCCATATGCAACCACTTTTAAACCATTACACTACTTCTCTCAGTATTCAGTGTATTGGATAGAAAAAAATCATTTAGTGCATTAGGGTCAGCACTTTCGAAGGAAGAATAATAATAATAATAATAATAATAATAATAATAATAATAATAATAATAATAATAATAATAATAATAATAATAATAATAATAATAATAATAATAATAATAATAATAATAATAATAATAATAATAATAATAATAATAATAATAATAATAATAATAATAATAATAATAATAATAATAATAATAATAATAATAATAATAATAATAATAATAATAATAATAATAATAATAATAATAATAATAATTTTTTTTTTTTTTTTTTTTTTTTTTTTTTTTTTTTTTCCTGCCTCTGCCTCTGGAGTTTGTTGCTCCCGTTCCCCATTCGACAGCTTTTGCATTGAAATCTCCTGCGATGATGAAGGGACCTCCAATTTCCACCACTTTGTCTTCAATGCTTTCAAGCTTATTCTGAAATTCAGCAATGCTATCGCTTGGGGTTAGGTAGCAGCTGAGCAAAGTGAAGCTAGTGGTTTGCACATAAACGAAACAGTTCCCTGCACCTTTAAGTGCATCGACAAAACTGCTGTTGTTAGGCAGCCAGATTGCTGCAGTACCGGTCTCATCTTCTAACCAGTTTTCTCGGTCCACTCGCCCATACTGTTCGCTTATAACGACAGCGTCCGCTTTCTTCTCTATTGCCATCTGCTCTAACAGCGCATCAGCCGTTCTGCTTCGATGCATGTTGGCCTGGAGTATTCTCACTTTGTCGCTTGGCACTTAGTTGAGCCAGGTATGTGATCTACCCGGCTACGCCCAGCTTCTGTGCACAGGCAGCACTTTGGTCTCTTGCTGCACTCCTTTATCTTATGTCCTGGCTCTCCGCATCTCATGCACAGTCCTTCACCTTTCCTATCCGGTCCCTTGCAGTCCATTTGCAGGTGGCCCATTCCGAAGCAACGGAAACATCGTTTGATGCTAGGGCATAGTCTGATTCTGGCTCTGACATAACCGATTTTTATGCCATCTTCTTTGAGCAATTTTTCCACTTTTTCTTGCGCTAGCGTTACAAATGCTCGTGTTTGCTCGCGCTTGTTCGGTGCCGTCACCCTGACGCGCAGTTCCTCAAGTTGATCTCCAAGCACCTTTTTGATGGCCTGTTCAACTTCTGCTTGGACAGTAAGAGAATCCAGGTCTCTTATTTCCACTGTAGCGACTGGCTTCAACTCCATTACAGAAGCATCTTCCTTTACAGTAGTTTTCAGCCGCTGTAAAAATTCGGGTTCCACTTTTCCTCCTTTTTCCATTTCGAGGAGGATTGCACCAGTCCTCGTTTTTCTGATGCCTCTTATATTGGCGACCTCTTCGGGCTGAATTTTGCTACGCAGGTTTTTGAGCACATCCGCATAGCTATGTCCTTCTATTGGTTTTATGAGGACTGCCTCCGGTTTTGGCCGTTGCCCTCTCTCTCTTCTCTTTCTAGGTGTTTTCTCTCCTCTCCTTACTTCTCTCTCCTTTTCCTTCTTTGTTTCGCCCATTCTTCTGAGAGGATTTGGCTTTGCTCGCCTTTTGACTTCTTGCCATTTCTCAGAGTTATTTTTCCGAGGTTTTTCATCTTTATCGGACTTTGCTTCGTTTGTTGCTGTCCTTTTTGGTCGCGGGAAGGCCCAGGTGTTTTCCTTTTCCCTCGGTCTTTTGCCTGTGCTAGGCTGCGCCGGACTCGATGCGTGAATTTTCGCGCGAGCTGATGGAGTTTCACCTGCTTTAGGATCATTTTTCTCCGGAGGTGCAGTCTTCTTTTTTTCCTCCTCCAATTTTTGCCAACCTCTTCGGCTATGCGTAATGATGTCAAACAGCTCCTCCAATTCCGTTACACCATCTTTTACATCCATGCTGATATTCCTCTGCTTTTGCATGGCCTGCTTCATCTTAGCAATGGCCATCCGGCATTTAGCCAGTGCCTGCTCCTCATCTTCACGTAGTTTAATGAGGTATTGCTGGCGGGGAGAGGGTTTCTCTTCTTCAGTCCTGCATTGCAGGCTGCCTGGTGTGGATACAGGCAAAGACGTCACAACTTCTGTGTTGACTGCTTCTTTTTCAATTGGTTTGGGCAGTCCCGGCGTCTTTTTTAGCTGACTGCCTCTAGCAGTCGTTTGGCCAGGTGTTGTTCTCAACACGTTTGTGAGTCTCTTGGGACATGCACCGTGTTGGTTTCCACTGCTGGGAGTTCCATCGTTTTGTGCTGTTAGGTCCACTTCCATGGCAGCAACGTTAGTGGCAGCGCTTGTGGAAGCGACCGGAGACCTCCTCAGCTTTGATCTCTTATCGAAAGGGTCGTTCGTCTTTTCGTCCATCTCTGTTGTTTCCTTTAAATTTGACATACGGTTTTAATAACAGCGTATCGTGTGTAGGGGGGCGGGCCGCATTAGCCAGGAGCGGGTATACCCTCGGGTTGACACCCCTACCCCAGTTCCCTGAGGCCTGACCTGCGCTTTGCTAGTCCCGGAATACACGGACGGACTAGTGCTCGCCCGGAGCAATGCAAGCTACTACTCCTGCATCCAATACACACTCCCTGACCAGGGCCCGAAGTAGCTGGTTTCTGCTACGTACCGCGGCGGTCATATCGGCAGAGCAAGCTCACATCACCCCCTTCAGCGACCCTCGCAGGAAAAACGAGTGCCGCTTCCGGAGGACTCCCAATGTGCCACGGCAAATAACGGTCATCTTTCCATAAATCGAATCGTCATCCGTGTACTAATCCGAGTCGTCATCGTTGTTATGTTCTTAGCTTCAGAGCTCCCCTTCGAGCCCAACCGATCCATTGGTACTGCAAATAGCAGGACCACTAGAGCAGTTAAGTTCTCAGGCTCACTGCATCTTCTGCCAAGAGGATATTTAGTCGCCTCTTACGACAGGCATGCCTACCTCGGGGATATTCTGACCCCTCACCCGCTGGGGGAATAATAATAATAATAATAATAATAATAATAATAATAATAATAATAATAATAATAATAATAATAATAATAATAATAATAATAATAATAATAATAATAATAATAATAATAATAATAATAATAATAATAATAATAATAATAATAATAATAATAATAATAATAATAATAATAATAATAATAATAATAATAATAATAATAATAATAATAATAATAATAATAATAATAATAATAATAATAATAATAATAATAATAATAATAATAATAATAATAATAATAATAATAATAATAATAATAATAATAATAATAATAATAATAATAATAATAATAATAATAATAATAATAATAATAATAATAATAATAATAATAATAATAATAATAATAATAATAATAATAATAATAATAATAATAATAATAATAATAATAATAATAATAATAATAATAATAATAATAATAATAATAATAATAATAATAATAATAATAATAATAATAATAATAATAATAATAATAATAATAATAATAATAATAATAATAATAATAATAATAATAATAATAATAATAATAATAATAATAATAATAATAATAATAATAATAATAATAATAATAATAATAATAATAATAATAATAATAATAATAATAATAATAATAATAATAATAATAATAATAATAATAATAATAATAATAATAATAATAATAATAATAATAATAATAATAATAATAATAATAATAATAATAATAATAATAATAATAATAATAATAATAATAATAATAATAATAATAATAATAATAATAATAATAATAATAATAATAATAATAATAATAATAATAATAATAATAATAATAATAATAATAATAATAATAATAATAATAATAATAATAATAATAATAATAATAATAATAATAATAATAATAATAATAATAATAATAATAATAATAATAATAATAATAATAATAATAATAATAATAATAATAATAATAATAATAATAATAATAATAATAATAATAATAATAATAATAATAATAATAATAATAATAATAATAATAATAATAATAATAATAATAATAATAATAATAATAATAATAATAATAATAATAATAATAATAATAATAATAATAATTATTAAAAAATAGTGCCGATACGACTTGCAGCCGCAACTGCCGTCGTGCTCGGTGAAAATGGACCCCATCTCGCGCGGGACGTGGGGGGGAAAGAGGCGTTGGGATAATAATAATAATAATAATAATAATAATAATAATAATAATAATAATAATAATAATAATAATAATAATAATAATAATAATAATAATAATAATAATAATAATAATAATAATAATAATAATAATAATAATAATAATAATAATAATAATAATAATAATAATAATAATAATAATAATAATAATAATAATAATAATAATAATAATAATAATAATAATAATAATAATAATAATAATAATAATAATAATAATAATAATAATAATAATAATAATAATAATAATAATAATAATAATAATAATAATAATAATAATAATAATAATAATAATAATAATAATAATAATAATAATAATAATAATAATAATAATAATAATAATAATAATAATAATAATAATAATAATAATAATAATAATAATAATAATAATAATAATAATAATAATAATAATAATAATAATAATAATAATAATAATAATAATAATAATAATAATAATAATAATAATAATAATAATAATAATAATAATAATAATAATAATAATAATAATAATAATAATAATAATAATAATAATAATAATAATAATAATAATAATAATAATAATAATAATAATAATAATAATAATAATAATAATAATAATAATAATAATAATAATAATAATAATAATAATAATAATAATAATAATAATAATAATAATAATAATAATAATAATAATAATAATAATAATAATAATAATAATAATAATAATAATAATAATAATAATAATAATAATAATAATAATAATAATAATAATAATAATAATAATAATAATAATAATAATAATAATAATAATAATAATAATAATAATAATAATAATAATAATAATAATAATAATAATAATAATAATAATAATAATAATAATAATAATAATAATAATAATAATAATAATAATAATAATAATAATAATAATAATAATAATAATAATAATAATAATAATAATAATAATAATAATAATAATAATAATAATAATAATAATAATAATAATAATAATAATAATAATAATAATAATAATAATAATAATAATAATAATAATAATAATAATAATAATAATAATAATAATAATAATAATAATAATAATAATAATAATAATAATAATAATAATAATAATAATAATAATAATAATAATAATAATAATAATAATAATAATAATAATAATAATAATAATAATAATAATAATAATAATAATAATAATAATAATAATAATAATAATAATAATAATAATAATAATAATAATAATAATAATAATAATAATAATAATAATAATAATAATAATAATAATAATAATAATAATAATAATAATAATAATAATAATAATAATAATAATAATAATAATAATAATAATAATAATAATAATAATAATAATAATAATAATAATAATAATAATAATAATAATAATAATAATAATAATAATAATAATAATAATAATAATAATAATAATAATAATAATAATAATAATAATAATAATAATAATAATAATAATAATAATAATAATAATAATAATAATAATAATAATAATAATAATAATAATAATAATAATAATAATAATAATAATAATAATAATAATAATAATAATAATAATAATAATAATAATAATAATAATAATAATAATAATAATAATAATAATAATAATAATAATAATAATAATAATAATAATAATAATAATAATAATAATAATAATAATAATAATAATAATAATAATAATAATAATAATAATAATAATAATAATAATAATAATAATAATAATAATAATAATAATAATAATAATAATAATAATAATAATAATAATAATAATAATAATAATAATAATAATAATAATAATAATAATAATAATAATAATAATAATAATAATAATAATAATAATAATAATAATGAGGCGTCCCTTGAAGAAGCCGAATCCACGGACTCCGATAGGTCGTTGGAGGTAGGGGGCCTCCTGGAAGAAGCTCTTCTTTTAGAAGAGGATGATGAAGACGAGGCGGACATAACAGTCGTAGAGAGGGGAGGTGATTTGGAATCCGATGAGGGTCCTCCAAATTAATCTCCACCACTCAAAAGCGGCATCCGCCGGCTTACTGATCCGCTTAAGTAAAAGCGGAGATGATGTAGTCCTCATACAGGAACCCTGGGTTCATGCCGGGAGAGTCTGTGGTCTGAGGACGCCTGGCTATAAGCTATTGGTGGCGAATGTGGAAGGTAACTCCAGAGCGTGCATTTTGGCAAAAACCAATCTTAACTTGTTTTTGCTTTCTAATTACAGTGACCTAGATACGGTCGTTGCTAGCCTGGAGATAAAAGATGGAGGCTTTTGGTTAGCTTCGTGCTACATGGCTCACGGCATGGAGAGTGGTTTACCACCGACATATTTAAAGGCGACTGTAGAGCAGGCCTGCTTAAACAAAACTGGGCTAATCATAGGCTGTGACGTAAATGCACATCACACTGTCTGGGGTAGCACAGATGATTATGATCGAGGTGAGTCACTTCTAGAATACATTTTAAACACTAACTTACTTATCTGCAACAAAGGCTGTGAGCCAACCTTTATAGTAAGGAACAGAGAAGAAGTCTTGGATATAACATTGGTCTCGGACTTTGTTTTTGATTGTATCGTTGACTGGAGAGTCTCAAGCGAGCACTCTTTTTCAGATCATCGTTATATAGAATTTGTTCTCACTGTTAACCCCCCAGAACCGATTGTTCACCGAAATGTAAAAAGGACAAACTGGGGAATATATAACAGGAAAATAGCAGAGTATCTGCCTATCTCAACCCCCGTAGAGCCGTCAACTATCCACGACATAGACAGGCTGGTTCGAAACTTAACGTGAGGGTTAAATAAATCCCTGGAGATTTCTTGTCCTGTAAGTAAACCTCGAGGAAAGAAGAAACCCCCATGGTGGTCAAATGAAATTCAGGTTCTTCGACGAAGAAGTAGGAATTTATTTAACAAAGCCAAAAAATCAGGTTTGGACAATGACTGGAATGAATATAAATCTATTCTCAAAATTTACAAGAGTTCGTTAAGAAAAGCTAAACGTAACTCGTGGAGGAACTTCTGTGGAAACATTGAAGAGATTTCAGAAGCATCTAGGCTAAGGAAGATTTTATCTACCTCGCCCATTACTCTAGGTCTTTTAAAAAGCCTGACGGCACCTTGACAACATCTAGCGAAGAGACCTTAGACCTCTTACTAGATACTCACTTCCCTGGTAACTCATTGCATGAACCAGAGGAATTGATTGTTCAACCTCAGATGTCCCCAATTATTCTCGGGGACATTGTTTCGGAAACCAAAATACGATGGGCGATAAATAGCTTCAAACCCTATAAATCACCAGGACCTGATGGTGTGACACCAATTGAGCTGCAACAATCTGCTCGCTTAATTATACCTTGGTTGACAGCTATTTCCAAGGGCTGTCTTAACCTTTCCTATATTCCTCTAGCCTGGAGGATGACTAAAGTCATTTTCATTCCAAAGGCTGGGAAGAGCTCTTACATAAATCCAAGGGATTTTAGACCAATAAGTCTTTCCTCTTTTCTTTTAAAAACTTTGGAAAGACTCATAGAAATCTATGTTCGCAGCAGTATCAAACCTGATCTGCTGTCTACTTCTCAACATGCTTACACGAAAGGCAGATCTATAGAAACCGCACTTCACACACTAGTGAGCAGCATTGAAAAATCTTTTGCATGTAAGGAATTCGCCCTGGCGGCGTTCCTGGATATTGAAGGAGCTTTTAACAACGTTGACCCAGGTATTATTATTAATGAACTGCAGAAACTGGGTATCAACAGTTCCATAGTTGAGCTGATTAAAAAGCTACTGACAAACAGAGCCATTACCTCAAATCTTGGCATTTCCGAAGCTAATAGGTTTGTCCGCAGAGGAACGCCACAGGGTGGAGTGCTATCTCCTCTACTGTGGAATCTGGCAATAAATAAGATGCTCATGTCACTGAAAAGGCTTGGCTATAAAGCTATTGCCTATGCCGACGATGTAGCATTAATTGCATGTGGTGAATTCCCAAACACACTGTGTGAAATTCTTCAGAATGCCTTAAACAAAACTGAACTAGTACTCTTTATTAGGAGTCACAAACTTCCACTAATAGTACCACCTTCGCTAAAGAGCGTTAGACTTGTCTTAAAAAGTAGTGCAAGGTATCTTGGTCTGATATTGGATAGGAAATTAAGTTGGAAAATAAATGTTGTTGAGAGAGTTAGGAAAGCAACTGTAGCACTATACTCTTGTAAAAAAAGCTGTGGGGAGAAGATGGGGGCTATTACCTCGTATTATTCATTGGCTCTACACAGCGGTAATTCGACCGATTCTGTTATATGGCATTGTTTTGTGGTGGCCTGTCTTAGACAAGGTCACCTATTACAGACAATTGCAGAAGGTTCAAAGAGCTGCTTCCATGTGCATCAGTGGTGCACTGAGGACCACACCGACTGATGCCTTGGAGGTCCTCTTTCATCTCGTTCCCCTTGACCTGTTTGGTAAACGAATGGCAGCATGTACTGCCATTAGACTCAGGGAAACTGCTTGCTGGTCCGAGGGAAGTACAGGACACTCAACTATCCTTAATAGCTTGAATTCCGTACCCTCTTAATTGGACTACACTATTCCAGTAATCTCATTCAAGAGAGATTACGTAACCCATATCCCATCTAGGGATGACTGGAAGGGAGGAATCCCGAGGAGAAGGAACCATATTAATTTCTACACGGATGGCTCCAAGTTAAATAACCAAGTGGGTTATGGTATTTACTCTAAGGAACTGAATAACTGAATAGATAAGTATTGCTGCGAGGTTACCAGACCATTGTAGTGTTTTTCAGTCAGAGGTTATAGCAATAGAAGAAGTAGCATCCTGACTGAGAATAAATGTGGTATCCAAGAAGGGCATTAATATTTATTCAGACAGTCAAGCTGCTATTAAATCCTTAGAATCAGTCTTCCTAAACTCACTAGTGGCCCAACAATGCCGCTCGTCTCTAAATGAGATGGCTCAGCATTTTAACATTCACCTCATCTGGGTGCCTGGGCATAGGAACATTGATGAAAATTGCAAAGCTGATGAACTTGCTAGGCAGGGGACTACTGCACAAATTCCTCAAGACAAGGAAGGTGTTGGCATGCCACTTGCTACCTGCAAGTTACTGCTTAAAGAAGACATGATAAAAAAGGCTAACATAAGATGGACCCAAGGGTTAACTTGCAATATAACAAGGCAAATCTGGTCGGAATGGAACGCTAAGCTATCTCTAGAACTGATATCCCGCACTAGACACAGTGTCTCGTCAGTTGTTGCAGTAATAACTGGCCACTGGCTTATCGGCAGACATGTGGAGAGATTAGGTATTCGGTCTTTTGACTACTGTATAAGTTGTGAGGATGTGGAGGAGGAAAACATTAAACATTTTCTTTGCTCCTGCCCTGCACTTGCTAGAAAACGCCACAAAACACTTGGTTCGTTTTTGTTTGATGACCTGGAGGACCTTAGACATGTTAGCATAGCATAGTTATTTAGTTTCATTACGAAATCTGGATGGTTCAATGAGAGGGTATAGTCAAGTACCCTGTGGTATCAGAATGGACCAAACTTGGTCTAAGTGAGTCGGTTTTGTAACTGACTGCCACTCCTACCTAACCTAACCTATCCTGGTTTATAGAAATTTGTTGGCGCACTATTATGCCTACCTCACAGTAGCGCATCCAAAGACCGCATTTTTTCACTTACAAATCAAATAAAAAATTCAACTTGGAATGGTTTAAAAGTGGAGACGGTTAATTCGATCATGCTCATTAAAGGAACGTTTCCTAATGAAGATTTTAAAAATTGGGTGCCATCAAAACAATTACTAGCAAATTACAGAAAATAGTCGTACATAAATCGTATTTTTATATTTTTTTTTAAAATAAAAACACTTTTTCTGGCTTTAGGTCAGTGTTTTATTTATAATTTTTCCCAATATTTCGAGGAAGATCCTTCCTTATCTTCAGGGGTGACTACGAAATAATAATTAAAACAATACACAATAGAATAAATTAACAAAACAAAACTTACGTTAAAATTATAGAAAAGCTAAACTTAAGCTAACCTAATTGTCAACTAAATGTCTGTATATATAAGCACAATTTTCTGTGTAGCTCTTGAAATTTATTCTTTTGTCAGTGGGGGTGTTAATAATGTGGAGCATCTCTAATATGAATCTCCACAGAGATCTCCATATAAGATCTCCACAGCGTCAAAATTTGGAAAATGTCCAAGCTCAGCACAGTGGGCTCAAAGGGCTGTCTTAGGGGCTTGTCCATTTCTGTTTTTTTGGTCCGATCTGTGTCCTGAGAGTCTTGTCCTTAATTTGTTTTTTGTAGTACCAACATATACCTTCTGGCATACATTGGACCCGTCTCCGTCACAAAGAATTTTGTAAATAAGGCAGGATTTGTCAAGTTTTGATATTGCTGTAAAGTTGTCCAACTTTATTATCTGTCTCATTAGCAATTTTTATGTCCTTAAACGCACTTAATTTCGCGAATCTCTCTGTCAAACCTGGAATATATGTTATCGATTTATATATGACTGTACCCAGTGGCGGATCTAGGATTTCCTTCAGGGGGGGCTAACATGTTTTTTAATGAAAATACATATCGATTGAATTATTCAACGAGCAATGTTTAAATTTTTTGGCATATCACAACAATCTAATCAGTAGTACAGTCAAGGGTTTCAAGACAGCGAGGTTTCTTCTGGCAAAATAATTCCGCAATTTTAGCTGAGCTGATATCGATTTCCTTATGAATATTTCCCAGAGCCAATCCATTAAAACGATCTTCTATCATTGTAGATCTTAAATTCGATTTCAATCGTTTTAGCACAGAAAAACTTCGTTTTGCTGTTGTCGAAGTCACTGGAATTGTGGCAATTATTTGCACTAATATTGTGATGCTTGGGAAGAACTATTCCATTTTTTTGGTTTTGATAATGGTAAATGGTTCCATTACATTCAAAGCATCTTTGAAATCGGTTTTACAAGAGTACTGATGCTACGATTTAACATCAGATTCAAGCTCAACCTAACTGCAATTTAAATCACTTCCATAAGTAAAAACAGCATTCACGATTTTGTCAACGCGCCGCATCGAGTGATAATCGGTATTAAACCTTCTAAGTGTAAAATGCTCAAAACTTTACCCTGGACTTTTGATTTTAATTCTAAGATCGTATGATCCAAATAAGGATAGTATATTGCGGCTCTAAAATATTTGAGAAAGAAATTAAAAATAAAATAAGACTATTTAAGGTGTTATCTTCGGCCAGGCCGAAACTACATACCCTACACTGCATTGAAAGAACATTTTAAGTAACTGTTAAAAAAACTCGTTGAAGAGCTTGAATGAGTCAAAAAAAATGTAAAGAAGTTAAAATAGTTTGAAAAGTGTTGAAACAGTTGCAAAAAATTGAAAATCTGTATGGCACCATTGAAGAAAGTTGAAAGAAATTGAAAAAATCCAAAAAAATATGCAAAATGCTGAAAAATGCTGAAAAGTTGAAAAAATCGAAATATATGGAAAATGTTGAAAAACTCAAAAACAGTTGAAGAGGTTGAAATAATTCAAAATCGATGAAAAAATCAAATAAATAAAGAAAATGACGAATTAAGTTGAAAGATGTTGAAAAAGACGAAAAAATACTTATGGGATATATTGGAAAAAGTTAAAAGATTGTTAAAGTCAAAATAATATGGAAAATGTTGAAAAAGTCAAAGCATGCCAAGCCCACATCTTCAATTGTGCCTACTTTTGGTTATTAAATAAATTTTATTCGTAATCGACATACCAAATTTTAGCTCAATAGCTTGTATAGTCTGCGATATATGCCGTAATTAGCCTTCAAATTTAGGACGAAGACACACTCACTGATAAAATCCAGTCCAATTTAAATCCAGAAATAGCCTTCCATAAACAGACCTTTTACACCAAACTTTAGTATGATTGCTCACATATTTCGGTAGATATACCACTTAATGTATTTTACTTGTATGAGAGTCGCCACGCACACTGAAACTAAATTTTTGTAATAAGATACCTCATAGCGAGTACATTTGTATTAAATTTCATAACGATTACGTTGTTAGTTCTCTCAATATAACGTTTATAAAAATTGTGGGCTGTGCCAGGTCCTTGTGAGAGCCTTTGAAAACTTAAGACCTAGCCAAATCCTAATTTTGTTCACATGTGCATCAAATTTCCTGGTTTTATAAAAATCTCTGCAATACTTTCAATAATTTCTAAATAGATAAGTCTAAGAATATTTGTTGGTCAAATCACGTCGGAACATGGAATTTGAAAAATAAATTTTTTTTTAAGTAAAAAAAAACGAGAAAACGAACAAACCGGTCTCAAACATTTTTATATTTATCAAATTTTTTTTTGAGAATTTTTAAACAAAAAACGGAGGGAAATTGAGTTTTTTGAATTAAACTACAAATAAAGGACGAAGTCCAAAATTTTTCAGTCGTATGTTTTCCTTACGCATAGATGCTATATGCGTATACTCTCTGTGTAGGGTATAATTAGCATAATTAGTTTTTGGCGACCACACGAGCGGGGAATTCAGTGTTTTACTCAACAGCGATTGTAGATGCTTCATTAAAAATATCATCAAATGACGTTAGATCTTTTCGCATTTGTGAAAATAGGTTGATAATTTGCTCGACATGAGTACAGGCTGAAGAAATTATTCGTGTCGGATCTTGTAGTTTTGCGACAATATAGAAGCATTAACAATTTTCAGAATATGCTATCGAAGCTGAAAGTTGAACCGCTTTTGAAGAAATTTCGGTGTCCTTGCTTTGCTTAAAATTTTCAGAGATAAACAGCAACAATTCGCTGAAAGTATCAACGCATTCATGCCATTCTACCCACCTTAGAGGTATATTTTGGATCGTTGACCTGTGCAACCTCTATTTAAGTGGCATCTCTATATCGGCATATGGCAGCATCACATCTTTTGGTATGTCAACGTATGTGAAGCGATCTATAGTTTGTTAAATCCTATGAATTGGCCATACCTTGGCCAGAGAAACAACCGCTGACCATTACACTGACTCCTCCGTACTTTGTAATACTTAGAATTCAGCCTTCCTCCTTTTGGTTGTACTTGGATTTGTCAGAAAAGAAAGTCATCCACTTTTGGACACTTCAGTTGAGGTGGGCATGGAGTAAGGCGTGTAAGCAGACAAAAAGAAGGACTGAATTCGAAATATTACAAAGTACGGTCATTTTCGGTTTTTGGACCAAAAAAAAAGAAGATGGCTCCACTTAATTACAAATATCTCAATAGTTAATATTTATATTTAACTCTTTGTGTCTACACTTGGATACAAACGTATCCTTTTCAAATTTTGAACAGAAATTTCCTATATTTCTCATGCTCCCAGCGTTTTCATATTTTAGGTTATCCTCCATGGTAGTATCCTAAATATAATGCAATAATATAGAAGTGTGTACCTACATCCAGTGGGGTGTGGGCGTGCATTTTATAAATTTACTACGTTGATCTACACTTGGATACATTTGTACCCCAAAGCATTTTTAACTTTTTTTTTTAAAAAAAAAAACGGCGGGTAGCACTCCGGGAGTGCCGACAGAAGTGAAAACAAATCGTTTAATGGCAAGTAAGTGTGTTAGTTGGTATGTGTGCGTTTCAAATTGTACTCTCGCTCGACCGATGACGGTCGGTGTCGCGAGTTTATACTTTTTTCCTCAGCCGCACAAGGAGCCATAAGAAGTTTTCACTTCAAAAATTGCTGCAAGAAGTATATTAGGCTCAGTAGCCTCAATTGTGAATAATTAAATTTGAGCTAAGTATTCCTTATGTTTAAGAACAAAAATTTATTCTGATTGCAGTAAGAAACATCATTGCGAATTATGTATGTAAGTATATGAAAAAATCAGGTAAAGAAAGTACTTGTGACTAAATAGCTTAAACATAATTTTTCTAAAACTTAACTTAAAAATCTGCTTCTTCCTACAGACACTATGACACCACATTTATCAAAATCGGCTTATTCGTTGCCGAGTTATGGCTGTTAGAATATTCAAACTGCTGAAAACGCCATCTAGTGACAGTTTATCAAAACACGAATGACTTCAAAAAAATCTGCTTGTTCTTAAAAAAACCATTACACCTCATTTGTCTAAATCGGTTTAGTAATAACCGAGATATAACGTTTTAAAGTTTTTCAAAAAACCAAATTTGCTTGCTGCTGGTTCATGTTGGCCTGGTATTTCAGATTTTTCTCTGCTTTGGGCTGCTGGCTCTGCTTTCGGCTGCGCTAGCAGAGAAAAATTTGCTGACTGAGCAACAGCTAACCGGAAGTCAACATATGTATGTATGCTACAAATTTAAAAATTTTTTCCAAAAAATTGTATAGTTCCATGGGTCAATTTTTCAAAAATCCTTTCCTACTTTTAGGCAATATTTTGAAATTTGTCAGACAGTGTTGCATACTCTTAGGGGCAAATTATTAATAGCACCTAAAAGTAGGCAACGTTTTTTAATTTTTTTTTATATAGAGTTCGTTTTCCAAGTATTCAAAATTCTAAAATTGAGTTCGTTTCCCAAGTCTTCAAAATTCCAAAATCAAGTTCGTTTCCCAAGTCTTCCAAATTTGAAATCGAGTTCGTTTCCCAAGTCTTCAAATTTCTGAAATCGAGTTCGTTTCCCAAGTCTTCAAAATTCTAAAATCGAGTTCGTTTCCCAAGTCTTCAAAATTCCAAAATCGAGTTCGTTTCCCAAGTCTTCAAAATTCCAAAATCGAGTTCGTTTTCCAAGTCTTCAAAATTCCAAAATCGAGTTCGTTTCCCAAGTCTTCAAAGATCATTCAAATTTTACTATCGCATTCATGACGGGGAATCCCGATTACGGTCGGTGTCGCGAGTTTATACTTTTTTCCTCAGCCGCACAACGTGCCATAAGAGGTTTTCACTTCAAAAATATGAAGTCAAAATTTGTGTTTTGAAAAAGAAGAATCTTCGCACAAAAAATTTTTAATTCAATGGTTTTCCATAGCTTTAGTTCCGTAGTCACTTATTGACTTATCATGCACGAACAATTAACGATGACTAACCATATGCTTTTGCACCAACTACGCTACAAACGTTGCAACTCGTTGTACATCCGCTAACTCCGCCCACAAAAAATCAAATGATTTTAATTTTCATCTAACCGTTGGACCAACACAAAATTTGGTTGTACAACAATGCAATAAACGACACAATGCGCTGTACAACTAGGCTTCGTTGTACAACAGATTGGACCGTCTGTACCTTGCATAACAATCGTTGATGTGCGTTTTCTTTTTATATGGCAATGCAATGAATGACAAAAACGGAATATGTACTCAAATTTTACTCTCGCTCTCATTCTCAATTCGTCAACGCAACAACGCGGAATTTGAAAGAAACAAACATGTAAGCATAACAATCGTTGAATGAGAATGGAATGTGTCAGTTAGTGTCTGCTTTGTTTTTTGTCTTCCACTTGCAATATTTATTTAAAAGAAACAATAGAACATTCAAATTTTACTATCGCGGGGAGTCCCGATGACGGAGAACATTCAAATTTTACTATCGCGGGGAATCCCGATGACGGTCGGTGTCGCGAATTTATACTTTTTTCCTCAGCCGCACAACGTGCCATAAGAAGTTTTCACTTCAAAAATTAATTAAAGTGCGAAAAATTTATTTAACGTGTAATAATGTGAAAATTGTCTCAGCAACCTGCAAAAACTTAAATAACGACGGATAAATTCAAAATTAATACAATTATATCCAGAATGTTTGAATTGTGATACTATAGTAGGTTTGGCAGCCACTCACATCGACAGAATTTGTTGGTTATATCGGATTGCTAGTTTTGGGCAGGGATGACATTTGGGTTTTGTGGAAATGTACTGAATAGAGAGTTGAAATGTAGTTTTTAGATGCCGAATGTACTTTTTTCGACATGAAAATGAAAAAGTTCGTTTCATAAATTCTGATAACAGTGTTACATGAGCTGCTCGTATGGGGATCAATACAAGGTCAAATATAAAACTCAGCAGAACTGTTTTGATTGACATAAACCAGTTATAAGGATTGATGAAGCCGACATCAATACGAATGTTTCAAATGCCAACATGCAAAATATCAGCATTATTGATACATATTTTAAATTTTGTTTTTACATACCATTTTCAATAATTTCGAAATTTCACTATAATTTCCGATTAAATTTTGTTTTATCCATTTAAAATAAAAAACATGAATTGGATTCAATAAGTACTTAAATATAAAATCTTAAAATTCATGCTAAAAAATTCGACCTATCCTCATGTAAATGTACTAGGGTACAAACGTATCCAAGTAGAGACTTAAAGGTATACAAAGTAGGTATTGACACAAGGGTTAAACGTACTATAAAAAAAAAAAACAAAACAGGAATAGTAATAATTTTATTTAAATACAATGCAAATTCAAAGTGAATATGTAATCTATAAATATGCTTCTTTTCTTCTATTTTATGTGTACAAATGTAAAACAAATATACACCCAATTCTTATTTATTAAAAAAGTAATAAAATAACAGTTTATAACTTATTTATTAGCAGAAGCAAGTAAGAACTTCAGCTAAGACTTAAATTTAATACAACTTGAAAAATACTTAAGTAAATAAAAAAAAAAAATAAAGTATATGAAATTAAATAAAATAAAAAATTCAAATTAATATAAAATAAAAAAAAAATAAAAAATCCATCACAATTTAATCCGCTAGATCACCGATGACGCACTGACATATATTTTTGCACTTGCTTCCAGAAATGAGGAACAGTTCGTTCCACTCATTTGCATTGTATTTGTTTGGGACTTTTAAAGTTTCAAAATAATTATCAATACATGCTTCAATGTATCTGCGAATCGTTGATTTCGATGATGTTGGAATGTTCGCGCGTTCCCACAAGCTAGTTATTTCTTTGAATAATTTTTCTGTAAAACATTTAATTTTCTGTTGCCAGATTCAATATATTTCAGATGTAATAAATATTGAATCACAACGCGCTTTGTTGGCAATTTGCTTTTTTCCAAAAAAATCATTTATTCTTTTTATTTAATTATCTGAAGTGTAATACTTTTTCAATACTGAACAATACTGATTAACAAGTGTGTTGGGTCACCGATTGGGAACCACTGCACTTCTAGACGGAGAGCCCGCTGTAGAAAAGTCGAGTGTATAAGATAACACCATGAGACCTATGCCAAATGATAGAGCTCGATGAGCCTAAATAGAATATCTAGGGTTGCCTTGCCAAAGCCTGTCCCGATGGCCGAAAAAAACCCACTTTTGGCCGACTTTTTTCTTAATAAAAAGTGTATAAGATTACAGCATGAAATTGGTGTCAAATGATAGAGCTCGATGAGCCTAAAAATAAAATATAGGGTTGCCTTGCCAAAGCCTGTCCTAAACTAGGGTTGCCTCGCTTTTTTTGGGCCAATTTTTTTTAATAAAAAATGTATAAGATTACACCATGAAAGTGGTGTCAAAAGGTAGAGCTCGATGAGCCTAAATAGAAAATATAGGGTTGCCTTGCCAAAGCCTGTCCTAAACTAGGGTTGTCACCCGTTTTTTGGGCCATTTTTTTTTAATAAAAAGTGTATAAGATTACAGCATGAAAGTGGTGTCAAATGATAGAGCTCGATGAGCCTAAATAGAATATATAGGGTTGCCTTGTCAAAGCCTGTCCCGATGGCCGAAAATGCCCGAAATTTAGCCAATTTTGCTATTCTAACTAAAACTGTAGTACATAACAGCTCCAAATGTATGCCAAAAGATAGAACATGAAGAGGCCTAAATATAATACCTTGGATTGCATTGTTGAATCCTGTCGCAAACATGGGTTTTCACCGGTTTTTGGGTCAATTTTTATTAATGAAGATAATAGCTTGAAATTTGTGCCAAATGATAGATATTGAAAAGCCTAAAAAGAATATATAGGGTTGCCTTGCCAAAGCCTGTCCCAAACAAGGGTTGCCACGCGTTTTTTGAGCCAATTTTTCTTAATGAAAAGTTTATAAGATTACAGCATGAAATGGGTGTCAAAAGGTAGAGCTCGATGAGCCTAAATAGAATATATAGGGTTGCCTTGCCAACGCCTGTCCTAAACTAGGGTTACCTTGCGTTTTTTGGGCCAATTTTTTTTAATAAAAAGTGCATAAGATTACAGCATGAAATGGGTGTCAAAAGATAGAGCTCGATGAGCCTAAGCAGAATATATAGGGTTGCCTTGCCAAAACCTGTCCTATACTAGGGTTGCCTCGCATTTTTTGGGCCAATTTTTTTTAATAAAAAGTGTAAAAGATTACAGAATGAAATGTGTGTCAAATGATAGAGCTCGACGAGCCTAATTAGAATATCTAGGGTTGCCTTGCCAAAGCCTTTCCTAAATTAGGGTTGCCACCCGTTTTTTGGGCCAACATTTATTAGAAAAAATTTTATGGTTAAAGATTCCAGCTTCAAATGTATGTCAAATGATAGAGCTCGATTAGTATAAAAATAATATATAGGGTTGCCTTGCCAAAGCCTGTCTCGATAGCCGAAAATGCCCGAATCTTAGACAATTTTGTTGTTCTAATTTAAACTGTAGTGCATAACAGCTCCAAATGTATGTCAAATGATAGAGCTCGATGAGCCTAAAGAGAATATATAGGGTTGCCTTGCCAAGGTCTGTCCTAAACTAGGGTTGCCACCCATTTTTTGGGGCAACATTTATCAGAAAAAATTTTATGGTTAACAATTCCAGCTCCAAATGTATGCCAAATGATAGAGCTCGATGAGCCTAAATAGAATATATAGGATTGTCTTGTCGAATCCTGTCCTAAACATAGGTTGCCACTCATTTAAGAAAAGTTGACCCCAAAATCGGGTGGTAACCCTAACCCTTCTAATAAATGTTGGCCCAAAAAACGGGTGGCAACCCTAATTTAGGACAGGCTTTGGCAAGGTAACCCTAGATATTCTAATTAGGCTCGTCGAGCTCTATCATTTGACACACATTTCATGCTGTAATCTTATACACTTTTTATTAAAAAAAATTGGCCCAAAAAATGCGAGGCAACCCTAGTATAGGACAGGCTTTGGCAAGGCAACCCTAGATATTCTATTTAGGCTAGTCGAGCTCTATCATTTGACACCAATTTCATGCTGTAATCTTATACACTTTTTATTAAAAAAAATTGGCCCAAAAAACGGGTGGCAACCCTAGTTTAGGACAGGCTTTGGCAAGGCAACCCTATATTTTCTATTTAGGCTCATCGAGCTCTACCTTTTGACACCCATTTAATGCTGTAATCTTATACACTTTTTATTAAGAAAAAAGTCGGCCAAAAGTGGGGTTTTTTCGGCCATCGGGACAGGATTTGGCAAGGCAACTCTATATATTCTTTTTAGGCTTTTCAATATCTATCATTTGGCATAAATTTCAAGCTATTATCTTCATTAATAAAAATTGACCCAAAAACCGGTGGAAACCCATGTTTGCGACAGGATTCAACAATGCAATCCAAGGTATTATATTTAGGCCTCTTCATGTTCTATCTTTTGGCATACATTTGGAGCTGTTATGTACTACAGTTTTAATTAGAATAGCAAAATTGGCTAAATTTCGGGCATTTTCGGCCATCGGGACAGGCTTTGACAAGGCAACCCTATATTTTCTATTTAGGCTCATCGAGCTCTACCTTTTGACACCCATTTCATGCTGTAATCTTATAAACTTTTCATTGAAAAAAATTGGCCCAAAAAACGCGAGGCAACCCTAGCTTAGGACAGGCTTTGGCAAGGCAACCCTATATTTTATTTTTAGGCTCATCGAGCTCTATCATTTGACACCAATTTCATGAAAAAAGTCGGCCAAAAGTGGGTTTTTTTCGGCCATCGGGACAGGCTTTGGCAAGGCAACCCTAGATATTCTATTTAGGCTCATCGAGCTCTATCATTTGGCATAGGTCCCATGGTGTAATCTTATACACTCGACTTTTCTACAGCCGGCTCTTGGACTATTAGTGTTTAGATCTACTCATTTCCTTATGCTTTCAATGCACTAATTTTTTATATGCATATAAACTAACATGTTATTTTATTATTGTTTTTTCTAACATGTCAAATCATATGCATAAGTACATACATACATAATAATTAACTGCTAATCAATTGTCTCACAACTGCACATATGCATAACTCTCATTTTTGTCTCTTATGCTTTATGCTATATTCTTATGTTGTAAGAACTAGTTTTGTAAGCATTAGAATTTTGGAAACTTAAATAAATTAGACTACGATTAACCTTTAAAGAAAGACGTTGCATTTAATCATTTTTAATTGTTTTTAAAGTTAATTTTTTCTGCACACTCGTTGCCCGTAGATTTCTTTTGCTATTTCGGTAAAGTTTCTCGCGGTTAGGAAAACTACCCTGATCCTACAAAGTGATAGTCTTAAACTCCACTTTATATACAAAAAATTTTCAAAATAGAGCAAAATCTATCACCTGACCTAAAATTTATGGGAAAAATTCAACTTATATTCATTGCGAAACCCAAACAATTTAGTCCGTCGTACTATAATTAAGACATTCTTAGTAGCAGGTAACTCGCGGGTTGCTGTAACATTGTAAGTATCGTAAAGTTTTATTTTGGGCGGAGCGTATGTGATGACCATAAAGTTGCAGAATACACACAACCTTACTTTAACTCTTAAGGACTAAGAATATGTAACTGCTACAAGCAGAACACTTACGTTCTTATTTGATCAGTCTAGCGCCCATTAATTCTTAGTATTCATAAACCCTTATTTTTCTTATTTTTATTTCTACATTGATTGATTTTGATGAAATGGGATAACTACACGATTGCAAAAAACGAATACAATTAATAAATTAAAAAAACTTTAATTGATATAACTAAAACCTTAACGATTTTCATTCAAAATGATTTAAATTGTTTAAAACTACCATAAGCGTACGTTGATCTTCGAAGAAGTCGATTGGAAAAAACCATTGCATAGTTTAAGGACTTAAGTTAAAGATGATTTTATTATTCTGATCAAATATTTGCACTGAAATTTTAGATTCGCTGTAACTTTTTCAATTTCAATAATTTGAGAAAACTTTGTAGATATGAATTATATGATTTGGTACGGACTTTAATGTAGTGATGTGCCCTTGGCACGTTGGGGTGGCAGAAGCTGAGATAATGTATACAACTAGTCGAAAAAAAAATCTGAGGCAAATGACTTCTATGAATAAAATGTAGTCCATGTTGAAACACTTACAACGATATACTTACCATACTTGTTGATCGGACGTCAAATGGCGCAGATATAAGAAAAAAACAAAATCGCATCGAATTTAGAGGCCGAAAAAAAAAATTTTTTTTCCTTAAAAATCTTTTAATATTAGCATTCAAACTGGGGGTGAACATTCGAACTTTTTTTATGTGATACAATATAGTGTAGAACCTTCTTAAAAGTACATATTATCTATTATATAAAATTCATTTTTTGTCTGTCTGTCTGTATGTCCTTTATGGACGCGAAAACTATCCAGCCAATCTTGATGAAATTTTTACAGTTTGTTAGTATCGATCAGGCGGGTGTCATAGGCTATAAAACTTTTATTTAGGGTGCATATTTAGGGTGGCCCTCATACACAAATATTTTAAAAATAGCGATTTCTCAAAGACAGGCAAATCGATTCTCATGAAATTTGCACAGTATGGCTTTTATGTTAAGAGGCACATATTGGATGGTAAAAATTTTATTTAGGGTGCATAATTATTGTGGCCCTCATGCAAATATATTTTTAAATATCATTTTCACGAAGACAAATAGATCGATTCACACCGAATTTACATTACGTATCTCTTATGTTAAGAAGCATAGCTTAGGCCACAAAACTTTTACTTAGGGTGGCCCTCACATAAAAATATTTTTTAAATATCATTTTCACAAATACAGTTTAGTCGATTCACTCCGAATTTACACTACGTAGCTCTTTTGTTAAGAGAAATAGTTAAGGATACAAAACTTTTATTTAGGATGGCCCTCACACTTAAGAAATAAATATCATTTTCTTAAAGACTGCTTAATCGATTTTGTTGGACTTTACACCACATGGCTTTTATATTAAAAGGCACAGACAAACTTAAAAAAGTTTTATTTAGGGTGCATATGTAGGGTGGCCATCATATAAAAATATATTGAAATATCATTTTCTCGAAGACCGCTTAGTCGATTCTCATGGAATTGACGCCATATGGCTTTTATATTAAGAGGTACAGATAAGGTCGTAAAAATTTTATTTAGGGTGCATAATAAGGGTGACCCTCATACAAAAATATTTTCAAATATCATTTTCACGAAGACAGGCTAGTCGATTCACACCGAATTTACACCACGTAGCTCTCACATTAATAGGCATAGCTTGGGCTACAAAAATTTTATTTAGGGTGGCCCTCACGCAAAAATAATTTTAAATGGTTAGGTTGTTGAAATTTAATTTTGGGTGTATACTTAGAATGGTCCTCATACAAAAGTATTTTTTAAATAAAATTTTCATGCAGGCTTCACATCGAATATACACTTCGGTTGAGGTGAAGCGATGCGCACAGGGTAATGCTAGTAACATAAGTATAAAAAATCTAAATAAAATAAAAGAATAATTGTGTGTTTTATTGCCCGTTGTGTCAATATGTATGTGAGCAGTTCCATTACATTTCGGCAAAACCGTCCCCAGTGGGTCTCCGATTTTGTTCAAATTTTGAGATCTTGAAGAACATTATATAAAACTACGATCCCTAAATTGTTGGCCCTTCAAATACCCCTGGTGCAAAGATATGAATTTTTAAAACTCAAAAATTTACGTTTTTTGCCCTATATTCGAGTATCTGTGTCTCGAGAACTTTAGCTCCAAATTCAACTTTATAGGTCTCATTTTTTTATGGTATTTATTCAACTTATTGATAAGAAAAAGTTCGGAATACTCCCGCGTTTGGAAAATTGTTTGCCATTTCATTTTTCAGAATCATCGAAACAGAAAAACATCCCTTTTTGAAAGTGACGCCAAGCAGTCAAATTTAACCCTTGAAAATGCGACATATAAAGTTAAAAAATTCGTCAAGCAACCCGAGGTACAGCAATTTTAAAATGGTAATTTTTTCGAAATTCGCGTTTTTTTTACATTTTCAACTGGCTATATCTCCGTTCCACCTAAATTTTTTTGGACGCAACCTGACTTTAAATTTGTGACTTATAACCCCGAATTGGGTTCAGAAATATGGACTTTGAGTAAGACTCTCCGGCTGCGCTATCGAACTCCCAAAAGTGGCTGTTTTTGTAAATTTTCACCGCGAATTTCGAGCCCAAAATTGTCTTTACGATTTCTGACGCACACCGACACACAAAAAAAAATGAGTTGAATTTGAAGCTAAGGCTCTCGAGACACAGATATTCGAATATGGGGCAAAAAACGTTAATTTTTGAGCTTCAAAAATTCATGTCATAGGGCCAACAATTAATGGATCGTAGTTTTATATAATGTTCTTCAATATATGTCAAAATTTGAACAGAATCGGAGAACCCACTGCGGACGGTTTTGCCAAAAAGTAATGGAACTGCTCATATATTATTATATAAAATATAAAATTATGACAAACAAAATTAAAAAAAAAAAAGCGAAAAACAGGCAAAAGTGCAATCCGGTAATTTTTCATTCAATTTTATATAACTTTTCCATTCTTTCATCGATTTTTTTAAATAGTATCTTATTTTCTTCATAAATATATAGACTAATATATAAAAAAAAATCATTTTTAGGATTTTATTTTCTTGTATAAATTTGCATTTTTCCATTTTATCAAAAAAAAATATGTTTTCAGGAATCAAATTATTTCGCCGGAATTAACAAACTAACCAAAAAGTAATGTGAAAAGAAACTTTATTTACTTTTAATTTTAAACACAGTACGTTTAAATCCATCTATTTTTTTTTTTGGTCCAAAAACCGAAAATGACTGATATCTGATAAACGACGTGAAAAAAAAAAGAAATTAATGTGATTTTCGGAATCAGCCGACGATTTTACACATAATGGTGTTCAAAGTTCATTTTGGCTGTAAACTAGTGTAATTATAAATCCTTATCAATCAATATGGGCAAGTCTTAAAATTATGTAGACTTTGGAAGTAAAATTAGAAATGGTTGATGCTATTAAAAATCGTAAAAGAGCGCAGAATCGGAAAAAACGAGTACAATTGAGTAAAGTGGACATGACAGTCTTACCTGATAAAGATATTAGTGATTTCATTACACAGAACTCATTAACTCTATTTAAACAATTTGAACTTTCGTACAGTTTTCTTGATTCCCATCCAGAAAACTGGAAATTCGATCAGACTTATAATAATTCCTTGGTATTCTTGGAAGATACGAAAGTTGTCAATGATATTGCTGAGGGAGTTGTAGCGTTAGTTGAGAAATATAACTTATGTATGTTTGATAAAGACGAAGAACAAAAGCAGTATATTTTGCAGCTCGCTCAAAATCACTATAAAGGGCCAAATCTTTAAAAATCTCAAAAAATCTTTAAAAATGTATTTTAAAAAACAAAGTTCATACAAAAGTTTAATTGTTTCATCTAATTATCTTTAGTGCATAATATTTCTAATTTATTTTCCGCACTCATTGTCACCTTCTTCTTCAAAAAATCATGTTAAACTGAGCTAAGTTCAGCACACACTATCATGCATGCATGATCAATCAAAAAAATATCAAAATATTTTAATATTGCTCATGCGCATGACCAATCAGTCAATCAGCCACCTACACGGTCAGTTTTCATGAGCAATCACTTGATTCATCATGCACGCATGAACGTCTATTTGGCCCTTGAGGAATATCCTAATTGCAATCAAAAAAATTGTTTGTACCTGCATCGAAATATGTAATAATAAAATATTTATTATATTTTGTAAGTGAAGAGGTTATAATTATTACTGATAAGAAAATCTTTAACAATTAAGGATAGAAATAGCATAAGAACCATTGGAAAACTCAATTGATTCAATAATTTAATGAATAAAAAATTCATGTCTATGCAATTCAATACATAATACATATGTAATAATATTGAACCAGTATAATTTATGCACAATAAATATTGATAATCGTAATTTTAAATTTTAAAATGTTTCATTCTCACTGAACTCATTCAGTTATATCTCCCGAAATCGTGATTTCCATAGACAGAGAGACAGACATATCTAAGTCTATTCAGGAGGTGACGGTGATCAAGAATATATGTATATGGGATGTTCCATGTCAACCGACACAGTGGTCTGCCCAAAATTGAGCGCAGCGGAAAAATGTTATTGAGGTGTCAAAATGTTCGTATGCTCAAGAGCTTTCATATGCAAACGGGTGTTTTTGAATTTTTTTTTTTTAAGAAAATGGCGACCATAAAACGGCGCCTACCTTTAGATATCTATGTATAAATTGGCAGTTGGTAAGCATCCATAATCACAATCGCTTAATTTTTTCATTTTGTAGGAAGGCTGTGAAGAGAGGGAGTGCAGTGGTTACTTTTTTTTCAATAGTAGGTGGTGCCACGCCCCTAACGGTGCCACGGCTAAGCTACTGGACCGATTTTAATTAAATTTGGTTTGGAAATAGACTGAACCACAAGAAAAGTAATTAGAAGCTCTTAGTTCTTAAATGCGGCGTATCATCACCCTTAATTGAAAAAACGCTGTTTCGGCTGAACAGCGTCATCGATTTTGATAAAATTTGGTATGGTGCTAGACTGAGTCCTTAGTAAAGATATTTCTTTTGAGTGGGCGATGCCAAGCCTCTAATAAGAAAAAAACGTATTTACTGCAGCCATAATCATAATCGCTTAATTTTTTTAGGAAGGCTGTGAAAAAGGGAAGTGTATTGTATACTTTTTTTTCAAAAATAGGTGGTGCCACGGGTAAACTAATAGACCGATTTTAATAAAATTTGGGTTGGAGATAGACTGAACCATAAGAAAAGTAATTAGAAGCTCTGAATTCTTAAGTGGGGCGTGGCATCACCCTTAATAGGAAAAAACGCTGTTTCTGCTGAACCGCGTCATCGATTTTGATAAAATTTGGTAAGGTGCTAGATTAAATCCTAAGTAAAGATATTCATTTTTATTGGGTGGTGCCACGCCTCTAGTAAGAAAAGAACGTTTTTACAGCCAGATTATGTGACACTTTTAGTCACCTTGCGTCATAAATTGGAATCATGGTACAATTATACAAAGTAGAACTATCTTGTCAAACTGAAATAATGCAACCGTGAATTTGCCTATCAGAATTGTCAAGAATAAACAAAACAAAACCAAAAGAAAAATTCTGAAAAGCGCGCGTGAATCGGTAAAAATTGTAAACTAAACTAAACTAAAAACTATTTTAATGTGTGTTGTGTTTGAGACGAATCTCAAATATTGTGCGCGTGTAGCTTTAAACAAGACTAATTTCACAATTATGCGTTATTTGCCGCGAGAGATTGAGCCTATGGTCTACATGTTACATGAATCCTGGCGATATTACCTACTTTGTGATTGGTGGCCTTTTTTTATGTGTTGGTACTACAACAACGACAGGTTGCATGAAAATATACGTCTTGTACGTGAAATGTTCAACTATGCACGTGATCATCAAGGTTGCATCATTTTCATGGATGAAACTGATGGTGGGCGTAGCTGCTCCGAAGGTGTTGATTCATTGGATCAAGTTAAAATGTAAAACTGTCTCTAATTATGCTTTTTAGAGGGTTCCCCTACACGTACATTGTCGCATGAACCACTTTTTGGTCTGTTGTCATCCGGTGCTGATTTAATAAAACGAAAACTTAGTGGAGGAAATCAACAACAGAAACAGCAAAACATTATGCTATCTCGTTTGGAAAGACGTGCGTTACGATCTCAAAAACTAGTGGAAAAAGTAGAAAGTATAGGCTTAGAAAATATAATAACAACGCAACCAAATGTCATGCGTCAGCTTGCAAGCGGCATTTCAAATAGAAGTGCTAGTCCTATGGCGCAACTTACTAGTTTTAAACATGCAACATACTGCTGTGAACAATTGCATTATCGATAATATTCATTTTGATCGTAATCAAATAAAATGATTGCTACATAGTAACTCTCTGCACGGGTAGTCTTAAACTGACTTTCAAGACATTCGTTTGGAAACGATTGCTTGCTACGTTACATTCGTAGCGATCAATACAAACATGACAGTGCTGCAAACACTCGTCACACGAGCAAAACATAATCAAACGGATACCGAGTCAACGAATGAAAGATTTGGAAAAAACGAATGCAGCATAAATAAATGATTCGAGTCATGAGTGATTGACTCGAGTCATAAAAAATAACTCCTTTAGATGATTCTATAAAAAATCTTTTATTTGGAGTTCAGAATTAAATATTTTTGGTATGGTTAAGCCAGCATTTTTCTTTGTTATAAAAAATTCATAAAAGTATAAAAAAATATTACAACGTTCAATCGGCTTTCTGTATGTTGATATTGTTGCTTTTATTTATAAACTAGCAAAACCCGGCGCGCATTGCTACGCCTCAACAAATAAAACATAATGTGTTTTTATTTTAGTTGGATTAAATAAGTAAAAACTATTTTTATTGATATTTATCTTATTGCGAGTGGATAAACAGTGGATAAAGAGTGGTTTTTCTATTTGTCTCATAAATGAACAATTGAATTGGCGGGAATGATTGGAATACGTAGAATCAGCACCTTTGCATAAGTTTAATTTGGTTACAGTCCTTGTCTTCTATATATGTACCGAGTCTCATAGTCATAGTTTTTTCTTATTTTGGAGGCATGGCACTACCCATTTTTCATTGAATCTTACTTTCTTTCTTTTTGGCTCATTTTTTCGAAACCAAACTATGCTAAGAAATTTTTACAAACTATAAGAAACATATGTACCAAATCTTATCCATCTGCGTCAAATAGTTGTTGATACATAAAAAGTTGATTTTTCCTCATATGGAAGCGTGGTACCGCCAATTTTTGAATGGAATCTTACTTCTTTCTCTACTCTTTATATATGTACCAAGTTTCATTTATCTGCATCAAATAGTTGATAAGATATGATGAATCTTATTTTCTTTTAGATAAGGGGGCGTGGCATCACCCATTCTATTCTAAGCTGTGCCTGTTTATATAAAATCCACTTGGTGTGAATTCCATGAGAATCGATTAAGCGATCTTCGAGAAAATTATGTTAAATAAATATATTTGTATGAAGGCCACCCCAAATATGCTCCCTAAATAAAAGTATTGAAGCCTTAGCTACGCCTCTTAATATAAAAGTTACTTGGTGTAAATTCGGTATGAATCGATTTACCTGTCTTCGTGAAAAAGATATTTAAAAATATTTTTTTGTGAGGACCACCCAAAGTGTGAACCTTAAGTAAAATTTTTACTATCTAATCTGTGCCCCTTCATATAAAAGTCATGTGGTGTTAAGACCATGAGAATCGATTAAACGGTCTTTGAAAAAATGATATTTAAAAAATATTTTTGTGTGAGGGCCCCCCTAAATAAAAGTTGTGTAGCCTAAGCCATGCTTCTTAACATAAGAGATACGTGGCGTAAATTCGGTGTAAATCGTCTAACCTGTCTTCGTGAAAATTATTTTTAAAAATATTTTTGTATGAGGGTCACCCTAAGTATGCACCCTAAATAAAAGGTTTACTACCTTATCTGTGCCTCTTAATATAAAAGACATGTGGAGTAAATTCCATGAGAATCGATTGAGCGGTTTTCGAAAAAATGATATGTATGTATAAATATTTTTGTATCAGGACCACCCTAAGTATGAACCGTAAGTAAAATTTTTACTATCTGATCTGTGCTTTTTAATATAAAAGTCGTGTGGCGTAAATTACATAAGAATCGATTTAGCGGTATCGAGAAAATAATATTTAAAAAATATTTAAGTGTGAGGGCCACCCTAAATTAAAGTTTTGTAGCCTAAGCTATGATTCTTAACATAAGAAATACGTGGTGTAAATTCAGTTTGAATCGATTCACCTGTCTTCGTGAAAATGATATTTAAAAATATATTTGTATGAGGGCCACCCTAAGTATGCACCCTAAATAAAATTTTTACAATCTGATCTATGCCCTTTAATATAAAAGTCATACTGTGTAAGTTTCATGAGAATCGATTTACCTGTCTTTGAGAAATCGCTATTTTTATAATATTTGTGTATGAGGGCCACCCTAAATAAAAGTTTCATCGTCTTAGCTATGCGTCTTAATATAAAAGACATGTGGTGTAAATTCCATGTGAAACGATTAAGTGGTCTTTGTAAAAATGCTTTTTTAAAAATATTTGCGAATGAGGGCCACCCTAAATTAAAGCCCTATAGCCAGCACGCCCCTGGTTCTAATCCCGTTCATATTTTGTGCTTAACATAGGCTATGTACATCCTGACACCGAATTTTAAGACTCTTGCTATCATATGAACCAAGATATAGCGAGTTAAAGGTTTTAATTGCACGTAAAGTGCCACGCCCCTTGCTTTTATCAAAATAAAATATAGCCCATGTTACCCAGGAATAGTGTAGCTTTCTATTAGTAGAAAAATTTTTGGAATCGGTTTTGTAGTTCCAGAGATTACCCGGAACATACAAACAAACAAACAAACAAAGAAACAAACCTTACCTCTTTATATAATAGTATAGATATATATTATAGGTTTTGTTTATTATGTTATTGTTTTGCAATTGATTTTTTGTGTTGTCGGTGATGGTGTTGCTTTCGGCATTAAAATTATTATAATAATGATACGCTGTTGTTGATAATTGTTTCTATATTTTTGTTCGCAATTTGGGAATGATGCTCTTAGTGTATTATTTGTTTGAGTTTTGTTTTGAAATGTAATGCTTTAAGAGAATGTAGATTTGGAAAGTAGAAGTAGTTTAAGTATCTATTAAAACTTTTTGCAATTCATTTTCGATGTCAGATTTCTTAATGTTAGAATGTAAAAACATTATTTTATTGATTGAACTTGCATTTGATGCAATTCTGCATCTTTTTTCGGTTATAAGATTTCGGGCTACCGAAAAAACCCTTTCAGAAGCTGCACTGCTTGCTGGCGTAGCTAATATTTTATAAGTTAATTTGTAAAGCAAGGGAAACTCATTTTTGTGCACATGCCACCACTTTAAAACGTTGAAATCATCATGAAAAATAATATTTGAATTTTCGTAAATAGTTATTTCTTTTGTTATTTTGTCATCCGAATTTAGAATTTGTGGTTGCTGTACAAAATCGAAAAATAATTCTGTGTTGTGAGTTGAAGTTCTGGGCGTGAGCTCGTTATGGTTTTCTGGTTCAAGCTCTTGATCAAACGTTTGAATAATGCGTTTGCACTCGTCTTTTATTTCAAATTTTTCATTTATTTCAAATTGTGTCATTTTGTTAGCTGGCGGAAAGAGAAATAACGCAATTTTATGAAAAATTGTTAAATTTTGCAAAACAATAGATTCCAAATACAAGTTCAATTTTTCTTTTAAATGCTTAATAATAAGAATATCTGAATCATCCGCAACACATTTTTTTTTTAAACGATAAACGTATACAAATGCAAGATGAATGGTTGGATAGTCCTCTCCTTCCATTTTTTTGAAAGTCTCCTCAAAAAGCTCCAAGATTTTAATTATCGCACTTATTTGGTTTAAATTTATATTATCGACTCTATGTAGTTCGTTTTTTTCTTGCAACATCTTTATTATTTCCGCCCAATTTCGCTCAACTGAAACAAATAAATAATAAATTGTATTCCAGCGAGTGGACGAGAAACTCTTTAATGTTGTATTAAGTGATGAATTTATTCCAGTCACTTTAAAATATTTTACTAATTTTGAACATAAGCGACACAGTTCTGCGATATCATTGACTTCTTGCATAGATTTTTGCAATGTATTGTGAAGCAAATGGTCAATGCAAAAGATATGATTGTATTTGCGAAAGGCTGCTACCATATTTGAGCCTCTATCGGTGACTACAATGGCCTTGTCATCGAGATTACAGTCAAACTCATTTAGTAATTTAATTACTTTTAAAGTAATATTTTCATCTGCGAAATAGTTAAATTTTTATAAGAATATTTTTAAAAAAAATAATAACTCAAAAGTCTTTTAACCCTTTCGCGTCCAGAGTTGCTCATAAGAAACTTCAATACTAAGCCTTGTTTAAGTGACACAAGCGCAATAAATTTTGTAAATTACACACCTTATTGATTGATTGCAATTCCCAGAATAAAAAAACCTCAAAAAACAACCGTTATGTTGTGATCAACAAAATTACGACGCATTTATTAAGATGAAGTCAAAAAAGTCACATATGCAGTAATTTCAGTGCAAAGTATAAAATTTAAACAAAAATACTTATATGTAATATATTTTTCAAAAATCAAAGTACGCAGTTTCACGTTAAAAAGGTGGAATTAAATATACAATTTAAAACATTTGAGAATTATTGCGTTATTACGCTTCTATAATTTTTTTTGCTTTTAAGCAACTTCTAATTATCTAGTGACCAGATTAGTCTAGAAAGCTAAAAATTTCCAAAATACCTTACATAGACTTAATAAGCCTGGAAATTAAGAGAAAAATTGTTTGTGGCAGTTGGCCTTGGAGCGGACGCGAAAGGGTTAAATTAATAACACTAGC
This sequence comes from Tricholauxania praeusta, assembly GCA_949775025.1. Lineage (NCBI taxonomy): Eukaryota > Metazoa > Arthropoda > Insecta > Diptera > Lauxaniidae > Tricholauxania > Tricholauxania praeusta. The sequence goes on along the minus strand of OX459029.1, from coordinate 94,406,001 downwards.
TTACAAATTTGGAAATTATCTTGAGATCTGGCCTGTATTTTGGGTCGTAGATTCCAAAAATGACAACTATTTTTGTTGGTCAAATAAATGAAAAAGGCAGAAAAAAGGGTTTTTTTGGGGATATCTCAAAAACGATTCTTAAGAAAAAAAAAATGCTTGTTATTTTTGGAATATGCGCCATAATATACATTGAAAAAGTATATAAGAAATCAGATCTTTTTTTTTTGTAAGCTAGTGTAATTTAGCTTTATCGAAATGTTGAAATGCTACAAGCCTCTTTAAGACTAGTATGCAACAAATGATAACAGGGAGAAAATTTGTTTCCATTTTTGTAAAATGTTTCATCGAATGAACAAATTTCTCGGGGCTATACAAATAAAACACTTCTCTTTGTGTTACCAGAAAATTACATGGCTTATTTATTTACTTGTGCATTTTTCGCCTTCCATTGACTTCATTCCTAAGAGACGGCTTACTAAATTCCCTTCTTTGATGTAATGCATTGTAACTGCTAAATATGTATTTTTTAAAAAATTATCGGTCCAAAGGTCGGAAGTTAAGCCAAAACCATTGCCTTTGACAGTTGCAATTTCAGCTTTAATTTGTTGAAAATATATACCATATAGCCCATTGATGTTTCGGGATATTGTTGTTGGATGGGGAAAAAGTGAATTCATTTCAACATTTTTTCCGTATTTTGCACCAACTGAAATAAAATATTCCGCCAATTTTTTAAGACCAGAGTCCTCAACAATTTTAAACGGTCTACAATTTTCAATAGTCCATTCTGTAAATAACAGTACTGCTTCTTTTTTTGTCTCCTTGTCAGCTTCTACTTTTGTAGAGCTATCGTTTTCTGTTATCGTTTTTCTTACATAACATTTATGCCTGACTAGGTTCGATGTTGAAGTTGTATTGTATTTGTAGACATTTGAGCAAGTTCTACAAGCCACTATGTCCGGGAGCTCATTTCCCATCTCATTTTCTATTTTACCGAACACATTCCAAACTTTACTCCTTCCTCTTTTTTGAATAATCTTAAACTCTTCAGATAAAATTTTTGTTCGAATTACTGAGTGAGTCAATAGTCCGGATATACCAGAATTAGAAGCGTCTGTGGCGATTGAATCTTGCGTTAACCCCTGCATTAAATTTATACACAATTTAAAAATAGTAAATAATAGGGAATCTTAACATTTTTAACTTTTTTGAAGTTGACAAACTAGGCCCCTTTAGAAAAGGATTTTAGTAGGTGTTCTAGTTCAGAGACAAAAACCGTAAATGGGTTAGTATTTAACACGAACCTTAACCTTTAGAACAGGGATGGCCAGGTCGAACAAAATTTAATTATTCCTGCTCATTACCAAATATGATCTGCTCTCATATAAATTTGATGAAAATTTCATCCGAAGATTCAACAAAAGGTAAACAAATTAAATACAGGCAAACAACAATAAAAAATAAATATTGTTACATTTACTGTTACTTGTGTTATTTTGCCAACATTTCTTGTCACTATTCAGTTGTTCATCATCAGTTCAATTGCATTTTTGTTATTGTAATTTTTCAAATTAAAAAACACTAACAACAATACCGAAAAATACGGCTCGACGCTCGCCGCGAAAAATGTCAAAACACATTTGACTTCATGCTTGTGTATAAAAAATGAAATGTACATAATTGTTGTTGCGATCGCTCCCCTCGCATTTCGTTTTTCTTAACTTTTTTTAATTCTTGGAATTAGATTTTGCAAACTACGCATTCGCTCACTTAATCAGGTGATTAGCGATTTCCTGCTCCCAAACTCCACTCTTCTGGCCATCCCTGCTTTAGAAGTTCTTTTTAAAAAAACTTTTTTGTTTTTAATGCACTATAAATTTAACTATGTGGTAAAGTTCTCCTGAAATATTTCGAATTTACTTTTGACATAAAAATAACTATCCTACGTAATTGCTAGATAAATCTTATTGTACTTTTTTTACAAAAAAAATTAAATCAATTTCCCACAACAATTAGGACCAACTAATATATATATTTAATATAACATTATTGTATAAGATAGCTTACATCAAATGCCGCCATTTTTCCAACTTATTAGCTTTTTATTTATTTATTTATTGAACCCGCACTAAAAGAACTTATTAGCTTTTTTATTTATTGATTGAACACGCACTGAAAGAACATAACAAATCGCACTACGAAGTTCAACTGATCTCGAATCATTCGTGTCTTTTTTGTTGTCAACGATTGCTTGGTTTGAAAAAGCAAATCAAATTATAATTTGCAAAAGCAAACTACGCACTTGTTTTGATTTGCAGCCGACGGTTCATTGCGTTGATCGTTTGTATCGTCAAATGACTCGGGTATGATCTCACTCGTTGTGTTAGAGTTGTAAACTACTGAACTCGACACCGAGTGACTATTGTTGCAGCAGAAACGAGTGCATTCATGCAGATATGTACTACATAGAGGGCTTACATCTCCAGACTCTCAAAGCATATACTCAAGTGATAGTGACAATAGCGAAACTATTAAGAAAACAGTAAAAAGGAGTGAAATTGAGCTGCGCTATCCTTACGTCATACATAAAAGCAACGATGACATCAAATTAGCATAAGCACATATCATACAAGCGAGTACAGCTACAGCTCAAAGCGCAGATTCTCGTATAAAGCAGATACCCCGTCATAAATCTCGTAGGAACTTAAGAAATGGCATTGCTACGCAACGAAAGGATTTAGGTACAATATTAGAAAGGATTTAGGTAAGGTATTTCCAGTTAAGAATTAACTAGAACTAGAGCAATAAAATTATAAAGTTTCGTTACATAATTAACTCACATATTTTTTAGTGCTACCATTATTGCAAGCCGTGTTTTCAGTTCAGAATTGTCATTTGTTTAAGACAAATTATTTTTTTTGATAACTGAAAGCACGGCTTGAAGTAAGTAATAAGATACAAGAAAAAAAATTCAATTGTATCAGTTGTGTTTTTTGGAACAAAACTTTATTATAATTTGTTTTGTACAGAGTTTTTATGTTCAGTACTTCTAGTGCAAAAAACCACAAAAAAAAATACAAGTGCAAAATGCATCAAAATGGGCAACGAGCTGCTTATACTAGTTTCAATGACCGCTACGTCATATCATCAGTAAGCTTTGTTAGCCGAAATATAGTAGTCTGCAAGCCTACTATGTTCCCCTTCTTGCGTTGATCAGTTAAGAATCACAGCAAAAAACAAAACTTCTACATTTTAATGCAATTTGACCTTGTAATCTTAGACAGATACCTATACGTCGGAAAAAACTAAAATAATTTGACTACTTATAACGTGGCAATACTATTTATTTAAAACAATAAATAGAAATACTAAAAACTTCTTCATAACAGTTAAAAATGATAAGAAAAAAACATTTCAAAACATAATTTTGTCCTATCAAAGGAATTTTGGGAAGTGTTATTTAAAACAAAACGTAATTTTTCTTTTAAACTTGCGGGTGGAATAAATTTCTTAATTCAGTGTAATCGTTATCATAGATTTTGGAGTTAGTCTCGTTTTCGAATTTGAACAAAATATCATATAACCTTTTTTTTATAATTGTTAGTGATGTTGCTTTAGAAAAGTCAAACTTAAGCTTATAAATACTGTCAGGATTGATTAAAAATAAATAAAATGTCAGATGAAACAGTTCTTTTTTGCTTGATTCTTTCTATAATTTGATAAAAGGATATTTATTTTGCTTGATTTCATCTAGCATGAAATTTAATGCTATGTCCTATATAGATCCATATCACGAGCACATATGGCTTCAATAGTTACTTTAATGGGTTGAAGTATATTTACTACATCTTTTAAAACTTTGAATTCATGATCCAATATCGAATTTTACTTCTTTAATTAATCCCGGGATTCAATGGCACTAATCCTGGGATTTTCGGGTCTCGAAAAACGCCGGGATCCTGGAATTGGCATCACTAGTGTGTACATGTTCATTACAGCTTATTCTGTTCTTAAGAAACAGTAAGCTTTAATGTACGTAATAGTGAAACTTACCCAGGAGATATTTTCTTAACCTAAATTTAAAACTCTGGGGACATGGGTGATCATTCATCCCACCTACTCCTCTCATGAAACCGAAAAATGTTCCAAGAGGTCCTGGTTCAAACGATAAGTCATAAGGTATTCCAAGCCGTACTTTTCTCTCATGTAATCATACAATAATTTAAGAGAGTGTTGGAAATGAGGATTCCCTGCTGAAATGGTGCCAATGTTATTTTGTTGGTTATATTGGGTGAACCCATGACACCGTTCATTCTTTGCAACACATTATTTTGTTGGGCAAGTTCTTTGCCGTACGACTTTTTAGTAGTAATATTGCACGACGTGGATAACTTCGTGTTGAAAACGTCGAACCAATCATTGACCAGTTTAAAAAAGTTGGCGGTCTCTATGGGGTTATAAATTTCTATTCCAATTGCATCACAGCGCAATATAGCGAAAAATGATGTGTTGGAAAATAGTGTAGCTGCGAATCTCACTTTTTGCCTTTCTATAAATTGTTAAAATATACTACATTATTGCCACATAATTAGTTAGAACTGTTTTCTTACCCGTGTTTTTGACCGTTAACTGGGTCTCCTTAAGCTTATGCACAATTGATACATCCGAAGATGAAGTATGTTGTAGCACTTGCTTAATGGTTTTCGGAGATATTATGGTGCCATTCACTGTAAGTCCCGTGTCTAGAAAATTGTTCCTTATAAGTTTTAACAAATGAGGTACATCTGCGAAAACAAAAACTTTTTCTTCTGGGTTCCCTGGACTCACAAACCATGTTTTTTCTGAATGAGAAATATATTAATTTTATAAGGAACGTTTGAAATTCAATATTTCTATTTCACCTACCAACTGAAATTTCAAGTTCTTTCCAAAGAGCTTGATTAGTGGGACCCATGTCCGATACCACAGCAACTACGAGGTATCCAGCACCATTAAGTTTAATGACAAGTTGGTGTATAATTGCATTGGTCATTTTACAGTCAAATGCGTAGAACACAGGCTGCTTCCATGATGATTTTAGTCCTCGTATCATCCCAACTTGAACATAATTACAAGGTGCTCTTACCTTGCCGGAAGATGAGTCGCACTCGTAGGCCGAGGAGACTTTCATCTCGTCAAACATGACAATGAAAACTTTTTCGTCTTCCGACAATCCGGTTGCATTCTGCATGGCGGCAATTGAGAAGTCAAGTATACCCTCCTCGAACCTTACTTTCCGTGCCCACCTTTGCACTGTTGTTACATGGGGTAGAGGAAAGTTGGCATAGGAGTGATTATACGCCCTGGGCCCAGCGGCGCGAAGACATACTGCAGTTGAAATATCTGGTCAGTACCAATGTTTGTATATATTTGGGTATCTGAAAAATTTTAATGTTATAGTAAACTGTAGCAAAGATGAAATTTTAAGTTACGTACTTCAATCTTTCCATTTTTCCGTCCGTAAAAATGTTTTTGAGACTGGCTTCGAGAACTACTGTCTTTTGAGTGTTGTCTGTTAGCTGCTTCTTTAATTTACCAACTTCTGCCTCAAGTTTTTTTGTATGCTTTTTAAAACACAATATCTCTAAGATGTCTGAGCACTGAAAACTGTGAAGAAAATGTGTTTCTGTGTTGTATCTCATGTACTTGCATATTAGGTTATAATTTATTTTAATTAATAATTAAATGATTATTGAACTTTAGCCATTTTTCGCAGCGATCAACATTTTTTATGTAAAATTTTACAAGTTGATACAATGCATTATGTATTAAACAAACTTTGATAACAAAGGAAAAAAACAACAACAACTCTAGAATATAGACATATGTTTCGATTCTTAAAATCTCATCAGTATATTTTTGGTTGATGTCTACGTCAGCACTCAAATTGCACCCGCCATATTAATGAAGAACAATCGAAAAGGTAATTTTTAATTTCAAGCAAATGTGGTTATATTTTAAGTGAATTTTTAAGATCACACCATTGCGTTGAATTTTTTTTCTCAATTAGCTGTACCCTTTTACAAGTTGATACAATGCATTATGTATTAAACAAACTTTGATAACAAAGGAAAAAGACAACAACAACTCTAGAATATAGACATATGTTTCGATTCTTAAAATCTCATCAGTATATTTTTGGTAATTATTAATATTTATTAAGAAAGCCAATAAAACAAACCAAAAATTTCTAAATTACGGAGAACACGCCGAAACCTCAAAATCTGCGATGCACCAGGATCGCATAATTTTGAACACGTAATGTCTCACAGCCAATGGATGTGCATTACAACATAAACAAATAATTTAAGAAACTGTGATAACAAAGGAGAACTACGGTTTAATCCACTCACGTGGCGTCTCGCTTTAATGATGTAAGCAAAACAAAGAAAAGGGTACAGCTAATTGAGAAAAAAATTCAACGCAATGGTGTGATCTTAAAAATTCACTTAAAATATAACCACATTTGCTTGAAATTAAAAATTACCTTTTCGATTGTTCTTCATTAATATGGCGGGTGCAATTTGAGTGCTGACGTAGACATCAACCAAAAATATACTGATGAGATTTTAAGAATCGAAACATATGTCTATATTCTAGAGTTGTTGTTGTTTTTTTCCTTTGTTATCAAAGTTTGTTTAATACATAATGCATTGTATCAACTTGTAAAATTTTACATAAAAAAATGTTGATCGCTGCGAAAAATGGCTAAAGTTCAATAATCATTTAATTATTAATATTTATTAAGAAAGCCAATAAAACAAACCAAAAATTTATTTTAATGCTATAAGTTTTTTAAATACATACTCAGCTTGAGTTTCAAGTTCTGTGTATGATGCAGGCAACTCACAATAAGATGTTGAAAGCCTAGCATATGTGTCAGGTAACTCTGAAAATGATGCAGTCAATTCTACATCTTATTTTTAATTTTGCAGTGGTTGAAGGGCTTTTGTATAAGATGTGAAATTAATTTATAAAAAGATATCATAAGTGATTATAAGCAGAAGAAATTGGATAAGCTTACCTGCTCCACTACTTTTATTGACCTGGTTTGTCTTAAGCGGTTGGGTCGATCCGCATGCGTTTATGAAACCTAACAGGAAGAAAAATAAATGCTTTTTATTATTTTCATGATTTTCAGTTTTTCTGAGTAATTAGTGTAATCGAAACCAAATTTGGATATTTCATTAGGAGGATGTGTTTTGAGTGATTTTTCCATGGAAAAAGCTCTAAGCTCTAGAATTTCATATGCCAAAATTGGATAAGACTTGCCAAACATTCCACAGCTTTTAGTTTTTGAGATTAATTTAGATTTTGACATTAACCAATTTTCTAAGTCATTTTTGTGTGTAAAAATGATCAAGTTTCTGGATTTTCTAATTAATTTCTAAAAGTTTTTAAGCAATATTGTGACTAGAAAAACCGATGTTAGACAAACTAAACTACAAAACACCCTTGACCTCAATCTAAGAGCTGTAACATCAATATCCTCGTCGTCATGCCACTCTGCAACTTGACAAATCTCCGATTGTTTTAAAATGCAAAGGCTTTTCCCTTGTCCACGTTTCAAAATTGAAACTAGTTGAATCATGTGAGTACGACTACAGTTTTTTCCATGAAGTTTTTTGTGCATTACAGTAGCTTTTTTCGAGGCAAAGTACTGGCCACAAATATTACAAACTCGATCAGCTAAGACGTTTGCAAGCGAAGGGAAAAAAAATCGTAAGGCATGATTTTGAACTGTGGATGTACTTTTGACCAATCGTAATTTAACGCTAAGCGAAGAAATAGAGCACAAAACTGATTGCTATTTTGGTCTACTGTTGAAGAAGGAATCGAAAGCGAATCTTCTTGTTGAAGAGGGCAAGGGGGTGGCAAAAAACCGCTTGGTAAAATCATACGCAAGTTGCTCCGATGTCTTGAACAGCATGATTCATCAGTACATTTACGCATTTGCAATATATACTGCGATTCTTGCACGTGAGATCGATACCAGTCATGTGAGTGATCAAATTGTTTACTGTCATCAAAGTTTTCGTCCGGATGAATGTATTCTGCAACGACTTGTTCGCCATCAATGACGAGAGTATTCCATACCTGAAGCAAAAATTTTGCAGATTTACCACAAACATTTTCTATATCAACTTTAATGATACCTCAGCCAAAATATTTCCCGCTGCTTCGAAATTGAGAATTTCTAGAAATTCGTAAATTGTTTTGCGACTCTCGTTCAGATGACTACCGAATAAATTATGCGGAATGACAAGCCCGGACAATTGATGACTTAGTGGAGCCATGCGGCGCTCTACTCGATTGAAACAACTCCTTCCTGGTGCATTGGTGTCGACGAAAATAGCATCCAGGTCATATTTTTTGAAATGAGCAACAGCCTGTGCAATGATTTGTGGATACCTTGGGTTTTCATCAGGCCCCCCATCCGCAGTGATGATGACAACTGGCTTCACGACCCCTTCTGCAGTTTTGCTCAATTCAGAAAATTTTTTCAGCTCGAGTAATCGGTTGAAATCTGCGGCATGAGACTTCGCTGAAGATGACGAGTGTTTCCCAGAGCGAATAGCAACATAAGTTGGACCACTATATGTTATAACTTCAGGTTTTCCCATACCACCCTTTCTTATTATGATTGGAGCATACACAGACGAAATCAACTTATGTTTGTCTGCTACGACCCAAACATGGTCTGGTAATCGCACTCTGTATTCCATGTGCATCATAAACGGTGCTTGTTTTTCCACGGCGGTTTTTCCAATGGGTACTCGGGCCTTGTCATCCTGTAAAATATAAAAATGTCTTGTTGAAAATTACTTTTAAACTACTATATTATTATTATATTATCGTGAATTTTTCAATTAATAATTGAATGTTTCTACTGGCTTCAACTTTACCTGTGACATAAAAAAAACTTGACTTGGTCCCAAAATTGATGCCAGTGATTCCAATGCACGTATAGAAGCAGTACAAAATCGAGCATCTTCGTGGCTTTTGTGAAGACCCGTGGTTGCTTTACACAATTTTACGGGCACTGTCTTTACGTGTCTCTTGCCTTGAATCGTAGAAGAGTTTTGTGGCAGAAGCTTGATGTAAGTAGCGGCTCTAGAAACAACGAATCCTTGCAGCTTCAATTCTTTGACGAGATCATCGAGAGTTTTGCAGCTTCGAATAGTTTCCGTGCGTCACCGATCATCCGCACCACCACCAAACCGCGCAGAACTCGGAGAAGTTTTGGCTGATCGTCCTCTAAGCTAGGGCGACCAGGAACACTTCACACACTCAGCTGTTTTTTCAATGGTTCTTTGGCAACAATATCTTTCAACACAGCTTGTCTTTTTACTCTGAAAGATTTTTGGTATTCGGCATTTATTTTTTTAGAATCGTATGTTCTCTTCACTTCATCAAGTTTTTTTTTTAATCCTTTTATCTTTTTATGAATATTTTCGCCCCCTCCAGCATCACGCTTGAGTAAAGTATTGTTCAGTTCACTCTCCAATATCTGAATTTTCTCTGCACGTCCTCTTGGGCCGGCTTTATAAAGAAAACTGATGGTTGAGAATCCTGAAAACATACCTATGTATGAATGTTAAGTAAAATTTTTGGGCTTAAGTTTGCTTTAAAAAAATATAAAATCGGAAGTTGCGGATATAGCTTTTGGAAAAATGATTATAAGTTAGAAACTCCTGAACGGAAAATCATAAATATGGGTTTCAAAAGATGGATAATTTAACGGCCTACTATAATGGTTCGCAAAGTTTTGAAATTTGACGAATAATTTTGGAGATATTACAATTTTTCTGAAATTTCGAACATTTTTTTTTTTGAAAAATTTTATTTTTCCAAAAAATGTGTTAATGACCTATAATTATTTTAGCACATTAAGAAAGCTTAATTTATACTTATTTGAAATGGTATATGGCTTGTTCTAAATTTTTGCGTTTTTACCCCTTTTTTTTGCCGGATAAAAAAAAAATATCCAATAAATTCTTATGAAAAGTCTGTATTTATGGACAAAAACAATATAAAACCGAAAACAATTACTATAATACTATTCATTTTAAAACTTAAAAATTTTTATTAAAAATCGCGTGCGCGATTTTTGTCCACAAAAACATAGTTTTCATAAGAATTTATTGAGTAAATTTTTTTGTTTTTCTTTAAAAAGATTGAAATATTAAAAAAAAATTGCTGAAACTACATATAGTTTTAAAGGGAATCAATTGAGCTTTCTTAATATGCTAAAAAAAATTATAGGTCATTAACACATTATTTGGAAAAAATAAGGTTTTTCAAGAAAAAATTGGTCAAAATTTCGGAAAAGTCGTAATATTTCCAAAATTATTGGTCAAATAAATTATCTTTCTTATGACACCCATAATTTCCAATTTCTATTCAGGGATTCCCAACCTATAACCATTTTTACAAATGCTATATCCGCAACTTCCGATGACTATATCTCCGATACTTGATCCGAGCGACTTTTTTTTAATTTTATATTTTTTTGTTTTGGCCTCATTTTACAAAAAAAAAAAAAATAAATAAATAAAATTGGACAATGTCAGCTAAAGTAAACCTGTTCAAATTTTTTGTTTTTAGTGATTTTATAATATGAACAGTTTTTTTTTATTGATGATTCAATAGGATCGGGAGATTCCTCCGATGAGCTTGGAGGCTTTTGCGAATCACTTGAAGAAGTCAATGAAGTCTGAAATCAAAAATAAATTTTTGAAAAATAAAATTTGAAATAGTAACGTCAATTTTATTTACCTGCTGGAGAAAAAATTGTAGTTGGTTCGATTTTTTTCTTGTTGCTTCTTGCTTCAATTCGTTAATTTTAACCAAAATCCTTTTTTCCAGTTCACTTTTATCTTTTCCGAATTTGAGTTTTTGCTCCTTCCAGTACATGTTGCAGTCGTTCTGACATGATTGACGGTTTTTATTTGGGTAACACTCAATCCAAGACTTAAAAAGCGAAGTGTAGATATTATGCGACTTTTTATATTATTCAGTGTAAGAATGACGTGAAATGACTTTTAGTATATTACGCTATTCACACACACAGAATTACAGCGTTGCCGTTTGACTTTGGAGTATTTTTTAAGTGTGTGAATGCGTAATGCGTCGGAGTAGTAGTTTGGTATTTCCACTTCGGTGTTATACGTCGATGCACATGTTCGTTATCGTGTGAATGACGATTTGTGCGTCGGAGTTCAAATGTCAAAAATACTTAAGTTCATATTTAGGTAAAATAAATGTTTATATTAGCATTTAGCTAAAATTAATGTTTAAATTTAACACAAATACATTTTAAATAAAAAATATATAAGAAAATAAGAGAAAACATCTATTATTTTTAATTTTTCTTCATAATCTTAGACCACGTCCTAGTCAACTATCTTTTTTTTTTTTGTTTTGACAACAACAACACCATTTCAACGTCGACATATCTGCGTGTAATTGCCTGAATAGTAAACTTGTGAGACGGTGTTACAAGTCGACCCTGCGTGTAAACAACACATTACATATATTTCATTACATAAACAGAAGAGAAGTTGTCCCGTTCTGTCCCGTGACTGTCGAAAATTCAAATATATTTCATTACTGCCACAAATGACAATGCGTTAATACAACTTTTATGTATGAATACGCATTTTAAATCTTACATTGTACATATAACAATAATATCTTAAAATATGCCTTCATTAAAATCTATAATAATAATTTATGCGGTTTGTATTTTCGTTTAATTTTATTTCAAGTGTTTTATTGTTTTTTTCAAATAACTTCCACATTTTTTGTCCGATTTCCGCAAAATTATACTAAAAATATTTGCAAAAGAATAGTCTTTCACCAAAAATTTAAAAAAAAAGAAAAAATTTTTCATTCAAATGGAGCAATTGAAATTTAGTGATTTTTAAAAAAGACCAAAAATCTCAGTTTTTTTTTGGACTTTGAGCGCTTGTAACTCCTGCAAATCTTTCTTACCCGATTCAAATAAAAAGCTTATCGTTAGAAAGGAAATACAAATATCTTTCAAATGCTGAAAATCGTTTCTGAGTCGAAAAAAAGTTTATGGAGATATAGTCGAATAAATGAAAAAAGGGTTTTTTGGGGATATCTCGAAAACGATTCTTAAGAAAAAAAATGGTTGCCATTCTTAGAATCTACGCCCCAAAATACATCGAAAAAAGTCTATGAGAAACCAGATCTCGAGATGAACCCCAAATTTGTAAACCAGTGTTATATTCAAATTGAAAAATATGTTTAAAAATGTTACAGATGAAAGAATTGCAGCAGATCTATGACAAACTTATGGAAGAATAGCGTAAAAGGGAGCATGATCGAAAAAACTTCCTCCAATTAGGTGTGCTAAAAGAGAAGGATAGAGGAAGCGAAAACGTGGATCATCCTTTTGTGGAGTCATTGCTCTTTTTGTAAAAATAGTTTACTAATCGAGGAGGATATATTTGATTTAGGGTTTATATATTCCTTCGATGCAATAATAGACATTGAGGAAGACATAGCCTTTTGGAGAAAAAATTTAATAGAATGTTTGTCTAAGGAAATACATTGTCATTCTATACTTTTAAAAGAAAATAAAATGAAGTAGTATTTGTGTTAATTGTTTTATGTTTTAGTTTATTTATAGTCCCTTATATTCATATGGAATAGAATTGCTTTTTCTAAAAATATTCGTTTTTCTGCGTTAATATTGTATCTCTTTTCCTCAGAAATAGTGGCAACTTCATGTTCCTTTGTACGACGTATATTGTTTGAAAGAATAGTTTTCTTGATGATTCATCAAATCTTATATGTTAATATTTCAGATTATGAAAATAATAAACTAAAATAAAAATAATGTGACAGCTTCTTGTTATTCTTATCAGTTTCTAAAGTTGAGTATTGTTAGGATCAAGTAACTATTAGGAATTTTTGTTTTTTAATTTTTTTGTTTACAAATTATTGCAATAAATATAAAATGTGTGATAAGATTGTGGTAAATAAAATAAAATATGTGTCAAACTTGCTTTACCTACACAATTTTAAATAATATACTATAGATCATAAAGCAAAAAAAGTGTTGTGATGTCATGATATTTTTTATTTTCAATAATTCAGTTTACAAAGTTTTAAAAGTAAAAGAGATTTTTAATATTTTTTTAAATTACTTTCTTGATTTCACCGATGTATTGGCTGGTATAGGTTTGTTTGTTTCAGTATCAAATTCAATTCGAACATCGATTGGACCAATCTTAACTGATTCATTCTGGTAAGTAACATCAACAACAATAAGTGGTACAAGAGTCATATTCAACTACATCTAACAGTGGTTGTAGCTCTCTCATATAATAACTTTGCTGAAATTTGATATACTTACATGCCATATAAAATAGCATATTGACCGATATCAAAACGACTATTCAAATCATCATATGGATATGAGTCAGAGTTAAGATAGACTTTTAGGTTAGATATGTTGCAATGATCAAACGTGTTCCCATCATCTCTATTCTTATTCTTTTGTAGTCCAATTATAATAAATCGCGGTCTCTCATTTTGTGGTGTTAATTTCACATTCCATAAAACCTTTGTACTATTTGTCAGCAGAGGATTAACATGACATTCCCAACTTCGAAATGCGATTGGTATCGGATTTTAACTACTGATTACTTTAAACATATCCAATTTTGCAAACTCCGATAACACTGTAGGGACATAAAAAAGACACACAAAAACGGCGAGACACCCCAACCTAATTTTTGGTCGTAGAACACGGTGGAATACTCAGTTTTTTTCGATTAGATCAAATTCTCGAGATATTCGCGATTGATATTTCGTCACTTTTAAGCCCTTGTTTTAGAAATATTTTTCTCATATATTTAGATAGACATCGAAATCGATTGAAATTCGGTACATAGGTTCATATGAACCTAAGCATTAGACCTATTGAATTTTTTTGGCACACGCCCAAAAATACGCTCACCTCCCATATCACCCACAATTGTGAAATCTCAATAATAGGTGTTATATTTGTACTATAGATATAAAATTTGCTATGTGTGTATGGAGTATTATTATCCATCTGAAAACCAAAACGCATACGCCCACCTCCTATACCACCCACACTAGTTTTTGCTCAATAACACTAGTTTAAAAATTTAGGGTTCATCTCGAGATCTGGTTTCTCATATACTTTTTTCCGTGTATTTTGGGGCGTAGATTCCAAAAATGGCAACCTTTTTTTTTAAATAATACTTTCATCTGGAGCACATTTAATATATCAATAATAATTGAAGTTTAAGTCCTAAAGTAATGAGATAGTCTTTATTAAGTTCTGTTAATGGTTATAATTGATGGTTATAAAACTTATTTTTAGTCTTCTTCTTCTCAAAAGATGATGATGAACTAAATGATGAGGCCCTTTGTATGACGTTTTTATTATAAATAATCATTATTCCGGCTTACAGTGTAATCTAATAGTGATTTTTTCAACTCGAAAATTTATTAGATTCCCGTCTTGATCTAAAATCTTAATAGTTATGTTGTTGATCTCTCTGCAGTTTACAGGTAAATAAATAACATTTCGAGGTTTCTCATTTATTTTATATCCAGGTGGAACCTCAAGAGAAAACTCATGTAAGGCATGTACTGATGCATTATTAATATATGACCCGATAGTTACATTACATTTAATGCGTATCACATTCACATTTGTTATATTCGTAGGTAAATCTGATTCAAATTTAATTGTTATATCTTTTTTTTTCCATAAGGAGATGATTGCTGAAAATCACTCTCTTCTAGCTCTGTCACTTCTAGAGTTGACGATGATGATTTAGTAGACTCATTAAATTCAATCAACTTTATTTTCAAGAGTTTTTTACTAAAACCAAGTAGCTGTCCTATACTATTCGGTTGCGTAAAATCTATATCTTTAGAGGTCGTTATTTCGGTTTTTAGAGTATTGTTGTTAGACTCAATTAGAAGAAAAATTGATTCAGCAATGTCTTTAGTGGCCGAATTTAAGAAAAAGGCAATATCTTCTAGTTCATATGATCCAACTGGTACTTGTAGTATGTTCTCCTATGTGGAATAAGTTGTTCTTAACATCTACGTTAGGTATGGAATTAAATGCTGCAAAATCGATAAGTCCACAAACATATCTTGTTGGTAGTTCGATTGGTGGAAAATATTCCCCAACCAGAGTTGATGTATTTCCACTTAAGGAGAACGTCATCGACATTAAGTTAAGTTTTAGGTGAGGAATGAGTATCAACTTATGATTGTTTTACTATTTATAATGAGAGAAGGAAGAAGTTATGGCCCAACAAACCTGAAAAGTGATTGTTTAACTTCAAACGTATTTTTAACATCTATGTAAATTGTATGAAAATGTTTATAGTGTTTTTGTACTTCGGCAAGCAGTAATAATGTTTTTAAAACAAAAAGAATAAAAATCAAGTTTTGTGTTCTTTATTTATGTATACATAACTTTACGATATAAATTTTTTTAATAATAATACATTTTTTTCAGAACATGCACAAGATTTCTTTTTTTCCTTTTATGGTACTTACAAGCTACAGATGAGTTAATTTTATATAAAGATTTCTAATTACAACATTTGAAATCATCCAAATTATAAAAAGGAATTTGATCCATAAAAAGATTTTTAATCCAAATCGTTTTTTTTTAAACGTTTAGCATAACCAATGAATTTTTTATCCTTAAAAGTTTTGATATATTCTAATACATCTAATAAAGTTGAAACACCATCTTCCCACTTTAGTCCATGATGGTGATTGCAAAGCCAGTTATTTGTTGCTTTCTCTTTCTCCGACAATATTGAGTACCGAAAAGGAGGTTGAATAATAAATGTTTTCGGGTTTGTGTCATCTGATGAAATGCTTATTTCCTTTGCAGTAAAGTGATTGTTGATGTAAAAACCTTGTACATCCACAACTAAAATTGAACTTTCAGACATTCTTATTTGGAATCTTGTTACGAAAGTAAAAATATTATAGTATATTATTATTTTATTATGTAGTTTCTATATTAATTTATATTACCTTGCTTTCTTCTTTGCTTTGCTTCCTTGAACTGATATGGTATATATTTTTTTTGACTACCCTTTTATACTAATTTTAAAACCTTAAAGATATTATTATCTGTGTTTTTGTGAACACATTTTTAGAGCTTAGAAAAATTTTATATTACTTAAATTATATAAGAAAAATCCATCCAATTTATCTACTAATAAATTTCAGATTTTACAAATTCCATAAACTTTATGTGGTCAATTTAAAAATGATATCAGACGTATGGTAGTAAATTTGAATATTTCTTTAAGTGTTTTAGTTTATTCTCACACTGGTAACAAATATGAGCCAACTTAAGTGTTATTCAAATGAGATGTGAAAATATTTATTCCTCTTTTTATTCTTAAAAGTTTTGATATGTCTCAGCTCTCAGTTTCAATCTTCAGTTCCAGTAGTTTAAAGTGAAAAGTATTATACAAGTGTTAAGAAATAAAATGAATAAATAAAGTTTTTTACTTAACCGAAAACAAATAAATTTAGTTGGCGATTCTGCCAGGAGGCTAATAAGTCTTCCTAGCATACCATATAATCTTAATAAAAAAACATTGCGAAACTGTAGCCCAAAAAGCCAGTCCCTTTAGGGTATAATATCAATAAAAGATTAATGCAAATATAAGTGGAAAAATAATCCTTCAATAAATAAAGTACTCAACATCATTTGAGGAAACATTGAGGACATAAAAAGTACACTGGAAGAAGAAAATTTCGCCCTGAAGACCAACAGCACCACCGGCGCACAGTGGCACCTTTTTGCGATTTCGCGTTGCTAAGATCATAACTTTTGAACGGGTTAAGATATTTGAGTAAAGTTTTTTGATTTTAGTTGGTAATTTCTGTAGATATGACATATATAAGAATCAGGATTGAGGCTTAGCTATAAATACTTTTAAAAAGAGGTGAAAGTCCAAGTTTCGAAGTTTTTGGTTTTTAGTGGTATGAATTCATAAGAAAAAATTTTTTTTCATAATTTAAAAATTTTTTAAATACTTTTTTTAAAAAAAAAAATTTTAATTATTACTAATTCATTCATATGCATTTATTTTTTTATCTCTTAACATAATTTATAAACAATCTTTCTCAAAGGCTAGAAAAGTTTTAAAAAAAGGGTTACAGTAATAAATTAGGTAATTTCCTTAAAAAATCAACAACAATCTACAATTGTATAAAAATATCATCATTATTTTGGATATCTAAGAAACTTAAAACAGTACTACAGAATTTTTCAGTCAGTTCTTTTCATGACCTAACGTGCCTAAGGATCTGAAGATGCTGAAAGTATATTGAACAAGTCCTCATTCTGTCGAATACGTGAAATTTTACATGTATTGCTATATCTGTACTTCCTATAAAATTTGTTTTTAGACTCTTGGAATTCTTCTGATAATTCTCCTATTGGTAAGGCTTGATAATTGATAATTTGTCCACTATGAGCTAAGATCTTATGGACAGAGGGTGTCAGTAATTTTTGGCTGTACTTATGTTCTAATATGTCTGCAGTTTCCTTGGTATACTTTTCAAATTTTTCTACTTTAACGGGTTCTCTACAGGATAGTACGTTTAAAATAACTTGTAATCTTTTTATCACGTCCTCATCGATTCCCTTTATTTCTGAAGTTGTTTCTGGTTTCTCAAAAAATCGTGTTTCCGTCATTTGTGTTACCAAATCCTTGCTCAGGAGTATCTACTATAATACCCAGTTTTTCTCGAAATTGATCTTGTATTATTTTTTTCTTAACTTTTGGTTGTTTGGATTATCATCATTTCCTTTGCTGTAGGCTAGTTTCAGAATAAATTCGATGGATCTTATCCTTGCATGTAATTGCGAAATGCCGTAATCATAATTGTGTTCATCGTTGGAGTCATCATTACTTCGGAAATCTTTTTGTGAACGCTTACATATAGCAGAAGATCTAGTAGATTTGGTGCCAGTTATCTCATTAAGTACTTTGCCGTCAATCATTGTTAAAAATAATTCGTGTCTAATTATAATTTTTTTGTCATCATTTCCTTCAAATACTCGTATGGTGGGTTGAAGTTCATTTATTTGTTGTTTTATATTGCTGATGGTGCTTCTTATTTGATCTGAAGATTCTTTTGCGTACTTAAACATTATAGGTCGACAATAAGGAACTGATGATGGTCGAGGGTTTTTCCAATGTTCAGCATTTTCACTCCTTATTCGAAGTGGGGCTATTGAAGCCATAAACATGTTGGTATCTGAAATATTTTGTCTATCTTCTGTACAAATTTTTTGTTTATATGCACTGTCCAGATGATCCATTACAGCCCCACTTTGTTAACAAAGAAATATTATCTGGGAACGATTGTATTTCATGGTTGCTTTTACTGCTCAAAATTCGCTTAGCGGTATGATCTAGTAAATCTTGGAGTCTAACTTCAGCTGATGTTTCTGTCACCGTACAGTTACCAGGAACCGCTTCCTTTTTCGCTTCTGACACAACTTTGTAGCTGGGAAAAACATCTGTGTTGTGGCTTCTTAATGAATTTCTCAAGTTGTTATATTTTTCCTTTGAAAGCCCCAAATCTAGGAAAAGCGCTAAAGCACTGGAACCGTCATATTTTATGGGATCACATTGTGGAGTAGGAATACTTTTTTTGATTCGATCGACTCTTGTTGGGCTTTTATACAAATACAGGTACAAAATATTGTGTTACAAACCTCAAACATAATACTTGTTCAGCGAAAAAATTGAACTACCTAATAAGCTAAATTCCATGTATGATATCTACTGTAATAAAAAAGGTGTCTATAAAGTTGGCCTGCACTAGAGTTCACTGTTATCAGAAGTGCATCTACCTGTATTCTATACAAAAATACAGCTTTATTATATTTGACATTACGAGTACTAGATATTTTTAAATTGCATTAAAAACTTAGATATAAATATCTGAGGCATGTATTACTATTTCGCTATACAAAAGCGAATTTTCTTAAAAAGAGTGACAGAAGTTTTCTAGGTACTCTTTACATATGCATCTATTTGCGTCAAATAGTTTTGGAAATAGGAAGAATAAATTAAGAAAGGGGCGTGGTAACGTCCATATTTACAATTTTTAATTTATTTTGAGTGATGTCTATATTTGCTAAAAACATTCTATCAAATTCAGATTAACAATTTCCAAGTCAAAATATCATAGACTGAAAATCGTCATCACACAACAAATTCAGTTTTATGCATATCATGTCCCATAAGTAGCTATAACTTCTAAATAGGCAAATATATGCAGGTAATACGCTTATGATTTTTGTTGGCAAATATGTCAACTATAATTTCCCATTCACCAATCCTTGATCGACATTGATTTGTGGATTATAGGCCAAGGTAAATTTGAAAAACTATGCTAAAAACGACCTTTTTTAAAAAATTCATGAAAATTACTAACTAAAATGTTTTTTTTACATCTTGTGGAAATTATTTATTTTTAAATACCATAAATTTAGAGAGCATACTTCAAATTCCCATGTTTTTTCAAACTTTTGAAATTTTCCATTTTTAATATTGCGAAAAATGTAAAAAAAATGCTATTTTAATGAACGATAAAAAGTTATACAACTTTGAGCACCCATAAAAACCAAAATACTTGTCATAAATCAAAAAAGTTTTCGGCTTTAGAACTTTTGGTCAATTATCTGTCAAATAAAAAAAAAAAGTTTCGAAAATCAGAAATCGAAAATTTGATTTTAGCAATCACTTTTTGAAAAAAGTGCGGCGGACCAGAAGAAAAAAAATCAAAGTAAAATTTGAAGAAAAATTTTGGTAAAAATTGATGCAGCTACACATCTTGTAAAAAAGAAGCAACATCAACCGTCATAAGAAAATAACTATCCTAAGAATGGAGAAAAAATGTTAGCAATAGAAGAACAGGATGAAATAGAAGATTTCATTGAAATGCCATGTAGCAACCTTTACCCAATATTTGAGGCACAGCATCTATTCATAATGGAAAACCAAAACCAGTATGAAGAACAGGAAGATGAAGTCGTAGAAATTTTAGGATGGATTTCTTAGATAATAATAAAAGACAATAATCAAGAAATAAAGTGCATTTTGTTTTATTTCGTTGCAGATGCAACTACTAATACAACTTAATAGTATAAGTAGTATACAAATAGGATCAAAATATTTCTTACAAAGCATTTAAATTTTATCAATTGTTTAAAAATAAAATACATGAAAAAGAAGTAATAACACTCGAAGAATTACAATCAAAAGTCGATGAATTAACTACTACAATGAATCGGGACGCCTCAATTTAACAAAGGGGGAACTTAAGTTCACCAAACACACTACTCACTTACGCAAAGTATAAACAAATTAAATTCCTAAACAAAACTTACAAACAATTAAAGTCACCACATGTCTAATGTCTCAAGTTAAACTTCGGTAACGGAAACCTTTAATTACTTTGGGATAAACATTTATATTCTAGATCAGCATATTTAAATAATGTAAACTACTTTCGATCCGTGTGAAATAAATTTGGTTGTCAAATTACAGCTTTGTCCAAAGTCCAGATTCTGTGCAACAAAAAAAAAAAAATTAGAAAAATAAGACTTAGCATATTAAGAAGAAAAAGAACTTATTATAAATAGCAAACCAATTATTGTAAAGTATGTCGAATTTTAGTATCAGTCTCAGCTCTCAGTTTCAATCTTCAGTTTAAGTTTCAGTAGTTTAAAGTTAAAAGTATCATACAAGTGTTAAGAAATAAAATGAATAAATAAAGTTTTTTTTCTTGACCGAAAACAAATATATTTAATTTATACGGATGACAGATATTCAAAGATGATATCTGCATCTACCAATGTAGTTAGAGCTCTTCTGAAATCTGCCGTTGCCCACAATTCATCAAATTTGTCTTCAGAGTTATCCTCTGGAAGATCCCCCAGTAAATTTTCAATCTCCAATTCAAAAATTTGGTTGTTAAAATAGGTAAAATATCCCTTTTTTTTTTTATTTTTAAAAAATTTCAACTTTGAAGCCCTCTATCTGGAATTAATTACATGGGTTACAAAAAGTTAGCCCTCCTTTCTTATAGAAAATTTTATTACAAAATATACATAGTTTATAAAAAAAGTCATAGCTAGAGTATTTTATTAACATCAATGCAAACGAAAATTTTGTTTTATACATGCACATTATTTTTCAAATCGACTAAGGCGGACCACATCAATGCCATTGATTTGCTTAAAACTTACAGGTATCATTTTATGCTCAATTCTAAGAGACCCATATTTTTTTATTTTGCTGAAAAGCCACACTTTTCAAAGTTATCGTCATTTGAATTTTATATGTTAAATTTACAAAATTCTGAAAGGACTTTTTTTTAAATTGTCGCTATTTCCTCAATACATAATGGATATTCATATTTTTTTTTTAAATTTCTTCATTATTGTATGGATTTTATGAAAAAGTGACACTTAGTGCAAAGTAAATTTTATAATTTTTTGATTAGAAGAAAGTTTCTTAGCTTTGCGATATGAACAACATTTTCAACAAAATAATTCATTTTGAACTTAACGATCTTCAATGTTTGAAAAGTTTGGAAACGTGTTTTTTTTTTGGGAACATTTTTGTGGCTCACTGTATATACTAAGATGAGACAACTTGTCGAGGATATTACTGAATATGCTGCTTTGAGGGAGATAACCAGACAATGCACTATAGGTCAAATAGCCCATTTCACTAGCCAAAACTAATAACGGATATATTATCATGGTGATTAACTGGAAATGTATTTTTTATGTTGATTCTAGGCTAAAAGAAGAACTCTGAGAAAAATCTTAACCCTTGTGCTACCGGGTCAAAAATGCCACGTACTACCTTTTTTAAAATTCCATAATTAATGAAATAAAAGATGTGTTTTTATTTATAGATTGTAAAATTAGGTTAAGAAATACATAATGTTTACTTAAGCATCACATTCTAAAGATAAATTAGTTAAAATGTTTATATACATTGAACTTAAAATTTCGGTTTCCCCAATTTCATCTTCCTCTTCTTCATTCTCGCGTGTTTCATAACTTGTTAGGTTAAGTTCTTCGACTGGGATTTCACACCTTAATAATTGGATCACTTCTGTCGGAAGTTGGAGACGCTTTTTAGTCTGAATGCGTCTATTTAAAGTCAGAAAAGAAATTATCGGATCTGATATGTCCATTGCTCTATGAAACACGTCTAAAAGTGTATTAACGCGGCTACTTTTGCGTGCATGATGTAGTCTATCAGATTTGTATAATTTGTGTCGAGACTCTGCTGATTCTTCTCCAAAATAACCAACAGGAAGAACTAAACCCTCCATAATTTCCTTTGAATGAATAAGAACTTTGTGTAAAGTTGTTGTCATTGGCAGCCAGGAATACATGTTTTGAATAATTTTTGCAGTTTCAAAGCAGTAAACTTGAAATTTGTTTACAATTAAAGGAAATTGACAAGACATGCTTATTAAAATTATTTTAAGCCGAAATATCAAGTCCTTGTCAATCCCGGTGATTTGAGAAAACAATTCATAGTCCGCAAAAGCCTGGCACGCAGTGTTGCCATCGCTTGTACTCCCGAAACCCCTACTATCGGTTTATCTACTATGAGGCCAAGCTTTTTGAAAAATAGGTCTTGTACTGTTTTCTTTTGTTCTGATACTTACTTACTTACTTACTTACTTACTTGGGTGGCCATAACAACCCGTTACCGGGTTACGGCCGACCTCAAAAGCTCTCTCCAGGCGCCTCTGCTTTGCGCACGCCTTCTCCAATCATTCACACCAAGCGTGGATAGGGTTTCCTCGGCTTGGTCTTTCCATCGGAGGCATGGTCTTCCTCTTCGTCGTCGCCCAGCGGCTTCCGCATCAAACACCTTTTTCGCCGGAGCTTCTTCGTCCATACGCACAACATGTCCCAGCCAGCGCAGACGTTGAATAGTGATGCGCTTGACTATGTCAATGTCAGCGTAGAGCTCGTACAGTTCGTGGTTCATTCGAATACGGTAGTCGTCGCCGACGTGAACAGGACCGAAGATTTTGCGAAGAATTTTTCTCTCAAACACCCCAAGCGTGGCTGCATCAGTCTGCGACACAACCCATGCTTCTGCGCCGTAAAGTAGCACGGGTAAGATGAGCGTCTTGTAGAGTGTCAGTTTTGTCGGGCGAGAGAGGTCTCTACTACTCAATTGCTTACTGAGACCATAGTAACACCTATTAGCAAGAGTTAGTCTTCGCTTTATCTCCAGGCTGACATCGTTTTGAGTGTTCACGGCGGTGTTCTGATACTGTATTTTTATCATCTTCATTTCTGATTTGCCATTTTTGGATGCCATACTTGTAACCTGCATGTATTTTGCACTTGAGCCAAGTAATATTTTGCTGGTGGAAAACAGGCAACTTCCAGTGGCTTTTTACCCATTTTTCATAAGCTCTAATGCAAAAATTATCCGCACTCTGCCGCAAATAGCTTAGACTAGTAGCATCCTCAGTATTTTCCAATAAATATTTGAAAACAGCCTCTTATTTTTCCTTTTTGTCTGTCTTTTGCAACCAGACTTCGAATAAATCAGAATTGCGGAAGAATAAGTCACCTGACAAAAAAAATCATTAAAAAAAAAACGTGCAAAATCGGGCATCCAAATCTCTAAATAACATTCACAACAGCAACATCTAACTAATTAAGGATGTCATAAGACTAACAAATCCCAACAAAATTTTAAAAGCTTACACAAAGTTGGAAATTTAAAAAAACTTGACAAATAAGGGGTATCTCTTCAATTTTAGATTTTTTCACAGAAAACCAAAATATATTTAGATGTATTAAGTGAAATTACATTATACATACCATCATCAATATTTTCCATTTTTATTTAAAAAAAAAAACAAATTATTTCACAATAGTTAAAAAATATGTAAAAATCACCACTTGTTTGCGTTATCACAGCAGAATGCAAATGCATCAACTTTGACGCATCGCTAAAAAACGGTAAATTATTTTTTCCATCTGTTCAGTACTGTTAGTGTGAAAAAAACACAAAAAAAATTACAGCGCAAAATGCATAAAAATAAACACAAACAAAAATTACCTTCGGTGAGCTTGCCGATTTTACATATTAGCACTTGCACCTTCGTTCGTATCGCCAAATAAGCCTTCAACGGAGGGCTAGTCAAGAAATGTGTGATATCAAAAAGATTACAAGAACAATTTGCATATGAAGAAAGAAATGTAGTTTTTGGCGCACTACGTTTATGTTTGTTGCGATGATTCTTAAATGGTCAACGCAAGAAGTTAGATATAGTATGCTAGTTAGACTATTAAATTTCGGCATTCTTACCTTAGCGTCTGAACTAAAAGGACGTGATTTCAAAGTGCCAAAAATAAGTTTATGTACTACTATAAGTCTTCAGTGCAAAGTTCTACCTGCTGCAGTAGCTGAGGGTTCTCCAGCCACCTACCTGTGTCAGCAGAAAAATGGCCGAAAGCAGGCAAAACCAATTTAGTCATCTTGACTATGACGAGAAGTGCTACAACGAGTCATCAACTAAAAGCAACTCGTCGAGAAAGAAGAAAAAATCTAAGACAAAGCGTGTGTCCGATAATGCTTCATACACCGAAGATGACGACTACAACAACCTTGTGGCTAAGTTCAACGAATTAGCAAATAAGTTCGAAGAGTTGCAGAAGGACAACCTGATTGCAGTATCCGAATGCGAAAATCTCAGAGAACAGCTTAAAAAATCAACAACATCAACCCCTGACAATGTACAGTGCGAAGTTACCATGGACTTAGCGAGCGACATCGATCAAGGCGCAACGACCACAAATAACGCCGATTTCCCAACAAATCAAGGCGCAACTTCTACAATTTACGCCGAATTCCCAACGTTGGACGAAAGTAAACGTCCAAAGAAAACAAAGAAGACAACTAATGACACCGTGAAGAGCATTCACGTAGACTCCATTAACAAAAAAGCTTGCAACAACAAGAAGAAGAATTTGCCATCTCCTCTTATTGCTTATAATGTAAGTCAAAAAATATTATCTGATAAAATATTTATTGAGTTGAAGCATAAAAATTTCTCCTTCAATATTTTAAACAAGAATGTCATCCACGTTAATACGTTAACGATGGACGATTACAACAAGGTTAAAGACATCTTGAAAAATATGAAGACAAATTTTTATACTTATACTCCGGTTGAATGTAAACCGTATAGCATAATTATTACTAAACTTCCACCCTCTTATGAAAAAGAGGAAATTTTGGGTTACCTTAATGATTTTAATCTAAAAATAAATATTGTGGGACTGAGTAAAATTAGTGACAACAAATGGCTTGTTCAATTACACAAAGACTCTGATTTAAAAGAATTTAGGGGGATCAGATTCATTCTCAACTGCAAGGTTGGGTTTGAAAATATCAAAGCAAAGTTGCCTATTCAGTGTAGGAATTGCCAGCGTTTCAACCATGTGGCAAGTAACTGCAACATGCCTTATCGGTGTGTTAAGTGTGGCGAAACCCATGGCCCTAAAAAGTGCAAAATTCCTCCAAAGCACCTAAATAACGAAGAGCTAGTTAGCAAACAGCCAACCTCAGGTACATAAGTAAAACGTTTAGGCTACCCTATCAAGTGTGCTAATTGCAACACAGAGGGTCACACGGCTAATTTTAAAAACTGTCCCAAGAGAATTGAATTGATAAGTAGGCTGAAGGTAAGGACAACTCACCCTCAGAAAAATATAACCTTTGCAACTACAGCTGCACCAAAATCCTCGTCGTTCAGAACGACAAAAACTTTTGCGTCCAAGCTCAAAAGTTCAAGTCCAAAGACCACTGTTCCTCCAAAAGTTAACAATGGTAAAAGTTCAAATAATGGTCAGACCCAATTTGAAGAAATTGACACGGACTGCAAACGTCTGTTAGGAAAAAATTTTCTTGAATGTCTTTCCAAGGTTAGTGAATTTTCCACCTCTTACAAAGCACTAACTAGGGATGAGGATAAGTCCAAAGCCCTATTTAACCTACTCATTACCCTCCGTTTAGATGATTAGAGAACTAAAATGTATTTTCATTAACGTCAACTCTCTAGTTTCAATAAAAAAGAGACATTTCTTTGACGTATTCCTCAAAGAACAGAACCCAGACATTGTTTTGATGGCAGAGACTAAACTGACTAATAGGCATAATGTAAAATTCAAAGGTTATGAGTTAATTAGGCAAGATAGAACCCCAGGGAAGGGTGGGGGCACAGCTATATGCCTCAGAGAAAGTTTTAACTATAAAAGAATCCCAATTCACACAAGCACCATTGAAAATATAGCTATAAAAGTAAGTCTTCAGGATGGAAGCAAAATTTCTTTTGTATCATTGTATACAAAACCTCTTGACCGAGTGATGGAACAAGACTTGACAAATATCTTAAACTCCCTTAGCACTGACCAAATCGTTTGGGGTGGTGACTTAAATGCTAAGCATTCTGACTGGGGAAATCAAGTTTCTAACCCTAGTGGTGTCAGCCTAAAAAACTGGTTAGGTAAATATCCCAATTTTCAAGTAGTACCGACAAAATTTCCTACAAGAGTATCGACGTGTGAGTCATACATTGATTTAATTCTGACCTCAGCTTTTTTCGATATCAAATTTCATGATAATTTCACAAACTACCTCAGGACAATAGAATATGAATCAGACCATTTTGGTGTAGAGTTGATGTTGTCAACCAGTGACATAGTCAGAAATCCACCCCGTGAATTTTATAACTACTGGACAATTTTGAATCCAAAATTTAATTCAATTTACTTATAATATTTATTTTATTTTATTTTGCAATTCTTTTATGTATGAATGATTTGCATTTTTTGTTTATGTTCAACAAACTGATCAAAATTGTGTAGCTTGCAGTTTTGCCTTTGGTCAATGTACTTAAAATCATTCAACTTAATAAAACTGCATAGCTTGCAGTGTGTCTTTTGGTCAATGTACTTAAAATTATTTAACTTATTAAAACTGCATAGTTTGCACGTTGCTTTTTTGACATTCATGTAAATCACTTAATTGCTTACATTTTTATTTTTTGTATTATTGTTATTGTTATTTGTAATATTAAGTTGTATAAAAGAAGGCTGAAATAAAATAATGTTGTGATTTTTAATTCAGAACTCATCAAGCCAACTGTTTTTAATTAAACTACGGAACCAGGTTTATGTGCCTTTGTTCCAATCAACAACTTAAAATCTCCAAAGGGAACTAGGTTTATGTGCCTGTGTTTCCAATCCACAATTCAAATCTCCAAGGGGAACTAGGTTTATGTGCCTTTGTTCCATAAAAACAATATCGTGGTGCAACACCTCGATATAACACTATCCAAGATAGATCTGGTGTAAACCAACACCCGAATTAACCATTGGTGACCCCGACGTGATTAAAAGGAACATCTCCTTCTCATCAAATAAGATAGACGCCGCCGTAGCAGAGCAAAGGGACGACACTCGACTCCCTTTCAGCGATAGCTAGCAGTAATTATTTCATCTTTGAAGACGTGATCCAGATCAAGGACATCAATTGCTGATCGATATTGGGACCAATTGCCACATCCTGCTGCCAAAGAAGATAAAAGGTTGAAGCCTCTATCAATTGAGTAGAACCTTAAAATGAGTGAGTTTGAAAATTTGATTACTGAACAACGATTGACGGGCGAGCAGATTCAGAGTTTAATTCGAAACTACAAGAAAGACTCTGCAGACCGAAAATCTTCTGTGGAGTACTTCCAGAGAAGAATTAAGCAACTTGACGATGCTTGGACTGCGTTTAACTGCACTGACAGCAAAATTAGACTGTTGAAAAATATCCCATCCGATCATGAGTACTTCGTGAAGGAGTACTACACAAAAATCATGGAACTAACAGACGCATACCAGGAAGAATTTGAAGCAGAAATGTTAAAGGTCAAATCCTCAATTAGTGCTCCTTCAACAAAGTTACCTTTGGAAAACCAAGCCGCAGCTACAAAGAATCCATCCAATCATCGCGAAGAAGGCGCTCCAGCTTACACACAAAATGAAACTTCAGCCTACCAAGCGGGCGCAGGCGCCATGTCAGAACTAAGCACAAATGCACAAAAAATCCTACGAAACCAGAGATCATTGGTTAAGGCGCTTAATCGAAACATCGATGAAATAATGGCAGAAAGGCAGATGAGCCATCCAGCTACCTATTATTCGGTAAAATTGGCCATTTTGGAGAAACACATGACAGATTTGGCCCGAAACAACGCAGCATTGTGGGATTCCACAACAGATGACCACATTCAGGAATACACTCCAGAAGTCTATTATGAAATGGAATCAAGGGTAGAGTCCGTCATCATCGAACTTAAGCAACACGTTTCCGTCAAAGTGATGAACAATCATTTCAAAATGCACAACCGATTCGTCAACCAGAAGATGATGTCCCATTACCGAAAATTTCCATTCCCATTTTTAATGGAGATCATTTGCAATGGGTAGCGTTTAAGGACTTATACACTGAAACAGTCCATAACGCTCGCATCAGTGACGCAAGAAAAATGCACTACTTAACACAAGCATTAATTGGTGAGCCAAAAAACCTGATAAAGCATCTTCCAGCGGTAGGAAATAATTATTATGCGGCTTGGGCACTGCTCACCAGTCGTTATGACAACACACGATTGTTGGTGACAACTTTACTGGATAAGTTGCTAACACAGTCAACAATTAAGATCGAGCCATCGGCAGCTGCTATAAAGAGCTTACATGACGTAACTAAGGAATGCCTACTAGCACTGAACAATTTAAAGGTAGAAACCAAGTTTTGGGATCCAATACTCTTGCATCTGTTAATAAAGAAATTGGATAAATCTACACATATCCGATACGAACAGTCAATTCCAACTCCAAAGAATCTGCAAACCATGAAGGATTTTTTGGACTTTTTGGAAAAACATTTCCACTGCTTGGAAGCAATGGGTGGTTGCAAGGACAAATCTTCAATCACACCATCAGTAAGAGCATACACATCGATTGTTTCGTCTACAAAGGCCAACCCAATTATCTGCAAGCTATGCAAAACCGGAATACATCCCCTGTACGCTTGCGAAAAATTTCTACAACTTGGAATATCAGAAAGATTCCAGTTCATTCTAAGTCTCAGGTTGTGCAAAAATTGTTTGAGATCGAATCATTCGACCAACCAATGTACATCTAGAAGTTGCACAAAATGCAACAAGAAACACAATACATTGCTTTATTTTGAAAGCAAAAAAAACAACTTACTTTCCACAACAAGGGCTGATGAATCATCAACTAGCAACAATTCGAAGCCAGTTAACACTGCAGAGTCGAAAAGGTTCATACTGAAAGATGAAACAGCAACACCCAAAAATGCCGAAATTAAAAATTCAATATCGCTAGCAGCAGCAAATCATAATCAGCTTCAGTCATACGTAATGCTGAGCACAGCGATAATAAAACTAAGGACAAACGATGGACGTGAAATTGAATGCAGGGCTATTCTTGATTCTGGCTCACAAATCAATCTAATAAGCAAACAACTTGTGAAGAGCTTGGGAATTTCACCGAAGTCGACATACATGCAAATTCAAGGAATTGGTGACGGAAAGGCCAAATCTCAACATCGCGTTAACCTAACCCTGCAGTCAAGAATAAATGGTTTTACCACAGCATTAGAAGCATTTGTTCTGCCAACCATTGTTGCTGACCAACCATCACAGTGGCTAGATATATCAAAATGGCAAATTCCGAAAAATATATCATTAGCAGATCCCAATTTCAATAAACCAAGTAAAATTGATGTCCTTCTTGGAGCAGAATTTTACCATCAAATATTTTCAATTGGACAGATAAGGCTATCCGAGGATCTTCCAACGTTACAAAACACGGTGTTTGGTTGGATAATAGCTGGAAAAATCGCCAATACCAAATTAAATTCAGCTACTTGTGGAATATGCACTGAAGACGACATCAATTTAGAAGCTGCTATTGAAACATTATGGAAAATTGATGACATCGAAATCGGAAATAAGGGCTTATCATTTGCGGAGCAAAAATGTGAGACACATTTCGCACAACATACAACAAAAAATCCTGAAGGGAGGTTTATTGTAAGACTACCGTTTTGCAACAGCAGCGAAGCGTTAGGTGAATCCCGTCAAATTGCATTTAATCGATTTCTGGCTTTGGAAAGGAGGTTGTCAAGAAATAAGGAGACGCAAAAGGAATATGTAAAATTTATGGAGGAATATGAAGCTATGGGACACATGAGTGTCGTAAGCATAAAAACTATCACCACTCCCAGCTACTTTATTCCTCATCATTGCGTATTGAAGCCAGACAGCAGCACTACTAAGCTAAGAGTTGTTTTTGACGCATCCGCCAAAACATCATCGGGGTACTCATTAAACGATTTAATGTTTAATGAACCCACGATTCAAAGTGACCTATTTTCGATACTTCTTCGTTTTCGGTTGCCACGTTTCGTCTTCACAACAGATATTGAAAAAATGTATCGCCAGATATTTATTCATCCCGACGATCAGAAATATCAAATCATCATGTGGCGGGCTGACACTAATACACCAATAAAATATTATAAATTGAATACGGTAACATATGGAACAAGAGCAGCTCCATATTTGGCAACCAAATGTCTTCAACAAATAGCAGAAGAGAATTGCGATAGTTTTCCACTTGGATCAAAAATGCTTCAAGACAATTTTTATGTGGACGATGGCCTTGGTGGATCAGACAGTCTAACTACAACAATCGAAATGCAAGCACAGCTAACAAATATTTTGAAACAATCAGGATTCAAGTTAAGCAAATGGTGTGCAAATCATCCAAGATTATTACAAAACATACATCAAGATGATCAAAACGTCAAATTAGATTTCTCAAAAGATAACAATGAATCAATAAAAACTTTGGGACTCATTTGGCTGCCGAAAAATGATCAATTTCAAATTCGAGTAAACTTGGACGTAAATATACGAATAACAAAACGCACGGTGACATCAGATCTGGCAAAATTGTTTGATCCACTTGGTTTGGTAGCTCCAGTGCTGATAGTAGCTAAGAAATTCATTCAAGAGCTATGGCAGCTAAAAATGGCTTGGGACGAAGCGTTACCAGCTGAACTTCATACAAGATGGATACACTTTCGTAACAGTTTACCGGAGTTAGAAAATCTTCAAATTCCTCGACATCTGTTTGGAGGGGAGATCACAGAATCATTTCAAATACATGTATTTGCAGATGCTTCATTAACAGCTTATGGGGCCGGAGCTTATATCCGCTCTGTTCTTAAAAATGGAACAGTGATCGTTAGATTATTATGCTCAAAATCACGCATTGCACCCATCAACCGACCAACATTGCCTCGATTGGAACTATGTGCAGCAGTGTTAGCGGCTCAGTTCGCAGTTCGTGTGAAAATGGATTTAAAATTTCTCAATGTTCCTGTGTTTCTTTGGTCCGATTCAGAAATCGTGTTATATTGGATTAATTCACCAGTTTCATCACTTGAAACGTTTGTAGCCAATAGAGTGGCTACTATTCAAAAACTATCACTCACAGATCAATGGCGTCATGTTCGATCTGAACACAATCCAGCTGATCTCTTAACAAGAGGGTTATCACCAAGATCATAGCATAAATGCAACTTATGGTTTTATGGACCAATGTTTTTGCATGGCAGGGAATCAGGATGGCCATCGGTGTTTTCAATGAAATTAGCTGCACCAGTAGACATTGGATTGAAGTAAAAGCTTCCAGTCTCGTTGATTAACAAATTTAGTTCACACGACATGTTAATTGAGCAAATAAATCACAGAAATTCGTTTAGAAAATTACAACGAATTGTTGGGTATGTGTTGCGATTCATAGATCACGCAAGACATCCAACCACATCACGACCTCTTCACGTAGCTTTGACATCTACCGAAATGGAAAAAGCGCTAGTCGTCATAATAAAGACAATACAAGGGTCAGAATTCAAAAATGAAATTGGTCATCTCAAAAAATATGGCACGCTGAAGGAATCCAGTCCCCTCAGCAAGCTATCACCGTTCTTCGACGAAGAAGACATTATTCGAGTTGGAGGACGATTACAGGCATCAATGCTAACATTTGATGAAAAACATCAAATGGTGCTACCATACAATCATCCCTTAACGATTCTACTGATTGAAATGATTCACAAGGATAACAACCATTGTGGAGAGCAAGCGTTGAGAGCACACATACGAGGAAGATTCTGGCCTATAAAGTGCAAAGCCATGGCAAGATCAATAGTGCATCGATGCATAACGTGCACAAGGGCTCATCCTAAATTATTCAATCAAGTAATGGGAAATCTGCCAGCTGCTCGAGTAACTCCAGCACGTCCATTTATTAATTCTGGAGTTGACTGTTGTGGTCCTTTCTACGTACACTTTAAAATCAGAGGAAAAAAGCCACAAAAGGCATATTTGGCTATTTTTTGTTGCTTTGCAACCAAGGCTGTGCACTTAGAGCTCGTGACAGACTTAACAACCGAAGCCTTCATTGGCGCGTTAAAACGGTTTATTGGCCGCCGAGGTCGTTGTTTGAATCTATATTGTGACAACGCAACAAATTTTGTGGGTGCTAAGAACAAATTATCAGAACTACAAAGCGCAATCTACTCTTCCGAAGCGCAAAACACAATAGTAAGCAAATGCAGTGAAAAAGGAATAAGCTTTCATTTTATTCCCCATAGAGCTCCTCATTTCGGAGGTCTATGGGAATCAGCAGTTAAATCCGCAAAACATCTACTAGCCAGAAGTGTAATCACAGAATCACTTACATATGAAGAATTTGAAACTGTTGTGGTAGAAGTTGAATCAATACTAAACTCCAGACCACTTTATCCAATATCAGAGGATCCCAATGACATAGCAGCCATTACTCCAGGACATTTTTTGATAGGTGAACCATTAACTGCTCAAGTTGATAACAAGGCAATCGACGAGTATAGAAGTACGTCAACAAGATGGGAGGCTGTTTCACGTATGAAACACGTGTTCTGGGGACGTTGGTCAAGGGATTATCTAAACGAGTTGCAGTATAAAAACAAATGGAAAACCAATCGTGAAAATCTGAAGCCTGGAGGCATGGTAATCCTTAAGGAGGATAATGTCCCTATCATGAAATGGCCATTAGGACGAATTGTAAAAACATACAAAGGTGAAGATGGTGCTGTAAGAGTGGCAGACGTAAGGACGGCAACTGGCATCTGGAAACGTGGTATTCACTATTTAGCTCCACTGCCGACAGAAAAACCTGAAGATAAATTGAGTCAATATCAAAAGCCAGAGGAAGAGTCAACAAATGCTAGAATTTCATCTCATGAAGAAGTTCTTCCAAAAAGGAAACGGCTAACTAACGCCACTAATCTGACAACTGTGCTTATTATTGTACTACTTGCGCTGCCATGTTTAGCAGCCAAGGTAGAAGTCGTTAAGTTTCGATCAAACATAGGGATGCACTTCGAAAACATCGGTACAATTAAGATTGCACAATCAGAGTGGAATATGATTATATACTACGATTTAGAACCCTACTGGAAGGAAGTAGCCACACTCCGGAATGGAACCGCTGCCATGCAACATCTCTGTGAACAACTTAAGGGAAGAAGCAGCTGCACAAATGTCGTGAGCACACTAGAACATCTCAATTTCGGATTGAAACAAGACAACAAATTACTATCTGCTAAACGAACAAAAAGAGGTGCTCTAAATGTAGTGGGAAACATGGCCAATACTTTATTTGGAGTTCTTGACTCAACCTATGCAGAAGAAATGTCAAAAAACATCGAGAAAATAAAAACCAATGAGAATCATCTCCTGCAGCTATTTCAGAACTAAACGTCAATAATAGATTCAACAATAAATATATACAAACATGATCAAATAGCCATCCAACAAAAATTCAATAAGACGGACAGTCAAATAAATGAAATTATATCAAGGCTCAACGATGTGGGTGAAGTCGGCTATCAAACAAAAATATTTGAAAATTTTATTTCACTATCACTACAACTGACTATACTGGCAGTAAATTTACAAAGGATTCAATCATCGATTCTTGACGTCTTGACAGATACCAACCACGGTAAAATAAGTCCAACACTTCTATCCCCTATACAATTGGATGAAGAATTGGTAAAAATTAGAAATCATTTACCATCATCACTGCAGTTACCGGGAGATCTTCTTCAACTATACCAACTGATGACAGTAAAAGGTGGAGTTACAGAGTCACATGCAGTTTTTAAGGTCTCAGTACCCTTGTGTGACCTTAATCAAATGGACGCATACAATGTAATTCCTGTTCCAATTCTAATCAACAACAGCATGATCATCCTCCAATCATGCAGCGAAATTCTTGCATTTAATTCTCATAGGGATCAATATTTTCCAATGAACAGAGATATGTTAAACTCGTGCATATTAACTAATAACGATTCATACGTGTGTTCAAACATCCAATCTGTATACGAAAAAGATGCTGAAACCTGTCATTGTGAAATTGAACTATTTAATAATAATCTACATCAGAGTTGCAATCTTCAAGAAATTAAGAAAAACATAACATGGATGCAACTTCAGGATAACAAATGGCTCTACGCATTAAAAACACCAATACGAGTGACAACAATTTGCAAAAAAGATGTTCATCAATTGAATCTAAAGGAATCTGGTATCATTACTTTGGATCCTGAATGTATTATAAAACACTACTCAATTGTTATCCATGGTCGCCAAAGATTAGCAAGCAAGGTTTCACTATCGTATACCAGCCTGGGCAATATCAGCCAGATATCAAACACAACGCAGCTTATACATTTAATCTCCAAAGGGAACTAGGTTTATGTGCCTGTGTTTCCAATCCACAATTCAAATCTCCAAGGGGAACTAGGTTTATGTGCCTTTGTTCCATAAAAACAATATCGTGGTGCAACACCTCGATATAACACTATCCAAGATAGATCTGGTGTAAACCAACTACAATAAAATGAATGTTAAAGATTTCAACAATATCCTTCAAAGAAATCTTCATATACATACACTACCTGCAGACAGAAATGTTAGCATGTCAGAAATAGATAATTGCATACTAGGCCTAAACGAATGCTTTGATGTAGCCGTAGCAGGTTCGGTTCCCAGGGTAATAGCGAAAAACAAAGGTCATATAGACCTTCCTCAGAATATATTAGATTTCATTAAGGAGAAAAAGAGATTAAGCAGAGCTAAGCACAAATGTGTTGATCCCTCGAGAAAAAATACTCTCCAAGCCATAATTAGGAACTTAGATAAAATTATTAGTGAACTTATAGGAATTCATGAGGAAACGCGTTGGTCAAATTTCTGTAGAAACATAAAAATGAATAACCAAACTTATAAGAAAATTAAGAGTATGTGCGGCGTTCTCAAAAACACTCAGCTACCTGCCTTAATAGACTCACATGGCAATATTCTTGCTGAAACTTCAATAAAATTAATGCACTAGCCGACACTTTCAAGAAAACTCACCACCAAAACGCTTGTCTAGGTAGCGCACAATTCACTGAATTTGTTAAGTCAGAAATTTCTGACCTGACTTCCACACAACCCTTAGTAAGATTTGGTAGCACGTTGACGGCAGATGGGGAGTCCTCAATAATAGGATTAGATCAGGTAGTGTTTGAAAATTACGCAAAAATGATAACACCTACTGAAATAGCCATAAAGTTAAAACTAAAAAAAGTGCAGGTGAGGATAATATATCAAATTTCCATCTCAGGAAAACCGAATATTTCTTCTGGAGGTTTTTAGCAATTCTTTTCCACCACATTTTTAGCTCAGGAAACTTTCCCTTTGCTTGGAAGTGTGCCAAAATAGTTCCTATCCTGAAACCAGGTTCAGATCCAAAAATCCTCACCAATTATAGGCCCATTTCTTTGCTATCTAATGTTAGCAAACTGTTTAAAGGGTTTATTTTAGAAAAACTTAGGTCCCACTTGGAGGAAAAACATATCCTCAAAAACTTTCAGTTTGGTTTTAGAGCATCCCACTCCACTAACCATGCACTCACCATTCTTTCTGACTTTGTCACAACTAATTTAAATAAAAGACGAGCAACAATTGCTGTAGGGTTAGATTTTCAAAAAGCATTTGATACAGCCTGGATAGATGGCATTGTATACAAAATGTACAAAAAATTCAATTTCGATAGACACCTCTGCGGAATAGTTTTAGACTACCTCACAAATAGGTCATTTTACGTTTCTAATAATGAAGAAAATTCAATTTGTAAGTCAATTAATGCAGGAGTACCTCTGGGATCGATTCTAGGACCCATTCTCTATAACATCTTGATAGCAGACATGCCAGATCCAGGGCCTAACCTTCTCACATTGGTGTACGCCGATGATATCAGTGTACTTAGTTCAAGTGCAAGTGCGTCAATTGCAAATGTTAGTATAAATGACCATTTACAGACTCTGTTCAGGTTTTTTGAAAAATGGAAACTACGGTTGAATCTTAGTAAATGTGAAAGCACAATCTTTAAAGGTCTTAGGAAAAATTTATTCCCGAATGCAAGACAATTCATCCCAAGCATTGACATTAACGGGCACTTGATAGATTATAAAGAAAGCATTAAGTACTTAAAAGTAATTTTGCATAGCAAATACCTTTTCAATAGACATATTGACTACGTTCTGGCTAAAGTAAAGAAAATGTTTTTCTGCTACTCGAAACTTTTCCGTAGGGCCAAGTATCTGAAAAATGAAATCAGATTAAATTGTTATAAGCAAATTATTAGGCCCATTATAGGCTATGCTTTCCCCATTTGGTTTGATATCTCGTCATGCCAAATGGAAAGACTTAGAACTTTTGAAAGGTACATTCTGAGAACCCGCACTGGTCTCAAAACTAGACGATACTGGGACGGTACTTACAGAAATGTCTCGAATGAAACAGTTTACAAGAAATCTAAAATAAGAAGAATAGACTCTTTTCTAGTTGAACAAGCCATAAAATATTTAAGAAATATGTCATTAGTTGATAATGATTTGTTACTAAGTTATTTAAATAAAGAAAATTTAATCATGTATCCTATAGTAGATAAATATATGTCTCCTATCTACATAAATGTATTGAACAATAATAATAATTTGTACATAGGTAAAAAACTTTTATTTTATCATAGAAGATTTAAAACACTTGACGTAAGAAACACAGTATATAGCACTGACCAATTTCTGTTAAAGTAAATATATAAAATAAAGATCTTTTATCTATTGTTATTTAGTTGTAGTGTAGTTTTAAGTTTTAAGTATTAGTTTCAAGTAAAAAAAATGATAATGTTATTTCCTTTTTAACTTTTTTGGGAAAAAATAAACTTTTAAATGTAGAAATATATAAAATAGTAATGAAATGTTAATGTAAGATCTGTAATGTTAACCTTACATAGCAATTTGAAATCATAACTCTTAAACTCTTAGATAAATACATATCGCTCACTTACTTCAAGACTGGCATAACTCAAAAAACGTGATTTTTGAGTTAATGATGCAGAAATATGCGCCATTTCATGTTTAATTTTGTGTGAAAAAATCAGAAAAGTATCTCATGAATTTGCCTTGTGAGAAGAGTTTATGTAGACATACTTTTCATCATTTTCATATAAAAAGCAATTTATTGAAAACTTTAAATGCGTTTTTCTCCCACTTTATGTTTTTTGAGTTATGCCAGTCTTGAAGTAAGTGAGCGATATGTATATTAAGAAAAAATAAATGTAATGATATGTCACTAGCCTATAAGACAAACTGTATATTAAATTTTTTAAATAACGGCATTTAAAAATATAAAAAAAAAAATATTAAATTTCGGCGAACAAAGCTTACTGATGATGATGACGTAGCGGTCATCAAAACTAGTATAAGCTGCTGGTTTGCCCAAAAGAAATGATTTGTTTCTTTTTATGCATTTTGCGCTGTAATTTTTTTTTGTGTTTTTTTCACACTAACAGTACTGAACAGAAGGCTCAGTAAAAAATAATTAAAATATTATGATCTGTTCTATAAACACAAACAAAATACAATTTTGTTTGTTTTGAAGTATTCTCCGTTACACTACAGCAACAAAACTTAAATAGCAACACTTGCATAAATTAGGTTTTGGCCAGTGAAATGGGCTTTTTGACCTATAGTGCAATGGTTGTATACTCGTACAACGAGTTAAAGTGTTAGTGGTTCTTAGTTGAAATTAGAAATATTTCCACTGAATTTGTGGCAACCAAGACATAACAGTTGTCCCCAATAGCAATGCGGCTAGCTTTGTATTATAGCACAGCACAAAAATAAAAATTTGAGTAGAGAGCTGATAACATGAATAAAATACTAGTAGTTGAAATAAGCTATTTTCATATCATGGTTTTGCAGTTTTTCAATTATCTGTTTTTCACTTTCAATTATAGATCAGTGGTCGGCACCCCATATGCTCGCGAGCAAACGAAGAGCTTAAGCGAGAGTAAGCAAACTACAAACTGAGCTTGTTATTTCGTTAATGCACTGCAAAAATGTTTGAAATCAAATGGCAAAATAGATATTTTTTGTCGAACATTTGTTTGGCAATGCACAATGCTTAATATGTAAGCGAGTTTTAGGGATAGTCAATAGATTTTATATATAAAAGCATTTTATAGCTAAAATTCAACTCCTGCAATAAGAAATCACATGGAGTGTAAACAGCAAAACGAGCAAACATTTTTGTCAGTGCTTGTAGCTAAGTCATTTCTCTCTCTTGTGAGCGTAAGAAAATATTTGATATTTGCACTCTGCCGACCACTGTTATAGGTGTATGAAATTTTAAGAACAAAAAACTCTGTAACAATGACGACTCACAACAAAAAGTATATATAATGGAAGAGAAAGACTCGCGCTCACTACAGACTCATGTTGCTGGCTAACTCGTCCAAATCCCAGTACCGATACTTTTTGATGTTTCAGTACCGACGCAGCAGCATTTTCGAGCAGAATAAGATCTGCTGCGAATATTGTAGGAACGAAATTTCTTATTGCTGTTTCTTTTCATTTTCGTTTTTTTTAATTCCTGATTTTTTTCATATGGCTGATTTCTTATTTTGTTTTCACATATGAAAATATGACTGACTTATTCTTATTGCTATTCTTATCGCTTTTTTACCTTTTTGTTTACCTTTTTTTACCTTTTTGTTTTCCTAAGCTAACATTAAAACGAAATTTTTAATTGAATTAATATTCATACAATATCCTTTTATTTTACTTGGTTTTCTTATGTAGTTTTTTATGTTAATTGATACAATTAAACTATGAAAAATATTAAAACATTAACATTCTCAGTAACAAATGAAGAATTTTCACATTTAGCAAAAAAGAAGCAAACATCAACTCACACACATTTGTATGCATGCACTTGTTTTGGTTTTGTTTACCTTTTTTGTTTGCATGTGAATGGAAAATCATCCCTTATTTGTTGGGATCGTAAATTATATGATCAATATCGAAGTCATTTGATTTCGCAACAATATTTATATTAAAATTTGAGCTTTAAGTTAAATAATTATTAAAATTATAAAAAAGTAAAGGTTCGAAACAAATTTTAATAAATAATGGTTCATAAAAAATTTAAGATTTAAAATTTAAATATTAAAAATAAGCTGAAAGTAGTATGATAATTATATATTAATAATTCCCACACATGGCAAGGCTTGGTAATACATAAGATGGACAAAAAATTAATTAGTTTTGTGCTGGTACTTTGATCAGAAAACAATTTGTTGAGGATTGTGTCCAAATTCAAAGTCTTCATTGATTGAGCTGTAAATATATAAATCAAACAATGAAAAAATTAATTTATACAGTGACTTTCGAACAATGACGGGTTCTTAAATACAGCTTCTTTGGCCATTTAATGACTGGAAATTCACTTCAACGATTTGGTGCAAAAAAAGTCATTAGCTGAAAATAGATATACACACATATGGGATAGAATTTTTGAAACGTATCACTATTTTTCGACTGTGTTTAATTTTTTATGAAAATATGACATATTAGTAGCAATTCACTAGTAAAATCACTCCGCAAAGTTTTGGATCAAAAATAATATTATTTTTCGACTTATTGTCAAAAATATTTTCAACCTGTTATTTGTTTCTTTTCTTTGTATCTCACGAACCGTTTAACCGATTTACATGAAATTTGAGTAAGTTGTATATTAAACATGGTAGTTATTACTATTTTTTTCTGTTTTGATTGTACCAATATTTGTTTATATAATATCGAATTGTTTATAAAAAATCACCATAGAACTACATTCTCCGTCATGAAAAAATTCGAAAAAAATCAGGAATAATGCTCCAAGTATAAGTAAAAACATATCAAAATTTAAAAGTGTGCGGTTTTTTAGTATAGAATTTATTGCTATTTTAACTCAGCGTTTCATAGTATTTTGTAAAAATATAATGAAACTTGGGCTTAAATTTACTTTAGTACAAATCCTCTAATTTTTTTAAGATTTTAAGAAAAAGTAGCGCTATAAAAATAATAAGTAAGTATGCAAAAAAAGAGGGTCGGACGGATCTAGTTTCGGAGACATAGCTATCGGAAATTGCGGGTATAGCTTTTATAAAAATAGGTATAACTTGGAAAATCCTGTATAAATACCTAAAATATTGGTATCATATGGAAGGTAATTAAATAAGGCATAAAATTGGCACATTAATAATTAAAATTTGTTGTACAGTTTTCGAGATATAACGATTTTTGTAAAATGTTGA
Source organism: Tricholauxania praeusta (assembly GCA_949775025.1). Taxonomy (NCBI): domain Eukaryota; kingdom Metazoa; phylum Arthropoda; class Insecta; order Diptera; family Lauxaniidae; genus Tricholauxania; species Tricholauxania praeusta. The sequence goes on along the minus strand of OX459029.1, from coordinate 94,364,993 downwards.
CCTTTTTTTTTCTAAAAAACGTTAAAATTGTAGGTTAAACGGTTCGTGAGATACAAAGAAAAGAAACAAATAACAGGTTGAAAATATTTTTGACAATAAGTCGAAAAATAATATTATTTTTGATCCAAAACTTTGCGGAGTGATTTTACTAGTGAATTGCTACTAATATGTCATATTTTCATAAAAAATTAAACACAGTCGAAAAATAGTGATACGTTTCAAAAATTCTATCCCATATGTGTGTATATCTATTTTCAGCTAATGACTTTTTTTGCACCAAATCGTTGAAGTGAATTTCCAGTCATTAAATGGCCAAAGAAGCTGTATTTAAGAACCCGTCATTGTTCGAAAGTCACTGTATAAATTAATTTTTTCATTGTTTGATTTATATATTTACAGCTCAATCAATGAAGACTTTGAATTTGGACACAATCCTCAACAAATTGTTTTCTGATCAAAGTACCAGCACAAAAATAATTAATTTTTTGTCCATCTTATGTATTACCAAGCCTTGCCATGTGTGGGAATTATTAATATATAATTATCATACTACTTTCAGCTTATTTTTAATATTTAAATTTTAAATCTTAAATTTTTTATGAACCATTATTTATTAAAATTTGTTTCGAACCTTTACTTTTTTATAATTTTAATAATTATTTAACTTAAAGCTCAAATTTTAATATAAATATTGTTGCGAAATCAAATGACTTCGATATTGATCATATAATTTACGATCCCAACAAATAAGGGATGATTTTCCATTCACATGCAAACAAAAAAGGTAAACAAAACCAAAACAAGTGCATGCATACAAATGTGTGTGAGTTGATGTTTGCTTCTTTTTTGCTAAATGTGAAAATTCTTCATTTGTTACTGAGAATGTTAATGTTTTAATATTTTTCATAGTTTAATTGTATCAATTAACATAAAAAACTACATAAGAAAACCAAGTAAAATAAAAGGATATTGTATGAATATTAATTCAATTAAAAATTTCGTTTTAATGTTAGCTTAGGAAAACAAAAAGGTAAAAAAAGGTAAACAAAAAGGTAAAAAAGCGATAAGAATAGCAATAAGAATAAGTCAGTCATATTTTCATATGTGAAAACAAAATAAGAAATCAGCCATATGAAAAAAATCAGGAATTAAAAAAAACGAAAATGAAAAGAAACAGCAATAAGAAATTTCGTTCCTACAATATTCGCAGCAGATCTTATTCTGCTCGAAAATGCTGCTGCGTCGGTACTGAAACATCAAAAAGTATCGGTACTGGGATTTGGACGAGTTAGCCAGCAACATGAGTCTGTAGTGAGCGCGAGTCTTTCTCTTCCATTATATATACTTTTTGGTACGCAAGTTGCAAAGAAAAGTGCAGGAGAGACTTTTTTTTTTGCAAAGTCAATTTTCAAAACACGAAGAGTTGAATTCGATAAAGTGGTGAAAATATGAAAGAGAAATGTTGATAAAGAACTGCTGCTAGACCCAAAGTTGCTAGCAATATCTTTCACAACAAATGTATGTACACATATGCTTGTACGAACGTATGCATGTATATATGTATGTATGCTGAAATAATGAAATGCAAGAAATGGAAGAAATATTTATGTGCACACATGTATGTATGTATGTATATCGATACCCGAAAAATGAAAAAAGGCGCCAAAAAGGCAGCGTTATGTACAAATTTTATAAACTTTTTAACTTAAAAATTACACTTTGTCTTATGAATTTTCTTTTTTATTGAAAATTGATTTACTTTTTGCAATTCTTTAATTTTGCTAAATCTTCCTTCTTTGCTTATTTTATGTTTTTTTGAAACTTTTCACTGTATAACGCTGCGTTTTTCGTTTTAATAACTTGTCCAATTTTATATGTATATTTAATTAAGAAATTAGTCCTACCATCTGGCATAAATAGTGCTTATTAAAATGGTTTTATTAAAATTAAGCTGAACAATTTTTTTTGAATCCTATACATGTCCTCAAAAGTAGACAAAAAACCTAATCTTTAGGTACCTAAGCTCAAATATTTCAGAACCCTGGTATGATGGGTCAATTTTGAGGCCAAATTCGGATTGAACGCAAAAATTACTTTGGAAAAGTATCCTTACAAAATGTATTACTCAAATTTACCTCATTTAAGCTTGAGTTTTGGCCCGCTTTCGAGGATTTTTGATTTTTCTATTAATCTGATCTTCTGAGAAAAAATACTAGAACATCGAGACTAGGCAGAATCTCTTCGTTTGTTTTTGGACTACAATGTTGAAGAATGTTAGACTAAGAAAAAAAATTTATTCCTCGAGCTTTTAACCCAAACTAGCGCTGTTTTCCACTGTTTTCAGGGAGTTTTTCGATGCTAAGATACCCAACAACTGTATAGCAAAACAACTATCGCCATCGTGTGTTCAGCAGACCCGAAAATATAAGAATCAATGCAAACAGCCCGTATCTCATGCAGAATTGTCTTTTGGGAATAGTTATAATCACTGGAAAATAAAAACAATGAATTTAATTCCTAAATCGGACACTAGCGACCTCTAAATATCAATATTTTTTAATGAAATTTTTACAGAGCTTAATTTTTTTACATAACACTAACTTCTTTTCATATAACAAGTCAAATCTGGCCGGAATGGAACGCTAAGCGATCTCTAGAACTGATATCCCGCACTAGACACAGTGTCTCGTCAGTTGTTGCAGTAATAACTGGCCACTGGCTTATCGGCAGACATGCGGAGAGATTAGGTATTTGGTCTTTTGACTACTGTAGAAGTTGTGGGGATGTGGAGGAGGAGGAAAACATTAAACATTTTCTTTGTTCCTGCCCTGCACTTGCTAGAAAACGCCACAAAACACTTGGCTCGTTTTTGTTTGATGACCTGGAGGACCTTAGACATGTTAGCATATTTCAGTTATTGAGTTTCATAACGAAATCTGGATGGTTCAATGAGAGGGTATAGTCAAGTACCCTGTGGTATCACAATGGACCAAACTTGGTCTAAGTGAGTCGGTTTTTGTAACTGACTGCCACTCCTACCTAACCTAACCTAACCTAACTTCTTTTCATAAACGCAACATATAAATCGAAAAATCGACTTTTTTTGGTCACCTTAATGTAGATAAGTCAAAAAACCATTTTAAAATAAATTTTAATGGCTCTTTTTAAGCATCAAAAATTAATGTTTAAAAAAAAAACTTTTTCTTTAATTAAATGAGATTTTCCATTTAATAAGATAACGGGAACAAACTTCGACAACACCATAATACCAGACAGGGAAAAAGAGGAAACGTTATGCTAACATGGGAGAGCCTTAGAATCCGACAAAAACAAAAAACAGCTGTAAGCAGGAAAGAAGACCATGACAATATTAGTTCTTGTTACAGTGTCGTGTTTTAAAGTTTAATTGTTTCACAAGTTTTTAAATGTTTAATGGTATGTATATAGAAAAATCATATGTTAAATTACACTAGCTTACACTCAAAATGTTCCATTGATAAGAGGTTACTTTTCTTATGTACTTTTTTTTGCTGAATTTGAAAATGAAAATGAAAATTTTTTGAATGGTACAGTTTTCGAGATATTGTGTTTTTTTCATTTTTTCCACCTTTTATTTTAAATTTCATATCTTGAAGATAATACAATGGAAAACAAACATGTATACTGCCGTACAGATGAAAAAAAGCTCTATCTGCATTAGAATGAAAGCCGAATAGATAAGCTGAATTCTCATGTAATTTTCCATTTTATTCGATTCGTAGATAGGCATTTTCATTTTGGAAAATATAAGGTTTATCCGTTTTTTTATTCAACAGATTGATAGAGCTTGAAAAGACGAATCCAACGGTATAAAAAACTCAATTTTCATGAAAATGTAGATAGTGCTTTTGTTTATCTGTACGGCAGTATAAATATATATTTTATTTAAAAAGCGGTTCAAAAGATATGGATGAAAACAGTCCAGATTTTTGAAAAAATCAAATTTTACTTCTGATTCTTTGGCCACGAAAAAATATAAATAAAATTTAAAAAAAAAAAAATAATTTTTCTACATGCACGTAGAGCTGACATTTTTACGCAAAAATTAAGACAATGTTAGGAGCGATTGAATGAATAAATTCAAATCCCATATTTTCTGAATATATTAATTTTTCAACAATTTTTTGAGTCTAATTGTTACAAAAAATTTTTTTGTTTTTTTTTTCTTTTAATGAGAGGTAATTTTTTTTTATGTACTTTTTCCCGCTGAGTTCGAAAATGAAAATTTTTCGAATGGTACAGTTTTCGAGATATTGTTGTTTTTCATTTTTTCGACCTTTTTCACTTTAAAATTCATATCTCAAGCTATAAATGCCAAATTTAATTTTTGCTACCAACTTACAGGTATTAAAACGATAAACAAACATGCATTATTGGATCTTTTATTGGATAAACGCTTAAAAAGAAATAGATGATAACAAGCCGGATGTTTGTAAAAATTAAAATTTACAGTGTACTCTGCGGCCACGAAAAAATAGAAATCAATAAAAAAGACTTCGAATTTAACTTCATTTGTGTAAAAAATTGTTCGTAAAAAACTAGACTAACCAAAAGAAAATCGACGATAAAATGACAAAGTTGGGATCGATTGATTTCTATATTTTCGTGGCCACAGAATCAGATGTAAAATTTGATTATTTTAAAATGCTGGACTGTATTCATCGATATCTTTTGAACCGCTTATTAAATAAAATATGTATTTATACAAGTTTGTTTGCCATTGTATTATCTTCAATTTGATACTAAGAATGATGAAACTGGACAAGATATGATTTTTAAAGTGGAAGGAGGTCGAAAAAATGAAAAAGCCACAATGTCTCGAAAACGGTACCATTCAAAATATTTTCATTTTCGAATTCAGCAGAAAAAAAGTTGGTTTCATCAAAGGAACAAAGAAAAAAATTTCTTTGTAAACTAGTGTTATATAATGTTCAAAGTTTTGTAAAGTGTACATTAGGGTGTTTTTTTTTCAAACTTTTGGAGATGGATTTTATTTATTTTTTCCTATATTGTAGCTTGAGGAATAAAAATAATTTTCCCAATATTTGAGCTTCCTAGCTCAAACCTGTAAACGGCGCGGGCAGAGTTTATGTCCAATTTCGTTGAAATTCAACGAAAAAACCGACTTACTAAAGCGTAGAAAAAGTGTGCCTTATATTTGTGTCTATTATAACGAATGTTGAGTGAGTATAAACAATGCACATACATTAAAAGTTCGTTATAACAGTGTCAAAAATAAAATTTGAAAGTGAATTTGCAAAACAATTATCGGCCGCTGTCCTTTTCGGCAGTAATTCCTCTAAGCCAAACAAATACGGTATAAAAATAAATTGGTCTGCTGACTCGAGGACTCATTATACGCTCCAAAGAGAATTCTGTTGAGGGAAGCTACCGGATGAAGCCCGATGCAAAGGACTTGGTGGGATAGTTGTGATTGGTTAAATATTGGAAAAATTCCGAGCAAAATAAGGCAATGGATAATTTTTTTACAACATTGGCGCTAGTAGAAGAGCTTGTGAGTAAGAAATTGAGCATGTTCGGTACAATGCGCCGGAATAAAAGATGTATCCCTGCAGAGCTAATGTGCAAGCGGAAAGATCCTATTGGAAATAGTACATTTACATTTCGAGAGAACGTAACGTTGGCATCATATGAGACTAGGAGAAATGAATCGGTAGCCTTGCTTTCAACCATACACATCACTAAGGCTGTAGTCATAAGCTCCGAAGCCCGCAAACCGATAATTACCTTGGATTATAACAAGACAAAAGGAAGCTTGTATAGTTTCTTTTCAATAGCGGCAGTAATGCATTCATTGACTCTTATTATTGTTTTATTCTATATTTTGAAAGCGTCGATACGATGGACCAAATGACTCCAAACTATTCATGTAAACGTGGAACCAGACGCTGACTCATGACTCTGTTTTATAATTTGGTCAACATCGCTACCATTGCCACTTACATTATATATCCTGAGAACAACCAACTTGTCCAGTTGTAATTGTGCAACATTTTCCGACGAATGCAAATTCTGAATGTTATAGGGAAACTTCATCTTAGGTCAGCAATATGCGACATGCTTGGTTATGAATTGTCTCTGAAAACACAATATGAGTCTGAGGCGCCTTAATTGGATGCTAGTGGTTGCGATAAAATTCAAGGCAAGTGTCACCAATGCTTTTCGAATGACAAAGAAATTCGCTCAAGTGCTGCAGACTATGCAAAAACCCAGTATGGGCTCAACACACTAAAAAGGAAACAACCTGCCACGCGTGCTAGGCTAATTTTTTTTTGTATTTTTCTATTTTCCTATTTGTTATTTCTTCACTTGTCTTTCATTCAATAAAATTTGATAAAAAATTTAACATCTTTCTATCATATTATGGTTTTTGAAACGCATGTTGCGTGCATTATATACGTAGTCACCGGGGTGACTAATACTACAACAAGAGATCAGACTTGAACTTTCAGATAAATAGGTAAGAGCAAAAAATTCGAAATATTTATTAAAATTACCCTAACTAAAATCGTAGTAAAGTCAGAAACGCCTTCTATCCTAGGTAAATTTGAACATGAATAAATATTGGAAACAACTGAAAAAGTCAGTTAAAGTTTCAGCAAGATCGGTAAAAATTGTCAACCAAATCTGACAATGCACAATTATTATTTAGTGTTCGGAGATTCTAAAAACAAGATCCGTAAAATCGTACCTGGTCATTTACTCGTTTTATGGCAATTTTAAGGCAAACGCTTTTACCGATAATTATAATTAAATTATGAAGCGAAAAAAAAGCATCAAAAACTGTACACAGAGTTTTTGGTGCTTTTAAGGTCAAGTGAAATTTTAAAATATGCTATGATAATTGTTTTTTATGTATTTTGAGTCGCTGAATACGATGAAGTCACTAATTTTTGTAGGCTTGTGCACAACAGTTCCGAAGACGGAACGGAACTGGAACGATTCTTTTGTAAGCCGGAACTAGTTCGCGGAAACATGTCCACGGAACTATCTAGTTCCACTTGTTATTTTTATTGCCCTGGAAAAGGAAATGGATGCTGTTGGTAAAAAATGAATGTAAACGCTGAAATGTTTTAAAAACAAAATTGTATGTTAATATCTTAACAAGATTTTTTATTGTAACAAAAAATATTAAGATTTCATTTTATTAAAAGAAAATTAAAAAAATAAAAAGTATTTTCATTAAATAAGGAACTTATTTTTTTCATAAGGTACAAAATTTTACTTGTGACTAGAACAATGTTTATACTTATATTTTAGGAAAATTTTTTATTATGAAAAAAATAGCAAGAATTCACTTGATTAAAAAAAAAAGTAAAAAATCTGTTCATTTGACTAGTATGACTAGAATGTTTATAAAACTAAACAAAATAAAGAAATTTTTTCTGTGACCATTTTTGTCACCATTTTTGTCATCTATTGGTTTTCCAAGTTAGAGCTTATGAAAAGCAGTTGTGAAACTTTTTTTGCTGAAAGCCTCGACCGGTTATCAGTCTGGGTTAAACCTGCCTTTGAAAAAATTCGTTCACATGGAACAGATGTTGCAACCAAATTAAGCCGCCAGAACAATCTTTAGATTTAGACAACCGTTCTTCAATATGGCGCTTTAAAAGTTGGCAGTAAACTATTACTTTGGACAGGCTTACAGTTTTTTCAGTGGATATCTCAACTGTTACATCCATGAAAGTTTTTAAAATTGGAACCACTTCCTCTACTTCATTCCACTCAACTGTGGTCAAAGCTAAATCATTTTTTATAAGTGCCAAAGTGGCAATAATAGCATCTTTAATCTTAAGCACTCTACCCAACATTTCGTAGGTCGAGTTCCACCGTGTTGGAACATCCTGTTTAAGCTTAAGTACTGCAATATTCATTTGATTTTGCACTTCATGTAGCTTATAAAGTCCTTGTGAACTTCTTTTAAAGAACTCTACGATGCTTTTAACTTTATTTACAGTTACAGAAATATGCTGAATAGCAGCTTGCACTGTTAAGTTCAAAAGATGTGCGAAGCACCCGATAGAACGCCAACCACCTAACTGAACTGCTAAAATTATATTCGCAGCGTTATCGCTTACGACAGCCCCGACTTTGTTTTGGATATTCCATTTCGTCATTTCGTCTTTTAAAAATGCACTTAAATTGAGACTAGTATGGCGCTCACCATATTCAATACAACCAAGTAAATTGGAACGTAATTGCATACTTTCAGTATTAATATAGTGCGCGGTAATGGCAATAAAACTTTCATTATTTCGCGATGTCCATGCATCGGTAGTCAAGCATACTGCACATGCATTTTCAATTTTAGCTTTTACTTCGTGCTGTAATTTTAAATAAAGCTGAGGCAGAAGTTCTTCTGAAAGCGTTTTTCTGGTTGGCAAATTGTAGGATGGACATAGTAGGGAAACAAATTTGTTGAATTCAGGCTCTTCAACTAAACGTAGTGGATGATACTCCTTAGCAATCATAACAATTAGTTGTTCATCAATTTTAGATTTTTTCTTTTGATGCATGGGTTTTGTACTCTCGGTAAAAGCAGTTATTTTTTGTTGAGTACCGCTTACCTGCTTAGACTGAGGAGGTGGATGTGGTAAGTCTTCAATCACAATTTCTATTTCATCCGATGCAACTCCAAGAGCAGGTGTAACCTGTTGACGTTCCACTGCACCAATTTGAACTGTTGGATGAATTCTTTTAATGTGTCTTCCTAAATTTCCCAAACTGCCTGCAGTAAATGATATCACTTGGGAGCAATATGTGCATTTTGCTTTTTTTGGTTCACTTTCTGTAAAATGATCCCACAGAATACTTGTCTTCCTACGCAGCGACATCCTGACTAAATATTTTTTAAATAATTAAAATAATAAAAATGCTAAAAATAGCAAAAACAATATGTACATACATTTCTCACTATAATCAAACAAATTATAAATTTGTAACACAAGTAAAATTGATTAAAAATTCAAAAACCCGAAAAATTGAATGCACTTAAAAGATCGTTAGCAGTTCCTTTGTTTTGTTTTGACCGGTGTTCCCATTTTAGTGAACTTTACTAGAAATGGCATAAAAGGGAGTAGAAAACAGACAAAATGGAACAAGAACATCAAAAAGTACTAAACATGTCCTCGAATATGCCTATCAAAAAGTACTAAACATGTCCGCGGAACTATTACTTTTCTAGTTCCTATGGATTGCAAGAGCGAAAAGGCATGTCCGCGGAACTATTAATTTCCTAGTTCCTATGGATTGCAAGAGTGAAAAAGCATGTCAGCGGAACTATTACTTTCCTAGTTCCTATAAATTGCAAGAGTGAAAAAGTTGTAGCTCTCAGCTGTTATTTGACAGTTCCATTTCGTTTATAATGGGGAAATAAAAAGCGAAAAGAACGAACACCATACAAGAGCAACGATATGTACATAACTTTTCATTTGTCCTGCTCGTTCTAATGTCGTAGGCCCAATAGCAGGAAAATAGTGTGAAAGCAATGTCGCTACAAAGTGGCATGCAAGTTAACATTTTGCTCTGTCTAACACAGGGTAGCAAGAAAAAAAAAATATAAAAAATCAGAACTATTTGAACATGATAAAATGAATTTGTAGGAACGATCGGAAATGTGTCCGACAGATGACATAGTTCCAGGAACTATTTAGGTTCGGAACTACCCATCTCTAAATTTTTGCATATATGCAAATATTTTTGTGTAATCCACCATTTTTCATGAAAAAAGTCGAAACAAGAAAAAACATTTTTTGTTGTCTGCCGAAAAACAACTGAAAAAATAATTTTTTTTATTATATTTTGTGGGTTTTAAAAGTATTTTTGACTTCACAGCCCACAAAGAAAGAAAAAATAAAAAAATTTTTATATATGGGTAAGAATTTCTCAAACGGGCCACTTCTCAACCCCAAATGCCAATTTTTTCACAAAACTTTGTTATTTTGATAGTGGTATATGCTAGAAATCGAACTGTGATATTATTTTATTTTTATTATTTTTTTTGTTGTTGTTATAGGCAATTGAAATTCGGGTACTAAATTTTTTCAAAAACTCATAACTTTTGAACGAGTTTTACGATTTTTATAAATTTAACTGTGTTCGATCTGTATTGAATTAGAGTACAAGTGAAATTGTTTTCATATTTAAGTGATGTTTTTTTCAGTGTTTGGAGTACGTTTATTTATTAAAAGTTAGTAAAAAACAGCCTTCCCTGTCCGATTGAAAACCAAAAAAAAAATATACAAATGTAACAAACATTAAGGTACAATATTCCGTTGAGAAAAAAAATGGATCGCCCTTGACATAATTTTTATTAATATATTTGCAACTCCGTATTCTTTAATTTTGTTTACTTTTCTACATAATAGTCCAGCAGAAATAGGGTTTGAACAACAAAATAGTTCGTTACAGCAATCCGACAGCGGAATATTGTCGAACAAGCTCTTGTAAAAGAGTACAAAATAAATCGAACTGACATTAGCTATCCGGGGTTGAATGGGGTGCATTTTTAGAGGTCGAACACAGTTTAACATAATTTCTGGCTAAGCTGTGCATCCTATCAAAAAAAGTTTAATGCAAAAGTTCTAGGAAATAAGAAGATCTACAACTTTTGTCCTGATCATTTTCACCTTAACCTCAAAATTTTTTGAAAAAATGGCTGAAAACCGGTTTTTTTAGCGTTTGAGAAATTCTTACTCATATGTTATGTTATTCATTATATTCCATGGAAAAGAATTGAAAATATTAAAAAATAAAATCTTTTAGGCCTTAAAACCGGTGAAAAATAATTTAAATTATAATTTTGTTTTATGGACTTTTGAGGTATCAAAAAGCTTATATATTTGTTGTGTTATTCACCGTTTTTCAGGACAAAAAAAAAATGAAAAAAATTATTCAAAAATATTTTTGGACCTAAAAACATATGAAAAATAATTTTTTTTATTTATTATTTTTTATGGGCTTAAAAAGTGTTTTTAATTACAAAGCCCACAAAAAACAATATAAAAAAATTTAAATTTTCACCAGTTTTCAGGCCTAAAAGAGTTTTTTTTTAATATTATATAATATTCTTTTCCATGGAAAATGATGAATAATATAACATATATAAACATTTTTTTATTTTTTTTTCTTTTTGGGCCTTGTAGTTAAAAAATACTTTTAAAGCCTACAAAAAATAATAAAAAAATTCTTTTTTTTAATTGTTTTTCACCGACAAAAAAAAAAATTTTTTTTTCTTGAATCGACTTTTTTCCATGAAATAAGGTGAATAACACAAAACCATTTGTATATTTGCAAAAAATAGTGACTTTATCGTGTTCAGCGACTCAAAATACATAAAAAACAATTATCATAGATTATTTTAAAATTTCACTTGACCCTAAAAGCATCAAAAACTTTACACGGTTCGCTTCTTAGTTTTATTAAAATTAACGGTAAAAGCGTTTACTTTAAAACAGCCAAAAAACGAGTAAATAACCAGGCACGATTTTACGGATCTTGTTTTTAGAATCTCCGAACAGTAGATAATAATTGTGTATTGCCAGATTTGGCTGACAATTTTTACCGATCTTGATCTTGCTTGAAACGAGACGTGTCGGACAAAGTGTTAACCTTTAAATGGCCATAAAACGAGTAAATGAGCTCTGATTTTGCGGATTATGTATTTGGAATCTCCAGACACTATATAATAATTGTGCATTGTCAGATTTGGTTGACAATTTAATCGATCTTGCTCTTGCTTGAAGCGAACCGTGAAGATATAGCGTTTTGAAATTTTAAGTTGAATGGGGTACGCCACCCACTGTTGTAAAATCACGCCCACATTTTTTAAGTGACTAAAAATGCCGAAAAAATACACCCGAAGGAGGTATTTTTATTTTTTTTTTTAAATTTGCGGAAATTTGAAGAAAATTCTCCCAAAATTTCAGCTTCCTAGATCAAACCTGCGAACGGCGCATCCACTTTCTTCCCTAGTACAATTCATATGAAAACCTCCTTCGGGTGTATTTTTTGGTGGCGTCCCCCATTTATCTAAAAATCCCAAAATGCTATATCTTAGCACCTGATGCAGAATTTTTCTACGTTTTAGTAAGTCGGTTCTTTCTCTAAATTTCAACGAAATTGAACGTAAGCTCTGTCCGCGCCGATTACAGGTTTAAGCTAGGGAGCTCAAATGTTAGGACAATTATTTTTTTTCCTCAAGCTATAATATAGGAAAAAATAAATAAAATTCCTCTCCAAAAGCTTGAAAAAAAAAAACACCCTAGTGTTCATAAGTGTTTGACGGATGGTCTTTGAACCATAATTTCAATTATAAATAATTTTTCATTTTGGTTTTTAAAAATTAAGTCCCCTGAACAAGCCTAAATCCAATAGGCGAAACGTTGGGAAAATGTTGTAAAAAACTTTGTTTTTTATTTCACATTAAACAACATTGACCAAACAAGCCCAACAAATAAAAAAAATAGCAATTTTTATAAATTGTCAAGATGTACTGAAAATGCGCCGAATGTACTGAAAATTTGCCAAATGTACCGAATGTACTGATGACGATTTTTCACGACACAAATATACTGAAAAAAGTACAAAGCACCAAAAATGCCATCACTGATGCATTCTGCCTTGACTTAATACCGCAAAAACTGTTAGCAGGTATTCGCAGACGTAAGTAGTTGAGAGTAACAGGTATTGATTAGAGCTAGATTCAATTATAAGTTCATGTTCTATTAGTCGCCGTTAAAAATTGTTGTCTTACCTCACTTTTGAGAAGTACTTACCCGGTTTCACTTGTTCAAATTTTGATTCATTATGAAAGTTGTGCGTTATTGTTGGGATAGAAAAGGCTTGTGATTCTGTTGTTACGGTGTCAATTGCCCTGGTAGTTAAGAAAATATTTGCATTAGCTATAGCCATCATCGTAAACGGTTTTGTGGAAACTGTCCCCAATATACTTTCGAAGTTTTCAGTAATATTGCGATATTCATTTATATTACTAATAATTCCTTTTGTTGGTGAAGGTCTCCATATTATTGGATTTTTATCATAGGATGTGACATCACCTAACCTGCAAAAGAAAATTTAATTATGTAGTACAGTTTTGTAAGTCTTGTAAGCCTGTCTGTCCAAGCAGGTTAAAACATATTGGCCTGTAGTTAAAAACAAATCAAAAACAGGTTTTAACAACTTAGAGTGGATTTTAAAATAATTAGTCTGCTAAGTCTGTTATAGTTGTCCAAGTATAAAACCTGCCTTTTTATTAACCGCCTTTCTGTAGTTCGCCTTTTTATAAAAGTGTGTCAACAAATGAAACAAACTACATTTTCATATTTCCATTTCGGTGTATTATACACCATTCATCAGCTTAAAGCTTTGTTTTGTTGTCTTTTATCAAATTAAAAAGGGATAACCTGATCGGTGCATCCATCGTATTCATCATAATTTTATTGTTCTTATGCATATGAATGCAATATGCATCTAAGCTTTCTTCTTTTTGCACTTGCTTCATAAATTTTAATTTTTTTATTGATACATATGTATGTATACTGCGGTTATTTTCTAACACATGTATACTGCCCCCAGCGTTGCCGTTTTTGGTAGTTTCCTACCAAATCGGGTAGGTTTTTTTCCTCTTGGTAGCTTGGTAGGTTAAACCTGATTTTGGTAGGATTTACGATAAATTTTTATGAAAATCGAAAATTTAAATTTTTTCGTAAAGTTTTTCGAATTAAGAAGCAAATAAGCTTTTGCCAACCCTATCTTCAACAAGTGGGTATGGTCTCTGTTTTCTTGCATACAAATTACGTTTGGGAATAAGCATAGGTATGTATCTACAATGTGACGAAATAGTGTTGCGACTGATCGCACATCTAAATTGTTGCATGTGTGCTCAGACCCGCAGTATTAGAAACAAAAGTTACAAGCACTATTAGGGCCGGTTTCACAGTGTTTAGTTAACCAATTAGTTAAATTAACTAATGTCTGTTAGTTAACTACCAAATTTAAGTTGTTCAGTTTCACAGTCCATTGGTTAACTAATGATAATTTTTTGTACAAAATTTGGCATCACTGCACAAAACATTTGTTTTTTATTTGACATTTCATAGTTTGCGGAATGGAATCAACAACAAGATGTTCTAAATTTTTGGCAGACGAAATATATTGCTAATTGGAGCTGGTCGGCAACTTTGAAAACATGATCGAATGAAAAAAAAAAACGATAAAGTTAGTCTAGACGAGAAGGAAAAAATATGGGGGACCATTGTGGACGATTTTAACGGCTTGCAAAATACCTACCGAAAGTAATATGGATGGGATCTTAATACTTTTTTTCGACGAGCAATTCCAATATTCCATACTACTTCAATATCTGAATCACTATGAACTTTGCAATCCCAATCTGAATACATATTTATATAGATACTTACATATTTGCATCTTTGAAACTTGTGTTTTTATTTCTTATGTTCTTTTTCGTTATGACAGCAATCAGCTGTTAGTTAACTATTAGTTAGCCTGTTAAATTTGGTTGGTTAACTAATTGCTATGAAACTGAAATTGGATAGTTGACCTCAAATCTTTAGTTAACTAAACACTGTGAACCCGGCCCTAAATAACATAATTTTTTTGATCACAGCTGTGATCAAAATCGGGTCGCTAAAAAAGGTCTTAAGTTCTAAGAACTAAACTTTTTTATGTACATAAGATGACATAATAAAAAAAAATATTTCCATAATAATAAATTTGAATTTGTGGGGTTTAATAAATAGCATTTTAAAACGGACTGTGGTTATTGTCAGGCCAAAATAAGGCTCTTTTTCAGAACCCCGACCACTTAGGGTGTGTTTACCATGCTCCAAAATGAGAATATTTTAAAATGTAGTCTTTTGCAAAATTCAAGCGAATTTTTTTTGTTGACGCATGGCTTATCCTGTGCGACTCTGCCATTACAATTATTTTTCCGGAGAACGTTTCGAACGGCATGGGCTTCTAAATGAAAATTAGTTTTACCATTACAGTAAGTTTTTGAGTAGATATGAATGGATTTTTAAAAATTTCTCGGATGGTCCATTGTCCGTCTCTCGAGCTAAAAGTTTTTTTTTTTTTGCCACCGTACGTTGTTTATTTGAAATCCTTTTGTCCTCTTAATATTATTTAATAATACCGTAAACCGCTGGTTTTAATTTTTTTAAAAAATTTTTAACTTTGCGATCGGTGTTGCCTTCAAAATGATTAGTAATTACTATTTTTCTTTCTTCTAACGTTCATCGCTTAATAGTACGCTGCATGTGTCATGTGGTAACTTTTTGCGCCCGACAATTGATGTGTTAAGCATTTCAAACGACGACATACAAGCATATTATTTTAAACAGCATTCAATGTTAATAAACGCATTCAATGCTGCAAAAAGGACTTTTTTTTAATTTGTAAAGTTTTGGTAGGTTACAAACGATTTTGGTAGGTTTTCGAGAAAATTTTGGTAGGAAAATAAATTTCTCAGTGGCAACACTGACTGCCCCATTAAACGAATAAGGCGTAACTAAAAAAAATGCGTTTCGAGATAATTGATGCTTTGTTAATGTCAATTTGTTGAAATACCTGTAAATTTATATGAACAAAATGAAGAGAGAATATTTACTATTCGCCAGCAGGCCCGACGAGAGGTAAGGTCTGCAAATTTTGTTATTAAACGGCTTAACGCTGTTGATTGCCTTTCTGAGGCTCAAAAAAATCTTTAGCTTGGGCTAAAGATGTCCTCAAAAAAGGACCCTGAAAATATCTAAAAATCTGCTTCCAACTCTGTATTATTGCGAAATCGTACTGGGTTTCAGAAAATCAGTAAAAGAAATCACTCGGCTGAGCATTTGGACCCTCGCAGTTCGCAAAAGATGCCGAAGAAGGCTTTGCGGAAAAAGGTTTCACCGAAAAAGTTGTCAAAGGTTGGTAAAAGCAGCACCTTTAGCAATGTAGCAAGTCCTTAGACGACGATGACGTTGAAAAAGAATCTACTCCTCTTGCAAGAGCTAATGAAGACGCTCTGCTCCCATCACTAAAAGCGTGGATGAGACTTGTCCAAATAAATCTCCAGCATTGTAAGGCAGCTTCTGCCTCTCTTTTAGCGTTTCTAACTGAGGAACGCCTTAATCATGAGCCATGGATTTCTGAAGATAGAATTCATGGTCTTAACCATAACGACTTCAAAATTTTTCAAAATGCATCTACTAGCCAGGTAACGGGTAGAACTTGCATATTGGCCAGTAAAGGCATAAATATTTCTTTCTTACCTCGCCTATGCACTGACGACCTAAGTAGTTGTAATTCGAGCTGATGATGGCCGATGTAGGCCATTTCTCTTGGCGTCTGCTTATCTTCCACATGGATCTCCAACACCCACTGCAGAAGTTATAGCAGCTTATAACTGGGCTGTCTCGAGTGGATTGGATTAAGCGATAGCTGCTGATGCCATTTCACATCTTCCACAATGGGAAAGTACAGGTACAAATGCCCGCGGTGAGTCTCTTTTTGATTTTATTATAAATTCTTCTCTTTTAATTTGCAATAAAGGAAACTAACCAACTTTTGTAACTCGTGCAAGATCTGAAGTTTTGGATATAACTTTATTTACAGAGTCTAACGAATTGAAAGTTGATAACTGGCTCGTTTTTGATAATGCCACTTTATCAGATCATAGGTACATTACTTTTTCTATTTGTCGATTAAAAATCAAAGAAACCAAATTTCGAAATCCTTTGAAAACAAAGTGGTCGAAATTTGCATATCTTCTTTCAAAGGATCTAGCTCCTTAAAAATTGAAAAACTGAAAACTCAGAACAAATTAACAGGGTTGTGAACGACCTTACAACAAAACTACGTTCAGCTTTTGAAAAGTCTTGCCCCCTGCGTAGAGCTTCATAACGAAGTTGCCACCCTGGTGGAATGAAAATGTCCATAATAGCCATACCACCGAAAGAATGCTATTTAACTTTGCCCGCAAAAGCGGCTCTGCAGAAGACTGGGCAGTTTACAGATCATATTTAATATTTTTTAAGAAAACTGTCAGAAACGTACATCCTGGCGTGATCTTTGCAATTCTATAGAGTGTATAGACCAGTCGGAAAGACTCAGGAAAATTCTTGCTAAGGAATCATTCTCAATAAGCTGCTTGAAATGTTCAAATGGCTTATGGACTGAGACCCCGAAAGACATACTAAATTTTCTTTCCAATGCACATTTTCCAGAAATTTTTTCAGGTTTTCAAAATTTCCTTACACCCAAAAAAATATCCGCTATCAATTTTACAAAATGTGAAGGTCCATTTTACAATTATACGTCGATTAACGAATTTGAAACCAAATGCAATCACATACACAATTAATTGTAAGTTTAACAGTAAATGCAATCAATTCTACAATAAATTTGCTCAAATGATCTCGATTTCTATTTTTAAAATTCACAGCGAGTTGTCATTTTGTACTGTAAAATTGCGTACAAAATTTTGTGAAATCTACTAAAATAATGTGAAATTCACAACAGCTCTAAAAGTGATATCGCGATTTATGCATTCAAATTTACACCATTAGCTGTAGAATCTACAGAGAAGTTGTGAATGCAACAGATATCCTTAGCAGTGGAAAGCAAATAATTGTGGTTGTTGAAGTAAATTGTCGTGTTTTGTTTACAAATTAATATTTCTTTTAGGATTCAAATTTTTATAAATACTTTGTAAATAGAAATTTATTTAATTCTATCAATTTTGAAAAAACTTCACGTTTTTTTATTTTAATTTTGAATAAAATTTGATAGAAGCTAAACTTTTTTTTTATTAATAATAAAAAACAAACAATTTCAATGGAAACTGAAATTATATATTGCGAAAAAACAGAATGTGAAACTTTTCCGGATGAAAGTATAGAAGAAATATCTGAGTTATTGCTTGACGTGGACGTATATGACGTGGTGAAAAACTTTACGCTGTGCAAAAGTGTGGTGCCATTCTTAGCAGGTAAGTTGTACATTTTTTTTATGTGTCGGACATGCGTTACATAAAAGATTCGTCTTTTGAAAGGCCACGGACTGACAAAAAGAAGTTTGCTCTTACTAAGACCTGAGGTTATTTGAAAAATATTTCCCAGCAGCGAACTTGGTTTGCAATTAGAATTCGAAGACGAACTAAGAAAGTGAAAAAAAAGTCAGGTAAGCATTATTGTAGCTTAGTTTTGTAAGTTACATCAAATTAAAAATTAAATTATTGCCCTAAGTTGACTCAAAGCAGCACTGTGAGCACAGAATTGAGCACCGCACAGTGGGTTGAGGACGTCTCAATTAATTTAAGCTCCACTTCCAGTTCTATTGAAACTCCACTGACAAACGTGGTTGTATGCTTTACATATATATCAACATTTTACGAAATTGCATATTTTTTTCTTGTTAAATAGCTTGTAAAGGATATTTTATCATTGTCCCTAGCGGGAAGAAATATTTTGGAAAAATACAACACTTCTAAATTGCTCACTCACCGACAACAAAGGCAAGTAGTAAGACTCATCGTAGAGTATTATAAACTTCAAAATCGAAAATTACATACGCACGAATTGACGTCGATTTCAAAAGATATAGCATCAACTTTTAATAAGGAAGACAAGATGGGTGCGTTAGGGTGATTCAAATTTTTTTTCTTTATGTTCTTTTTCCAAAGTTACAGCAGTTGGGTTGCAACTCAACAATATTAACCAACGGGTTTCGAATTCATGTCACTTTAAAATGGCTGTAACTTTGCAAGTAAACATCGCAGATCACCACTTGAAAGCTCATTTTAAAGGACAAAGATAGTAATAAATGAGGCTTTTGTTTAAAATAAGCTGATCAACTTTCTTTGCATCCTATACATGGCCTCGAAAGTAGACGAAAAACATCATGTTTTAGGTACTCAACCACAAATATTTCAGAATTCTGACATGATGGGTCAACTCTGAGGCCATATTCGGATTCAGCGCAAAAAATTACTTCGAAAAACGACCCTTTTCAGCTCAACAACATTAATCACATACTCATTCAGATACCTTTTTAGTAAAAAATTATTTTTCCATACAATTTGCATGTAAAACTAACAGGCTTCGGCGCCACCTTATAAAATTGAGGTACAGAGCTGAATTTTCGTGAACTTTTTCTTCATATCTTACTTTTTAAGCAACAGCACCTTAAAAAAACAAAAAGAAAAAAATTTGAATCGCCCTAGGGTGCATACATTCATGCTTTCGTTTATTTTTTTTCATATTTTTGAAAATGTTATTAAATAATTTAGGCCACATATTTTGTCCCAGCACATGGGAAGTACTCTCATCCAAGTGGCATGTTGTATAATGCATATCACAATTTTAATCGAGGAAAAACTACACGTGCAGTAAAATTAGAAGTACCATTGATTGAGCAACGTACCAAAGCCTCTGTGAAAAGTCTTCATATTAACAAAGATGAATATGAGGATATAAAACTCTTTTTGAAATATAATGCGCATCCACGGACAACTATAGAAGAAAAATGGCAGAAAACAACGTACAACAGACTCCATGACATACAAGAAAACAACGACAAAAGCAGTTTACAAATACTAAACGAATGGCCATTATATAAACACGCCGACTCAATTTCCTTGGTATTTTATATATTTTTCTAATTTGTATTAATTTTATCAAATTATATTTTTATATTAAGATCAATATCGACTTTAATTCACTACATTCGAAGTCAGCAAACAAGTTGTTTTTGACGAATTCAAAAGTAAATACTTTACTGCTTAATTACTACCAGGAGGATGGCGTTTTAAAAAACAAGGAGTATAAAACCCAATTGATGTCGCTATGTCAGTCAAATACAGGTACTTGCAAAGTTTACTTAACTAATGTCTTGATTTATAGTATTAATGGTAACCATTTCTTTGCACTAACAGATGAAATATCTCTTCCTTTAATTTATTTTTTAAACGCTGCACTCCCACCAACAAACGTCATTAAAGCTATCGGAAAAGTAGCTTGGCGAGTGGGCATAAAGGATGCTGAAGACGCTTTTGTACTACTCTGCAGAGAACGAAATGATATTTTAAGGCGAGTTGAGGCTCAAAAAAGTAAATGCTTACAGTACAAAATAACATATCAACCATCAATCATTGCTGTGGGAGAATACTTATTAACTGCAAAGGACTTTTTTTATATATTTTGACGGTACACTTTTAAAATTTGATAATTTCATTTCATGCTTAGATACATGTTTTAAGATATTTTATGTATTCGATTTGAAATATCCAACTCAATGTGAACTTGTTTGGAAATATATCCAATCATTTATATATGAAATAGATGTTGAGGGCTCTAAAAAATATTCTTCGTTAACAAGGTTCATCAACAATTTAAAAAAAATCGATCCTTAAATTTATACTAAAAAATTTATAATGTATATTTGTTTCCTATGTAAAAATGAATTCAAAACAATTACTGATTTATTTTATGATTTTAAATTACATGGTCTCCAATCAAACAGTAGTGTGGAGTGTTTCTAAAATCAATGTCCACAGACATTCAAGTCATTTTCACCTTTTAAACGACACTTACTTAACAAACACAAAAGTGATATAGAAATTGAAAATAACAACATACAAGAAAAATCTGCAAAAAGTCCGAAATTCGATGAAACATTTAAAGAAATTGGAAATTTAGAAATAAGCTCAGTAGAATCAAATGTTGAGGCAGAAACCCTAAATGAAATTGAAAATTCAGACAAAAGCTTAGAAAAAATGAATGTTCAGGCAAAGTATTCAAGTCTCAATCAAACTAAATTCGATTTTAAAGAATGTAGGCATCATCTTCAAAAGGAATGTTGCAGTTTTTTAAGTGATTTGTATGCGAGACCTAATCTCTCTAGAAAAAATGTAACTGACATACAGGGTATGACGGAATCTATAATTGTATCTGTAGTTACTCATATAAATGAGTTTTTACTATCTGACAAGGACTCACAAATTGAAACAGACATCTTGGAAACATTAAAAAATCCTTTTTCTGATTTCAAAACTGAATACAAATACATAAAATTTTTGGAAAAAAATGGCTTTTTTCAGCATCCAATAGAATTTACTATAAATAACGAAATCCGACCAAAAATAGTCAACTTTGAGCCCAGTTTGAGCCCAAGTAATGTGCGAATTTATTTAATGCCCATTAAATTTCAAATAAAAACATTTTTTGAGTTGCCAAATGTTTTTGATTCAACATTTCAAAATATGGAATATCTAGAAAATAAGGATTTAATTGCAAATTTTATTAATGGAGAAGGATTTTTGAAACGCAAAGAAATGTTTAAAAATAAATTGATCATTCCTTTTTTTTTGTATACGGATGATGTTGAGTTAACCAATACTTTAGGAAGCCATTCAGGTCAAAATTGTGTAAATGGTTTATATTATTCTTTTCCAACCATTCCACAACACTTTCAATCTAAATTAAAGTATATATTTTCAGCAGGCTTCATTAGAACAAAATATCTTTTAGAATTTGGTAACGATGCATGCTTGTACGAACTTATAAACATTTTCAAAGACTTGGAAGAAAATGGATTAGAAATAAGTACAAATAGTATTACATACAGGGTATATTTTGTTCTGGGATTGATATTAGGTGACAATAAAGGCTTGAATGCAATGCTTGGATTTGCAAAATCGTTCAATAGCTTCTTTTACTGTCGGAATTGTAAAAGGAATAAGTCTGATATGAAAATAGATATTATTGAACACCTTAATTTTTTGCGAACAAAAGATAATTATTCAAGTGACTTATTAATAAATAATGTACAAAACACTGGAATAAGAGAAAATAGTATTTTTAATAAACTAAAATCATTCCATGTAGTTGACAACTTTTGCTTTGATGTAATGCATGATTTATTCGAGGGGATTTGTCATTATGATTTAAGTGAAATAATGCTTGCTTTATTAAAAAAGAATTATTTTAGCCTTGATATTCTAAATTTTAGGAAGCAAATGTTTAGCTATGGAGAAAATGAGATAAGTAATTATTCTGAACCTATCACTTTTGACAATTTAAAAAAATCAAAACTTAAGATGAGTGCAAGAGAAATGATGACATTTGTTCATTTTTTGCCAATTATGATTGGGGACTTAGTTCCACTAAATGATGAAATTTGGACTTTTTTCATTAACCTTGTAAAAATTATAGATTACGTACTTTTATCAGAATTTAACGAACAACTACTATTAGACTTGACAAATACACTTAAATTGCTTCACGAACAGTACAAAAAGCTATTCGAAACTCATTTAAAACCAAAATATCATTTTCTACTTCATTATCCCTCAGCTATAAGAATATCAGGGCCAGTAAAATACACTTGGACATTTAGGTATGAATCGTACCATCAAAACAGTAAACAATATACACCTGTCAATAAAAATAGCAGAAACATATGCCAATCACTTTCAACAAAAGCTTGCTTGTCGTTTTCTAATGTACTATTAAGAAATTCTGGTTTTCAAAAAGAAAATTATTTAATAGTTGGAGACCATTATATTGAAAATTATACGACTCAACCTTACTTTGCATTGTTAAATGAAATAGTTAGCCTAAATGTACACAAAATTATTTCCGCTAAGTTGATAACTTATAAAGGGACCCGTTATAAAGTTCAAAACTATCTGAATATTATTAAGACTTTTGAAAAACGATTTTTTAAAATATTAAATATTCTGATCTATGATAACAATGAAGTATTTTTAGTGTGCTGTGAATATAAAATATTGAATTTTAATTTTCATTATAGTTCTTATGTTGTAGATCTGGCAACATTACTTAACGATTATATTATTTTAAATATAAACAATTTTACAAGTCCACCCATACATGTTAATACATTAATTGATGGAACAAAATTATTTAGGAATAAGTTTATTTGACGTTAAATACTTAATTATATATGTAAACAAATACTATTCACTGTTAAATGTACTTTCTGTGAAATTCTTTATGTTAAATAAATAAATGAACATTGAAAATTTTTTATTGCATGAATTTTGTTTACGAGTGTAGAGTATTTGTCACAGCAAAATGCTGTAAAAGTGAACTGTAGCGGATGTTACTTTCACAAACTTTCACAAATCGAGATGTAGAATTCAAAATAGAAATTGTATTTTTGACAGCAAAAACTATGACTTTTACAATTTGAGCAGTACAATCAAGAGCAAATTTTGTTGTATAAATAATGCTTTTGCTGTGAAATTTACAACACAATTTTTATTTTTAAAACAAATTCATCAAATGTACAATGATACATTTGTAATAATGACTGCAAATGATTTCGGTTCAAAAATGACGATGAATGCTGTAATTCTTACAGCATTTTTCAACACTTTTACAGCAGATTTTTTTGGGTGTAGTGCTTCGATAAATGAAAATGAGATCGAAGACTGGAGTTTAGCATCAACTATTGTATCTGACGAAAAAGTAAGATTAGCTATTAGTCATTTTGCACCCTATGAATCTCCAGAGCTTTATGGTGTCTTTCCTAAAATGATTCAAGAAGCCCCTGGCAACCTTCTGAGTTGGCTGAAGGTTATTTATAGGAGTTGTCTCGTTTTACGCCATTAGAATGAAAAAAAGTGAAAATTTCTTTTATTCCGAAAGCAGAAAAATCTAACCTTGTAACAGCAAATGCTTTTAGACCTAACCGTTTATCTTTTTTTATTGTAAAAACTATTGAAAGATAATTGGATTACCATTTGCGTGACAAAGCAGTGGCTTATGGAATATCTAATGATCAGCATGCATATATGAAGGAGAAATCAACGGAAACAGCTCTACATGATGCTGCGACTGGTACTGAAATTTTTTTTTTTTTTTTTTTTCCATAAAAAATTTACACTTGCTACCTTTATTGATATAGAAGGAGTAGTGTTTCACCGAGGCCGAGGCGAGGCGAGGTTCTAGTTGATCTCGGTCTCGCCTCGTTTTATAAATTTAAGTCTCGCCTCGCCTCGGCCTCGGACGAGGTCTTGCCATCACATGCATCGCCTCGCCTCGCCTCGCTCTCGGCCGAGGCACCTCGGTAAAAAAGCGAGGTTTTTATTAAAATAAATAAAAAATTATACATGTATCCAGGCTGACAGGCTCATCAAGCCTCAAGAAATAAAATAAAATATCTGTTTTTATTTTTGGTGAATTGGATGAGATATGGTGAATTTAATTCTTTTCTTATATGGGAAGGAGAGGCATTGCCTATTTTTCCAAACCAAACTAAGCTATGAACGTTTTACAAACTATAAGAAAGATATGTACCAAATCTTATTTATTTACGTCAAATAGATATTGAGATACGATAAAGTTAATTTGTTTCTTATATTGAAGGTATGGAACCGCTCATTTTATTAATTGAATCTTAGTTATGCCTCTACCTTTTATAAATATACCAAGTTTTATTAATCTGCATCAAGTAGTTGATAATATATGATGAATTCTGTTTTTCTGTTATGTGGGGGTGGCATCACCCATTTATCGTAAACTATATTACGGAGCATCCCAAATCTTAATAAACATATATGTATGTCAAATCTTTCGTCGGTCGGTTGAACGGTTTAGGAGTCCATTAGCAACGAACATACATATACTGAACTTTATTTATATACTAGCATTACCCTGTGCGTTTTGCTTCACCTTACCGGTTCTTAGAAAATCTGTTAGAATAAATCAATTTCAATGCAGTGCTGTCAATCATGCAGTTTTGCTTATAGCCATACATAGCCTTACATGCTTCCCTAATCGATCAATCGAAGCGAAGTCGCATAAAATCTGATGCAATCCAAGGATTTCTGTGCATTAGCGCTTGGACCAAATCTGAACTCGTAAGAAGCACATGCGGGTTAAAAATAAAACAAAGTAGTTTGCTCAAAATTAAATACTAAAATATTAGTTAAATATAGATTTTAATATAAAAATTACATTCATATTTTGAATCTGCATAAGGGTCTTACGAGTTCAGATTTGGTCAAAACGCGCCTCGCTCTTGGTTTCCAAAACGAGGCTAGGACGAGGCGAGGCCGAGGCGAGGTGCCGTGTGATCACGCCTCGCCTCGGTCAAGCGAGGAAAATTTATTTTTCCATCTCGCCTCGTTCTCGCCTCGGTCTCGCCTCGTTCTCGTAGTCAAAAACGAGGCTGCCTCGTAGCCTCGGTGAAACACTAAGAAGGAGCTTTCAACAATATTCTTCCTAGCGACATGGTAATGGCACTAAGCCGCATTGGCACAGAAGGGTGTGTTCAATTAACAGTTAAAAACATGCTACTGAACAGGACAATTTGGTTTAAGCTAGGAGGAAGTTCAGTCATTAGATCTGTATCAATAGGAACACCACAGGATTCTTGTTGTAGACGATTTGCTTCGAATCATTAGTCGACAAGGTGTCAAAGTGGTACTATAGTGTACGCTGATGATCTTCTTTTGCTTGTGTCTGGTAAACACCTTAATATTTTAAGTGATATTATATCCCAAGCCCTTAAAAACGATTCCATGTCATTTTCACGAAAGTGATTTCACGAATGGTTATTTTCACGAATGACCATTTTCACGAATGACCGTTTTCACGAATGGTCATTTTCACGAATGAACATTTTCACGACAGCGATTTCACGAATGGTAATTTTCACGAATGACCATTTTCACGAATGACCGTTTTCACGAATGGTCATTTTCACGAATAACCATTTTCACGATACGAAAATCTAAATGCTACTAGAGTTTAATTTAGGGAGGAACGTGAAGGCAGCTCCGAAGAAAAATGGCTAATGCTCCAAAAAAGAATAAGGACTGTAGTGGGTAGTTACTACACTTACAAAGAGCAAGATGAAATTTTGGACTATTTCCGGATGATTTCATACAATATTTAATGCTTTACAATAGAAAAATAAACCAATATTGTACTGTAAACAGTTATATGTATTTAATGTTGTACAACAGAAAAATAAACCAACAACTGATAAATAATTTTCGTGAACATAGTCGTTCGTGAGAATGGTCACTCGTGAAAATGACCATTCGTGAAACTGGTCATTCGTGAAAATTTTCATTCGTGAAAATGACCATTCGTGAAATTGCTTTCGTGAAAATGGCCGATAGCCCTTAAAAACATAAATTTATGTACCAAAAAATGTGGACCAAGCATTAAGCCCCAGAAAACGGATCTTTTCGTCTTCACAAATAAGCACAAAGTACCAAGTTTTAAGCTTCCAATTCTTAATGACAATTATTTGTTTCCTCAAGAGAGTGCTAAATACTTAGGCGTAATACTCGATAGGAAATTGTCTTGGAAACTAAGCATGTGTTGCATTTTATACATGTAAGAGGATGTTCAAAAATTTTGGGGCCTTAAGCTAAAATTAGTGATGTGGATGTATAAAGCCATCGTCAGACCAATTCTGACAAATGGAATTCTTGCATGGTGGAGGGCTTTAGACAAGCAAATTTATTTGGCACTCTTATCAAAAATTCAAAGAATGACAGGCATTGGAGCAGTAAATACTACTCCGTCTGCTGCCCTCGGCACTTTACTCCATTTAGAGCCTCTTGACATTTTCAGTAAAGGGACTGCAGCAAGAAGTGCTAGTAGACTGAGGGAATGTGGTTTTTGGAAATCCAAACCCTACGGCCATGGGAGTATTCTTGCTCAATTTCCTGGCTGTGGTATTCTTATGTTCTCAACCAACTTTCGAGTGAAAATACCTGAAAGAAAGGGCTGGGCTCCTATTTCGAATTCCAAAGAAATATACACTGACGGTTTGAAAATGGATTCTGGTACTGGGGCTGGAATTTTTTACTCTGAATTAAGCATTAGTGAATCTTTTTCTTTACCCTGTTACTGTAGCGTATTTCAAGCGGAAGTTTTAGCTGTCTGGAAGTCATACCAAAATACTAAATCAAAAATTTTTGAGCGTAGTCACAGTTTTGTTATATACGTCGAAAGCCAAGCAGCCATTAAAGCCCTTGGTCCTAATATAATCAAATCCCGTTTGATCCTAGATTGGAGGAAATCACTATGTCAAATAGGCGGGAAATGCAACTTAACCGTGTTTTGGGTTTTTGGGCATAGCGACTTCATTGGTAACGAAACTGCTAGAAAAGGCTCTAAGTCTGTCACAATATCTGAACCTTATATTATGAAACCACTAGCCTTAATTGAACCAAAATTGGTTCATAGTGTATAAATTGGGCTAATATGAGATGGTCTAACATGAACACATGTTGCACGTCAAGAGCATTCTAGCCTTATTATGATGCTAATAGAACGCGAAAAGTAGTCCCATTAGACAAACAAACCCTAAGAGTCTTTGTCTCTTTGTCGGTGTTATTATAGGACACTATTTTATAGGCAAACATGACTCAAGACTAGGGCTTTCTGATGAAGGGGATCTTTGTAGAAACTGTAAAGATCCTGACGTCGATAAGTCAGTCTAACATTATCTTTGTGAATGCTCAGCGCAGACAAAACGGCGTTTTAAGGTATTCGAATGCCACTTTTGAGCTTTTTCTACTAGAGAGTCGAAGAATGCCACTTCTTCGACTCTCTTGAAGAAATCGCTCAAAAGTGTCCAAAATGCTTTTTGAGGTTTATAAAAATTTCGATGTGGTTTGAATAAGTTGAAAACGAAGTTATAAACAGGGTATACAATGAGCCTGATTGCGGCCTAAGTTAAGATGACAATTGTCATCTCCCGTGCTAACCTAACTTAAACTAGTGTTCGATTAGTCGAACGTTGGCGCTTATCCCATATCATAGAATCCTATACAAATTAAATATATCGCGTTCTTTTTACATGTTTCTTTATTCAGATCTCAATTACAACTAACTTAAATGATACACTTGACATATGTGCAAATCCGCCAAATTTGGCCTTTTAGCTGGCCTCGTTTTTTTTTTTTTGAGTACATCGTTCAGCCATAGTTTTTCTTGAAGCTAAGGCTGTCTTGAATTAATATTCAAGGTTGTTCAATTAAAATTCAGATAGCTATTTTCTTATTTAACTTTGTATGTAACTTTTCATGTTTTTTTTTTTTTAAATTAAATGCAATTTTAACCATGTTTGAAGAGTCAAAAAAAAAAAATCGAAGCCATGATCGAGGTAAGATGACAATTTCGACTTTTTTTTATTTTTTTTTTTTTTGGAGCAGACTCTTCAAATATGGTTTTTCTCGAAGTTTAGACTATCTTTAATTAATATTCAAGGAGGAACAATTAAAATTCAAAGGGAGACATAGTTAAAATTAGATTTTAGTTAAAAACAACATGAAATGTTACATATAAAGTTAAATAAAAAAAATAGCTATCTGAATTTCAATTGAACAACCTTTATTATGAGTTCAAGATAGCCTTAGCTTCAAGAAAAACTATAGGTGAACGATGTACTCCAAAAAAAAAAAACGAGGCCAGCTAAAAGGCCAAATTTGGCGGACTTGCACATTTGTCAACTAGCTGACGCAAGTGAGCCCAACACATTAGCAGTTCAGCTTAACGCATGTTTATATGTAGGCTTGTACACATTTATGTAAGTAGGTGTTTGAGTGCCGGGCCTACTTATACATTATCTATATTAATTAATAATAATTTGGAATATTTGTGATTCGGCCATATTTAGAGATATATCTATCGGTCATTCATTATTTGGAGCGATAAATCTCGCTCTACTATGCTGGTATTTGACGTCGATAAGTTAGCTTGAAACTGATCAACACTACCAGCCTTTACGCCGGCGTTTACTGGACCGCTCAATTCATTTCTAGAACCCATATCTATAACGTCATTTTCAACTTCAGGAGTACTGAACTGAGGGGAATGTACTAACTCACGCAAATAGAATGTATTTCGTCGAATTATTCTCATTTTGTACTAGAAACGATCGGGGCAAAACTAATTTCGAAACTAACCAAGCTGGTTTCCATTTTCTTTCATGTCTATATACTATATTTTCTCCCTTTTTAAGCTTCAACTCTGCTCGAGGCCTCGTGCGACTGCTCTTCTGAACAATTTTCTTCTGCCGTTCATCCAAAATTTCATGCAAGCCCTGTGGTATTTTTGGTAAAAGATCTTCTTTAATGGGTAAATAAGTCCTTAACTTGTGACACATAAGCATCTCAGCTAGTGAAAATCATATTCCCGGGATCGATGTTGTCCTATACTCTAATAAAACAATTTTTAAATACCCTCTTTTACCATGACTTTCTTTAATATAAATTTCGATATATGCACAGCTTTCTCTGCCTCTCCATTTGATCTGGGGTATTTTGGGCATGTATAGACGAAATCGAAGTTTAACTCATCGCAATATTTTTTAAGCTCGGAAGAATTGGAAGGCTGGTTATCAGATACAACACGTTTCGGAGGTGCGAGTACTTTGTAAGCAATTTTTTTAGTTTCTCTTGCTGTTTTATTGACAATTGGAAACATTTCAATTTATTTGTAAGCCATATTCTCAATATCCCTAGCCATATATGTATGGCCAGTATAAAGTGGCCTTAGCCTTATTCAAAGTTTTAGTAGTACCCATGTGAGATTTATGAAGAAGCTTCAACATTTCCGGAACTATTGAAGGAGGAACGAAAACACGGTTGTCGAAAAAACCGAGATGATCCTCTTCATATATTTTGTCTTTAAATTGCCAGAAAGATTTTAAACTTTCTGGTAACTAGTGTTTAGTATTTGGCCAACCTTCCAAATATAATTTTGTCAGATCTTGTAAGTTTTTATCATTTTTTGTATCATTTTATCTCACGTGCTCTATTAAGGACTCTCTGAACATTTTGATGGTGTTCCTCCTTTGTTGGACACCCTCTTAACTCTTTTGATGTCGGAACTCTACCTGCCAAAACCCCTTTTTTAGATCAAATACCGAAAAATACTTTAAGCCTCGAATGGCGTCACAAAAATCTGCGAGAGTTGGGATAGTAAAGTGCTCGTCTTTTAAGTTCTTATTTAATGCACTTGGGTTCATACACAGTCGTAGAGAATTTGATTTTTCAACAACCACTAATTGATGTGACCACGATGCAGGCTCATTTAGTCCTGTGATAATAACCCGTTGCTCCATTTTATCCAAGGCTTTGTTTACATCCTGTGTTGTGCCTTTTGGTATTCTACGAGGAGGTTTACTAATAGGAACAGCACTTGGGTTGAGTTCTAGCTTGTATTTGTCTGGAAATCTACCATCACCGGAAAAAATATCTCTATTTTGACTAAGGAAATGGTCATTTTCATTTATTTCTTGAACCCTGCGAATTAAATCAAATTCTATGCATGTTCGTAAGCCCAACAACGGCAAAGCTTTACCCTCTACTACAATATAGCCCACATGGTTGCTAAAATTTGTATACGTTGTCTGACATTATCCACCGTTTTAATACGAGACCCTCCTTATCCTCAATTTTTGATGTACACAGTTTAATTTTCCCTTGAAAATTAATTTTACGCATTACCTCGAGAGTGGCCTTAGCACCGCTATCTAATTTAAATTCAATCAAGCTATTTTCTATAGCTTGTTTTTCATACCAGCTCCGACACTCACGTCTAGCATTTTGATTTAAAGACTCCACCTGGCTTATCGCACCAACATAAATAACCGACTCAATGTTATTTATTATTTTCGAATTACATATAACTGAGAAATGATTGTACTTTACGCAAGCCAAACGTTTTTTCTCAATTGCCGGACAATTACGCTGCTGATGCTGTCTACCACACTTATTACATACATTGCCTTTTTTCCGAGTGGCCCCATGCATCAGCTATCGGCAATGTCTGATAAATTTCAATAGCAATTTCTCCAGCACACAATAGGAACCTTGTAGCTTGAACTTCTTCTTTTTCACTCTTTGTTTTCGAGGCCACTACATAAATTTTCCACATATTGTGAAATTTTCTCCAGTTTTCTTTAATGTTGCCATCCAATAGCAACGGTCCTGGCTTTTGAAATTTCATGTTCGACATATTTTATCCAGCTTCTTTGGATTTTGATTTTTACTGAAAAAAAACTTTTATTATTTTTTTTACGTTCGCTTGGTTCGTTTAGTTAAACGACTGCGCCATGTTCTATTTACACGTTTCTTAATTCAGGTCTCAATTACAACTAACTTAAAGCCTCAACCACAATGACGACGTCACGACGGGAGGAGAGTGCAACGAGAATCGTTCAAAATGTCAAAATTACACGTCGTCATGCAATGGCGGTGTGACGGGATTAAATTTTTATTTAAATTTAATATTCTGCCGTACTAAGCGAATAAGACGCATCTCAAAAAAATTCATTTCGAGATAATTGATGTTTTGTTTATGTCAATTTGTTGAAATACCTGTAAAATTGAGATAGAGGAAATTTTCTTAGTAGATTTTTTGTATGATTGAACTAAGACGCCGACATTTCGAGTATTTCATTAGACGCGTAATTTCTTAAGCTATCCGATGCCATAAGAATCTCGGATATTTTTTTTTTGAGATACGTCTTTTTCGCTTAGTACGTAGTATTGCTCGTCAAAATTTTTCGGAAAATAAAATTTAATCGTTGTACCAAATAACATTAAAACTTTTACTTTTACTCTTTTATTTTTAATTTATCTTGTTGAATATGTTTATTTATTTTATTTATTGATTTTTTTTGAGTATCCTCAAGCTACAAGATAATACAGATATCTTGAATTTGACAAGCTTAAGGCACAGCTACGTAAAATGTAAGGTACATTTGATTGGTACATCTACTTATAATTAAAATACAAATAATGCAAGGCAAACAATTAAAATTTAACAAAAAATAAAATAAAGTAAGGGGTTTTGGGCAAGCTAATACTAAAACCAAAAACTAATATTTTAATGAGTTCCTACGGAGAAATGTTTAAAAATATAAAACTTGAATTATATAAATGAAAAAAGTCTTTTTACACAATTTTTAACTATTATTTTAGAAAAAGGCTTATTTGTGACAAAATTTTTTTAATAAAAACATTAAAAAGAATAAAATTTTTTTGTTTTCTTAAATTTTATTATGCCGACGTTTCGCAGTTTATTTTACTGTTAGCCCTGAGGAAGCAGTCAAATAAACTGCGAAACGTCGGCATAGTAAAATTTAAACTCAAAAAAAAAAAAATTTATTTTTTTTTAATTTTTAATTACAAAAAATTTTGTCACAAATAAGCCTTTTTCAAAATTAATAGTTAAAACTTGATTTCTTTTGCGTTACTTTAATTGTCGGTCCGATATTAAAAGCCGATCTTGATCGAGCAGAACGAGAGAGCTTGAGACGCGAATAAAGTAAGCTTTTCAGTAAGAATAATTTTATGCAACTGCAGTAAAGTTCGAATATTCAATAAATTATCAAAAGAGATACCGAAGATTTTTTTGGAATACGCAGATATTCGATCTGACCGCCTTAATCCATAAATATACCTTGCTATATTCTTAAAGATGACATTAACCCGGAGATGCCGAGCGTACTACATGTAGTACACCTATTATTTTCAGGTTTCTGCGTAACCTGTTCTTTAAATTATCTAACCAACTTATTGTGGTGCTACAAAACATAGCGGTCAACAAAACGTGCGTTGATAAGTTTTGTCTAGAGTAATTACTTGGATGTTTTTTTTTTTGGATCGGAGTTTTCAGTTTTGTGAAATTAGCAAAAGTGTGAAGACGAATGTGACGTGTCGCTTCATTTAATGAAGATTACCACACTACCAAATAATTTTTCTCGTAATTATACCCTACACCGTGGGTATATTCACTTTGTCTCTCCGTTTGTAACACATCGAAGGGGGCGTGGCAGGTATGGAAAAGTATATATATTCCTGATCAGCGTCACCACCTGAGTCGATTTAGCGATGTCCGTCTGTCTGTCTGTCTGTCTGTCTGTCTGTCTGGGTATCTGTTGAAATCAGTTTTACGGGAAAACTAAGAAAGCTAATTGAATGAAACTATCACACACAGGTCACTCTTCTTGCAGGCATCTTGTTATTGAAAATGGGCAAAATCGGTTGACAGACACGCCTACCGCCCATACTCTATGTATATTTACCCCGGCAAATTTTGAAAAAAGTTTCAGCGATTTTGATGAAACTTGGTGATTTGGTGCACATGTGAACCAAATTAGGATTAGGCTGGGTTTCAAGTTTCCAAAGGGTCGTACAGGGGCGTGGTACAGCCCTAAATTTTATCATTAATACTACCATATCTTGTAAGCCGTTCAAGATATTGCGATTAAATTTGGTAAACGGATACATATAAAATATATCTTGAATTGTAATAAAAGTGGGCGGAATCGAAAAAGTGGGCGTGGCACTTTTCAACTGTTAAAAATTTTGATTCCGTATATATCAAAATTCGCACAAACGATTTCCATAAAAATTTTGGAGATGATGCCGCTGAAAGCAGTCATCAATACAAGCTCATCTACTGGACCGAAAAAACTCGTTGAAGGGCGTGGCACAGCCCACAATATTTATAAACCTTTCAACTTTTTCCAATATATCCTATATGTATTTGTTCGACATTTTCAACCTCTTTCAACTTCCTTCATAAGTTTCTTTATTTTTTCGACTTTTTCATCAACTTTGAATTGTTTAAAAATTTTTCAACCTTTTCCAACCTCTCTCAACTTTTTTCAACATTTTGCATATATTTTCGACATTTTCCAACCTCTGCCAATCTTTCTAACATTTCACATTTTTTTCGACTTACTCAACCTCTTCAATGTCTTTTCAACATTTATTTAAAAGGTTATTTCAGTGCAGTGTAGGGTATGTGAGTTTCGGCCTAGCCGAAGATAACACCTGAACTTGTTTTTTTTTTTTTACTTAAGAGGACATGACACCTTCAAAAAAATTGCTCGCAAGTGTTTTAAAATGTGTATAGTTTTTATAAAAAACAAGATATCATTTTGAAACTTTACACATATATTTTGACACAAAACATTATTTTAAAACATTTTTTTTTATGAAATTTAGACCACTAGAATTTTTTGAAAAAAACACCAAAAAATCACGGCGGGCATGATTGCAGCTCACTGGAACATCTGAAAAAAAAAATAATAAAAGGTTTTAATCAGCATCAAAGCCGCCAGGGAATGAACTACAGGCAAAAATGTTGGTCCAAAAATAGCAAAATGACGTAATTTTTTTTTCGAAAATTGCCAATTTTTCGCGCCAAAATCGTGCCAAAAATCAAAAACTATAATACTGATCTTTCTGCTCGTAGTTCATTCCCTGTATTAATATGTACACAGAAACATATTAAAATTTCAGAAAGATCGGTCTAGTAGTTTTTTTTTTATCATGCCTGCCAACTCGAAAAACGCGGCTTCGAGAAAAACGCGTTTAAAAATTTTTAACTATAGATTTTCAAGTACTATAACTTTGACACCATGTTCCTCAGATGCTCGCTATATATTTTATAAGCCAAATTTGAGGTTTATATTATTAAAAACGTATTTGTCAATATTTTTAAACAAGAAAGTCAAAAAAAATGTTTGTAATTCTTGAAAATTTGAAGGAGTCATGTCTCCTTAAGTACATTAACATTGCTGAATAATAAACAATTTGAATTTAAAAAGATCACATACTACTCATATGTGCCGAGCGTACTTCACTTAGTACGGACTCAAAATCCAATTTAAAATAATTTTTTCTTCAGTTTTGTAAGTTATTCCGTCAGAACAAAAGAAATTTTGAAAAATTACAAAGGTTTTTGCATTAACGTGCCCTTCGGCATATCTGGGTTAATTTTTTGTCTGCAATGACTGTCACAGTTGGCGAACGATTCACAGCCATAAAGCAATGTTGGAATGAGGTAATTTTTTGATAATAATAAACGTATTGTGAATGGTGTGTAATACGTCGTAACTCATAGCACCCGCAGCATGTTATATACTAGAGATGAAACGGATATCCGGTAACTATCCAGAATCCGACCTATCCGGCGGCCTAAATACTATCCGGCTAGCTAGCTAGCGCCTATCCTGCCGAAAACCGGATTTGAAAAAAAAAATATTTTAGGTAACTAATTGCTTTATTTAGTTAGTATCACTTAAGAAATACAATCAGTAATCACAAGATAATTCTACAACTTAGAAAATGAATTAGTACTCATACTGCTCTAAAGGCAAATTATGGTGAATTTATACTTATTTCTCTGCATTAAGAAAAAAGTCTTTCGCTGTACACACTGAAGCAAAGAGCTGAAAGATAGATTTTGGCAAACTTTGTTAAATTTGGGTATTGTTTAGCATTAGTTGCCCACCAAGAATAAGGGTCACAATGTCATTTCTCGTCGTTAAATCTTTTTAGAATTATAAAAATACTTCAGATAACAAGACCATAAATAAAATAATAACCTCAAATGATCACGCACGTATTAGCACTGCAATCAATACAATATATCAATGAAAAAAACAAGTGTTAACTTCGTTTATCAACGAAAAGACCCTAATTGAACCGAGTCCACCTGATCGTTCGCGCATCGCCTACGCAAGCGGGGTTCGTGCGATGCACCAAACGGCAATGTTCCGCCGTATATTCGGCGGCCGAATATCCGGCAACCGGTATCCGGCTAAACTGCTATCCGTTTCATCTCTACTCAAGATCATATCTAACAGATAGAATGCAAACAATAAGTGTGGGAGATTTCATTTCTGATTTCCTGGTAGTACCTAAAGGCATTCCTCACGGGTCAGTGCTAGGGCCTTTGATTTTTATAATGTATGTCAACGATCTACCAAATGTCTTATGCGGATGACGTTCAGCTCTACTTAAATAGTGAACTCAAATGCCTTGATTCCTGCGTTGCTAAGCTCAACAAGGACTTAAATCGCATACAGATCTGGGCAGTGACAAATGATCTCTGTCTAAGTCTTATCAAAGGTTTTTGAATCGCTGATGTACAAGCTAATAAATAAATTTTTTCTTGAAAACGCCTTGCTCACCGACAGACAATCGGGGTTGAGGCCAAAACGTGGTTGTATAACAGCGTTATTAGACGTTAATGATGAAATCCGAAATAATTTTGATCGCAACGAAATTACTTTTCTGGTCCTGTTAGACCATTCAAAAGCATTCGACACAGTCGATCACAGAATCCTTTGCACTAAAATGTCTAAAATGTTCAATTTTTCGCTTAATGCAACTCGTTTGATGTACTCGTATCTTAATGATAGATCACAAGCAGTTAATATTGGTTGTGCTGTCTCGAGTTTTTTGCCTGTGGTGCGCGGAGTTCCCCAGGGCTCTATACTGGGACCACTTCTGTTCTCAGCATATATCAATGACTTGCCGAGTGTTTTACAAAACTGTAGTATTCATATGTATGCAGACGATGTACAACTTTACGTTAGCTGTTCCAAAAATGATCTTGAAAACTGTATCGTCAATTTGAACGAAGATTTAAGAAGAATCAACGATTGGGCAACTGCAAATGGCCTTTGCCTTAATCCAAATAAGTCAAAATGTTTAGTTGTTAGCAAAAAACTTAATAAAATGTCAACAATACCTAATATTATTCTAAATGGATTAAATATTGAAGTTGTAACCTCAGCAAAAAATCTTGGAATTACGTTCAACAGCTCGTTGGATTGGTCAAATCATGTTAATATTACGGTAGGAAAAATTTGCGGCATGTTACGAAACTTATGGGCTACACAATACTTTACTCCTATAAAAATTAGAATGCTGCTGGCCAAAACTTATCTTGTACCAACCATACTGTATGGTTGCGAAATTTTTGCATACTGTGATGCTGCAAGCAAACGCAAACTTAATGTAGCGTATAACAACATTGCTCGCTACGTCTTTGGACTAAAACGTAGTGATCATGTATCACATTATGCAAAATACATTTTTGGCTTAACTTTTGAAAATTTGTTAAATTTTAAAGCGCTGGGTACATTGCATAAAATAATCTTCACAAAGGAGCCAATATATTTATACAATAAACTTAAATTTTTAAAGTCTAGACGTGGAAATAATTTAATTCAACCGAAACATGCCAGCCTATCATCCGAAAGGCAGTTCTTTGTCAATTCCATACGTCTTTGGAACACACTACCATCCGACTTTCAGCGTATATGCAATGCAACAGAATTTAAATCTAAGCTATATAAATTTCTTTCTTCAGAGGAATTTGTGCTTTTTAGTTTTAATTTTACTCTTTTTGGTTTCCAAATTTATGTGCATAATTTAATTTCATTCATAATTTATTTATAGTTTTTGATTTTTTTTCATGTAAGTGTGATTTCATTACTCTAATTTTATTAATATTTTTAACAAACATACCCAATGTATGTCACTGCAGCTGGGCTGCAGACGAACTTTCAAATGTCTTCGATTCTTTTAAGATTTTGTTAAATGATGGTCACACATTATATTTGCTATTTTTGTTTTTCTTCTTTTTTCTTTTCTGTTTCATTTTTATTTTTTACCATCAGTCTACTATGATACTTACGTTAATACTTTTACACTATTTAATTTTAATTTTTAATATTTAATTTTTATTTTAATGTTACTATTTTATTTCATATACTTTGTACACATAGTTCACTTTGTAATTAGTGCTTGATTATAAGTTAATTCTTGTAAGTGCTAAATTTAAATAAACAATACAATACAATACAAATCTTAAAGTTTACTGATTTGCAAAAGGTCCCTTGACCATGATATTTTGCCAAAAATATTGGTTAACGGTTCTGAACTTGAGCTCGTATTTAATGCAAGAAATTTTGGTGTAATTATCAATAAAACTCTTACTTGGCACATACGGCAAGATGATTTTGGCTACTTTCCAGGATTTTGGGAATTCAGACGTAGTCTGCTTTAATGAAAATAAGATTGATTTCATCGAAACCAGTAGCATTGGATTTTACTTTCAAGAAGGCATGTAGTACTTCGCTGATCGACACATGAAAAAATAAAAGAGTGGTCGGAATGGTTTATAATTGTGTCATTATTGCTGCTGTTCCTGGCTAAAGGTGTAGATAAGTTTAGAAAATCAGCATTTAATCTATTGATATCCACTTCGGAAAAATCGACTGTTGTAAATGTGCCCCACCTCCCCCTATTATAGGCCGTGTAACACGGCCCATGTTGCGATCAGTGATGAGTTTCTTAATATTTTCATTGAACCATGATATTTCTACACTCTTAACTCTTTTAACCTTTGTTGGAACAAAATGCATGGAAAGAAAATTCTGTAAAAATTCATTGAATTTCCGACAATAGTTACAATTTTTCCCTGTAATGCCCAGATAGTAAGCGAAAAACTGTAATAATTGATTGTGATTGTCAATGAAAAATTACAGTGTTCACACTGTAAAATTTAGCATTTGCTCCGAACAAATTTTAAGAACGAAAATTGTTTTTTTTTTTATATTTTATTTAATTTTTTCTTATTTTATGTTTTATTGTACTTCCTAACCATACTTCTTAACATGGCATGAAACAGAGAACCAGCCTGGCAACATTCATATAATTATTTTCTTGTAACCATATATCTACATTTTATGTCGTAATTGTACAACACAGGTGACAAAAAAGTAATATCGAATCATAAGATAAATAATTTACTATGTGATACTTATTGAAGTTTACACAGTTTACTCTGTAATTTTTATTTGTCGATCATATAAAATTTTCTATAATTATTTAGTACTTTTTGCTAACTAAATTTTTTCCTGACCATATTGTATATTTTCCATTCTGAAACTGTAATAATAAAGTTGTAGACTGTAATGATTGCAGTTTGCGCATCAATTTGTACTGAGTATTTCATGAAATTAGAAATTACAGGATATTACTATTGAAGTTACCTGTTAAAATGATATTGTTATAAGTTAAAAGCAAGTTTTCTAAAATTAGTATAAAAGGTTCCAAGTCAACATTACGATTGGGTCTATAAGTACAGCCAATTAGAGCTTTGCCAGAGTTATCGAAAATTTCGAGAAATAAATACTCAATGCTGCTACCAAACGGTGACTTACAACATAGCTTACATTTAATTCCATTTCTTATAAAAATGGTAACTCCACCTGCATGACTTTCTCTATCTGCTCTGAAGAAGTTGTATCCATTGAGTTTAAACAGCGAGCCGTTGAAATCAGGGGAAAACCATGATTCAAATACAGAAACGATGTCTACGTTTGAAGCTTCAAGCAAATAACGAAACTCGTCAATTTTTTTAATGAGACTCTGCGCATTTATATAACAGACACTAAGTCCCTTACACCGTTTGTTCATGATACGAATCAACTCGAAGCAATAGTCCTTGGAAAAGTGTTGTTGGTTATGTGTCATTATTGGTTAAAACATGGTTAGGAACAGTATCGCAAATTCTTATACACTTATCCCTCGCTTTACACGCTACTCGTTTCGCACGTTTCGATCTTACACGGTTTTTAAAATCAAAATTTAAAAAAAATTATGTAGAAAATGACTCATTTTGACTGCACGCGAATTTATTTCTACTTAATTATTGATCTGGCAACACTTCAGACGTCCACATGATCCACTGTCATAATTTATACAATTTTTTTTTTATTTATATGAAATACAATATTTTTTTTTTCTATGAAATAGATTTTTTATAATTGTTTTTTTTTCTTTACTAATAAATTTAACTATTTTTATGTTTTCTATGATTTAAATTGTATTTTTATATTTTATTAAGTGTATGTATAGGGTGTTTTTTTAGAGGTTTGTTTTTCGAATAGAGATAAAACTGGCATTTTATGGTCAAATCTGGCAACTCTAATGTAATTTATGTTCAGTTTGGTTTGCCATTTCATCATGAACAGGTTGACAAAAGAACAACGCTTGCAAATCGTGCAAATTTATTTCGAAAATAATGGTTCAGTTCGCGAAGCTTACCGCAAGCTCCGTCCATTTTATGGTCGACATAATCGTCCATCAGAGCAATTAATTCGGTTAACCATGGGTCGTTTTCGCACTACGTTTACTCTATGTGATAATACGCATCCGCAGAGACGTCGAACAGTGCGCACCGAAGAAACAATTGCCG
Organism: Tricholauxania praeusta; assembly: GCA_949775025.1. NCBI lineage: Eukaryota > Metazoa > Arthropoda > Insecta > Diptera > Lauxaniidae > Tricholauxania > Tricholauxania praeusta. Next base: position 94,324,854 of record OX459029.1, on the reverse strand, counting down.
CTGTAGAGCAAAATGTTGAAGAGGACCCGAATGAATCGATTCGCCACCGTGCACAGCAATTGGAGCTTTGTCCATCAACTTTATGGAAGATTTTGCGCAAAGATCTTGGCTTGCGACCTTACAAGATCCAGCTTGTGCAAGAATTAAAGCCGCGAGACCATGCAATGCGTCGTGATTTTGGTGTATGGGTCGAAAATGAGATTGATCTCGATGCTGATTTTCATCGCAAAATTTTGTTCAGTGATGAGGCTCATTTTTGGTTGAATGGCTACGTCAACAAGCAAAATTGCCGCATTTGGAGTGAAGAGAATCAACATGAGACCCTTGAGACGCCATTACATCCACAAAAACTGACTGTTTGGTGTGCTCTATGGGCTGGTGGAGTCATTGGGCCATACTTCTTCCGAAATAATGCTGGAGAGTCAGTTACCGTTAATGGAGACCGGTATAGAGCCATGATAACCGATTATTTTGTTCCCGAATTGGATGGCATGAATGTGGATGAGTTGTGGTTCCAACAAGACGGCGCTACATGCCACACAGCGCACGTCACAATCAATTTATTGAAGGAAACATTCGATGAGCACATAATTTCGCGGAATGGACCTGACAATTGGCCACCAAGATCGTGTGATTTGACACCATTGGATTATTTTCTTTGGGGATATGTGAAGTCGCTCGTCTACGCCAACAAACCAGAAACGTTAGGGGACTTGGAAGCCAACATTCGTGGCGTTATTGCCGACATACGGCCCCATATGCTCGAAAAAGTGGTTCAAAATTGGACCTGTAGAATTGGCTTTATTCGAGCCAGCCGCGGCGGCCACATGCCCGAAATCATATTTAAACATTAATGGCATAAAATTATCCTTCCAATAAAGCCAAATTGATGGACATTAAAACGATTTTCTTGTGTTTTATTTCAATTCGAAGCCCTATACCTCTAAAAAAAACACCCTGTATTAGTCATATTTTGTGTTCAATAAATGTCTGAAAAAGCTTTTTTATATTCATTTTCGTTTTACACGGTTTTTCCATAAAAAATTATTTTTTCGAATTACACGGATTTGTCAGGAACGTATCTACCGTGTAAAACGAGGGACAGGTGTATTCAAATATAAAAAAGGATGAAAAAAACTCAAACTCACTATTAGCTTTGCCCAGTTACAAAAAGTTGAAATCCTTAATAACTTAAGTTTACATAAAGTCGTTCTCCAATAACTGCTGCTATGATTCATGATTGATGTTTTGATCATCACTACGAAAAAACTCATTACTCGTGTTCAATTCACAATCTAAATTAATTGAGAGAACGCGAGTGGCGGCTTCGTCGATGGTACGTTTGACATACACAAAACCACTGCGAGTAAATCCACAATGAAGTTGTTTCTGTTTTTTAGCTTAATAGCTTTTTTTAAAATCATGTGATTATCATGTGTCAAGCTCTCATAAATGTAGACAGGTGCGTCTGATTCCAAACCGACGTGTCGTAGCCGTAACCAATCTTTAGATGTACGCTTAAGTTCTGAAACCGAGTTTAGCAGTACATTTTTTTCATGTGGCATGATAATTTAATGATGATTGGCGCATCAGTATAATTCGAAAAATTTTTCGTCTTTTTAGTACGAAATGATCCTAATACTACAAGCGGGGGAGCATTAACTGCTTTGCATACCGTATCAAATAGCACAGGAGTCATTCCAGATGAAAACATCTAAAAAATGGAAATTTCGTTGCTGCACTACTTTGAATTTTGCTCAGACTTTGTTCTTTGTTATGGTTCCAAAGAAAGAAATCTAAGAGCATTTAATTTTCGGATGCATCAGTCCCCGCTTGGCCGAATTGAAGCATATGAAAAACGTAATTTTTAGGCTTCAATATTTTCAGCTGTAAAAGTTTTTCTGCTTAAAATATATCAACGTGAGATGGTATCTTAAAACAAAGATTATAAATTCACACAATCAGTACACGCGAAAATTACACGGTGCTGAAAATACATGTATTTTATTGATTTTTCGTGATTTTTAACTGGCTGCAGTGACACGACTATTGGATACAAACCATTAATATATCTCATAGATCAAGTACCCATATCGGGAAAAAAATAAAATTTACAATTAACTCCTTCGGCCTACTTTTTATACGGTAAATTGCGCTACTCTGAAAGTCAAGGTCATCATACACTTCCATTCCTTCTTTATCATCGGTCAACAGAAAAGACTCAGTGACGGACAACTTAAATTGCTTCTGGCAGATTGGCTTCCATTTTTAAAGTGGAGTTACAGACCACGCGTTGTCGCTTTATAGCGGCACACGCTTCTCTCAGAAAAAGTTCAAACCCTGCACTCGTATGGATTGAGTTACAGAGCACAACGCGTAGAAAGTCAAAAAGCGTATGACGCAAAAAGTTAGTAAGACTATTAAATTTCGGCGAACAAAGCTTACTGATGATGATTACGTAGCGGTCATCGAAACTAGTATAAGCTGCTGGTTTGCCCAAAACAAATGATTTGTTTCTTTTTATGCATTTTGCGCTGTAATTTTTGTTTGTGTTTTTTTCACACTAACAGTACTGAACAGAAGGCTCAGTAAAAAATAATTAAAATATTATGATCTGTTCTATAAACACAAACAAAAAAATTACCTTCGGTGAGCTTGCCGATTTTACATATTAGTACTTGCACCTTCGTTCGTATCAGAAACATGTTAAGTATTTCTCTTTGGACTTTATTATCAATAATCCTAAGTTTTCTTCTTTGAAATTTTTTGCTTAGTGATCCAAGATATTATTTTAGGATTTTCTTCGTTCTTTCATACAAAAAACTTTTATTTTCGCCTTTTGAAAAATAAAAGTCAAAAAAAACTCTTTGCATGTGACTGTTAAAAATATAAGTTAAAAAAAACTTTTAAAAAAAAACTTTTATTAATAAAAGTCAAAAAAACTTTTATTAATAAAAGTTTTTTTAAAAAGTTTTTTTTGACTTTTTGAAACATAAGTTAAAAAAAACTTTTACTTTTATTTTCGGATATAAAAGTTTTAAAGAAACTTTTACTTTAATTTCACAAAAATAAAAGTTTAAAGTTTACTTTTACCTAAAAAAAACTTTTATAAAAGTTTATTTCAAGCTCTGATTTTGCAACCAAGCAATGTAGTTCAATACAGAACAATTCAGGGTGTTTATCCAAAAAGGCCAGTACTATTTCTGTCCACGAATGTTGACTCGAAAATTTTGAATGGCGTTGTCGCGGAGATCAGCCACGCCCATCCCAAGCACAGCAGGCTGATCTACGTTAACAAATTTATTTTCTTCTCTGGGCCCTTTTTAAGAAGCTTTAGTCGCTTTTTCCAACACCGAACAGAGAGGAGTGGCAGTATTCGATCGTAATTTAAAGCAATGGTGACCTCCATAGTATCGTACTAGCGAGAAAGAATTCTGGTTCTTAGAGTCGTACACCAAGTCGTTCCCCAAGACTCAAATCATTTCCGGTTTTCATATTAGTAGCACCATCCGCTACACGATTACAGCGAACAGTGTAGTGGCACAAACTCCCTTTTCTGATAGCAAGAACTGAGATGATAAGATGTGAATTTGTATACTTCACTGTGAAAATATTTTAGTTTTCATTAAATAAAATATTTCGAATTGTTAATGAACAAATAGTTCCTCAAAAGGTTATGGACCCAGAAACCTAAAAATTTTATATTGAATCTAAAACGACAATTCAAAGGAGATTAAATAACATTTAAGCAAGAAAACTTCATACACATTCAAAATGAATTTTTTCTAGCATATTAAGCTATTGGTAAATAAAATCGATTGGCCAATATGGAAGAGAAAAATTCGGGACTTATTCGATTACCATGAAGGTGCATTGGAAGTAATTGATAGAAAATTCCCTAAGCCAGAAACTCCTCATGACGCAGCTGGAGACACAGAAAGAAAAATATACAAGGAAAAAAGTGATCTTTACAGGAAAGTGAACAGTAACGCTAAGTCTATGATTAACCAACTCTTTTTCGTAAAGGAAAGAAAAGAGCATTGATTTTACATAATATAGTAGTACCTTCCGATGCGAAATTTTACATAAATGAAAGCATAACAAAACGTTCTCGCTCCCTTCTTCAATGCGCTTTAAGATTAAAACACGAGGGGAAAATTTCTGCCGCATTTACTAAGCGCAGTTTTGTTTTTATTAAACGTTCTGAGAGAGAAAAAGGCTTGCTTATAAATGATGAAAACATGCTTTATGCTATTGTCAACGATCAAAATGTTGATACTATGATGATACTTCACTGTATACATGATGCTGCAAATAAGTATGTATATTTATTTTTTATCATTTTATTCTCTTTTTTAGCTCTAATTTTCTAAAATCTCCTATTTTAATTTTTTCTCTTTGCAAATTTTCATTTTATGTTACTTTTACATCTATAGTCAATTTTGTTCCATTTATGCTTGGAAGTTTGTTTTTGCATTGTTTCTGCTATGTAAATAACAATATTGTCTCTGATTTTTCTTTTGCTTTGTTATTACATTGTTTTTGTGATTTAAATTATTTTAAACCAGGGAAGGGCATTTAGTGCCTCAATTTACTCACATTGCTCTAACCGTTATTCGACGCACAACCAAGCGAAAAAAAATTCCCAGAATTTCAACGCTATCGAGGCACAAAATTCGCAGAATTTCAACGCTATCGAGGCACAAAATTCGCAGAATTTCAACGCTATTACAGCGTTGACTTGAATTCAAATGAAAACAAAAACAAAACACAAAGGCATAAATGACGGCGCCGCATTGTGTCTTGAGGAATGTAGCAATTGTTTTTGTTTGTAGTGTAATTTGTTTTTTTTTTGTGCTAATGGCAATTTTGGAAATGAAAGTAAAAAAAACTTTAAAATTTCGTTTGTTGTTGCTTGATGTTGTTGTTTTCCTCTTTTGTTATATTTTTGTGCCCACCGCTGTTTTAAACACAAATCGTAATGTGAGAGTTACCACGGTCGAGGAATTGGACTCTGAACTCGTTGTTATGTTGAGAGTGCTTAAAAAACAACACAATGGTGTATATATTCGCCATACTAATGCCCAGAGTTTGAATGCAAAGATTGATGAATTCAGATACTTATATGTGGGATACGGCATCGACATAGTTTGCGTTTCTGAAACCTGGTTCATTGCAGATGTTTTTGATAGTGTATACATGTTAGATAGTTATCATCTTTTTCGTTCAGATAGGACTGATCGCACGGGTGGTGGTGTAGCAATGTATGTACGAAAAGACTTAAGATGTAAACTACTGTGCAAGGCTGAGACAAACACTAGAATTTATCTTGTTAGAAATTTCAAACTGTAATTGTTCAGGAACTATCACGAGCTTAGGACTCATCACAGTATACTAAATATCATATGTACATACATACATTTGTTAGTTTGTAGTCACATTGCTCAATGTTAATTTTTTGCTACATGTTAAATTTTTTGTGAAACATAAGTTGCCGTTACTTATGTATGTAACTATCATATTTCTCTAATCTGGTGGTCAACGTGTGTTTGTGTGTCATACCGAGTTTGACTTGCTAAAATCGTATGATCTCTCTCACTTGGAGTACGATCGCTGCACGCAATACACGTTGGCCCGACCAGATAAGTATATAAAATAAAATTATATTTGTGTAATAATAGAAATAAAATTAATTGGAATCCATAAATTATTTCTCAGCTTAATCCTAATCATAAATTGGTCCTTCGGTAGCCGGAGTTATAATTGAATCGGGTAATTTAATCGTAATTAAAAAAGAAAAAGACAATTGAATGCATGTGCAACTGCAGTGCCGGTGTGAGTTTAAGACATTTTTTCATGAACAAAACCTCGTGTGAGGAATATATTTTGCAGTGTTCGGTCGGGAATTGGAAAATATTTCTTTTTAACATTTAAACCAATTTAATAATTCCTGCGCGGGTGAATCTCTTGAAACTATAGACTTGTTTTATAATTACTCAAGAAGCTTCAGTTCGTTCGAGCAAACATTTCACCTTGGTTTTGTTTTTTAAATCATTACTTGAACATTCGGTTTGTCTAAATCAAAATGAATGCACTTAAGCAAAAGCGCGGTAATGCGAAATCGTGTTTAACACGTGCGGTAGAGTTTCTAGCATCTATTGAAAATTCGACCACTATTGAAATGTTAGAAATTCGGTTGAGCAGAGTTATTGATGCTTGGGGTGAGTTTTATACACTTCATTGCGAATGCTTAAAGCACGTCGACGACGGTGAAGTGCAAGAATATGAAAACGATTTTGCGACATATGAATCCAAATATTGTGAGGCACATTCGGGTCTCACAAAGGCCATACGCGAAAGACAAAATTCTGAAGAGCCCAAACATACCTCTGATGTGTCAATGTTGGAACGTCTTGCTACTCAGCAAGCCACGTTTTTAGAAAATTTAGAATCCTCGACAAGCGCGTCTTCGAAAATCAAGCTCCCTCCAATAGTAATCCCTCAATTCTCTGGAAATTATAAAGATTGGCCTTCCTTTCGCGATTTATTTTTGAGTTCGGTTGATGGTAAGCGAAACCTTTCCGCAACGCATAAATTTCAATATTTAAAATCATTTTTAAGTGGGACTGCAGCTGACCTCATTCAACATATAAAAGTTTCAGAGGCTAATTATTATGAAGCTTGGGACAGGCTTGAAAAACGTTACGACCGTGGTAACTTAATTGTGCAATCGTTCGTGCAAACATTTCTAACACTTCCGTCTATAGGTAGTTCGAATGCGCAAACACTTAGAAAAATAACAGACGGTGCAGATGAAGTGATTCGTGGCTTAAGTGCGTTGGACAAAAACAGTCGTGATCCGTGGCTCATTTATATTTTGCTTAACAAACTTGACAATGATACTAATCATGCATGGGCAGAACATATAGGTTCCCGGGAAGATAAATCGATATCCGATCTAATTAAATTTCTAGAGCAGAGGTGTGATGCTTTGGAATCATGCCAAACCCTGCATCGGTTGAACTCGTCGCGCGGAAAACAATCAAATCAAATTCGGGCCCATTTAGTAAAAGCCACAGAAAAAATCTTACGCTGCCCAATGTGCAAAAGTGATCATAATTTATCGCAGTGCCCTCAGTTTATTGCATTAGACATTGCATCGCGTAGAAATTTTACAAAAACACAATCTGTTTGTTTTAATTGCTTACGGTCAGGTCATTCTTCAAATAACTGTCGTTCCTCGTTTCGTTGTCGTGTGTGTAAAAGTCGTCACCATTCCCTTGTTCACCAAGATGATTCAAGAACTAATACTTCGTCGATAATTTCATCTACACCTATAAATATTGCTTCGCAACAACCTCATTGTCTTGAGGCCCCTTCTACTTCTACTGCATCTACCCCATTGGTTAACAACCACTCGCTTGAGTTTGGCATACGAAAACAAACTATCTTACCAACTATTCTGGCTAAAATTCAAGATAATCGGGGACAGCTAATTGATTGTCGTGTTCTTCTTGATACGGGGTCTCAATCTTCGTTTGTTACCGAATCGCTCGTTCAAAGGCTTGGGCTTCAGAGAAGTCATGCTAGAGTTCCTGTGTTGGGATTATCTTCAAAAGAAGCAGGCTATACCAAAGGGTATGTGTCAATAAATCTGTTCTCTCGCTATAACACTACAAATTTACCGGTCGATGCGTTTGTTTTAAGTAAATTGACGTCACATTTACCATCAAGATCTTTTGATGCGTCGACTTGGGATCACATTCAGATGTTAAATCTAGCAGACCCTTATTTTAACGTTTCCAGTGCTATAGATATCCTACTCGGAGCTGACACGGTTTGGTCTATTTTGAAAGCAGATCAAATTATCGGACCCCAAGGTAGACCAATAGCTCAAAATACAACTTTCGGTTGGGTCATTTCAGGAGCGTTGTGTGAATCGAAAGGTCACGGCTTAGAATTATCTTCATTTCACACAGCTGTCGACGTTGACACTCTTCTGCAGAGGTTTTGGGAGCTTGAAGAAGTTTCTCCTCATGCAACTCGCGACCTTGTTAACGATCCTGCTGAAGAACATTTTCAAAAAACATTTACTCGTGCTTCTGATGGAAGGTATATAGTTGCTTTACCATTCAAAACCTTGACACCCAAGTTCGCAGATACCTTGCAGTCGGCAAGCTGGCGATTACATTCGATGGAGCGTCGGTTTCAAAATAATCCTGAATTACACCAACAATACTCTAAATTCATGCAAGAGTATCTCGAACTTGGCCACATGACACTCATACCTCAAGACGAAATATTTAAACATTCTTCTCATCAGTTTTACCTGCCTCATCATGCCGTGGTCAAACTAGGAAATTCCACGACAAAACTGCGTGTTGTGTTTGATGGCTCGGCAAAGGATTCTAACGGGCAATCGTTAAATAACAATTTATTAATCGGTCCGCCCATACAACGCGATCTCATCGGCGTGTGTTTGCGTTTTCGACAACATCGGTTTGTTTTTACCGCGGATATTGTCAAAATGTTCCGTCAAATATTGGTTCGCGATAAGGACACTGATTTTCAGCGTATCGTTTGGCGGCAAAGCTCTAGTCATCAAATTCAACACTTCAGGCTTCGAACTGTAACATATGGGACGTCTTCGGCTCCGTTTTTATCAGTTCGTGTACTACAACAGATTGCAGAAGATTACCAATACAAATACCCAAACGCGGCTAAAATTCTTCTAAGCGACGTTTATGTTGACGACATTATGACAGGAACAAACTCTATCGAAACTTTATTAGAGCTGCAATCCGAGTTGATCGCGTTGTTATCGGAAGCTGGCATTCAACTTCGCAAATGGAGTTCCAACTGTTGGACCCTACTCGCTCATCAAAAGCCTGAAGATTGTGAGTTTTCTTTCGTCGACCCTGAACGCTCACAGGCTCTCATCAAGGTGTTAGGAATGTTCTGGAATCCTGCTAGCGACGTATTTTCATATCGTGTAACTCTACCCAAGCCTGATCTCTCAGCGACAAGAAGAACCGTACTTTCCGAAATAGCACGTATTTTTGATCCACTCGGATTCCTTGCTCCGTCCGTCATCCTGTTTAAAATTATGTTTCAAAGGCTCTGGTCTTCTGAGTTAAATCTTGGGTGGGACGATCTCCTCCCTTTTGAACTTTCGGAACAATGGTGTAATTATCGCAGACAACTCACAGCCTTTGAAAACATCCGGGTTCCGCGGAATGTGTTTTCATCCGAAGAACATATTGAATTACACGGGTTCTCAGATGCCTCGTCACTCGCTTACGCTGCTGTCGTTTATGCCCGTTCAACATCTACCGCCGGTGATGTTATTACCACAATAGTCGCGGCAAAAACTAAGGTGGCCCCTTTAAAATCTGTGTCCATTCCTCGTCTCGAACTCTGTGGTGCGTTGTTGTTGTCCAGGTTATTGACACTGGTTAAATCGTCGGTAAGTGCCAAAATCGTCAGAACCGTCGCATGGTGTGACTCCGAAATCGTGCTGCATTGGCTCTCGTCTCCGCCTCGTCGCTGGGCAACCTTTGTTGCAAATCGAACCGCTGCCATTTTGGAGACTATGCCTAGATATTCGTGGCGATACGTGCCATCTGACTCAAACCCCGCTGACTGTGCTTCGCGTGGGGTACTACCCTCAAATCTATCTAATCATAGTCAATGGTGGGCCGGCCCACCATGGTTACGATTGCCAGAGGAACATTGGCCCAAATCGAGATTTTCATCTAATATTTCGGAAAGTGAATCGGTTAAACGCGAGGAGAAAATAGCTCCAAGGCATGCGTTGGTCTCGTCGGTTGATAGTCATATTTTTCACGCTATAATCAAATCATGTTCGTCATGGTATCGCTTACAAAGAGTGGTTGCATATATAAAAAGATATGTTTCCAATCTGAGACCCAAAACCAATATTCGAGCTAGTCACGGCTTAAAATTTGCTGAAATTCAAAACTCCAGAAACGCTATTTTAAAATTTGTTCAATCTAACTTCTTTCAAAATGATATTCAGCACCTGCGTACTACAAATCAACTTTCATCGAAATCAAAACTTTTGAGGTACTCAGCATTCTTGGACAGCGCTGGATTACTTCGTGTCGGTGGACGTATTAAACATTCAAGCGTGTCATTCAACATAAAGCATCCCATCATTCTCCCGAAAAATAACTCTATTTCATCCCTAATAATTACAGATATTCATCAGCGCTATCTACACGCGGGTGTGTCTGAAACATTTGCCTTTGTACGACAAGAGTTTTGGATAATGGGCAGCAGAAATCTTATTCGAAAAATAATCCACAGTTGTAAACCGTGCTTCATGCAGCGCAAGCTTACTAGCCAGCAATTAATGGGTGACCTTCCGAATCATCGTGTCAAACCATGCCGCCCATTTACTAATACTGGTTGTGATTATGCTGGTCCCTTGATGGTAAAATTATCTCGCTGCCGCAAGGCTAAGACATCCAAGGCCTACATTGCCCTCTTTGTCTGCATGTCAACGAAGGCTATCCATCTGGAGCTGGTGAGTGATCTCACCACCGATGCCTTTCTTGCAGCTCTACGTAGATTTGTTTCTCGGCGCGGCAAATGTTCTAATATCTACAGCGACAACGGGACAAATTTTCAAGGAGCTCGTCGGTGCTTAACCGAGATGCACAAGCTGACTTTGAAGCAAGCCCACAATGACGTCATCGCTTCCACGCTTGCCAAAGATGGCATTGCGTGGCACTTCATTCCCCCCTCAGCGCCCCACTTTGGTGGAATTTGGGAGGCGGGCGTTAAATCAGTAAAATTACATTTGCGTCGCGTTATAGGCACCTCAATTTTAACCTTTGAGGACTTATATACTATACTAACTCAAGTAGAAGCCATACTAAATTCTCGTCCTTTGTGTTCTATATCTGATTGTGATTTGAATCCACTAACTCCAGCTCACTTTCTTGTAGGAGAACCATTGACTGCTGTTCCTGAGCCAAGTCACCTAGACACTCAACTCAACCGTCTATCACACTGGAACCATATTCAGAGCATGATCCAAGGGTTTTGGAAGAGATGGCACATGGAGTACTTAACAACTTTGCAGGAGCGACCTAAATGGCAAAAGGGTTGCACCAATCTGAAACCTGGCGACTTAGTAGTAATAAAGGAGCCCAACCTTCCGCCGACAAAGTGGATATTGGGTCGAATCGAATCTGTAAATCCTGGTTCAGATGAACATGTACGAGTTGCTACAGTTAGAACAGCAGTAGGGACATTCGTCCGACCTATTTCCAAATTGGCATTACTACCAGTGTCCTGAAACTCGTTCCAGGGGGGGCGGTATGTTCAGGAACTATCACGAGCTTAGGACTCATCACAGTATACTAAATATCATATGTACATACATACATTTGTTAGTTTGTAGTCACATTGCTCAATGTTAATTTTTTGCTACATGTTAAATTTTTTGTGAAACATAAGTTGCCGTTACTTATGTATGTAACTATCATATTTCTCTAATCTGGTGGTCAACGTGTGTTTGTGTGTCATACCGAGTTTGACTTGCTAAAATCGTATGATCTCTCTCACTTGGAGTACGATCGCTGCACGCAATACACGTTGGCCCGACCAGATAAGTATATAAAATAAAATTATATTTGTGTAATAATAGAAATAAAATTAATTGGAATCCATAAATTATTTCTCAGCTTAATCCTAATCAGTAATAGAAAATTAATGTTGTGTGTTATCTATCGCCCTAACAAGTCTATAGTTCTTGATCCGTTTTACACTGTGCTAGAAGAAACGAGTTGTACACTACCCGATATGGTAATTTGTGGGGATATAAACTGTAATCTCTTGAATAGTGTAGAATCAGGTCCTATGCTTAACACCTTAAAATCGATTCACTTGTTACCTGTTAACACAACAAACCCAACTCATTTTCACAAAATTGAGTCATGTAGCTTAATTGATGTTTGCTTTGTCAGCGAAACTAATAAAGTACTGACATATAGTCAACTCTCGGCTCCCTGCTTTTCGAAGCATTACTTACTTTTTGTCACGTATGACTTTAATAAAGCTGTAAGTCCACAGGAACCGATTAGTTTTTGCGACTTTAATAACATTGATTGGCATGTGCTGCAAAACGACATTATCATCAGGGATTGGAATAGAATTTACACAATGGCTCATATAGATGATCAGGTACAACTCTTTCAACAAAATATGCTTGATTTATATAATAGGCATGTTCCACTTAAAACTAAAACTAGCACAATAGATGTACCTATTTGGCTAACGAAAAATATAAAGTGTCTCATGAATAGTCGTGATTCAGCATACAAAAAAATTGAAAAAATTCAAAATCCCTCAGTTTTTAAATGAGTTTAAACATATAAGAAATTCAGTTACTCTAAAAATAAGACAGGCAAAAGCTCATTTTTACAAAGCAAAGCTCAGCAATTTGGAACCTGGGCAGAATGTGTGGAATTTCTTGAAAAAGGTTGGTATTGGTAAAGGGATCGTTCAAGTATTACGTAACGCAATTTGTAAAACGATACGATGCGGTACAGGGGCGGGAGGAGGTGTCGAACAACGGGTGTTTTGAAATTAGGTGTGCATAATGAAACTGTTTCTAGATTAGCTACAGCAATAAATATTATATTTATTATATAAGTAAATAACAGCGCATTACTTTCAAAGATCTTCAAGAATTGCGTTACGTAATACTTGAACGCTCCCAAACAACCAGTCCCACTTTCTGTGAATATTGATTATGATGCTTTGAATGATAAATTTCTTTCGGGAATGAACTCTGCAAATTGCTCGGAACCACTGCCTGATGTACTAAATGCAGACATTAGTAATAATGAGGTTGAGAATCTTTTATTATTTAAAGGGTTGAGTGATAACGATGTCTTCTTTTTTATCCATTAAGTCGAATGCAATGGGACTGGACTTATTATTTCAATCACTTCGTTATACTCTCATACGGTGCGGTCGTGTTTTAAGTGATTTCCGTTGTTTTTTAAATCTGAATTCAAGTTCTTTCTATATTATTTATTTTTTTCATATGCTATGCCATGTGAACAAGGGGGTTCAAACCGTCAAATTATTCATCAAATTGTTTGTCAAATAAATTGACAGCTCAGCGTACACATGATCAAATTTTTCGTCAAATTTCAGTTTTCTTCCGACCACCGAAGGGAAAACATCGTGATGGCGGACAAATTATTATGTTTATGAAAGTAGATATGTTGATGAAATAGGAATTTAATTTTCCATAACTTAATACTTAATGTCATTTTCAAGACCATAATAACAATCCGTCATTTTTATGTCCACCATACCAATTAAACAAAGAGATAATATTGTACATACAAACTAAAACGTTTCCAATAATCGAAATAATTATAACTTAATTGGTTCCGTCGTTGCTTAAGTATAAAATTTATTTTAATTAAAATTTACATCCTCTGATATTGTCAACATCGACTCCTCTAGCGATATTTAAAAAAAACATACAATAAAAACACCCTTCTAATATGTAAAATAAATAAGAGCCGCATAGCATTTCATCATCCGCACGATGTGCACTCGTTGAAATCTTTTTTCAAGTGACAAAAATGTACTAGCACATTTGACGAGCGTACACACCATCAAACAACTCATCAAATTGTTTGTCAAACAAGCAGAAAAACAAAATTCTTTGTTTTCCTTCAAACAATTTGACCAACAATTTGATGAGCGTTCACATCTTCAAATTCTCATCAAACCCCATATATTTTTTTGTTGGTCAAATTGTTTGACAAACAATTTGATGAGTTGTTTGATCATGTGTACGCCCCTAATGTGGACTAAAGGCAAAAAGTATATATACTTATTATATATAATTATATATACTTTTTGATCTCTCTCTTCCATTATATATACTTTTTGCATATTGAAGCCCCACTAATTGCAGTATGTTGTCTTCTCCCACTTCGTTTTTGTTGGCATCATCACCACATTCGTCGTTTGCTGAGAATATTTCTTCAACAATTAAAATGCATCAAACAATGCACTCACATAAATCTTCTTTTGCTATTTATTATCAAAATGCAGGTGGGTTAAGAATAAAAACAACTTGAAATGTTGCATGAATATGACATCGTTACTGTAGCAGAAGAGCTAAACAGAACTGGGACGAGCGATTTTTCTTCTGTTTTTCCTATAAGTTTGTAGTGAGTACAAAATTGATACTAGAAAATTTATCGCAGAGAAACAGAAAAAATTCTAGTTTGTGGTGCGATTTGACACTGATGATAAGTCGCACGTCCCAGTTCTGTTTAGCTCTAGGGTCTTGGCTTCACGAGCTGTTGAGCTTTTCGACAATTATTATTGCGTTTATCGTGCTGATCGTTGCCCGATAGCATCGGAGCTTGAACGAGGAGATGGAGTATTGATAACAGTGAGAGCTGACCTGCGCAGTAAGATAATTCAATTACCATCTGATGACAACAATGTTGAACAACTTTGTGTAGAAGTTTCTTTCTCTAATATCTACTATTATCAAACGAGCTAAAATTGTATATTTCTATATTTATATATTTATTTATATATGGCTGAAGTTTATTTCGAAAACGGCTGCAGCGATTTTGTTAAAACTTCGGGATTTCGTTCATATGTGAACAAAATTAAGATTGGACTAGGTTTAAAGTTTTTCAAGTTTCTAACAAGGGCGTGGCACAGCCCTAAATTTTAATTTTTATTTCGTGATAACTCGCAAACCATTCAAGGTATTGCAACGAAATTTGGTAGACGGATGCATATCATAAATATCTTAAACGCTATCAAAAGTGAGCGGAATCGGAATAGTGGGCGTGGCATATTTCAATAATAGAAAACTTTGATTCGATATTACTCGAAAACAGCACCGAGGATTTTCATAAAAATTTTAGAGTTAATACCGCTGAATGAGGTCATTATAACAAGCTATGCCACTATACTGGCAAAACTCGTTAAAAGGCGTGGCACAGCCTACAATATTTATAAACGTTATAATAAGAGAACTAACAACTTAATCGTTATGAAATTTTACATGTTAAATATACTGGCTATTGGGTATCTTGTAACAAAAAGTGAGCGAAACGGCACCTGTGGGCGTGGCACCTTCCATACAAGCGAAAACAATTAAAAGCTACATTTATTGTTCCATGAGAGTAATATTTTTTAAATTTGGTATAGAGATGTCGGTTACTATAATCTTTGAAACTAAATGGATTTCGATGGGATTGCATCAGTGGGCGTGGCACCTCTTATACAAGCAAAAAATGTTTAAGGCTACATTTAGTGTGCTCTTGAAGTCAAATTGTTTAAATTTGGTGTGAAGGTGTCGGTTACCATAAGCTTTGACATTAAATGAAAATCGACGAGATTGCATCAGTGGGTGTGGCACCTCCCATATAAGCAAAACACTTTAAATGTTATATTTAGTGTGCTATCGGAGTAATATTCTTTAAATTTTGTGAAGAGGTGTCGGTTAGTATAAGCTTTGAAATTACATGAATTTTGATGGGATTTCATTAGTGGGCGTGGCACCTCCCATACAAACTTATAACGTTGATGTCATATTTAGCAAACTAAAGGAGTGATCCTAATAAAATTTGGTCTCAATATATTCAGCCTCATTCAACGAGTTTTTCAACGTCTTTCAACTGCTTCATTATTTTTCAACCTCTTTAAACTTTTCTCAACGATTTTCTACATTTTTCAAATATTTTCAGCGCTTTCAATATTTGATTGACTTTTTCAACCTCTTTCAACTTTTCCATATTTTTTTGAGTTATTCAACCTTTTTCAACTGTTTCAACATTTTTCAACTTTTTCAATATTTTTCAACCTTTTCAACTTTTTTCAACACGTTCCATATTGTTTGGTCTTTTTCAACCACATTCAAGTTTTTTCGGCTTTTCAACCTCATTCATCTTTTTCCGAGACTTTCAACTTTTTTCGAGCTTTTCAATCTCTTTCAACGTTTTCATCATTTTAATATACTATCGAGTTTATCAAACTTTTTCACCTGCTTCAACCTCTCTGTTTTTCAACATTTTTCATATATAATCTACTTCTTTCAAATTTTTTTTTTCAATCATATTCAATATTTTTTAAATATTTCCGACATCTCATTCAATTGCATTACATTTTTTCGACTTTTTCAACCTGAAATCGAAAAACCGAACTTTGGTCGGTCTCCTGGTACTATACTCTTTATTTGTTATTGTTTCTTATATTCCGCCAAACAGTGCAATAATTACACTGAACAACACTTAAATAATATAAATATTATGGTAGTCCATTAATATAAACCAACATTGCATAATATAATGGGATTTTGATGAAAATATTTAAATTTAAATTCCGATTTTGAATAATTAGTAACAAGTTTATTTTTGTCAAATGATTTTCAACAACTAAACAGTTCTAAAAATGATATTAGTAGAATTTATACATTTAGTTTTTGTTTCATCTGATTTGAAAGCATCATGTGAAGAAAGTTTATCTCCTGTCTGTAATAATAGTGTTCATTTTAAAATTTTGATAGAAATTCTGATTAAGAAAACATATTTGTTTTTGATTATTCCAAAGTCAATTTCGATGCAATTAATATATTTCTACGTTCCATTGATTGGTTAATCTTAAATTCAATTACTGAACCCCTATAACATATTAATTTCAAAGATACAGTTTGCAATTGACAGTTTTATTCCTAAAAAGAAACCAATATCCAGAAATAAGCCACCATGGTTTAACTTAAGACATTCAAACTTAAAAACTGTTAAAAATAAAGCATTAAAAAAATTTAAGAAAAGAAATTGTGAAGCTGACCGCTTGTATTTTGTGAGGCTACACAATAAATTTAATTTTTTACATACTTTTTTGTACAACCAATATTTCTTTAAAATTGAAACTAAGTTGAAATCAAATCCAACTACTTATGTTATGGCAATACATAAACTCGAAACGTAATATAAATGGCTTTCCAATTTGTATGAAATACAGTGGCGACAAGAGTAGTAATAGTTTTTATAGCGTAGCAGGCGCTAAAACCGGAGTTTTTTTTTGTTGTTTTCAGTGCATTAAACTCATGCAATTGTTGAAGGTGAAGAACAAAGCTAATGCCGTTGTATGAAAAAGAAAAAATAAAAGCAGAGTTAAAGGATAGGTTTTTGTTATGTGTACTGGTTGTAAGGAGCCTCGCACCTACCGGTTGCATGGGCCTCGCACTACGTAAGGCTGGCTCTGCCCTCTCGAAATATCTGTTATTATAAAATTTTACATAAGCGAACCACATGTACAAATCACTATTAAAAAAAGAGAATTTCGTTGGACGTGTTTTTATTATTTTTGAGACTATAGTGAAAAATACCTTTAAGAGGGTTTTTTTTTGTATTTTTGTGGGTGTGGCAAGTATTTTAGGATTTTGGAACCATGATTTTCGTAATCAGCGGCACAAAGACCACATATATAGAGAAAATAAAATTAGTCTCTAGTCGTTAATCATCTTTGACACCCACAACTACGTATTCAATAGTCTTGAGCGACCTCTAGAATGTACTTAAAGTTATGAAAACAGGCATACTAATTTCGGAAGACATACAGAACAATATATATACTAAAATAAGAACAATTTTTATAAACTTTCATTGTGTCTGAATCACTGTAACGTACAAGTCACCTCTTGGTTGGATCCCTTCGAACCGTCCTAACGCCTATCAGTAAAAATAAATTGAAAAAATGAGTACAGAAAATTGTTTGGAATAAAATGGTCTACAAAAAGCGTCAAGAGTATTTTTTAATTAAATCAATAGAAGAAAGTTATAGTCCTCAAATTATATTTTACCCGAATATTTTAGTCGTTTTTTAATTATAACTTTTTCATTTTCAATTTTACTATAAAAAGTATGTCAATCAATATTGTAGAGAATTCAATTTTCTACGCAAAAAGTTTAAAATAAATTTTGTGAGACATACGGCTGTCAAGATATCATGGAAAAATTATTTACATCTATTTTTTAAATTGGCTGCCAAATGGGGGGCTTTCAATCCCGAAAACTGAGATTTATATCCAGTCTGACCCCCTCTACACAACACAAAAAAAAATTTTGTCCTATCCAAAATGCAAGATCAATGTAACATTTCAATGGACTAACACAGATTTCTCAAAAGCGTTTGATAAAATCGATTCTTACTAAAACTAAAGAAATTTGGTTTATCTGATCATCTATTAATTTTTTTTAGAAGTTTTTCAATTGAACGTAAATTATTGCTCCAAATTGGTTCAGTATTCTCAGAAGTTGAGGTGAGTGCATTTTCCGGGAAACCTCAAGGAAAACATTGTGGTCCACTTCTTTTTCTCATTTTTATTAATGATTTACCTTTGAGCTTTTTCTAAATGTTTAATTTTTGCGGATGACGTGTAAATATACATACATAAAAATATCAGTAATTGCTATAAGCTCCAAATGATTGGTGTCGAAATAACTTGTCTTTAAATATTAACAAATGTTGTGTTGTAACACATTCTAAATGCTCAACACCATTACATTTTGATTATGCTTTAAATAATTGCATATTAATTAAAAAACAAGAGAAGAAAGACTTGGGTATAATTTTTGATTCTGAATTAAAATTTTCAAGACCTTTTGATCTTATTATTTCTAAGTGTTACTTCATGTTGGGTTTTATTAAAAGAAATGCAAGAAATTTCAAAGATCCTTTGACTATTAAAGCTGTTTATATTTCACTTGCAAGGAGCCATTTAGATTACTGCTCCATTATTTGGAATCCCTATTATAATGAGCATATTAATCGATTTGAAAAACACGAGAAAATTTTACTAGATATGCTATATATAAAATGCAGTGGCCAGAGAGTCTTCCTTCTTATGATGCTAGACGTAAGCCTCTTGGTTTGCAATCTTTGAAAGATAGAAGAACATATTTTTCCATTATGTTGGTATTCAATGTTCTTACCAATATATTGAATTGCGTTGAATTATCTACTTTATTTAGATTATATAATCCCCCCAGAGATTTAAGAACAAACTGTTTATTCGTTGAAGACTTCCATAGTTTTTATATTGTAATATTATTACTAAAATTATTTAAGTGTCTGTAAGATTTATAATTCGTAGACTAAAATAAATAAATAAATATTTGTAGGTTTTCTGTAAATTGCAAAGGATATTTCGTTATTTGCCATTTTAGTGATCATTAAATCCAGAAAAGGTAATTTTTTCTCGTTCTCTATTTCACATGTATGTACTTAAATTTAATTGTAGAATATTTTGAATTTAAAATAGTTAAAATATTACTAGCTATATTTTGCTGCACCACTGCAATAATGACACCCACATATCTGAACCATACTCTTGGAAGATTACCTTCTAATTTTAATTTAAATTTACAAATGAAGAGAAAAATTGTTTTGCTAAAAAGGGTGATAGCGAATTTCCCATCGCTTTTATGGTTGACTTATAATGTTCATTTACTTTAAAAGCGCGTTTTAACTTTAAAGGCAGGAAAAGGTGGTTTTAAATATTTAAAAGCAAGTTTTAAAGTGATATTTCGTATGAAATATTGTGATAAATTATTTTTGATAAAAAAAGTCACAATACGAAACAAAAAGTGGCATAATTCTTTTCAACATTATAAAACAAGTGAAAAGTATATTTCCTGACCAAAGGATGCCTATAGACTTAAATATTTTATGATGTTACCAGTATCAGGAAAAAATTATGTAAAGAGAGCTACGAAAATGTAATTTTCCCCACGTGACTAGTACGGTACCAAATAATATGATTAGTTCTATATGGTGGAAAACTTGCCAAACGTACCAGCTTAAAACTGTTTATGCTCCGATCTTGTTAAAATTTTGGTTAATTGTAGTTTTAATAGAGATCAATTAACTTCCGGAAGGATTTTGCACCAACGTTATTAGTTTCCAAAATACTGAAGTTTAACATTGGTAATTTTTGTCATTTTTCTACGAACGTCTTGTTTTGAAAATTCAGTACTAGGATTTTATTTGTAAATTAGGAATTCTCTTTCGTTTTGTACGTTGACGAGTACAGACGTGTTTTCGGGTGTAGTCGTTCGCGTTTGTCTTAGCGTTAGAGCCTTTTCTCATGCTTTTTTCAAAGCGGTGAATCGTAATCAGTACATAACTGAATTTGATATTGACCTGGCGTTATAAACCATTGAGTTTCAGCCAATTTAGTTTTAGTTAGTTTATAGTCAAAAAAAAAAAATAAATTAGGAATTATAATGAGTGATTCCATTAGAATGGTCCATTACACTAGTTTACAAATTTGGGGTTCGTCTTGAGATCTGGGGTCGAATCGCCGCTTCCGTGAACGAATCGGCAATCGTATGAAAATAAATTACGTGATGCGTTAATCGAATGAACGGATGGAATTATGGCACACGATAGCTGACTGAACGTAATTTATGAAGTTTGTAAAAGATTTTGCAATAAATTTTATAATTGAATTTGAAATTAAAACGTCAAAATACATATGTAAACAAAATAGAATTATTTGAATTTATTATTAATTTTATTGCAATAATTTGAGTGTAAAAATGGATTCTTCGGTATTTTTTTATTTGAGTTCATCTGAGGAAAGTGATGAAGGTGAAAGGATAGTGCGGAAGTAGTTAAGGGATAAAAGCAATCCTCTTGCATTGTCGAACAAAGCGTAAGACCAATTTAAATTGTTATTATCAGTCTCAATTGAATACAATCGTTTTTGTAGGTTTGTGAAACGGTTCCGCCTTAACAAGGAAGCTTTTCAGTTCGTACTTTGCTATTCTCTTGCGAATGTGTGCATCTGCCAGATGCATGGCCATCGACTTTATAAATAAATTTCTTTTGCTTTGACTTACCGTAGTCTAAGTGGGGTTGGTTAGATCATACACTGTAAAAGCAGCAAGGGCAGCTACATCCAACATATTGAAGAAAAGCGTAACTGGCCAACGATATGATTTTCGCTTGCATGTGTATGCACGATTCATTTGGTCGAATGTGTCGACACCGCCCTTGTTTTTATTATAGTTCATTATGACCTGAGGTTTTTTTGTTACGCTATGTACTGCTTGATCAGCATGTCGAGTGGATAAAAGCAAAACGTTTTTTTTTTTTGTGTTAGAGACATAACTGACAAGGCACATGCACTCCGAAAAGGCAAAAAACGACGAAAATGGTTCTCTGCATTTTGCTAATGCTGAGTCGACGAACTGTTTCGGTAGCTCAGGTTTGTTGGAACGGATAGTATCTACAAGATTTGTACTTTTTGCTCATACAGTGCGACCTCGGTCAACGCAACTAATAAAAACCAAGCCAGTTGCAATAACCGAGGTAGTTGCAATGACTGAGTCAAAAAATCTTAAGTAATTCAATTAAAAACAACGTTCATTCATCAAAAAGAAATCATTCATTTAAGCCATTAAGCTAAATTTTACACACAAATTAATAACGTGTTACAATATTTTGAAAAAGTTTGCATCTTCAGATTTGATTTCCGGTTGTGAAAGAACCACCTCAACTTCATATGCGTCTGAACCTTTGTTTTCTTCAGTATTAAATTCATTTTTATTTGCCATGTAAACTGTTAACATAGTTTTCTAGTTCTTAAATGACCTAGGAGTTTTTGACTTCACAATTACCAGTAGATTAACTTTATGTGATCCGGATACATTTGTGCACGTAAAATTTTTGCTCAGTAAAAACAGCATTTTCACGAGCAAATTGGGTTTTTTCGATTTTATTATGTGTTTATGGCTGGAAGCACTAGTAGATGATTTAAATTGCCGAATTTTGTTAAAGAAAAACATTTTATTTACTAAAAAACAGAAAGAATTATAATTAATACAATTTATGAAAATTATTTATTCAGTTTCAGAAATATCTGAGTATTCAGAAGAATCTCCGTTTAAATTATCATTTATTTGTGCATCATTTATTTCGTTGCACAGTTTGTAGTCATAAGAAAGATATGTGAGCTTTCCAGCACGCTCTGTGGTAAGTCGATTTCGCTTCTTATTGTGAATCCATCCAAATTTACTAAAAGATCTTTCAACAGCCGCTGATGTTGTTGGCGCCGATAATATGCGAATGGCGACTTCAGTCAGTTCACTTATTGGAGCATATGTTTTCCACCATAATGACGAATTCATTTTTTCGGCCGCTTTCCATATGAAATGGCGTCCCCAAAGTCCTTCATGAGTTTGATATTTTCCGAAATCTATCATTACATCGCATTCTTTTAATCTCATATTTATGGCTGTATCATGTAGAAATTCATTTGCGTCCATAGACTCGGTTGCAGACAAATCGCATCCTTGTGAGTTTGGATCAAGCTTTCTTGCTTTTAGGCGAATTGGCTTTAATGCAAAGTGTTTGCGTTCTGATAATTTTTTTTCAGAGCAATTTTCTCACTTTGACTAAATACCTCTGATTGCTCAATTTTGTTATTAAGTTCACGTTCACACACTAGCGATCATGTTCGTCAGTCAAAAATTCATCAGTCAAAAAAAAAATATGGCCGCTGACTGACACTCAACCACAAAAATGTGTGTGGTTGACTGACGAAAAAGAACTGTCATACACGCAAACAAGCAAAATTTGAGCAAAACTGACGAATGCTAGTGTGTACCGCCTTTTATGAAAAAGAAAGAGCTTTTTGACAAACGATTTCTTAAGTTGTTTATCTTGCTGGTTCTCATTTCTTTGTGATGTCTTCTCTTTCTTACTAACCATTTTACCATCCAATCGCACGAGAAATAGAATTTGGTAGTGTCAGTGACAAGACTTTGACGTTTCTGGTCAAATTAGCTCTGTGTCGTATATTATTTTTTGACACCATCGCTGTCGTCCCAACTCTATTTGGACATTATGTTCGAAATGACCTTTTTATTTTTGCTAATCAATATTAAAAATTAGTATTAACTTACAAAATTTTAATTCGATAATTTTAATTATATAATTAATTACTCTTTTTGCTTATTGTTTAGCTAATTATTCATTTATTTCTTGAAGCTTTATTTATTTTTAAAGTTCATATTCTCCATTTTTTATTATTTTTTTTTTTATCGATTATCACTTATTTTATATATATTTATAATGCTATACTTCTCTATTTTCTATTGCTACTTATCTACTATTCTTTTACTACTCCTTAGCTTTTATCTTTTGCAACCTTTTAATATTCTCAATTTATTTTCTATGTTTGAAGCAGTTTCCTGTAGTTGCCTGTGTGTCGAACAGTTTTAATCCTTCTTATTGTGCTAATGAAAACTATAAGGCCCTGATTAATATTTTATGTAATCAGTACAATGGATTTAATGTATTGCACTTTAATGCCAGGAGCTTAAATGGGCTGAAGTTTGATTATGCTAGGTACATTTTCGAAAACTCTCCTGCCGATGTAGTATGTGTGACTGAAACATGGTTTAAAAGTGATGTTGATGATTCTAGATATAACTTTGAAGGGTTTAATTTATTTCGTAGTGACCGTAGTGGCAGTAGAAGGGGTGGCGGTGTGGCAATCTTTTGTAAATCTAATCTTAATGTTAAATTTGTTAGTAAGGGAAATGATACATGTGAGTTCATTAATATTGAAATTTTTGACAATTCCACTAAAATACTAATATTGTGTGTATACAACCCCCAAAGATGCCACAGTCTAGAGCCATTTTTTACTGATTTTTCCAGTAGACTTGTTGATTATGACTTTAACATAGTAAGTGGTGACTTTAATGTAAACTTTTATAATAATAATAATAGAGTTTAGCTACTACAGCTATTATAGCCTTCTTAGCTATTTAGCATTGAAGCTTTATACCAAGTAAAAAGCTTATTCAATAAAAAATGGAATAGAAAAAATTATCATGCACATTAATTTGTTATTTATTTTATAATTTTTTCTTAGCTTTATCGCACTTTCTCAACATACCCACTCACACCATGTAAAAATAGACATATAGATATTAAAATAATTATATGTATAAATTTACGTGGTCCAAGGCATAAATGTTAGAAAAAATTTACCCAGCATGCTGTGGGGCTCGGACAACACAAACAAAAAAATCCACACCACCATTAAGCTACAAATTTAGCTACAGTTAGTTTTCAGTCTAAGCTTGAGTTGACCTTTTGACAAGCGAATGTTACAAACTTCGCAATTATTAATAAGAGTTGTCATGCGATTAAAAGGAGCTGTAGCCATATAATTAGTTCTACTAACCGGTTGGTAAAATAACTGATAAGAGTTACGAGTACTCCTCCGATTACTATTGAAATGTATAGAGTTAAGAAGCTCTGGTGCAGCAAGAGACCCAGTTACAAGTTGATGCAGATAAAGTATATCCGCAATATTTCTACGCGAGCTCAAAGACTGCATATGTAATAACTTTAAACGATCCTCATAAGGAGGAAGGTTTAAAGGGTCAATCCAATTTAAGCCATTGAGAGCAAAACGAATAAAATTTTTTGGAATTCTTTCAATTCTATTTATATGAATATTATAAAATGGTGACCATACTTGGCTGGCGTACTCTAAGTGAGGGCGCACTATTGTATTATATAAAGTCACCGTTACTAAAGGGCTATTAAATTCTTTTGCCCACCTCTTAATAAAGCCAAGCAGAGATGAGGATTTTTTACAAATTTGATTAATATGCTCATTAAAAGTCAACTTAGTATCAAAATGTATACCTAGGTCTTTGACTACATCGACACGACAAATATTTTTATCTTTTAATTTATAATCAAATTCCACAATAGTTTTCTTCCTGGTAAAAATCATAGCTTGGCATTTATCAGGATTAAGATGTAAGTTATTCTTATTTCAAGTCAGACTGAAGTGGAATAGTGTCACCAACCTCCTTTACGTTCCTGTAAATTTTCATGTCATCTGCATATACTAACAGATGGGAGCTTTTAATAACATGTGTAACGTCATTAATTGCTAAAATGAACAGGAGCGGCCCCAGGTGGCTTCCTTGTGGAACACCTGAAGTCGCGCTAAATGGGGAGGAAAACACTCTCCTAAATTTTATTTGATACGAGCGATCAGATAAATAAGATTCAATCCAGCTGACAAAACTTAAGGGAAATCCAAGCTTCTTTAACTTAAACAAAATCAAATTATGTGGTAATTTGTCAAATGCTTTACTGAAGTCAGTGTAGATGCAGTCAACTTGCCCACCAGAGTCTAAAGAGCTTAATGCAAAAGAAGTGAAATCAAGGAGGTTAGAAACTGTAGATCTGCCATTAACAAAACCATGCTGACGAGTTGTTATGACTTCACCACAGCACACCTTAACCTGATCGTATATAATATGTTCAAAAATTTTCGGTATTGATGATAACTTAGCCACGGGCCTGTAGTTTGAAACATCATTTTTACACCCTTTCTTGAAAATGGGGCTAATGTATGCATTTTTCCAAAACTTAGGAAAATAGCTTTCTAGAATTGATCTATTAAATAAAATACTGAGGGGTTGACTCAGCACAGAGCTGCAGTTTACTAAAACTGTCGCAGGAATACCATCCGGCCCGGAGTTGAAGTCATCATCAACAGATGAAATATATTTCTCTATGAGGTCAGGAGAGAAAGATATCTCATTAACCGAAACTAAAGGGTCGTTATCCATATATTCAAAATAGTTGATTTCAGGGCTAAATAAATCCGTAGAAAACGATTCATTAAACAAATTAGCAAACAACCCGGCTATAACTTGTGGGTCGCTAGTGAGCCCATCAACTGTTTTAAACTCAGATGGAAACCAGTCAGATTTTTTTTTAGAATTAATAAAACCCCAAAAATATTTGGGGTCATGAAGAATATTCAGCCTTATTTTATTCAAATATTCAGAATAAACCAAAGCTGACATATCTTTAAATTCAAGAAACAGTCGCTGATAAGCAACAAGGTCATTACGGTCCTGGCTACAAACGTATTTATTCCATGCCCTATTACGGCCATTGCGAAATTTTTTCAAATCCTTTGTATACCAGGGGTACGAGGAATTATTGACGTACTTTTTTGTATATGGAACCGACAATGCTATGGCAGAAAAAAGTTCACCATAGAAAAATTTAATGCAATCATCAAATGTATTGTTATTAAAAAAAATGAGTAAGTCGTCTAATTTATTTCTTAAGTTTTCATTCAATTTTAAAAAGTCAGCTTTCTTAAAATTGAATTCGTAAATATTAATGGATGAACATGCATTAGTCAAATTTTCATTGTCAGATTGGTACACAATACTCAAAGGTGGATGATAGGAATCTACCGTAGACAGAGCATGGATAGCATTTCTTACAATAACATTGCTACTATTTGTAGCCAAGACTAAGTCAAGTTGTCGTCCATGGCAATTAGTTATACAACTTACTTGTTGTAAATTTGAAAGTATTTCGTCAACAAAAATTTGTTGTTGTCGAGTTTTTGGACAAGATGCATAAAAATATGTACCATCGTCCGAAGGAGTCCATTTTAGGTCAGGCAGATCAAAGTCACCTAACAACAAAATGTCGTCATAAGTGTCTAGTTCATTAATAATATTGTAGCGAAATTTGGTTTATGCTAGAAGACTCTTGAAATAAATACCAACGAAAAGAAACTAAACGATATTAGCACCATCTAGCGCAAAATGCTAAAAATAATAAACCAAACAGACGCTGCAGTAAACAATAAAAAGTCAACAACCGAGAGAATTTATCGCCGTCGTACAACGTACAACGCCATCTAACATCTAGCATAATAGCTAGCTCAACGTCAGTGCGTGGTGAATTGTGGATAGTAGTAGAATGCACGCTACAAAGTAGCACTGGTGGGTTGTAGATAATGGTAGAATATACGCCACTTAGAAGGTACTGGATTATTCGAGAGAGTGATGACTGCAGTATAAAAAGGGTTGTCATCTGAGCTGAACGAACAGTTGGGTTAGAACAGCGAAGCAATAAGCAATAAAGTGAATACAGTGTGATCCATAGTAGAGCAAAACAGTTTTCTATACAGTGTTAAATTAATATTAGAATTTGAACGTTAATAAAATAAACCATTTTATAACTAAATAAGTTTGTGTGTTTTTAATTGTTACACAATCCAGTGATTGAACTCAGAAAAGTGTGAGAGATCGAAATTATCGTCAAAGAGACAGAAATTTCGTAACAATTGGTGTCAGAAGTGGGATTGTGTAAAAAGAATTAACAATAAATTAAAAAAAAAAAATAAATAAAAATGGTTAAGTTTGACGAACTAAAAGTGGATCAACTGAAGAAGGAGTTGCAGCAGCTGAGTCTGCAATCTACTGGCGGAAAGGTGGAGTTACAGAAACGCTTACGGCAGGATCTTGAGGCTCAAGGTTTAAACCTAGAAGAGCATGAATTTTATAGTGATGTATCAGAATCAGCAGCGAAAGTGGAAGAAACTTCTGGACCAGCGGCAAGTGGTGAAGTTGTAGATATGTCAAAGTTCGAGAAAATGTTAATGGCGATGACAAGCAATATCCAGGCCGTTCGGGAAGAAATATGTCAAAATGCACTGCAAATAGACGAAAAGTTATGTCAAAATGCACTGCAAATAGACGAAAAGTTAAGCCAAAATGCACTGCAAATAGACGAAAAGTTAAGTCAAAATGCACTGCAAATAGACCAAAAGTTAAGTCGGAACGCGACGCAGATCCACGAGGCTGTTCGAACGGAGGTTGCCAAAATGGTAGATGGCCTCGATGCAAAAGTGACTGAATTACGAGATGACGTTGAATCGTTCAAGGAAGAAGTTCAAAATAATCTTGAAAAAGTTCAAAATAATTTTGAGGACGTTAATAAAAGGATTCAACAGTTGGAAATAAGTGAACCAACCACTCAAGTTATCAGAGAAATCAGCGCAGAGAAGCTTAAGGCACCCTCATTCGATGGAACAACGCCATTCAGTGTTTTCAAGCTCCAGTTTGAAACAACATCTGGTCACAACCGTTGGGATAACGAAAGCGCAGCTGCAGCGCTAATTGTGGCATTAAAAGGCGCAGCTGCAGAAGTATTGCAAACGGTTCCAGTGGCGGAGCAGAAAAATTACAAGGCGGTGATGGATGCCTTACAGCGAAAATATGGCACTGACCACATGAAGCAGATTCACAGATTGGAGTTAAAAAGTCGTATCCAGAAATCTGGTGAGTCCTTGCAGGAGTATGCTGCGAATATTGAGCGATTGGCACACCTTTCCTATCCTGACGAGTTAAGTGTCGTAGCTGAAAAATTCAAAATAGAGGCGTTTATTGACGGCATACGTGACTCAGAAACAAAACGCGAGACAATGAGGAGCCCGAAGATGACATTTAATGAAACAGTAACGGTTGCCCTCACGCAGGAGACGATTGCGTTGACATGCCGCCCATCACTGAAAACTCGTCGGATGGAGGTGGAGGCTGAAAAGGAAAATTCATCGTTCGCCAGCGGTAGCTTCAGCGGAAAATGCTACAATTGTGGTAAGCAGGGACACATGGCACGTGACTGCAAATCACGTCGTAAACGATCTGCATCACGCTCACCAAAAAGAAGAGTTGGAAATAGGGTGAACGATGGCGAAAATGTTAGCGATCAGCAGTCGTTAAACTAAAGAGAGTCAGTACAGCGGGGCGTGAGCTGACTCTTACAGATGATTGCCCCATAGTCTTGGTTTCGAAGCTCTGCCGAAATTCCAACAGCCTTACCATCGGTGGAAAAATCAACGGAAGACCATGTGAGCTTACTTTGGATACAGGCGCATCGCATTCAATTGTGAGGAAAGACTTACTTGATAGACGACGAGTAACGCCATTAAATGGGATCCAATTGATAACAGCGACAGGAGAAATTGCGCAAATAGTAGGAAAAGTTACAGCGAGTATTCTTATCGGCAACAAAACTGTGGAACATGATTTTATTGTTGCAAACATCACCGATGAGGTTATCATTGGCGTGGACTTCATGATTCGACACGGGTTCACTTTGGATCTTAAAAAAAAAACGTTAAGGTATGCCAATGTAGAGTTACCTTTAGACATTGGCTGTGGACAAAAATTAACAATTGCAAGAGTCTACATAAGTGAGCGCTGTCGAATCGAACCCAACACCGAAGAAATTATTTGGGCCACAACAAATGAAGACTGTGGGACAAGCCATCTGTGGGTAGTGGAAGCAGATAAGAAAAATTTTAAGAAAGACCTGATTATTGGAAAGACCCTAGTAAACACAAGAATAGACAGAAAAATACCGGTGCGAATTTTGAATCCAACAAATAAGCCGAAATGGATGCAAAAAGGTGAACTTATAGCGCAATGTGAGAAAGTTACGGCTGTGATAAATTGTGAAAATAACCAGCAGAACACACAAGGCCCAACTTTAACGAAATCGTCGGCCATGGAAGTATTGACGAAAGAATGGACGAAGGAGTTGTCTGCCCAGAACAAAAATAAAGCAAAAAAGTTTCTGCAAAAACATTGGCGGATATTTGCGTCCAAAGGAGAAAATAATGGCCGAACATCAGTTGTCAAACATCGTATTGATACAGGTGATTTTCAGCCGATTCGTCAACCTCCAAGGAGGCTAGCACTCGCTAAGAGAGAAGAAGTGACGGGCCTTATAGAAGATATGGCGCGAGAAAATGTCATTGCACCATCAGAAAGCCCATGGAGTTCACCGGTCGTACTTGTGAAGAAAAAGGATGGAAGTATGCGATTCTGTGTGGATTACAGAAAACTGAATGACGTCACCAAAAAAGACAGCTACCCGTTACCCAGAATCGATGATACACTGGATACGTTATCTGGAGCAACATGGTTTTCCACCCTGGACTTACAAAGTGGATATTGGCAGGTGGAAATAGATGAAAAAGACAAAGAGAAAACTGCCTTTAGTATTGGGAATGGTCTATGGCAGTTCAACGTCATGCCGTTTGGTCTTTGTAACGCTCCAGCTAAGTTTGAACGGTTAATGGAACGAGTTCTCAAAGGACTACATTGGAAGACTTGTCTAGTGTATCTCGATGACATAATCATCATGGGTAAAGATTTTGATGACCACTTGAAAAATCTGGAGGAAGTGTTTGAGCGCTTGGAGACAGCTGGACTAAAATTAAGTGCGAAAAAGTGCTCACTTTTCCAGCGTGAAGTCAAATATCTGGGGCACAAGGTTACGTCAGAAGGAATACACACAGATGAAGATAAAATAAAAGCTGTGAAAAATTGGCCACGACCATCTAATCTTCATGAGTTGCGAAGTTTTCTGGGTCTATGCACTTATTACAGACGCTTTGTTCCTGGTTTCGCAAATGTTGCAGGCAGTCTACATGAGCTGACACAGAAAAATCGAAAATTCGAATGGAGTGGGGCACAGGAAACTGCATTCCAAAAGCTGAAAGAATTACTGTCTACAGCGCCAATACTCGCGTACCCAATACCCGGCAAAGAATTTGTATTGGACACCGATGCGAGTGGCCATGGTATTGGAGGAGTTTTGTCCCAAATCATCAATGGACAAGAAAAAGTCGTCGCATATTTCAGCAAAATTCTGTCGAAACCTGAGCGGAATTATTGCGTAACTCGGAGAGAGTTACTGGCAGTAATGGAATGCGTGAAACACTTCCATAAGTACTTATATGGACAGCACTTTCTCCTGAGGACAGACCATGCGGCATTAAGGTGGCTACTTCAATTCAAGGATCCTGAAGGTCAAATCGCACGGTGGATAGAACGTTTGCAGAGCTATGATTTCACCATAGAGCATCGCAAAGGAAGCCAGCATGGAAATGCGGATGCACTTTCCCGTCGTCCATGTAAAATTGAATGCGGTCATTGTTCGCGAACAGAAAATAAAGCTGGAACAATTGATGTGCGCCTTTTGAACGTTTTGCCTGAAGAAAAGTGGACAAAAGAGGAGGTAAAACGGGACCAGCGCAATGATACAGATTTGGCAATTATAATTAAGTTTAAGGAGCTGGGTAGGAAACCGGCGTGGCAAGAAATTTCAAATGAAAGCCAAATCTGTAAAGCATACTGGGCGCAATGGCAAAGCTTGGAGTTGCATGATGGTTGTCTCTACCGAATCTGGGAAAGCGAGGATGGTAAAACTCGCTCAAAACTGCTGGTTATTCCAAAGGCCAAATTTAAGGAAATAATCGAGGATTATCACAATGGATCGAGTGGTGGACATCTGGGCATAACGAAAACCACAGAGAAAATAAAGAAACGGTTTTATTGGGTAGGATGCCAAGAATCAGTCGCTGACTGGATCCGCCGTTGTGACCAATGTGCAATTGCTAAAGGACCAAGGCAACGCACTCGGGGAAAAATGCATCAGTATAACGTTGGAGCTCCCTTTGAGAGGATAGCCATGGATATAGCGGGACCTTTTCCAATCAGCAATGCAGGAAATAAATACATCCTTGTGGTAATTGATTATTTCAGTAAGTGGCCAGAAGTATATCCCATTCCCAATCAA
Source organism: Tricholauxania praeusta (assembly GCA_949775025.1). Lineage (NCBI taxonomy): Eukaryota > Metazoa > Arthropoda > Insecta > Diptera > Lauxaniidae > Tricholauxania > Tricholauxania praeusta. The sequence continues at coordinate 94,293,321 of OX459029.1, read as the reverse complement.
GAAGCAAAAACAGTGGCAGACATTTTCATCAAAAATTGGATTTGCCGATATGGAGCTCCACTTGAGTTGCATTCCGACCAAGGACGAAATTTTGAGTCGACACTTTTTAAGGAGGTTTGTGACATGCTTGGAATACAGAAGACACGCACCACAGCTTTGCATCCTCAGTCCGATGGCATGGTCGAAAGGTTCAACCGTACTCTAGAGGAACATTTAAAAAATGTTGTCGATAAAGGACAAAAAGATTGGGATGAGCATCTACCAATGTTTCTGATGGCTTATCGGTCGGCAATACACGATACCACTACAGTTACGCCAGCAAAAGCCATTTTTGGTACGGACTTAAGGCTTCCAGCAGATTTGAAGTACGGAGTAAGCGTTGTCCCAGAAACGACCCATGCTGACGATTACATGTCGCGGAAAAGAGAAGAATTAGCAGATATACACGAGCTTATTAGAAGACGTACTCAATTGGCTAGCGACAAGATGAAAGCTCGGTATGACCTGCGAGCAAATACTGAAGGGTTCAAAGAAGGTGAACTAGTGCTGCTACATAAACCACAGCGAAAACGAGGCTTGTCTCCTAAATTACAGACTCATTGGGAGGGACCTTACCGGATCGTCACAAGGATTAATGATATTGTGTATCGAATCCAAAAATACCCCGGGAACAAAAGTAAATTAAAGGTAGTCCACATCGAAAGGCTGGCACCTTATACTAGGGACGGAGAGACTCTTGTTCGGGACGAACAAGTTTAAGCGGAGGGCAGTGTAGCGAAATTTGATTTATGCTAGAAGACTCTTGAAATAAATACCAACGAAAAGAAACTAAACGATATTAGCACCATCTAGCGCAAAATGCTAAAAATAATAAACCAAACAGACGCTGCAGTAAACAATAAAAAGTCAACAACCGAGAGAATTTATCGCCGTCGTACAACGTACAACGCCATCTAACATCTAGCATAATAGCTAGCTCAACGTCAGTGCGTGGTGAATTGTGGATAGTAGTAGAATGCACGCTACAAAGTAGCACTGGTGGGTTGTAGATAATGGTAGAATATACGCCACTTAGAAGGTACTGGATTATTCGAGAGAGTGATGACTGCAGTATAAAAAGGGTTGTCATCTGAGCTGAACGAACAGTTGGGTTAGAACAGCGAAGCAATAAGCAATAAAGTGAATACAGTGTGATCCATAGTAGAGCAAAACAGTTTTCTATACAGTGTTAAATTAATATTAGAATTTGAACGTTAATAAAATAAACCATTTTAAAACTAAATAAGTTTGTGTGTTTTTAATTGTTACACAATCCAGTGATCGAACTCAGAAAAGTGTGAGAGATCGAAATTATCGTCAAAGAGACAGAAATTTCGTAACAATATATTCTACGGCCATCGAAAGATATTCGTAGACATCTGCGCTACTATTTGGAGGAACATAAGTGTTAAGAATGTATAAATTAGAGTTACAATGTGTGACCTTAACACATAACAGTTCAATATTAGATTTACAGGCAATTTCAACTAATGAACTGGTTAAATGATTTTTTATAGCTATTAAGACGCCTCCACCAACAGAAGAAAGATCTTCCAAGTGTCTGTCTCTTCTAAAAACATGGAAACTATTATCAAAAATTTTCATATTGAGAAAACTGTTGTTTAACCAAGTTTCGGTAAACACGATAATATCCTCAGAGAAATTCTGAGTTGATAAAAAGATATCTTGCGTCTTGGAACGCAAACCCCTTACATTTTGATAGTAAAGGGATAGCCATTTCAGTTTTTTGAATTGGAACGTGCAGTTTTATCATTTTTTTTCGATTTAAACTCTGAAATATAGATATTATCCACCCATGCTTTAGATTTAAGAATGGCAGAAACATGAGAAGATGCCACTGTTATTTTAAAAGACGCATGAGTTGGTTTATTACCGAGTTTCCTGCAAGAAACGAAGGCGTCGGCAGGAATAATTTGATTTTGCCTGATAAAATTTTTAACGCTGTCAGAGGTAGTATTGGAATGCAGTCGTGAAATAAAAATCGATTTTAACCTTGGTAATGCCTGCAGGGAAACCGGAGGCACAGAGCTATCAATCGCAACATCCACCCGCGGATTAGCCGAAATTGACAGAGGATTATTTATAGTGGAGGAAGGAGATGAAAGATTGCTACTAGAGATTATAGCGGGAAAATTGGGAGTGGGTCAAGAGGTATTTAGAGAGCAATCCACGGGAGTTTTGTCACGACTGACGGCCGCACCGCCCACCCTCCCCACATTACCCAGATTTTTATTTAATTTCTTATTTAATTTCTTATTAGAGTTTCTTTTCTTTTTTAAGGAAATAGCTTGTTTAGGTAAAGTGGAGATCGAAGGAGTGGAAGCAAAAACCATAGTAGCCTCGGTAATAGTTTTATTTTGCAAACTAACATCCGGTGAAATAGCCTCATTAAGGCTTTTTTCAATTTGGGGATAATAGTTAAGAATATCTCTGAAATTATTATTCAGATTGTTAAGATTTTCCCCAAATTGCTTAATTTTTTCGTAAAAGACCGACGGGGAAAGGGGTCTGCAAGATGGACAGTACCATTGCAGGCCCGAATGGACAGAGCATAATAAATCAGTAACAGATTTTGCTAAGTTTACACAAGAGGCATGAAACACCTGTTCACAGGGACCTGAACAGGAAAACATAGAATTCAATATATTTTGGCTTTTGCACTGATCTCTTAGAGAGCAAGCTAACAAATTTTCAGAGGAAAAATAATCCATCTTGAAATTTAGAAAAAAAAAGAAAGCAATTTAAAATATTTTTAGAGCAGTGCAAAAAGGGTTGAAAATCAAGCAAAAAATTCACCCGCTAAGCAGCAACAACAAACACAACAGAGTTTAAAGTCTAGCTTTGTATACGAACAAAGCACAAAAGCGAATCAAAAACAAAAATGTTGCACTGCTTACACTGATTTATTTTGCTTGCAGAAAGTAAGTTAATATTAACATGACTGTATGTTTGTGTGTAACGCAAAATAAACAAAACACAAAATTAAAGCAAAATTATTAATATAATCATGCAATTTTTCAGAAACGACACTAAATTAAACACAAAATTTATTAATTATTAATTGAGCAAAAATTATTAGAAAATAATAATAACAAAATCACAATACACTTAAAAACACTACCGACACTGACAAAGAGACGAAGTCAACTGTTGAAAAATGACAGAATTTCTGATGATTTCCGTTTTCACTACTCTTCATGTGGATTAACTCTTGTTAACTCAAATTTCCCCACGCGTTTTGCAAATGATTCGGATCCTAGCATTCTTGATGTGTTTTTTGTTTCTGATAGCTATTTAACTCTAAAATTTAATCAAATAACTTTTTTATCTGATCATGATCTTATTTTTTGTAGTTTTAATCTTAATTTTCATCGTGCTTCCACTCTTGTAAGTTTTTTCTTCTATGATTACAGATCCATTGATCATTTTGCCCTTAATAATGAAATTTCTGAGGTGAACTGGAATGACTGTTGGTTTTATAGCTCAGTAGATGACAAACTTAGACAGGTTTTGAACAAACTGGAATACGCCTTTAATAAATTTGTTCCTGTGCGCACAATAAATGTTGCGAGCAGTGTTTGCCCTTGGCTTAGTAATCGTGTTTTAGATGCATTCAAAATTAGAAATAAACTTCATTCCAAATGGAAATTCAATCGCTCTACTGAAAACCGGGAAAAATATAGAAGGGCATGTAATAGGGCAATTTTTATTGTAAAACAGGCCAAAAAGATTTACTTTTCTTCGAAATTAAACACTAATTTATCATCCAAGCAATTATGGTCAAATATAAGAAAATATAGAATATTTACTAAAGGTAAAAAAGAATGTAATTTAGTCGCTGAAGAACTTAATCATTTTTTCTTAGAATGCAGCGGCCCAAGTGTCTCAAGTTTCTGTGATGATATAGAATTACCTCCTATGCAAAGTAACTTGCCTGATGTAGCCTTTTAGTTCTCAGCAGTTCGTGAAATAGATATTGTTAAATCCGTGTTGAATTTGAGTTCTAATGCTGTAGGGATTGATGAAATACCGATAAAATTTCTTAAATTAATTCTGCTATATATTATAGCACCCCTTACCCATATTATTAATCACTGTTTTACTTCCTCTAATTTCCCAGCTTTGTGGAAAATAGCGACTGTAGTTCCTATAGCTAAAAATAATTCTGCAACTGAATCGAAACACTTTCGACCCATCAGTATTTTGCCCGCCTTGGGCAAAGTTTGCGAAAGAATTATGTGTGACCAAATCACAGCATATTTAAGCTCAAATAAATTACTATCACCTCTTCAGTCTGGGTTTCGCATTGGCCACTTGTTGTTCTACTGCTGTCTTGAAGGTTATTGATGATATCAGAGTCTCTTATGACGAAAATTGTTTGACTCTACTTTGCCTTTTAGATTTTTCCAAAGCCTTTGACTCTGTCAACCACCTTTTGCTTTGTAAAAAATTAAAACATTAATTTGCATTCAGTGATAGCGCGTTATTGTTGATATCGAATTATTTAGGTGATCGTCTACAGAGAGTTAAAATTGGAGATGCCTTTTCGTCTTTTAAAACAGTATGTGCTGGAGTTCCACAAGGTTCTATTTTAGGTCCCTTGTTATTTTCAATTTTTATTAATGACATTTTTTTAGTTTGCAAGCATGCTGCTGTCCACGGTTACGCTGATGATATTCAACTTTATCTCTCTAGGCCTATTGGTCTTGTAGAGGATCTAAGCTATAGACTTAATGTTGACTTAAGTGCGTTGAATTTATGGGCAAAAAACAATTTACTTCATATTAACCCATTAAAGTCTAAAGTAGTAGTAGTTCACATCTCATAGGGAGAGGACGTGTCGCGCGGTCCCCCTTACTGTTCTGTTGCGTCTTGTTTTGATGTTTTTAATGTTATGTCTTAATGTTGTAACGCGTGTCTTTTATTATATTGCTTTCGTCGCGTGTTCTTTTACCTATGTTTAAATACAGAAAACAAGAAATCCAATTATTACAAAACAATAACAAAATCTACCATTTAATACATATTCTATTAAACAACACAATAATAAACCGAAAAGTCAAAAACAATAAATCCAACTACTACTAAGCAACAACAAAATCTACAATTGAATACATATTCTATTAAACGCCACAATAATAAACCGACAAGTCGTTCGTTAGACGCTTAACAAAACAAAACAAAATAAAATAATACTGCAACAAAACAACAACAGCTAGCCCAGCATCATAAACTGCAGTTACAATTTTACTTACTGACGTCGCTGCCAAGTCGCAGCAGTGCTCCCAGATTAAAGAGTTTTCCCTTAATTTGGGATTAATTTGACGGAAAGTTAATGTTAACGTAAAGGGCTTTTCTATGCCCTCTCCTTTGTAATTTCTGTTGTTTGGTAGCCTTTTCTCTCCCTATTCCCATCCTAAGCTATTTGTAAGGTGTGGCTGGGGCTATGTTGGGAGCTTGAGTCTTGAGTGGTCAAAGGCATAACACTTGCCCACACTTATTCTCTTCGCTCTTAATTACTGGCCTTGACTCCACTTACAATTTAGCATTAATATTCATCTTGGGTTTTTTTGATGTCGCAAATGTCGGAGAGATTCCGATTTGATTTTTGCAATATTTGTGGCCTTAGGTCAAACTTTTTTTCGGTCTATGCCCATGTTTCTAGTTTCCATCCCCAAGTAATGGCGGTTGGTGAGACTCAGGTGTGTGGGGATGCTGATCCACTGGATTTCCAGATACCTGGTTATCACCTTCTGCCATTATTTTCTCCCCATAGGGGCCTCGCTGTATATATACGTAGCGATGTTGCGTACCAGTGTCAGCAACATTTGAACACGACGGATGCCGAATTTAGTTCTATGTGGATTAAGTTCAAAATCCAGTCGCACATTCTACATTTCTGCTTCCTGTATAGAAGCCCGAATTTAGGGAGGATTCCTACTTTTGAAAAGATAGACGTCCTCTCTGATTCGATTTCCAAAATTTTAGAGTCGTACCCAGACAGTGAAATTGTAGTTGCTGGTGATTTCAATGTTCATAACTCTAATTGGTTGCGCCATTCTGGCCTTACAACTCCTGAAGGTCGTTATGTTGAGTTTTTTGCCGAGTCCAATTTACTGACTCAACTAGTGAATGACCCCACGTTCATTCCACGCGTTGGGGGGCATAGCTTAAGTACACTAGACCTCTTTCTGACATCACATCATGAAAAATACGATGTGTCTGTCCTTGCACCTCTTGGTAACTCGGACCATTGTACTATTTCCGCTGCTTTCCCATTTAAAAGTTTACGCACTGTTTCGCCGAAGGCCCCGAAGCGGACTGTATGGCTTTATGATAAAGCAAATTGGATTGCGTTAAATAATTTCTTTCGTAATTTCAATTGGAAATTGTGTTTCGCTGATAGGAACATAAATGCTGCGGCTTTAATGGTTCAAGAAATAATTTTATTAGGTATGCGGTCCTTCATACCTTATAAAAAAGTTAACGTTAAGCCAAAGGACCACTCTTGGTTTAATGAGACTTGCAGGACTGCAGTCAGGTCCAAAGAGGAAGCATTTCGGAATTGGCGGCTCATTAGAAATGCTGATACTGAAAGGCTTCGCATTGAGGCTAGAAATTGCTGTAATGCCACGATTCAGCGAGAAAAGTTTCTCTACGAACAAAACCTGCGCAAAAGAATCATTTCACTACCGAAAGGTAGCAAAAGTTTTTGGTCATTTGTTAAGAGAGTGAAGAATCAGTCCTCATCGTCTATTCCAACTCTTTTAATGAACGACCAAATATTCACTGACCCTGCTGACAAAGCCGATCTATTGGCTAGCATCTTTGCGAAAAATGCTACACTCCCAGATAGCTGTCAGCCTTTACCCCCTGTTCAGAATAGGTCTTCGGCAATGCCAACTATTTACTTTCGAACAAGGGCAGTAAAAAGAGTCCTTGCAAACCTCAACATAAATAAAGCCTCAGGGCCTGATGGCATATCAGCCCATGTGTTGAGAAAGTGTGCCTCAACACTAGCTCGGCCATTACGCAATCTTTTTTCCATATCCTACACTAGTGGGATATTTCCATCCTGTTGGAAGGTTGCTAATGTTCAGCCAGTTTCCAAAAAAGGCGAGGTTTCCAACCCTAATAATTATCGGCCCATTGCGATATGCTCTGCGCTCTCCAAAGTTATGGAGAGTGTAATAAACTTTCACCTAGTGAACTATCTGGAGCGCAACAAATTACTTAGTGATCGCCAATATGGTTTCCGTAGGTCTCGTTCTACCGGTGATCTTATGTCGTTCCTCACTGAAAAATGGAACCATTCCGTTCACCTTTTCGGTGAAAGTATGGTTGTCGCTCTGGATATTTCTAAGGCGTTTGATCGAGTGTGGCATCGCGCCCTCGTATCAAAACTAATTGCATTTGGTGTCGGTAATTCCTTTGCTCGTTGGATTACGAGCTTCTGCAGTGATCGCTCTATCCGTGTTGTGGTAGACGGTTTCACCTCTAACGAACACTTCATCAATGCTGGAGTTCCCCAGGGTTCTGTCCTATCTCCTACCCTTTTCCTGGTCTTTATCGATGACCTTCTGTCATCGACCACCAACCCAATCCATTCCTTTGCGGACGACAGCAACATATGTCATTCTTATTGCTTCAAAAATCGCCCGAGCTCTGTGGAGGTTGAGAGTAAAAGGCGGCATATGAATGACTCACTCGTTTTCGACCTCAACACAATCACCGAGTGGGGTCGTATTAACCGAGTCAATTTTAATGCTTCTAAAACTCAGTGCTGTCTGTTGTCTCACAGACGAATGGATCTCTCCCTTCCTTCCCTTAATGTGGCTGGCTTAGATATTGCGAGGTCAACAACTCTTGACGTTCTGGGCATATCGGTTCAATCGGACCTGAGGTGGTCTGATCATGTATTCGATGTGGCGAAAGATGCGGCCAAGTGTATTGGTTTTTTGAAACGGTGTAAAAAATACTTTACTCCAGTTGATCTTCGTACTATTTATTTCACCTATATTAGACCCAAACTAGAGTACAACTCACACATTTGGGCCGGGGCTCCTAAAACCACCTTGGAGCTGCTAGATCGTGTCCAGCGACGTGTGTTGAAACTAATAGGTGATGAATCTATCATCGCCTCTATCGATTCCCTTCACCACCGGCGTAACGTAGGGTGTTTAACCCTTTTTTATAGATATTATAACGGGATGTGCTCTAGAGAAATACGGGAACTGATTCCATCAGCCAGGATTTTCTCTCGCAGCACTCGGGCATCCCATCAGGCCCATCCTTTTTGCGTCACGCCGGTGTTCAACAGGACATCACACTTTCGTGATAATTCTTTCTTTGGCCGAACCATCAAGTTGTGGAACTGCTTACCTGCGTCTGTCTTCCCCGGCAGTTGTGACATCCATAGATTCAAGATTAATGTTCACCGACACTACTCCATCTATCCCCCTTCCCTCTAACCTTTCTCCTTTTCTTAAAACCAACACGGTGCATTGCATTTATAGGGGGCATCCCCTGAGCGTTGGCTTATGCTTTAAAAAAAAAAAAAAAAAAAAAAAAAGTATTACCAATTGCAAGAAGTGAGCTAAGCTGTTTAGGGATTCCTCCTCTATTTCTTGATTCTGTACATTTAGAGTTTGTTAATAAGGTACGTAATCTTGGATTTATTTTAAATTCTAAACTTTCTTGATCATATAAATCATTTAATAGGAAAGATATACATGACTTTGAGGTACTTAAGAGCATCTATTGCTCTTACACTTTTAGAGACTAGGCGTAGGCTTGTTTTACAACTGATTGTTCCCTTTATTTCTTATTTTGAATTAGTTTATAGTGAGCTAGACTCACCATCACTACATAAACTACTTGTTGCTTTCAATAATTCTGCTAGATACGTTTATGGAGTTGGACGTTATGAGCATATATCTTAAATAAGTAAAGGCATACTTGGTTGTAGTTTGGTAGAGTATCTGAACATGCGTAATTTGCTATTTTTACATAAACTTATTTATTCCCACTGTCCTAGTTATCTGTATGATAAACTTCAATTTTGACAGTCTTCCAGGTCACTAAAATTGATTGTCCCTAGGTACTTTTACCTAAACTCTTCCAGATTTTTTTTATTAGCACAATAGGACTTTGGAATTTTTTACCAATTCACTTACGGCGAGTTATATCAGGAAATAGCTTCAAACAAGCACTTTTCAACTACTTCTAAAATTATAATTCATAATTTCTTTTTTCCTTCTTTTGTTTCTTATTTTTATTTTCGTATCTTTGTACTTGACATTGAATTCTTATGCATATGTTTTATTTTATCTTTAAATTTTATATTGTTCATACATGATTTCCAATATTGATATACTATTAAAGATTAAGTCTTATTGTACAATGAATTAAGCTCAATAAATTGTAAGATAACGCTTAAATTATTTTATTGAATTGGTTGAAAATTCACCTTTTTCTTATGTTTTGCTCCATCTTGATAGCTTAAGAAGAAACAAATTATAGAGAAAAGGCAATTAGCGTGGTGCTTCTTTTGGATGGAGTCGGTGCTTGTGTGCACTGCTAATAAGTAAATCGATGTTCTCCTTATTAGTAACTTCTTTAGCTTCGTCATTGGGTTTAATACGAACGGAAACTTTGCCTCGAATGGTAAACGCTGACGTCAGTGATTTTTAGCGCTTGAGCTGAGTAGCATAGTGCATTACTTCTCTATTCATTTTATTTAAGCCTATAGACGTGACGAGACGGTAGCAATTGAACGAACTTTTCCACTCGTTTCGTCTGTTTTGACATTTAACCCAAAATGTTACGCTAGCCAACAAACCGAAAAAGCTGTTATGACGAGTAGGAACGTTTTGAAGTTCGGTTCTTACGGAACTCTTACGTCTCGTCAAAATGTTTCGTTCTCTTTCGATCAATTACGTAGGTTCATTTTGGCTATCAACATTGATTTAAATACAATCGAACTTACTCGTTATGTCTCGTCTCGTATATTTTGGTTTAGGCTTTAGGCTTTCATTTAAATATACGTTCCCATTACCACTCTCACCAATGTCGTAGGGCTGGGGAAAAATCGATTAAAATCGATGTTCATCGATTTTTTTTGACATAGCTTACTATCGATTAATTTTGAACCTTAACGATTAAAATCGAAATCGAAATTAGGGTTCAAAATTGATCGATAGTAAGCTATGTCAAAAAAATCGATGAACATCGATTTTTCCCCAGCCCTAGGAGGGAAGAATTCTGATTTTATCGATGATAATCGATTTTGTTACCAAAAAACATCGAAAACATCGATGTTTTTTTAACGATTTTTCCCAGCTCTACAAGCAAGTGTGTCATAAGAAAAATGCAAAAAACAACAACAACAACAGCAGCATATGCAAATGCGATGCGATAAAACAAAGCTACAGCAACAACATAATAGCAATGCAAAGTATGATTTTTGTTTATTTTGGATACTTTTTTACTGAATTTTTGCTTATTTTTATTTTTGTTTGTTTTTTTAATGAACTGTATTGCAATTGAATTATGCTTAGTAGCTTTTATTTTTCCCAACTTAATCCTAATGATATTTCTACTATGCCAACTATTTAGTACCTTGCTAGTTATTTATTTTAAACACGAATGACATTAATTCGAGTTTCAACACTTACTTCAAACTAATCTTTGATCTCGTTAATAAGAACCACTCTGGTTTTCAAATATGTAGTTTAAATACTAGATCTTTTAATGGCGCTAAAATTGATTATTTTAGCTATCTCTTAAAGGATCTGAGTGTAGACGTAGTATGTGTCACGGAGACCTGGTTTAAAAATGATATGGACGATGATTTTTGTTCTTTAAATGAATTCAATTTAATAAGGAATGATAGACTGACAGGTGAGCGTGGTGGTGGTGTTGCTCTTTACTGCAAAAAGTATTTGCGCTATAAAGTGATTTTCAAGTGAGAACATAATGACCCAGTTAATTGTCTAATGGTTGAAATTGGAGATAATGTAAACAAATGCCTAATAATTTGCGTTTATAATCCAAGTAAATATTGTGACTTAGGACCTGCTTTTATAAATATTTCTGGCTTAGCACCTCAGCACGAACACATTATTCTTTGTGGTGATTTTAACTCTGATCTTCTTGTAAACGATACCAGATCAAATAATTTAATTGATAAAATAACTTCCTCCCTACTAGATTTGCACCTAATTGCACGTCTAGCTTGCTCGACTTATTTTGTATTTCAGATAACTCCAATGTACTACATTTTGAACAACTGTCACTTGCAGGAGTATCTGATCATGATATGCTGTTTATAGCTTACAATTTACAACTGGTACAAAATAATAATGATTTGCAATTCTCCTTCAGAGACTTTAGATCTATTGATTTAGCAAGCTTACATAATGAAGCAAGTAATTATTTTTGGAATGTAGTCTGGTTTTATGCAGATATAAACCAAAACCTAACCTACTTTAATTCAGTTATTACATATCTTAATAATTGAATGATTATTGAACTTCAGCCATTTTTCGCAGCGATCAACATTTATGTAAAATTTTACAAAAAGGCTGAAGTTCAGTAATCATTTAATTATTAATATTAAGAAAGCCAATAAGACAAACCAAAAATTATTACATATGTATCTTCATGATAAAAAGATGTTAAAAGCAGAAGTAATAAAAAGTCATAGTCAAAAACTATAGTAGACAGGATAAAAAATCAGTTAATCATATTTGTTAAGAGAGACTATAACTTTATAAGAAAGTTAAGAAAATTTCAATAATTTTATTAAAACACTAATTTTTTTAATTAAAAAAAAATTTCTCAAAATATTTTCATTATAACACATTTTTTTTTAAATTTTTTATGTTATTCCTCAATCTTTCCTTAGAGTCCTTTCTTATCGAAATTCCCGCCATAACTTTGGAAACTACGAATTTTTCACTGATGGCGCGCACCATGTTTTTTCAACATAAAATGGAAAATAGCACACAATTCATACAATTAGACTAATGCGCGCTTTTATAAAAACTTACATTTTCCAAAGTTATGGCGGGAATTTCGATTTGAATGCAGATACATTCTTAGGATTGATTGAAAATAGCATTACAAAAAAATCAAAAAAAAAAATTCGTGTCCAATTTTATGTTAAAAAAACATGGCGCGCATATCAGTCGAAAATTCGTAGTTTCCAAAGTTATGGCGGGAACTTCGATATGAAAGCACGTGCATTCTTAGGGTTGATTGAGGAATAACATATAAAAACACGGAATATTTTATGTTGAAAATATTTTGGGAAAAACTTTTTTAATTAAAAATATTAGTGTTTTTACAAATTTATTTAATTTTTTTTAACTTTTTTTATAAAGTTATAGGTTTTTTTAACAAACATGATTAAATGACTTTTTATCCTATCTGAGTCAAAATAAGTGTAGCGGGCCACCCAAAAAAATTTTTCCTGCGATTTCTTCGATGTACACGTTTATATGTAGTGGAGCAAATGTAAATTTGAAATTTTAAATTTTTTTTGAAAAACTTTGATAATTTTGCAAAAAATCGCGAATTGAATGTCTGTCAAAGTAATGTTTGAGTAGTCGAGTTTTTTGTCGCCTCCTGCTTAATTATTTTTTAAAGTATTATTTCGCAACTGTTTTTTCTTGAAACTGACAAAACAAACGCCGGGTTCACTTTCCTAACAAAAAGGGTTTATTTTTGACAAAAGTTCTTCACAATATATGCATTTAAATTGCAATTTAATTAAATAGAAGAAATTAAAACAAAAACAAAGCTGAAAAATTTTTTCCCGCGTTTATCTTAACATTTTTGAGAGCAGTAAAATGAGTGGAACAAATAAAATCATCAGCACCGAATCATCTTCAACTTTAATTACACGATCACAAAAAATAAAGAGCGCAGCAAGTGTTTCTACACCTAATCAGCATACAAAGAAACCAAATGTCACTCCATCCACCAACAACTTCACTGAAGAACTGAACAAACACACTGATGCTATTCTGAGTCAAATTTCATGTGAAGTAAAAGACATGCGCAGTGACATGATGCAACAGTTTTCGCTCTTGGAGCAGAAATTTTCAAAGCCGCTTAGTGCCTTACAGCTGCGAGTGGAAAAATTGGAGCTTCAAATGAGTGAAACTTTATCGTCGCACTCAAATGAAATCGCAGACTAATAGCGAGAACACAATTGGGGCAGCAGCAGCAAAGCAGCAGGGCAGCAAAATCTGTCAACATGAAAATTATAGAGAATTATGGAGGTGAGAAAGAGACAAATAGAAAATCCTGCAGTTTGCTGCCGCGCTGCCCTGCTGCCGATATAGAAATTTTTCTATTTTTTATCCGGCAGCAAAGCAGCAAAATATCAGTGTTGTAGTCAAGCTGCCATGAATAAATATTATGTTTTTGTTATTTTTTTAAAATTTATCCATCACAAATAATGAAGGTTATATCAAACATTTTCTTTTTGAATATAGAGGACATTTTATTTTGACTAGTTTGTTTGTTTACAATTTTTGGAGTTGTGACAGATTTTGCTGCTGCTGCCCCAATTGTGTTCCATAGAGCGTTTTGCTGCTGCTGCTTTGCTGCTCCAATTGTGTTCTCGCTATTAAACGAAAAGCTGGTAAGTGTAAAAGAGAGGTCTGAGAGCCTTCAGCAAAATGAAAATAGCCAGGGCTGTCGCTGTCACTTCAATCGCAGTTTTTCACTGCATTTTAAAGTACGACACTGCGACACTGCATCTTTTATGAAAACACTGCATTTTCAGAAAAAAAATTTTGCAAAAGTAATCTGGTAAAAAATTTCCAAATTATAAATTTTCACAATAACTCCTGGATTATTTACACTTTATAGTTGACAAAACTGAACTTTTAATTAATCTTACTTTAACATTATTGAAATTTCATCAGCTTTTGACATTTTGTTTTAACTTTTCTTTTCAACTCTTTTCGTGCAAAGTAATGAACGAGCTAAAAAGTACATTTCAACTCTCCATTCAGTACATTTCCACATTTGGAAAAATTTTTAGCGGTTTTTTAATTTTTGACACCAAAACTTAAAATGGGCATAACTTCGTAAACTTCTTTTTTAAATCAAATCGGGGAAATATGGGTCCCCTTATATACTTTGAAAAACAATATATTTAATCGGCAACCAATTCCGTAACATAAAACATCCGACTGCATGGTTTGAAATGGATTTGGTCCTTTATCTTATAACACTGCGAAATTCACTGCACTTTTGTTTTTAAAACGCTGCGAACACTTCGATTTTCCAGAATTTTTAGGACTTTTCACTGCAGTCAAAAATTCTAAAACGACAGCCCTGAAAATAGCTATTTGAGTGAGCAACTAGCTAACGTTACTGAGAGATGTGATATGTTGGAGCGCAACAATCTCGCAACCGATTGTGTTATTTTTGGAGTGCCGGAGTTGCCAGATGAAAATCTTCAGATGATATTTCTTCAAATTTGTTAGAATATAGACTGCAAACGACCTTCCTTAAAAGCTATTTTTCGCCCTCGTCGTCAAAATGAGAGAACGTATCCTCCAATTATTTTAAAATTTAAGAGTCCGCAAGAGCGAAACCTGGTATTAAAGTCCATCAACGATTTTCGGAAGAAAAATAAAAGACAACTCTCGTTACGTGACATTGGTTTGGATTCACACCAGGGATGATATTTGGGGGCTTTTAGGGCTTTTTTGAGCCCTTTTAATTTTCAAAAGCCCCGTGGCCCTTTTTATTAATTTTTGGCCCTTTTGCAAAATTCTACTGAAAAATAATCACAATTTTTTAATAAATAAGTGATTTTTTTCTCATAAAAATTTTTAGCGCACCCTTAAGTAATACGATGGATTTCAGCTTTTTAAACTTCAAATTGAAATTATTGCAAGTCAAAAACCAGAGATTTTTTTGTATGAAAAAAGTTTTATTTGATTTATAACACTGGTCAACACTAGTTTTGGTGCGGAGAAGCTGTACTTTAATTTTAACTAAGGACTTTATATTGAATACATTATAAGCAAAAATTTTGATACGTGTAATTTTCTAGATTTTGCCTTGTAAAAAAAAGTTTACATGAAAAACAACTTACATTATTTAAATAAAAACTTTCTTTTTCGCGACTTTCGCGAATGAGGTGTAGTAGGGACCATCACGGTGCATTCCCCAGATGGCTGATCATATGGCAATTCCATCCCTGGTATCATTCTTCCATAGCTTTTAGGTCATGGTGAAATCGTTCTCCTTGTTCGTCGCTATAGCATCCAAGATTTTCTGGGAATTGGCCAAGATGACTGTGAAGGTAGTGCACTTTGATGGACATATTACATCCTAAGTTATTAAAGTGCTCTAGCATGTCACTTACAATTTCAGAGCAGTTATTTGACTTGTAATTTCCGAGAAAGTTTTTAGTAACTTTAACAAACGACTTTAATCTAAAAGCCAGAACCTCTGCAAATTCTTTAGAAAGTTCAAGATCCCTTATCAAATCATTTAATTCTTCTTGGGTAAAAGGTTTTGGCTCTGTAGATGGTATTCGTTCGAAATCGCTGTCGCTATTCACTTCATTAATGACTTCTTTAAATGAAGATTCACGAATGGAATAGAATGCTGGAACATGATTTTGCCTTGAATGTGGTAAGGGTCTTTTAGCAGAATCTAAGTCTGAATAAATCACCACGCCAACTAATACAGCAGAAGTAACAGTCATCGAAGAGATTCTTTTGTTCTTTCCATTGCATAGGCATTCCGAACCTCATATGGTTTCTTTTACCACTAATACACTGTCTCAAGTGTTCATAGCACATTTTACAAACAATTTGGGGTATCCACGGCTTGTATTCATCCACAATTTTCGACTTAAAGTAAGCAAAATAAGCACTCTTTTTAAAATCTGTTATAGGTTTTCTGAACTTTTTCACTGTGTTTTCACCACAAAAGTAACAAAACACATTTGGATCATTGAGACAACTTCTTCGCGATGAAGACATGATATAAAAATCAATTTATTTATAGAAATCTGTCGATTACAGCGAATATTCAAAACTGACGATTAATCAAAATTGACACGTAGGAAAAAAAATTAAAAATATTTTTAATGTTGCCAGTACATACTTAATAGAAAACCACTAACTACATATATCTCGGTACCAACATTTTTTTTTTGATTTGTTGACCAGAGTAATAGGTTAAATTTGATGTGCTATATCTGCAAATAAGGACTGTCCCAGAAAAAACGTACGGTTTGTTTTTCAGTTATAAAAAAGACTCAATAAACTTATTGGTCTATTTTCTTTTTTTTTTATAAAAATTTCTTGCCTTTTTCTTATAGCCCTTTATAAAATTTTGTACAGGTGTTTCACCGACAGTACGGAGAGATCTTTTCCACTTAAGTCTAAAGTCTTGTAAGTTTTTTGTAGTCTTACCACTTTTTCGAAGATCTTTCTTCTTCATTAGAGCCCAATATCCCTCAATTGGGCGAAGCTATGGGCAGTTGGTTGGATTTTCTATTTTTGGTACAAAATTGATATTTTTACTTTGATACCATTCCATCGTAGCTTTAGAGTAATGAGAGGTTGCTAAATCAGGCCAGAACATCACTGTACCCTCATGTGCACGAATAAATGGAAGAACACGTTTTTCCAGGCACTCGTCTATATAAATTTTTGAATCGATTGTGCCTTGCGTAACAAAGAAGCTTCTTCTCAGGCCACAGGCACATTTGACCTGCAAAACCATATATTGCTTCGAAAATTTCGAAATTTTTTTTCTATTTGAATTTACTAGGCATATGCCCCTTTTTCGGTGATGTATAATATTTGTGCCCAGGTAGCGGCTTAAAATCTGCTTTGACGTAACTTCCGTCGTTCATAACGCAGAAATCAAATTTAGCCAGATACCTTTCATACAATTTTCGGGCTCATATCTGAACCATCAACTGCTTTTCATCAGAACGGTCTTGAACTTTTTGAACTCTATATGTCTTCAGCTTACTTTTTTCCTTTATTCTTTGTACAGTAGACTTTGATATACTTGCTCTAGCCGCCATATTTTGCATTGAGGTGCTGAGATTCTGCTTAAAAATACTCTTCACCTTCGCTACTACCCTTGAGGTAGAAAATTCTGGTTTACTGCCAGAAGCTTTTTTTCGTGAGACAGATAGATGTTTCTTGTAGTTAGAATTGCTCGACATCTTTGTCGTTAAAAGTGCTATCACCAAGTGATATACATCGTATTAAACGTCACTTTATGTAGAACAAATATTGTGTCTACCGCAAGTTTTTTCTGGGACAGTCCTTATATTGTTTGTTTCTGCATTTCCTTCTGAAAAAGTTTCTAAAAATCGATCTTACCATAGTTAGTTTTTTAATATATCGCTCATTTTCTTCAATAACGTCATTACTCAAAAAATCAAATATTTCAGGGTAAGCATTTTAACTGAATTTTTACGGTTATAACGTTATGGAACATTTTCTTCTATTTACAAAAAACTCTTAAACTCTAAAATGTTCATATGTAAAATTTATGCTTGCAGTTAAATTTAAATACCAAAATAAATTTTATAAAAAGGAAAAATTTGGTTATATATATATACTTAATATACTCGTAAATGGTTATACATATACGATTTGATTTACAGAAGCCCTATTTATGTCAAAAAAGCCCTATTTTAGTTCGAATTTTGGCCCTTTAACAAATATGCCAATATCATCCCTGATTCACACAGCCATATTTATATTAATGAGAGCCTAACTAAGAAGAATCGCTCTTTGTTAATTCAAGCTACGCGCATGAAACGTCGTGGGCAGCTGTATTCTGTGTTCACAAAAAATGAATCTGTTTTTGTCAGACAGTGTGAAAATGATCAAGTTATTATAGTTAATTGCGAAAATATACTTTCCACGATAGGCATGGTTAATGCAAATGCAAGCGGTGGAAGACAGTGCGATCAAAATGGGACAGATGAGACATAATTTATATGAGCGTAAATTGTGTGTATGTTTATGTGAAATATGTAACATTATTATATTAATTAGTATTCTCTACCAATTTTCCCTTTTCCTTTGTTTTTTCTCTTTATTCAATACCTACATCTATTATATTTCTATGCAATTTCTATCTTCATATTTACGTACGCTGGTTGCAGAGTTAAATTTTGAGTTCTTTTTTATTCTTAGCTTAAAAAAGTTTGCAAACGATGGTAGAAGGTTATTCCATGGATAATACTAAAACAGTGTTAAAAATTTTATGCGAGAAACAGAAAGGTATTAATGTTTGTCATTTGAACGCACAAAGCGTAAAAAATAAAATTGATAGTCTGCGTTCCCTTTTTAATGAAAGTCTGGTTGATATAATTTGTCTTTCTGAGACTTGGCTTAAGCCAGAAATGTTTAGTAATCTCTTCAAGTTGATAGGCTATAATTTAGAACGTTCTGATAGGCAGATCAAAGTTGGAGGTGGTGTATGCATATATATTAGAAGCAACTATAAGTACCATATAGTAAAAAAATCCGCTACTGATGACCCGATAGAATACATTTTTATTGAAGTCAGTCATAGCAATGGTAAATTTCTATTAGACTGTGTTTATTTCATTTTATTTTTTTCATTTTCATTTTTTTCATTTTATTTATATCAGTCTAATAGAACAGAATTCTTACAGACTAGAATAACAATTTAATAAACATAATTAATTATAATTAAGTATAAACAAAATTTAGTATAGACTTAAATACATTTTTAGAAGAATGAAAGTCTAAGCCATAAACATTATATATTGAATTAAATTCAGTAAGTGCTCTAGTAACAGGAGCATTTACAGCATAATTTGTTCTGGCAAAACCAACATGTAACAGCTCGTTATAACGTAGATTCCTTACAGGTATGTTGATTGAAATGGATTCTAACAGGATTGAGCTATCAATATAACCATTTAAGATATCATAGATAAATAATAAAGATAAAATCGTCCTCCTTACTTAGATTTAAAAGCAAACATCTTGACTTGTAAGAGGGGACTGGTTCACAAAAGTTCAAGGAACGCAAAGCAAACCGGATAAAAACTTTTTGGATACGTTCTAGTCGATAAATATGGTTAGCATAATAAGGTCTCCAAATAAAGGCAGCGTATTCTAATTTAGATCGAACTAACGATGTATAAAGTAGTTTTAAAGTATATTGGTCAGAAAATTCTGAACTATTTCTTCTAACAAAAGCTAAGATGGCGTAGGATTTGGAAATAATGAAATTGTAATGGCTGACGAAAGTGAACTTTTCATCAAAAATGACACCCAAGTCAGTAATTTCACTCACTCTTTTTAATTGCGTACTTGCAAAATGATACTTATAATCAATAATGTTGTTCGTTTTATGAAAAGTTATATGGAAACATTTTTCAATGTTGAAATGCAATTTGTTTTTTTGACACCATAAATACAAATTATTTAAATCAGACTGTAAGTTTTCGAAATCAACATAGTTATTAATGGCTGAGTAAATTTTGAGATCATCAGCATATAAAAGATATTTAGATGTAGTAAAACAATTACTAATGTCATTAATAAATAGTACAAACAGCAACGGTCCTAATATACTACCTTGCGGTACACCAGATGTTACCAAATATGGTTGAGATTTATGGTTATCAACAACCACATAACAGACTCTATTAGATAAGTAAGATTTAATCCACTTAAGAAAAACTGAGTGAAAACCAATTTGACAAAGTTTACTTAATAGAATTTTATGAGATACTTTATCAAAGGCTTTAGAGAAGTCCGTATAAATTGCATCTACTTGTGAACCATCACGCAGAGCAGAAATACAGTCCTCTGTAAAGATAGCCAAATTCGAGACAGTTGAACGGCCTGGAATAAAACCATGTTGACCTAAGCACAAACAACTTTTTACAGCAAAGAAAACTTTATATTTAACGACACTTTCAAAAAGCTTAGAAATGTTGGTCAAATTAGAAATGGGCCTATAGTTAGACACATCACTTTTACTACCTTTTTTATGAACTGGCGTAATAAAAGCTATTTTCCAGTCATTAATAAAGTTTCCTTCAGATAGTGATTTGTTG
Organism: Tricholauxania praeusta; assembly: GCA_949775025.1. Lineage (NCBI taxonomy): Eukaryota > Metazoa > Arthropoda > Insecta > Diptera > Lauxaniidae > Tricholauxania > Tricholauxania praeusta. The sequence continues at coordinate 94,273,148 of OX459029.1, read as the reverse complement.
AAAATTATTTTAAGTGGAAACACTAATGATGATAAGCATTCTTTAAGAAAAAGGGCAGAAATACCATCATTATCAGTCTGAGTAGAAGACTTTAGGCTTAAAATACCATTAATAATATCATCATTATTCAAATGAAGGGATCCAAAATTAATAGAAGAATTAACATCAAAAATATGATCACAGTTAAAATCAGTATTAGTTTCCCTGTTACTTTTAAAAAATTCAGCAAATAAATTAGCAGCAGCATCAGTGGAATTAACAACCTTATTTTTAAAATGTAAAGCTGTTGGAATGCTTCCAGATGATTTTTTGGACTTAATAAAACGCCAGAAAGCTTTAGGGTTTGATTTAATGTTTTTTTCAAAATTACGTATATGATTTTTATACAAATATTTTTCAAGAAAATTGTATTCTCTTGAATAAAATAAATATTTACTTTTAAATACAAAGTTATTTGTAGCTTTGTATTTACTATGAAATTTATTTCTTAAGTTTTTTCGCTTTTTTAAAGCTCTATTATGCCAAGCAATTTTGTAATTACTACGCCGAAATTGAGGAATGTTATTAAGGCAGATATTGTTTATCTTAGTTATGAAAGTCTTAAAGCAATTAATAGTATCAGTATTCTCCAATAGAGACTTCCAATCAACATCCAAAATAGTGTTGTTTAAATGAGCGAAATCACATAAACTAAAATTAAAGTTATAACGAACGACTTCAGGTGTCAGTTTTCTAAAATGATAGAATTCAAACTCAATATACAATGGAACATGGTGCATATCTGGTACAGAAAAAGGAAACGCATATTCAAAGATTTGAACATTAATATTATTGCTAATAAAAACTAAGTCCAGAATTCTATTTAATCTATTAGTTAGACCATTGATTTGGCACAGACCAACACTCAATAAACTATCAATAAAATAGATTTCTGAAGAAGAGTTTACATTCAAAGGGAAAAGAACATTATTATCATCAAAATATTTCCAAGTAACTTTTGGTAAGTTAAAGTCACCCAAAACACATAGGTGACTTTCCGGTACATTATTTAAAACCAAATGATTAATATTATCAGTATGAGCTTTATAAACGGTTTCAGGGCTATTTGGAGGAATATATGAGACGCATAAGAACAAGAAATTGTTATTTCCATGCAAAGCAACACATAACTGATCTAGCACAGAGTCAGTATTATTTAAGGCAAAAAGAGTAGGTCGGAGCTTATGTTGTGCAGCTATTAAAATACCACCTCCTCTTGTACAACCAGTTTTTATATTATCTCGATCTTTACGGAATATTGCATATAAATTAGTATCAAAAAATTCTTCATCAAAAAAGTTCAAGTTAAGCCAAGTTTCCGTAAACACAATAACATCAAAATCAAGTAACGAACTTTTGGTTAAAATACTTGTAGACTTAGTTCGCATACCGGAAATATTCTGATAATAGATTTTTATAGAATTTATATTAGAAAAATTACTACATATTCTGATAGATTTGGTTACGTTTTGTGCGCAGTTATCTCTCTTTTTTGAAAAAAATGAAAAGGTTTAACTCTAACTTCAGCAGGCCAAAGATCTGGATTGAGCAATTTATCAGAGAAAGATGCAGAAACACCTAACTTAAAAGTAATTTTCTTGAGAGAATCAATTTGCGTCTCTTTTTTCACCAACTTATAGCAAGACAAATGCTTTTTATCAATATTAGCTTTCGACGAGATGTAACTCAAAATGTCATCTTCACTAACAGATGGCAGAAACGATGACAAATGCAGCCAAGTTACACGAGGAAATACGCTCAACTCAGAATCGGCATTGACTCCAACTACAAGTTTTTGTTTATTCCTTTTTTTTCTAGCCACTGATTTCCACTCCAGATTCTCATTGTTAGAACTAACAGAGACGGCAGACGGTGGCGAGACAACTGTGCTGTTATTATCTTTATTGTTGTTATCGATATTAGAAATCTTAGGCATAGTTGCATTAGTAACAATTGCAGAAGAGTGCAATGACGAAAGAGTAGGCAAAAGCGAAGCAAAATTAACAGTTTTAGTGCCTATAGCAACAGCAGGCAGACCAGCACCAGCAGCAGCAGCAAAAGAAGTAGAAGCGGCATTAGTATTATTATTTATATGGCACCGAATGTTGCGTCCTCCAGCCATATTTTAAACTTATTGGAAGAGTTAACTCCTTTCTATTCTAATATAATAACACTAGTTTACACTCAAAATGTTCCATTGATCTGAGGTTACTTTACTTATGTAGATTTTCCTGCTGAGTTCGAAAATGAAAATGAAAATTTTTTGAATGGTACAGTTTTCGAGATATTGTGGTTTTTTCACTTTTTTGACCTCTTTTCACTTTAAAATTCATTTTTTGAGCTGAAAATGTCCATTTTCCTTGTTCATAGTGTCAAATTAAAGATAATAAAATGTCAAACAAACGTGTGTAATTATATTTCTTATTAAAAAAGTGGTTCAAAAGATATAGATGAAAATAGACCAGATTTTAAGAAAAATCAAATTTTACATTTGATCCTGTGGGCACGAAAAAATAGAAATAAAATAAAAAAAATAATTTTACTTCTTACACGTAGAGCTGATATTTTTACGCAAAAATTAAGACATTCCACAAGAAAATCGATTGTAAAATGACAACGTTAGGAGCGATTGAATGAATGAATTCAAATTCCACATTTTATGAATATATTAATTTTTTCGACAATTTATTGAGCCTAATCGTTACAAAAAAATTGTTCTAATGTACCTTTGATAAGAGGATAGTTTTCTTATGTACTTTTTCCTGCTGAATTCGAAAATGAAAATGAAGATTTTTTGAATGGTACCGTTTTTGAGATATTGTGGTTTTTTCACTTTTTCGACCTCTTTCACTTAAAAACTTATATCTTAAGCTAGAAATGTCCAATTTCCTCGTCCTTAGTATCAAATTAAAGATAATAAAATGAAAAACAAACGTGTGTAATTATATCTTTTATTAAAAAAGTGGTTCAAAAGATATAGATGAAAACAGGCCAGATTTCAAGAAAAGTTAAATTTTACATGCGTAAAAGTATCAGCTCTACGTGTATGAAGTAAAATTATTTTTTTTTATTTCATTTATTTTTCACAAAAAGGTGTCAGCCTTACGCAAATGAAGTAAATTTTGAAGTTTTTTACCGATTTATATTTTTTCGTGGCCACAGAATCAACCGTAAAATTTGATTTTTTCAAAAATCTGGTAATTTTTCATCTATATTTTTTTAATTGCTCATTCAATAAAAAATTTAATCATACATTTTTGTTTGGCATTTTAATATCTTTAATTTAGTACCAAAAACGACGAAATTAGACATTTCTAGCTTAAGATATAAATTTAAAAGTGAAAGTCCATAAAGTCGAAAAAATTAAAAAACCACAATATCTCGAAAACTGTACCATTCAAAAAATTTTCATTTTCATTTTCGAATTCAGCAGAAAAAAGTACATAAGAAAACTATCCTCTTATCAAAGGTACATGAGAAAAATTTTTTTTGTAACGATTAGGCTCAAAAAATTATCGAAAAAATTAATATACTATATTCATAAAATGTGGAATTTGGATTCATTCATTCAATCGCTCCTAACGTTGTCATTTTACAGCCGATTTTCTTATGGGATATCTTAAATTTTGCGTAAAAGTATCAGCTCTACGTGTAAGAAGTAAAATTATTTTTTTTTACTTTATTTCTATTTTTTCGTGGCTTTAGAATCAAATGTAAAATTTGATTTTTCTTAAAATCTGGTCTATAGTATTTTCATCTATATCTTTTGAACCACTTTTTTAATAAGAAATGTAATTACACACGTTTGTTTGACATTTTATTATCATTTATATTGGTCATGCTATGACCAACTCTTAGCACCTGCATTTTCCAATCATGATTTGATTTTCTTAACAGTTGAAATTTTACCACCGCTTTTAAACAGTAACTGTTATCAATGGCATGATTACTCCAGCATTGATATAAATTCTCTTTTTGTTAGCTGCCTAAACCATAACTGGTCACCAATTTATATGACAATTGACGCTAACTTGCAAATTGAATATTTCAATAACTCAATTAGTTCCTTACACAGTAGATATGTACAGCTAAAAATCAAGCGCATTAATCGGCAAGCTATTCCTTGGCTTACGTATGAGGTAAGGCAGGTGATAAAAATGCGAAATTGTCTGTATGCGCGTTGGAGGCGCTTTAAATGTTCTTGTATTTACAGCGAATTTAAAAAAATGAGAAATAAAGTAACTATGCTTCTACGTCGCAACAAAAAATCATTCTATACAAGGAAATTCCGTCCAAATGACTCAAGTTCAGTTTTTTGGCAAAAAATAAAGCAAATTGGAATAAACTCTGAAAGGCATACTCTACCAGAGTCTCTGAACCTAGATAGCCTAAATCAATTTTTTATTCAAACAGCCGGCCCACCATCTGCAATGAGTCCAAATTATAACTTTACAGGTAGCAATATTTCTTCAAATTTTTCATTTGCTTGTGTTGATGAGTTTAATGTAGGTACAACTATCTTAAAAATCAAGTCTAAGGCAATAGGCTCTGTTGGTATGCACCCTAATTTTATAAAAGTTTTATTGCCTGTAATATTAAAACATATCACACACATTTTCAACACCATTATCACCACTTCTTCTTTTCTTAGCAGTTGGAAAATTGGAAAAATTTTACCAATGCTAAAATCAGGTAGTCATAATAAACCTGAATATAGGCCAATAGCAATATTGCCATTTCTTAGTAAAGCTTTTGAAATTGTTATCTCCAGTCAAATAAAATTATTTTTATCTGAGCAAAATATCATCAGCAAATTTCATTCAGGTTTCGGGCCAAACGCAATTGCACTACTGCACTGTTGAGAGTAAGTGAGGACATACGAACTGAACTTCACATGGATATGATGGGGTTAATTGTGTTTTTGGACTTCTCCAAGGCATTTGATCGCGTTAATCATAGCCTACTTATAAACAAACTTGGTAGCCAATTTTTTTTCAGTGGTATGGCCTGTAATTTAGTCCAATCATACCTTACAAATCGTTCGCAATACTTATCTGGAAATAATAAATTTTTCTCTTGCCTTGCAGTTCCTATTAGGGTTCCGTAGGGTTCTGTTATGGGTCAACTCTTATTCACGTTTTTTATAAACGATATATGTGAATGTTTTTCAACAATTCAATATCACATTTATGCTGATGATGTGCAAAATACTCGATGTTTCCAATAGCAAACAAGTCCGCTGAGTTTAACAACATGAACAATGCCCTGAATAAAGTGCACTCATGGTGTTTAAATAACCAACTTATGTTAAATCATACAAAAACGAAGGCTATGATCATCAATAGAGATAAAAATTAAATAGACCTGCCTCCTCTTACGATAAGCAATGCACCTGTAGAATATGTAGACAATATAAAAAATCTCGGAGTATATTTTAACAATAAGCTTAGTTGGAAAAGCAAATACATAATGTTATTGCAAAAACTTATGGAGCATTACGGGGTCTGAGCCCAACCTCGAAATTTTTACCTGCTGAGGTGAAGCTGAAGCTAATAAAATCTTTTATTCTTCCTAATTTTTACTATTGTTGTGAGTTTTTTGCAGGAATGGACGCAGAATCGTATAGGAGGCATATAATTGACAATTGCTTAAACAAATTGTTGATAACACTAGTTTACACTCAAAATGTTCCATTGATCTGAAGTTACTTTTCTTATGTAGATTTTCCTGCTGAGTTCGAAAATGAAAATAAAAATTTGTTGAATGGTACAGTTTTCGTGATATTGTGGTTTTTTCACTTTTTCTACCTCTTTTCACTTTGAAACTCTTATCTTGAGCTAGAAATATCCAATTTCCTTATTCTTAGTTTCATATTAAAGATAATAAAATGATAAATAAACGTGTGTAATTGCATTTTTTATAAAAAAAAGTGGTTCAAAAGATATAGATGAAAATAGACCAGATTTTAAGAAAAATCAAATTTTACATTTGATTCTGTGGCCACGAAAAAATAGAAATAAAATAATAAAAATTATTTTACTTTTTACACGTAGAGCTGATACTTTTACGCAAAAATTAAAACATTCCATAAGAAAATCGACTGTAAAATAACAACGTTAGGAGCGATTGAATGAATGAATCCAAATTCCACGTTTTATGAGTTTTAAGATTTTTCTCATGTACCTTTGATAAGAGGATTTTTTTTTATGTACTTTTTTCTGCTTAATTCGGAAATGAAAATGAAAATTTTTTGAATGGTACAGTTTTCGAGATATCGTGGTTTTTTCACTTTTTCGACCTCTTTTCACTTTTAAATTCATATATTAAGCTAGAAATGTCCAATTTCCTCGTTCTTAGTGTCAAATTAAACATAATAAAATGACAAATAAACGTGTGTAAGTAAATTTCTTATTAAAAAAGTGGTTCAAAATAAGGACTGTCCCAGAAAAACCTTGCACTTTTATTTTTTAACATTATACTCCACCTGATAATCTTATAGGTCTAAAAAGACAAAATATTTATTCCATATAAAGTGACGTTTGATATGATGTATAACACTTAAAGATAGTACTTCTAACGACAAAGATGTCTAGTAAGCAAGAAAAAGTCCGCGAACAGATTTTGTCCACATACCTGCAAAATCCAGGGTTAAAATATTCAGCTATAGCAAAAATAGTTGGTGCATCAGAAAGAACTGTCAAAACGGTTATTTCTAATTATAAGAAGGGTCTACCTGTTTCACGAAAAAAGGGTTCAGGCAGAAAACCAGAACTTTCTAACCCAAAGGTAGCGGCGAAGGTGAAGCGGATAGAGCAGGTACATCAAAATCTACTGTGCAAAGGATAAAGGAAAAAAGTAAGCTGAAGACATATAGAGTTCAAAAAGTACCAGACCGTTCTGATGAAAAGCAGTTGGTTGCTCAGATGCGAGCCCGAAAATTGTATGAAAGGTACCTGTCTAAATTTGACTGCTGTGTTATGGACGACGAAACTTACGTTAAAGCAGATTTTAAGCAGCTACCTGGGCACGAATATTATACTTCACCGAAGAAGGGGAATGTGCCTAGTAAATTCAAAGAAAAAAAAATTTCGAAATTTCCGAAGCAATATATGGTTTGGCAGGCCATATGCACCTGTGGCCTCAGAAGCAGCTGTGGTGCTGGCCTAACCTTGGGGTTTCAGGGGTTGGCCTATGCAATGTGTATTATTCAGGCGCACACGCCGTTTATTACAGCCGCAAGGCTTTCAAGGGAATTTTTCAGTATTAGCCACAAAGGCTATTTCCATAAGAATTAAAAGTCTGTTTTCTTTTAAGTCTGAATAAATTCTGATCTTTATTTACAAATTCTAAAGCTATTTATACAAATTAAACTAGTATTTCTTAACACTATTTTTGCCGTTATTTTACCATAACTCCTCCTCCATTCAATTTCCCCGCTGATCGCGCAATTTCAGTTGCGTCAGCATTTCAATATCTAATATGCAAAATTTGGTAAGAGTGAAAGAGTCGCAAATCTAATTTGACTTCAGTCACTTGTTCCCAGCCTTGAAAATACGGCATAAGGGTGTTTTCTTACAATGTGCATTTGGGTTTGCTATTGTTGTTGTGTGTGGTCAGTTTAGGTAGGCTAAGACGTTGCCTTGAATGCACTAAGTCAATGACGTGCGGGTGAAACATAATGCTTGCATTTAATTGTTGTTGCTTTTGTTTGTGCGAGTGGCGTTAGCGGCACGAGCACAAAAAAAGGCAAAAGAAAAAAAATGAGAATGACTTGCAGATGTAAGTCATAAATTGTACTTTTTATTACTTGACCGAAAAGTGTCATATGAATTTGTTTATTTTTGATTTCCGTAAATCAAAAATAAAATTTGAATTTGAGTGGCTTTATTTTACTGTGAGGAATGTGGGTTAAGTTAATTTGAAATTAAGTGGAAATCGGTGGGAAGTTATTGGAATTTAGAGAAGGTGTTAGTGGTGGTCATGGTGATTAAGTAGGTTCACTACACCCTAACCCTTAAGCGAAAAATTATATCTGGAGATAATTTTTTATTATATCTGGAGATAATTTTTTAAGATGGTGGAGTATTGGCAAAATAATATAACTGTATAAAATTGATAAGTTTTAGTCATAATATAAGATATTAAGTATATATGATATGTATATAGTATTTGATTAATGATTAATATTTTATAACATAATAGAAAAGTATTTAATTAATTATGTATTAAAATTATATTTTAATGTATGAATTTTGTTTCATGAATTATTTAATTTTATAGGAATTTAATTATGAAAAGTAAATAAAGTTTAGAAGTTATAATATAAATTTATTATATGATTGGTTAAATATATTTCTTTATAGTAAAATGTATATATTATCATAAGATATGTATACTAAATTAAAATATTAATTGAATAGTTAACTTATTATGTATGTTCCTATATACGGTAAGTAAGTATAATTAATTATTTAAAATAAATTTTACACAATTTAGCAGTTTCATATATGTTTTACATTGATATAGGTTTATAATTATTCTTTTTGACATTTATTTATTTATTCTGTGTATTTTTTTAACATATTATTATGAAAGGATTTTAAATTGTTATTAATTTCAATTACGGAATTAACACCGTTTCTTTCTTTTATTACATATGGACCTTTATATGGACTTTGAGATTTTCTTCTATTCTCTATCTTTATGAGTACAAGATCTCCTATTTTAAAATCTGATGAGTTTACATTTTTGTCATAACTGAGTTTCCGTTTGTTTTTTACAATGGTTATAAGGTCTCTTGCTTTATTAATAGCTGTCCTTAATCTTATTTGTAGTTCGTTTCTATAGTCTTCTAAATTGTAATGTTTTGTTTTGTCGCTAGTCAAATCGCTAGGAAGTGAAGGTAGTTTTCCGAAAATTAGTTCAAAGGGTGTGTAATAGTTATCTACGTGTGGGGTTGAGTTGTATGCGAAAGTATAATATGGAATCCATTTGTCCCATTCAAAGTCATCGGCGAAGGATAGTAAGTACTCGTTGAGGGTTCTATGGTTTTTCTCGAGTGCACCTATTGTTTCGTGATGGTAGGGGGTTGAAAATATTTGTTCTATTTTTAATAATTCGCATATGTTTTTCATTAGTTCATTTGTGAACTCTGTTCCACGGTCGGATTTTAATTTTTTAAATAAGCCAAATTTTAAAATTAATTGTTCTACTAATGTTTGTGCGATTGACCTTGCGTCTTTGGTTTCTATAGGGTGTGCAATAACGAATTTTGTGAGTTCGCACTGCATCGTTAATATGTATCGGTATCCGTTTGATATTTTGAGTGGACCTACTGTGTCAATTGATATTGTTTGGAAACTTGTATTCGGTGTGTCCGTTACGGTCATATTCTCTTTTGTGTGTCTCCTATATTTGTTGCGAGCACATTTGTCACATTTGTTGACATAGTTTTTTACCATTTGCCGCATATTTTTCCATGTGTAGCGCTGTTTTAATTTGAGTACTGTTTTTCTGATTCCTAAGTGTCCTCCCTGGGGTGAATCATGGAATTCTTTTATTAAGTTTTGTTGCATGGTTTTACTTGTGATATTCTTTGAAGGTTCATATATTAATATATTTAGAGATTTATTACTCTTTATTTTCTTCTTCTGCTGCAGCTTATTAAATTTTTTCTTGAATTCATTTTTATCAAGAATTTTAAATATATCATCATTTGACTTTAGGCCTAAGTCTTTAATATTCTTTTTATACATAAGAGATGATAGCTTCTCCAAAGTCGAATCTAGATTCGTTGGATTGTCGCCACATCGTACTTGTACGATATCATCTGTAATTTCAACACGTGTATTGTTTAAATTGTTTATAATGAACTCTAATTTCTTCATATTTCTGACGTCAGTTATAGATGTGCAATCCCATGTGAAAAGTTGATCAGACTCGTTCTGAGATGTGCATTTCTCTTGTTCATTATCTTTTGCTAGCTTCTTTTTAATTCCCCTTGTTATAACCAATGCTTTATTTATTTTTTTATCTTCCTCAGATGGTATCATATTTACCAATATTTCCGTATTTATTTGAATACGTGATAGCGCGTCGGCGTTGGTGTTGTTCTTTCCTTGTTTGAATTTAATTTCAAAATCGTAGTCTGAAAGATCTAATCTTATTCTTGTCATTTTGGATGATGGGTTTTTGTGGCTGAATAACGAGACTAAAGGTCTGTGATCTGTCACAACGATAAATTTTCTTCCGTATAAATAGGGTTTGAAAAAATTTATTCCCCAGTGTATTGCAAGTAATTCTTTTTCAATTACCGGTTTGTTTACATCATGCTTTTGTAGGGTTTTGCTTGCGTAGGATATTGGCAAGTCTTGTCCAATTTTACCTTGTGATAGAATAGCTCCTAATGCAAAATTTGAAGCATCAGTCGTTACAATAAAAGGTTTCGTAAAATCTGGATATTGTAAGACTGGAGGTTCTATCAATTTTTGTTTTAGTGTTTCAAAGGCTGATTGGCATTTATCTGACCATATAAATGGTTGATTCTTTTTAAGTAGTGTATTAAGGCATTGTGCAATCGTCGCGAAGTCTTTTATGAAACGTCTGTAGTAGTTGCAAAAGGCTACAAATCGTCTTACGTCGTCTGCGTTCTTTGGTGTTGGATAATTTTTAATCGTGTCATATTTTGAAGGGTCTGTCCTGATACCTTCTTGTGTTATCAAGTGTCCTAGATAAACTACTTCTGGTCTCAAAAATTTACATTTACTAGCGTTTAGCTTTAAATTATATTTTGAAAGTCTGTCGAAAACTTTAACGAGATTTTGATTATGATGCTGTAGGCTGCATCCAAAAATTATGATATCATCAACGTATAGAAAAGCTTCTGAACTTAAACCTGTTAATGCTATGGTAAGCATGCGTTGAAAACTGTTGGAGGATATTTTCAATCCAAAGGGTAGTCTCTTAAATTGGTAGTGACCGTCGTTTGTTGAAAAAGCTGTTAATGGTCGTGATTGTTTGTCTAATGGTATTTGGTGAAAAGAGCTAGTCATGTCGAGTGTAGAAAAATATTTTGCTCTTCCTAATTTGTCTAAGACATCATCTATCCTAGTCAGTGGAAATTTGTCGTTTACTAACTTGTCGTTTAATTTTCTAAAATCGACAACTAATCGCCATTTTTTTGTATCATCACTGCTCTTTTTGGGTACTAGTAATAAAGGTGCGTTATATGGACTAATTGAATGTTCTATGATGTCGTTTTGTATTAAATCTCCTATTTGTCTGTGTATTTCTTTGTCATGAGTTTGTGGTAGTCTGTAGTTTTTTATATATGTTGGAGTGTTATCAGTTGTAGATAGTGATTGAGTGTAGAAATTGTTTACTGTCAGTTGTTCATTTTCTAAGTGAAAAATATTTTGATATCTTCTAAAAATTTCGGTTAAAGGGTGACTTTCATCGATATTTAGTTCTTTTTGTAATTTCTTAAATCGATCGTCATTTTGTTTATTGTTATTTTTAAATTGTATGTAATTTGATAGTGGCTCTACTTTTGGATTAAGTTTTAGTATTTTTACTTCTTTGTCGTTCGTATTTAGTATTTTGCCGTGGCATTTTCCGATAGCAGGAATTATGGTGTTAGCTAAAAATACACCTTCCTGAATTTCTTCATTTAATACCAAGCTGTCCTCTTGTACGTCTATATTGATGGGATGTACTATCTCTGTCCTTGGTGGTATTCGTATAATGTCGTAAGCGTGTTTGTTAAAGTGTAAAGGTATTATCACGTCTGTATCGTCTAATATTGTTGTTAATGTTTGTGTTTCGTAATCTATTTTGCACATATGTTTTGAGAAAAAATCTCTGCCTAATATACCGTCTGTTGGTATAGGAAAATTATTTTCTACTGCATGAAATATATGGGGTACTATACGGTATTGAAAATCGAGTTCTAGATTGATTGTTCCTAGAGTTGCAATTTCATCGTTCGTTATTCCTGTCAATTTGCATTGATTTCCCGTCATCAATTCTGTATTATTTAAATTTTCGAGTTTGCAGATCGATATGTCTGCTCCTGTATCTATAAGAAATTTTAAATGAGTTTTTGCATTTTTACATTTTAGGTATATGTAATTAGTTGAGGTATCCGAGATATTAAAAATCCTTAATTTTGCTGTCCCGGATGGTCTTGTGCTACGACCTCCGAGCGATTCTCGTTTCCCTGATTGTTGGTTTCTGCAACATATATTCTATTTTGGTTGCGTTGATTATTTGAATTACCATTATTGTTGTTGTTGCGAGAACTTTGATTTCTGTTAGAATTGTTATTATTATTTCGAAAATTGTTATTGTTGTTATTCTGATATCCGCGATTGTTATTAGAATTGTAAGCATTATTCGATCTTCGATTATTATTATTGAAATTATTGTTATTTCGGTATCCGCGGTTATTATTATCATTATTATTTTGATTAGAATTATTGCGGTTGTAATTATTGGAGAAATTATTGTTACGATTGTTATTATTGTTATTGTTATATCTCCTATTGTTATTAAAATAATTGTAGCGGTTGTTGTTGTTATTCTGTCTAAAATATAACAGTTGGTTACTTGATTTGTTGTTTTTTTCTAATTCAAGTGCTAAATTGGTTGCGTCTGTTAAAGTTTTAGGTTGGGCTGCAAATATAGTTTGCTTAATGTCATCGTTCAAACCGTTTTTGAAAATTGTTAGGGCATAACTTTCGTTCATTTTAATGATAATTTTTCTTTGATTTTCGTCACTTATTGATTCTGCAATTTGTATGTTGTTCAGTTCTGATACTAAATTTATGAGTTTATCTCTAAATTGTGAAATTGAATTGTTTCTCTGTGTCAATGTAGCTAATTGCGTGTGTATTTGTGCTGTAGTTAGGTTGCTTTTATACGCGGTTTGCAGGGCGGTTTTTAGTAAGGGTAAGGTATTTATATTTGCTATATATCCTAATGTGGTACGTACGTTTGCATTCAACTTAACACTTACTATTAGTTCTATTAACTGGTTTTGGTCATCAGCCGATTAGGTATTGTGTAGCAGTTCTGTTAGCTTTAGAAAGCCTTCTAAGTCTTTGTAGTTTCCTGTGAAAACATGGACTATTTTCATTACTGTTTCTAAGCTGAATTCTACCATTTTTGGTTCTAAATTATTTTGTTCTTGGGTAGTGTTATCTTCTGTTCCTGTCATTTGTTGTAGTAACGATTTGGTTTCTTTCACTAAATTGTAAAAGTCTTCGGTAAGTCTGAGTAACTCGTAATTTTTTTTTAGTGTTAGTATGTGTGTTTCGAATTCCTTTTTGAGATTGTTAATCTGATCTAACTTTGTTTTTATAGTTTCTACAGTGTACTTTCTATTTATTGTTTTCTTTAAATTTGTCTTTATTTTCCTAACCTCTACGAAGATTTCTGTTAATTTGTGCATAAAAAAAATTTTTTTATCTTATTATTTGTTTTATCCTTAGTTTCCTAACCTTATTAAATGTTATTTCAATTTTGGTAAAATGATTTATTTTATTATACTGATTGAATCCTATTCACATGTTTTATAACATAAGATTTATAATACCTATTTAATTTATAAAATGCATATTCTATTATAATTATAATTACTACTGTTATTATAATGGTTGTCGTAGTATTCTTAATGTCCGCGTTGGTTATAGCTGATCCAACGTTGTTTTCAATGCTTTCATTGATGGTTATTTTATCCTCGTTTTTATTGTTCAGCATACTGATTCTATAGTATGCGTCTAGCAGCTCTGGTGTCATCAATTATCTGTTTTTGTTTTGTTGAAAAGTATTTTAATAGTCCATCTTTTTGATTTTACGAATTCTTTTTTCCATTATTTTAAAAATTTTCTTGTGTGTCCTTAGGTGTATGGTAATCTCCTCATCTTTTACTTTTGCTTCACACACGAAGCAATACATTTTTAATTTGCTTGTTTTGTTCTGAATTTAAAATCTTTAAGTTGATTTATTAGTTTGTACTTTTCATCGAGCTCTTCGAAACTTGGCATGATTATTTTGGCTTGCCTTCGATATCAGATTTTGTTTTTATTGGTCTTCCTTCAGTTCGGATTTCGCAAGATCGCCATGTGGTGCTGGCCTAACCTTGGGGTTTCAGGGGTTGGCCTATGCAATGTGTATTATTCAGGCGCACACGCCGTTTATTACAGCCGCAAGGCTTTCAAGGGAATTTTTCAGTATTAGCCACAAAGGCTATTTCCATAAGAATTAAAAGTCTGTTTTCTTTTAAGTCTGAATAAATTCTGATCTTTATTTACAAATTCTAAAGCTATTTATACAAATTAAACTAGTATTTCTTAACACTATTTTTGCCGTTATTTTACCATAACTCCTCCTCCATTCAATTTCCCCGCTGATCGCGCAATTTCAGTTGCGTCAGCATTTCAATATCTAATATGCAAAATTTGGTAAGAGTGAAAGAGTCGCAAATCTAATTTGACTTCAGTCACTTGTTCCCAGCCTTGAAAATACGGCATAAGGGTGTTTTCTTACAATGTGCATTTGGGTTTGCTATTGTTGTTGTGTGTGGTCAGTTTAGGTAGGCTAAGACGTTGCCTTGAATGCACTAAGTCAATGACGTGCGGGTGAAACATAATGCTTGCATTTAATTGTTGTTGCTTTTGTTTGTGCGAGTGGCGTTAGCGGCACGAGCACAAAAAAAGGCAAAAGAAAAAAAATGAGAATGACTTGCAGATGTAAGTCATAAATTGTACTTTTTATTACTTGACCGAAAAGTGTCATATGAATTTGTTTATTTTTGATTTCCGTAAATCAAAAATAAAATTTGAATTTGAGTGGCTTTATTTTACTGTGAGGAATGTGGGTTAAGTTAATTTGAAATTAAGTGGAAATCGGTGGGAACGTTTAGTTAATTTGGTTCCCTTGTTATTGGAATTTAGAGAAGGTGTTAGTGGTGGTCATGGTGATTAAGTAGGTTCACTACACAGCTTCTTTGTTACGCAAGGCACAATCAATTCCAAAGTTTATATAGACGAGGGCCTCGAAAAACGTCTTCTACCATTTATTCGTGCACATGAGGGTACCGTGATATTCTGGCCAGATTTAGCAACCTCTCATTACTCCAAAGCTACGATGGAATGGTATGCAAGTAAAAAGATCAATTATGTACCAAAAATAGCAAATCCGCCTATCTGCCCAGAGCTTCGCCCAATTGAAAGATATTGGGCTCTAATGAAAAGAGATCTTCGAAAGAGTGGCACGACTGCAAAAAATTTTCAAGACTTCAGACTTAAGTGGAAAAAATCGTACCGTACTGTCGATGAAACAACTGTGCAAAATTTAATGAAGGACCTTAAAAAAAAGTAGGAAATTTTTATAGAAAAAACAAAATTGTTAATTAGTTTTTAGATATTTATATTCTGAACACTAGCCATTATTAATAAAAAAATAAAAAAAACCAAAAAAATTGCTGGATATTTTTTTATAACTAAAAAACAAAGTGCAAGTTTTTTCTGGGACAGTCCTTATATAGATGAAAATAGGACATATTTTAAGAAAAATTAAATTTTACATTTAATCCTGCGGCCACGAAAAAATAGAAATAAAATAAAAAAAATAATTTTACTTCTGACACGTAGAGCTGATAATTTTATCGACAATATCAATAAATCAAATCAAAACATATGTAGTTCCTTTTATGCAAACTTATTCTAATAAATCGAAAACACCAAACAATAAAGAGAATTGCAACGCTTACACTAAACAAATTGTCGAAAAAATTGATATGATCAGAAAATGTGAGACTTTGACTTATTCATTCAATCGTTTTTAACGTTATCATTTTACAGTTGGTTTCCTTGTTGAATGTCTTAATTTTTGCGTAAAAGTATCAGCTCTACGTGTTAGAAGTAAAATTATTTTATTTTATTTCTATTTTTTCGTGGCCACAGAATTAAATGTAAAATTCAATTTTTCTTAAAATCTGTCCTGTTTTCATCTATATCTTTTGAACCACTTTTTTAATAAAAGATATAATTACACACGTTTGTTTGTCATTTTATTGTCTTAAATTTGACATTAAGAACGAGGTAACGGTGCATTTCTAGCTTAATATATGAATTTTAAAGTGAAAAGAAGTCGAAAAAGTGAAAAAGCCACAATATCTCGAAAACATTCAAAAAATATTCATTTTCAAATTCAGCAGGAAAAAATAAATAGGAAAAGTATCCTCTTATCAAAGGTACATGAGAAAAATCTTTTTGTAACGATTAGGCTCAACAAATTGACGAAAAAGTTAATATATTCATAAAATGTGGAATTTGGATTCATTCATTCAATCGCTCCTAACGTTTTTATTTTACAGTCGATTTTCTTGATGATTCATTTAGTTTTTGCGTAAAAGTATAAGCTCTACGTGTTAAAAGTAAAATAATTTTTTATAATTTTACTAGCTATCCCAGCAGACGTTGTTCTGCCCTTCCCGGTAGGTGGCGCGAAGCTGTATGAACTCATGCTATGGAATGTAAAAGCGAATCAGCCCATTTTTAAAGCGAAATCAACTTCTGTCCCTACTCTTTTACATAAAGTACCTTACTGCTAGGTGGAGCGATGAGTTTAATTTATTATAGTTTTATATTATTACCAAGTCTCAATCATCTGCATCAAATAATTGCTGATATATACAAAATGTTGTTTTATTCATTGAAACTTCTTTTTTCCCGTACTTTTAATATATGTATCTAGTCTCATTCATCTGCATCACAAATTTTGGTATTTTCTTATATGGAAAGCGTGGTACTGCACGGTCTTAGCTGTGCCTCGTAATATAAAAGATACTTGTTGTAACTTCCATGTGAATCAATGCAGTGGTCTTTGTGAAAATTCTATTTCAAAAATATTTTTGTATGAGGGCCACTCTAAATAAAAGTTTTGTAGGCTTAGCTATGCATCTTAACATAAAAGTTACGTGGTGTAAATTCGGTATGAATCGATTAACCGGTCTTAGTGAAAATGATTTTTTTAAAAATATATTTCTATGAGGGCCACCCTAAACAAAAATTTTATGGGCCAAACAGTGTCTCTTAATATAAAAGACACGTTGTGAAAATGCTATTTTAAAAATATTTTTGCATGAGGTCCACCCAAAATATGCACCTTAAATAAAAATTGTATGGGCTTTACTATGTTTCTTAATATAAAAGGCACGTGGTCTAAACTCTATGTTAAACGATGGACTGGTCACTGTGAAAATGCTATTTTAAAAATATTTTGTGTAAGGGCCACGCTAAATAAAAGTTTTATGGACTTAACTATGTCTTTTAATATAAAAGACACGTGGTTTAAATTCCATGGGAATCAATGGAGTGGTCTCTGGGAAAATGCTATATTCAAAATATTTTTGTATGAGAGCCACCCTACATATGCACCCTTAATAAACAATTTTATTCAAACTATGTCTGTTAATATAAAAGACACGTGGTGTAAGTTCGGTGTGAATCGAAATGCTATTTCAAAAATATTTTTGTATGAGGGCCACCCTAAATAAAAGTTTTGTAGGCTTAGCTATGCCTCTTTATATAAAAGTTACTTGGCGTAAATTCGTTTTGAATCAACTATCCGGTCTTATTGAAAATGATTTTTTTAAAAATATTTTTGTATGAGGGCCACCCTAAGTAAAAATGTTATGGGTCAAACAGTGTCTCTTAATATAAAAGACACGTGGTATAAATTCCATGTGAATCGATGAAGTGGTTTATTTTAAAAATATTTTTGCATGAGGGCCACCCTAAATATGCACCTTAAATAAAAGTTTTATGAGCTTTACTATGTCTCTTAATATAAAAGGCACGTGGTGTAAACATTGTGTTAAACGATGGACTGGTCATTGTGAAAATGCTGTTTTAAAAATATTTTGGGTAAAATATGATGAAATATGCCTTCTAAATAAAAGTTTTGTAGGCTTAACTATGCCTCTTAATAAAAAAGCTACGTGGTGTAAATTCAGTATGAATCGATTCATCGGTCTTCGTGAAAATGCTATTTTAAAAATATTTTTGTATGAGGGCCACCCTAAATAGAAGTTTTATAGACTAAACCATGCCTCTTAATATAAAATCTACGTGGTATAAATTCCATTTGAATCGATGCAGTGGTCTTTGGGAAATTGCTATTTTAAAAATATTTTGGTATGAGGGCCACCCTAAATATGCAGCCTAAATCAAAGTCTCATAGACTTAACTATGTCTCTTAATATAGAAGACACGTGGTGTAAATTTCAAGTGAAACGATGGAGGGGCGTTTGTGAAAATGCTATTATATAAAAAAATTGTATGAGGGCCACCCTAAATAGAAGTTTTATAGACTAAACCATGCCTCTTTATATAAAAGCTACGTGGTGTAAATTTCATGTGAAACGATGGAGTGGTGTTTGTGAAAATGCTATTATAAAAAAAAATTGTATAATGCCACACTAAACAGAAGTTTTATAGACTAAGCCATGCCTCTTAATATAAAAGCTACGTGGTGTAAATTCCATGTGAATCGATGCAGTGGTCTTTGGGAAAATGCTATTTTAAAAATATTTTTGTATGAGGGCCACCCTAAAAATGCTGCCTAAATAAAAGTCTCATAGACTAAACCATGTTCCTTAATATAAAAGCTACGTGGTGTAAATTCCATGTGAATCGAAGCAGTGTTCTTTGGGAAAATGCTATTTTAAAAACATTTTTGTATGAGGGCCACCCTAGATATGGAGCCTAAATAAAAGTCTCATAGACTAAACCATGTCCCTTAATATAAAAGCTACGTGGTGTAAATTCCATGTGAATCGATGCAGTGGTATTTGGGAAAATGCTATTATAAAAAAAAAATGTGTATGAGGGCCACCCTAAATATGCTCCCTAAATAGAATTTTTTTGAGCTTAGCCCCTAGTCTCAGACTTACAAAATATACACAAAAAATTTCATAAGAATCGGTCAAGGCGTTTGGGAGGAGTACGGTAACAAACACTGTGACACAAGAATTTTATATATTAGATTTCTATTTTTTCGTGGCCACAGAATCAAATGTAAAATTTAATTTTTCTTAAAATCAGTCCTATTTTCATCTATATCTTTTGAACTACTTTTTTAATAAAAAATGTACTTACACACGTTTATTTGTCATTTTATTATCTTTAATTTGACACTAAGAACGATGAAATTGGACATTTCTAGCTCAAGATATGAATTTTAAAGTGAAAAGAGGTCGAAAAAGTGAAAAAAAAACCACAATATCTCAAAAACTGTACCATTCAAAAAATTTTCATTTTCATTTTCGAACTCAACAGGAAAATCTACATAAGAAAAGTATACTCAGATCAGTTGAACAGAAAAAATAAGTCATTTTGTAAACTAGTGTAATTTGAACAAATCGCTCTCGAACAACAAGTAAATAATTTTTTCCGAAAAATATAGCTTCTTTAGAATTATTTAAAAAAAAACAACACGACTTTATCTCTTTTCGTTAACTAGATATTAATTAAACAAAAATCTTATATCTGAATATTCAATTCGCGATTTTTTGCAAACTAATCAAAATTTTTCAAAAAAAAATTTAAAGTTCAAATTTACATTTGCTCCACTACTTATAAACGTGTACATCGAAGAAATCGCAGGAAAAATTTTTTTGGGTGGCCCGCTGCACTTATTTTGACTCATCTACTATAGTTTTTGAGATATTTCGTTTCAAAAAATGTTCAGAAACATAAAAAAAACGAAGTGTGCAGTTATTAAAAAAATTACCGTTATGTATACTTATAGGGCATTCCATGCCAAATCACCGAGGTTTTGGTCCGACCCTCTTCGATTCTCTAATTTTTTGATATGTTTTAGTTTTGTATTCGAAACCGTTATTGAGTAATCGGTTTTTTAAATTTTAAGGCAAAAAATTTTCAATTAACGATAGACTAGCAATAAATATTGATATCAATAAAAAATACGGTATTATTTTTTTTTTTGTATTTGAATGTAGTTTCTGAAAAATGATAAGAAAGATTATTCGAAGTAATAAGAAGTTAGTTATTAACATTTTGAGAATAAAATCGACATTTTCGAAAAGTGCGACCCTTTCGATTTTTCTTAAAAACTTTCTCAAAATTCTATTCTATATTACGCAACTTTTAAGCCATAGTTCAAGATGTGCTGACAATTTTTTCTATTTTTATCGAATTTTGAAAATTTTATACTTGTTTTTTATGCTTTAATTATCTATACCACTAGTTTAAACAAAAAAAGAACTGGTTCCTCAAATACTTTTTCATTTATTTTGAGTCGTAAGTTCCAAAAATGCCAGCAATTTTTTTTTCTTAAGAATCGTTTTCAAGTTATTCCCCAAAAAACCCGTTTTTTGAATTTTTTATTTATTTGGCCATATTTCCATCAATTTTTTTTTCGAACTAAATCAGTTGCACACCATTCAAAATATATTATTTTTTCTTATAGTCCAAGAGCCGGCTGTAGAAAAGTCGAGTGTATAAGATTACAGGATGGGATGCATGCCAAATGATAGAGCTTGACGAGCCTAAATAGAATATCTAGGGTTGCCTTGCCAAAGCCTGTCCCGATGGCCGAAAATGCCCGAATTTTATCCAATTTTATTGTTCTAATTAAAACTGTAGTACATAACAGCTCGAAATGAATGCCAAATGATAGAACTCGAAGAGGCCTAAGTATAATACCTCGAATTGCATTGTTGAATCCAGTCCCAAACATGGGTTTTCACCGGTTTTTTAGGTCAATTTTCATTAATGAAGATAACAGCTTGAAATTTGTGCCAAATGATAGATATCAAAGAGCCTTAATAGAATATATAGGGTTGCCTTGTAGAATCCTGTCCCAAACATGAGTTGCCACTCATTTAAGAAAAGTTGACCCCAAAAACGGGTGTCAAATAATGTTTAGGACTTGATTCGACAAGGCAACCCTATATATTCTATTTAGGCTCTTCGATATCTATCATTTGGCACGAATTTTAAGCTGCTATCTTCATTAATGAAAATTGACCCAAAAAACCGGTGAAAACCCATGTTTGGGACAGGATTTAACAATACAATCCCAGGTACAATATTTAGGCCTCTTCGAGTTCTATCATTTGGCATACATTTCAAGCTGTTATGTACTACAGTTTTAGTTAGAACAACAAAATTGGCTAAGATTCGGGCATTTTCGGCCATCGAGACAGGCTTTGGCAAGGCAACCCTAGATATTCTATTTAGGCTCATTGAGCTCTATCATTTGGCATACATCTCATCCTGTAATCTTATACACTCGACTTTTCTACAGCCGGCTCTCAGCCTATTACTAACGGTTTGGAGTTAATGAGAATCGAATAAGATTTGATATAGTTACAAGTAATCAAAGTCCGAAAAAAGTGATTTTTGTTAATTTTTAAAAGTCACTAAATTTCAATTGCTCCGTTTAAATCCAAAAACCTTTCTTTTTCATATTTTTAAGGCATAGAACGGAAGCCCATTCTTTAACAAAGGTTCTTAATATCGACCTGCTCAAATCAAACAAAAAAAGCCAAAGTTATTTAAATTCAATGAAAAATGATAATTTATATAATTTCATGCATTTCTGATATAGTCTTACAATATTCGTGTGCCATGGCTCTAATGATTTTTGAATAACTTTTAAACCTTTTTTCCGACTTAAGCAATTTTATATTTTAAATGTTTGCAAAGGAATGGAATTTCATTCTAAATCTTAAAAATATGAAAAAAAAAGATTTTCGGACTTAAACAAAGCAATTGAAATTTAGTGACTTTTAAAAATGAGCAAAAAAAATCACTTTTTTCAGACTTTGATCACTTGTAACTCCATCAAATCTTATTCGATTCTCATTAACCCCAAATCGTTACTTACTTACTTAGATGGCCATAACAACCCGTTGTCAGGTTACGGCCGACCTAATTGGCTCTCGCCAGGCGCCTCTGTTTTGCGCGCGCCTTCTCCAATCGTTAATACCAAGCGTGGTTAGGGCTTCTTCAGCTTGGTCTATCCACCGGAGGCATGGTCTCCCTCTTCGTCGTTGACCGGGGACCTTCCCTTCGAATACCTTTTTTGCTGGAGCTTCTCTATCCATACGATGGACATGACCCAGCCAGCGTAGTCGCTGTATTGTTATACGCTTAACTATGTCAATGTCGGCGTAGAGCTCATACAGCTCGTTGTTCATTCGATTGCGATAGTCGTCGCCAACTCGAACAGGACCAAAGATTTTGCGGAGAACTTTCCTCTCGAACACCCCAAGAGCGACTGCGTCTGTTGTCAAAACCACCCATGCCTCTGCGCCATAAAGAAGCACAGGTAGAATGAGCGTCTTGTAGAGTGTTAGCTTTGTCGATCGAGAGAGAGCTCTGCAACGTAATTGCTTACTGAGACCGTAGTAGCACCTATTAGCAATTGTTTTTCTCCGCTTAGTCTCCAGACTGAAATCATTGTTGCTGGTTACGGCAGTGCCTAGGTAAGTGAATTCCTTGACAACTTCTAATGTACAGTTGCCCGCTGTAACATGTGAGTCTGGATCCCGCACTCTCTTGTTATTGTTAGAAGACATCATGTATTTCGTCTTGCCCTCGTTTACCGTCAAACCCACTTTGGCTGATTCCTTTTCAATAGCATTGTAAGCAGCAGTAATAAGTAGCAGTGTAAGCAGCAGTAATAGCAGTGTAAACACCGGCTTTTCGTACGATCCCCTCCATAATGAAATTGAAGAGATCGCACGAGAGCGGGTCGCCTTGTATGAAACCTCGCTCGGTATTAAAAGTTCCGGAGAGGTCATTCCCTACCTTGACGGAGCTACACGTATTGCTCAACGTCATCCTGCAGAGCCTTATCAACTTTGCAGGTATACCGAACTCAGACATTGTTGCGTATAGGCAATCCCGCACTGGGCTATCGAACGCAGCTTTATAATCGACGAAGAGATGGTGGACTTACCAGGTCTAAAGCCACACTGATAGGATCCGATCAGCGTTTCTGTATACGGCTTCAATCTTTCACACAATACGCTCGAGAGGATCTTATATGCGATGGAAATAAGACTGATACCCCTGTAGTTGGCGCAGATTGTCGGGTCTCCTTTCTTTATTACAGGACAAAGCACGCTGAGATTCCAATCGTCGGGCATGCTTTCCGCTAGCCATATTTTACTGATGAGTTGATGCATGCACCTTATCAATTCATCGCCACCAGCTTTAAACAACTCAGCTGGCAGGCCGTCAGCACCCGCTGCTTTGTTGTTTTTGAGTAGCTGAATAGCAGCTCGAACCTCTTCATGGCTAGTTGGTGGTACTTCCACTGCGTTATCATCTTTATATCGACTCCAAACCGTTAGCAAGAGAAATAATACCTTTTGAATGATGTAAAACTGATTTGGAATCAAACACAGTATGATCTCAGACTTCTAGTTGCTGACAACGAAAATGCCAACAACATTCTTGGACTTGATTGGATATGGAAGTTGAAGTTCCAAATAAATTTATCTTTAGAAACAGAAAATACTCATCACATTTTGTCCTCTTTTACAGGTCAGGCATCAGTACCACGGTTAGTTGCTTCGCTAGAATCACTCACAACCCAGCATCCAGCTATTTTTTCTGAAAGTCTTGGTCTTTGCAAAACGTATAAAGCTGACGTTAAGTTGATAGCGGACGCTCGTCCAAAGTTTTGTTAGCCGTATAATTTGCCTTTTGCTCAATATGAAGAAGTTCGAATGGAAATAAATTGTCTTGTGGCAACTAACGTTTTAAAGCCGGTAAAGTCAGAGTGGGCTTCGCCTATTGTGGTCGTCAGAAAACCTTCAGGCAAACTACGCCTATGTGCCGATTTTAAAACGACGTTCAATCCACAATTGGAAGTGGAAAGATACCCTATTCCGAAGATTGAAGAACTTTTTCAAAAACTGAAAGGTGGTCAGTATTTTACGAAAATTGATCTCAGCGAGGCTTAACTTCAGTTAAAGCTAACTGATTCATCAAAACGCATTATGATAATAAATACCCCTTTTGGATTATATCAATTTCAAAGATTGCCATATGGGATCTTAAGCGCACCATGTTTATTCCAAAGATTTATGGAAGAAATTATCGCCGGCATTCAAGGCTGTGCAGTATATTTGGATGACGTAATTCTTACAGAGCGAACAAATGAAGAGCATCTACAACGTGCTACTGAACTTTTCAGAAGATTAGAAGAAAACGGCTTAAAATGTAAAAAGAAAAATGCCATTTTGAACAACCACAAATCGAATATGTGGGGCATATCATTGATGCATCGGGAATTAAACCATCAATAAAGCGAGTCGAAGCAATTCAACTGATGCCTGAACCTAAGAACATTCGTGAATTGGAAGCGTTCATTGGCAAAATCAATTATTACAACAAAATTATTCCGAATTTTTCAACTAAAGCTGCAGCACTCAATGAGTTGAGGAGAAAAGAAGTCAACTTTATATGGGGGCCAACACAAAAGAAGGCTTTCAACACACTCAAAACTGCGATAATTGAAGCAACTCAATTAGTTCATTACGACGATCGACTAACAATTGTTCTGGCGACAGACGCGTCACAAAACGGTATCGGAGCCGTGTTGTCGCATAAATACTCAGACGGAACTGAAAAGCCTATATCTTTTGCTTCAAAAACGCTGAATTCAAGCCAAGTAGGCTATTCTCAAATCGAAAAGGAAGCACTGTCAATTATTTTCGGTGTAACGAAATTTCACCAATATATTTTTGGTCGAAAATTTGAACTGCTTACTGATCATCAAGCTTTAACTACATTGTTTCATCCACATAAGAAACTGCCTGTTCTGACTCTTCACAGGTTGCAGCGTTGGGCTATTACTTTGCAGTCATACGATTACAACATTCGATACAGAAATACTTCGCAACACGGAAACGCCGATGCGCTTTCTCGTTTACCAGCTGAAAGCGATCGTGAATTTGACGAGAGAGAGAAAAAAATGCTAAACTCGGAAGAATTATATTAGGTGATTCTATCAGAAATTCCAATTAATGCAAATATGGTGTCAGCTCACACAGAAAATGACGAAACTCTAAAGTCTGTAATCAAGTACGTTCAAGAGGGCTGGCCTAAGCCATTAAATAAATCTCAGCAGGATATCATGCCATATTTTAACAGAAAGGAGTCCATATCATTCTACAAAGAAGTGTTATTAATTCAGACAGATTAAACTAGGGTTGTAGTACCAGCATGTTTACAATGCCCAATCTTAAGTATGATTCATGAAGGTCATTGGGGAAAAAGTCGTATGCTACAATTAGCTCGTCGTTACATTTGGTTCCCAAAGCTGGACAACGCAATTGAGGACGTGGTAAAAAGATGTGCCATTTGCCGGGAAAACGCTGTGATGCCAAGAAAAGAATTTACAATGTTGCCGGAACCTACACATGCGTGGGAAAGAGTTCATTTGGATTTCGCTGGACCGTTTCATTCTCGTATTTGGTTGATAATAGTGGACTCATATTCCGGGTTTCCATATGTCATCGAAATGTCATCAGCAACATCAACAACGACTATCAAAGCTTTGCAGCAAGTATTTTCAATCGAAGGTCTTCCCGCTACTACAATATTATCAGCGACAATGGAACGCAGTTCACCTCTAGTGAATTCAAACAATTTTGTTTACTCAACAGCATCAATCACTTAACAACAGCGCCGTTTCATCCCGCATCCAATGGACTAGCGGAGCGGACTGTTAGAACATTTAAAAATGCTTTCGGGAAAATTCTGCAAGAGGAATCAAATAAAGGGAAGGCCCTTTTCAAATACTTATCGACGTATCGTTCAACACCAAACCCTAGGACAGGTAAATCACCGTCAGAGTTGTTGCATGGTCGACAACCTCGTACCATTCTATCAGCTTTGTTTCCAAAGGACTCAGCAGTTTCACACTCTTTAACAAAATTTAGTGTGGGTCAATGTATTCTGGCAAAAAACTATTCTGGGAAAAAGCGATGGATAGAAGGAAAAATAACAGAACATTCGGGAAAATGATGTATGAAATAAAAACTGATCGTGGCATAATTCGAAGACATCAAAATCAACTACGAGAGAATTTTTCTTTAACTCCGGAAATTGACATTGAACCAGAGTTACCATCACTACAAAATGATAAGCCATTCGAACCATGTAGAATTCAGATGGAACCACCAATAGAACTTACGTCACCTAACTTTTCTAACACATCACCCATACTTCGCCGATCGAATAGACTTAAGAAAAAACTGTACAATTCGAGTCAAATATTTTTGAAATTAAGTGTGAGGGAATGTAGAAAATAGTAAATTTCTTAAATGTATAAACATTTAACTAGATGGTAACCGCAAAAAATCTAATGTCAGTTGAATTTCGTTGGTTGTTGGTTTGCGCTTGACTGAGAAGGTCAACATTTTCATTGTTCTTTATATGGGGTAAAACACGCGAAAACGCCAGCGAAAAAATTTTTTGGCTTCGATTTTGCTGAAATTTGGTATTATTGTAATATCAATGTCCAGCAATGGAACTGCGTTCAGGAATTTGCCCTAGTATTATTTGTTGTTGAGATACGCGGGTATGAAATTCACGATTTTTGTACTTTTTCAGAATAAGTGTTTTTTTCGAAAATTCATAGCTTACAGCAAACTCTATCAATTAATAATTGGTATACCTACGATTTTAGGTTTTTACTTGTACTATTTGAAAATAAATACTGCTTCTGAAAAAAAAATTTTTTCGCAAAAATTTTGCGAATTTAAAATTATTTTTGAATTTTTTTTAAAAAAGCCATTTTTTTAAATTTTTTTTTTTATTTTTAAATAAAACTTTGATGTATTCTGCCGCTTAATGCCGTAAAATATTTTATGGGGAAAACATTATTTATATTTTTTTTTTTTAATTTAAAAAAATTTAAAGAGCCAAAATGTTGAAAATTGAAATGAATTTTTGAATTTTTTTTTTGAAAAATGCATTTCTGAATATTTTTTTGTTTTTACATTTTTAGGTTTTTACTTGTACTTTTCGAAAAAAATACTGTTTTTGAAAAAAAAAAATTTTTCTCAAAAATTTTGCGAATTGAAAAATATTTTTGCATTTTTTTTTAAAAACCCATATTTAAATTTTTTTTTTTTATTTTAAAAAAACTTTGATTTATTCTGCGTTGAATGACGTAAAAATTTTCGCGGAGAAAAAAGTATTTATATTTTTTTTTAATTTTAACAAAAATTAAAGAGCTAAAATTTTGTAAATTGAAAAGAATTTTTGAATTTTTTTTTGAAAAATCCATTTCTGAAAATTTTTTCGGTGAACTTCAGATTACAGCTTCATACGCAAGCTTCAAAATGATATGCCATAACATGAGGGCAAGTAGTTAATTAAAATGTTTGAGCCGTTAAAAGCGCGCTGTACTACGCGTTGAAAGGCTACTCCACTGATTTTAAATTTCAGTTTTAGTTTTCACGTTAACGGCTCAAACATTTTAACTAACTACTTGCCCTCATGTTATGGCATATCATTTTGAAGCTTGCGTATGAAGCTGTAATCTGAAGTTCACCGAAGAAATATTCAGAAATGGATTTTTCAAAAAAAAACTCAAAAATTCATTTCAATTTACAAAATTTTAGCTCTTTAATTTTTGTTAAAATTAAAAAAAAATATAAATACTTTTTTCCCCGCGAAAATTTTTACGTCATTCAACGCAGAATAAATCAAAGTTTTTTTTTAAATAAAAAAAAAAATTTTTTTATATGGGTTTTTTAAGAAAAATGCAAAAATATTTTTCAATTCGCAAAATTTTTGAGAAAATTTTTTTTTTTTTCAAAAACAGTATTTTTTTCGAAAAGTACAAGTAAAAACCTAAAATTGTAAAAAAAAAATATTCAGAAATGCATTTTTCAAAAAAAAATTCAAAAATTTATTTCAATTTTCAACATTTTGGCTCTTTATTTTTTTTTAAATTAAAAAAAAAAATATAAATAATTTTTTCCCCATAAAAAATTTTACGGCATTAAGCGCAGAATAAATCAAAGTCTTTTTTAAAAATAAAAAAAAAAAATTTAATAAATGGTTTTTTAAAAAAAAATTCAAAAATAATTTTAAATTCGCAAAATTTTTGAGAAAAAATTTTTTTTTTCAGAAACAGTATTTTTTTCAAAAAGTACAAGTAAAAACCTAAAATCGTAGGCATACCAATTATTAATTAATAGAGTTTGCTGTAAGCTATGAATTTTCGAAAAAAACACTTATTCTGAAAAAGCACAAAAATCGTGAATTTCATACCCACGTATCTCAACAACAAATAACACTAGGGCAAATTCCTGAACGCAGTTCCATTGCTGGACATTGATATTACAATAATGCCAAATTTCAGCCAAATCGGAGCCAAAAAATTTTTTCGCTGGCGTTTTCGCATGTTTTACCCCATATATATATTTAACTTTTTTATATACTTAATAATTTCAATAAATGAATTAATAAAATTAAGCAACATTAATTTTCACTGCAACACGGTAAAAAGTATATCAATCAATATTGTAGAGAATACAATTTTCTACTCAAAAAGTCTTAAAAAAAGTTTGTGAGACATACGGCTGTTAAGATTTCGTGGAAAAATTATTTACACCCATTTTTTAAAATGGCGGCCAAATGGGGGGGCTTTCAATCCCGAAAACTGAGACTTATACTCACACTGATCCCTTCTACACAGCACAAAAAAAAAATCGTGTCCTATACAAAATGCAAGGTCAATGTAACATTTCAATGGACTATTTTTCATTTTCAATTTTACGATGAAAAGTATATCAATCAATATTGTAGAAAATACAATTTTCTACTCAAAAAGTCTTAAAAAAATTTTGTAAGACATACGGCTGTTAAGATATCGTGGAAAAATTATTTACACCCATTTTTTAAAATGGCGGCCAAATGGGGGGGGGGGGCTTTCAATACCGAAAACTGAGACTTATACTCACACTGTTCCCCTCTACACAACACAAAAAAAAAATCTTGTCCTATACAAAATGCTAGGTTCAGCCAATATTTTGTAACATTTCAATGGACTACGAGTATATATAAAATTTTCAAAATTCGAAAAAAAATAGAAAAAAATTGTCAGAACATCTTAAACTACGGGTCAAAAGTTGCGTAGTATAGCACCCTAACATAGATATACATAGTTATTAAAAAATTAGTTTTTTCAAAATACGCAAAAACATTTTTAAATTGCAAAATTTTTCTAGGGAAACATTTTTTGAAGCACCAAAGTTTTTTTTTTGATAAATTTCATGAAAAAATCTAATGGAATCACCTATTGCAATTCCTAATTTACAAATGAATTGAACGTACTGAATTTTCCAAACAAAGCGTTCGTAGAAAAAATTACAAAAATTACCAATTGGAACCTCTTTATTTTTGAAACTTATAACGTTGGTGTAAAGCCCTCCCGGCATTTCATCGGTCTTTACTAGGACTACACTGCACTAGAATCTGAACTTAAACAAAATCTGCAGTTAAAAAGTGTTGAAAAATCTGAATAAGGTTGAAAAAGTTAAAAAAAAAATGTGCAAAATTGAAAAAAGTCGAAAAAGCATGGAAAATGTTGAAAAAAATTGAATTGGTGACAAATGTTAAAACAGGAGAAAAGGCTTAAAGTGTTGAAATGTTAAGGAAAATGTTAAAAAAAACTCAATGAGGTTTAAAAATTTGAAAAATGTTGATAGAGGTGAAAAATGCTGAAAATGTTGAAATGGGTTGAGAGAGGTTGAAAAACTCGAAAAAAGTGGAGAGAGGTTAAAAAATACTGAAACAGTTGAAAATGGCTCAGAATGTTGAGAAAGGTTGAGACCGATTCCATTTCAAATCATGCACTCTGACTGACTTCGAATTGCGAAATTGGATGCCGATTTCACATGTAGTTTTCAGAGTTATAATTTGTCCTGGGTAAATATACATAGAGTATGGGCGGCAGGCGTGCCCATCAACCGATTTCGCCCATTTTCAATAGCAAGATGTCTGCAAGAAGGTGTGACCTGTATGTGAAAGTTGCATTCAATTAGCTTTCTTGGTTTTCCAGTAAACCTAATTTCAACAGACGGACAGACAGACAGACAGACAGACGTCACTAAATCGACTCAGGTGATGACGCTAATCAAGAATATATACACTTTTTCATACCTGCCACGCCCCCTTCTATGTGTTACAAACGGAGAGACAAAGTGAATATACCATCGGTGTAGGGTATAAAAAGTATTACAGTGGAATCGCGATAATTCGTAATCGCAAGGGACCAGCAATTTTTTACGAATTACAGGGGTTTTCGATTTAACGAGGCTTCAATTTTTTCGATCAATTTTTTTTTTTCCTCCATTATCATAGCTGAAATGATATTTTGCTTTTGCAACACTTATAAAGTCTTATTCGTACGTTTGTTTGCCATTTTCACGCCACACTCTCTTTTTCACACACCTCTGGTAAAGCAACAAACAAACTGACCACGAAATCACAAAAAATTCCACCAAAAAATATGAATACTAAGGTCCCTATTGCGGTTGTCGATTTGTGATAAAATCGGTAGCCATCGATTTAATAGAAACGATGTGTGGGGGTAGGATGAGTTTTGTAGGAAGTTTTTTTTGTTTTGGCGCACACGCCTTTTTGAACATCCGCAAGGCTTTAAAGGGAGCCACAAAGGCTGTAGTGAGTTTTTAGCTACTCAAGCTATCATGAGAGAAGCCACAAGGCTTTTTAAAAGAAACACCAAGATTGTACTTAACTGGTTTACTTCCAGAATAATAATTAATTTTATTTACAATTTGTTGGACTATTTATACTTAATAAACTAGTATTTTCTAAACACTATTTGCCGTTATTTTTACCCTGACTCCTCCTCTATTCAATTTCCCCGCTGATCATGCAATTTCGGTTGCATCAGCATTTCCCTACTCAATATGCAGTATTTGGTAAGTGTGAAAGAGTCGCAAAGCTAATTGACTTCAATCAGTTGTTCCCAGCCTTGAAAATATGGCATAAGGGTGTTTTCTTACAATATGCATTTGGGTTTGTTGTTGTTCTGTGTGGTCAGTTGAGGTAGGCTAAGACGTTGCCTTGAATGCACTAAGTCAATGACGTGCGGGTGAAACATAATGCTTGCATTTAATTGTTGTTGCTTTTGTTTGTGCGAGTGGCGTTAGCGGCACGAGCACAAAAAAAAGGCAAAGGAAAAATAAATGTGACTTGCAGATGTAAATCGTAAATTTTACTTTTTATGACTTGACCGAAAAGTGTCATATGAATTTGTTTATTTTTGATTTCCGTAAATCAAAAATAAATGAATTTAAATTTGAGTGGATTGGTTTTACTGTGAAAAAATCAAGTGGAATTGGTGGGAACGTTTGGTTTATTTGGTTCCCTTATTATCGGAATTTGAAGTAGGTGTTAGTGGTGGTCATGGTGATTAAGTGGGTTCACTACACCCTAACCCTTAAGCGAAAAATTATATCTGGAGATAATTTTTTAAGATGGTGGAGTATTGGCAAAAATAATATAAGTTACATTTTAATATAAGAAATTAATTTCTAGATATGTATATAATATTTAATTAATGATTTAATATTTTTATTACATAAATGGAAAAGTATTTAATTGATTATGTGTTAAAATTATATTCTAATGTATGAATTTTATTACATGAATTAGTTAAATTTGATAAAAAGTTAATTATGAAAAGTAAATAAGGTTTAGAATTTACAATATAATTTTATTATAAGATTGATTAAATATGTTTCTTTAAAATAAATTATATATATTTTAACATAGAATATGAAATTGAAATATGAACTTAAAAGTTTAATTGTTTATGGTTTTTCTAAATAGTTAAAATAATTGATTACAGTAAGTATATTTTATTTATATAATTATATTTTCTAATTTTACAAATTTTTAAATAGATTGATTATTTTAAAAACTTTAAACCTATTAAATTTGTGTATTTACTTATTACATTAATATTGGTTTCATTTTGTATATTTTTTTAACATGTTGTTATGAAAGGATTTTAAATTATTATTAATTTCAATTACGGAATTAACACCGTTTCTTTCTTTTATTACATATGGACCTTTATATGGACTTTGAGATTTTCTTCTATTCTCTATCTTTACAAATACAAGATCTCCTATCTTAAAGTCTGACGTGTTTACCTTTTTGTCATCATTAAGTTTTCGTTTGTTTTTTGCAATGTCTATTAGGTCTTTTGCTTTATTTATTGCTGTCCTTAATCTTATTTGTAGTTCGTTTCTATAGTCCTCTAAATTATAGTGTTTTGTTTTGTCGCTAGTCAAATTGCTAGGTAGTGAAGGCAGTTTTCCGAAAATTAGTTCAAAGGGTGTGTAGTAATTATCTACATGTGGTGTTGAGTTATAAGCGAAAGTATAATATGGAATCCATTTGTCCCATTCAAAGTCATCGGCGAAAGATAGTAAGTACTCATTGATCTATGGATTTTCTCGAGTGCACCAATCGTTTCGTGATGGTAGGGGGTTGAAAATATTTGTTCTATTTTTAATAATTCGCATATGTTTTTCAGTAGTTCATTTGTGAACTCAGTTCCACGGTCGGATTTTAATTTTTTAAATAAACCAAATTTTAAAGTAAATTGTTCTACTATTGTTTGTGCGACTGATCTCGCGTCTTTGTTTACAATTGGATGTGCGATAACGAATTTTGTGAGTTCGCATTGCATCGTTAGTATGTATCGGTATCCGTTTGATATTTTAAGTGGACCTACTGTGTCGATGGACATTGTTTGGAAACTTGTACTTGGTGTGTCCGTTACGGTCATATTTTCTTTCGTGTGTCTCGTATATTTATTGCGAGCACATTTGTTGACATAGTTTTTTACCATTTGCCGCATGTTTTTCCATGTGTAGCGCTATTTTAATTTAAGTACTGTTTTTCTGATTCCTAAGTGTCCTCCCTGGGGTGAATCATGGAATTCTTTTATTAAATTTTGTTGCATGGTTTTACTTGTTATTTTCTTCGGGGGTTCATTTATCAATATATTAAGAGATTTATTACTCTTTGTTTTCTTCTTTTGCTGCAGCTTATTAAATTTTTTCTTGAATTCATTTTCATCAAGAATTTCAAATATAGTATCATTTGCTTTTAGGCCTAGGTCCTTAATATTTTTTTTATACATAAGAGATGATAGCTTCCCCAAAGTCGAATCTAGATTCGTTGGATTGTCGCCACATCGTACTTGTACGTTATCATCTGTAATTTCAATACGCGTATTATTTAAATTATTTATAATGAATTCTAATTTTTTCATGTTTCTGACGTCAGTTATAGATGTGCAATCCCATGTGAAAAGTTGATCAGACTCGTTCTGAGATTTGCATTTCTCTTGTTCATTATCTTGTGCCAGCTTCTTTTTAATTCCCCTTGTTATAACCAATGCTTTGTTAATATTTTTATCTTCTTCTGTTGGTATCATACCAATAAGAGTTTCTGAATTTATTTGTATTCGAGATAGCGCGTCGGCATTTGTGTTTATCCTTCCTTGTTTAAATTTTATTTCGAAATCGTAATCTGCAAGGTCTAATCTTATCCTTGTCATCTTGGATGATGGATTTTTGTGACTGAATAACGATATTAAGGGTCTATGATCAGTCACAACTATAAATTTTCTTCCATATAGATAGGGTTTGAAAAAATTTATTCCCCAGTGTATTGCGAGTAATTCTTTTTCAATTACCGGTTTGTTTAAATCATGCTTTTGAAGGGTTTTGCTTGCGTAGGATATTGGCAAGTCTTGTCCAATTTCACCTTGAGATAGGATAGCTCCTAAAGCAAAATTTGAAGCATCAGTCGTTACAATAAAAGGTTTTGTGAAATCTGGATATTGTTATACTGGAGGTTCAATCAATTTTTGTTTTAGTGTTTCAAAGGCTGATTGGCATTTATCTGACCATATAAATGGTTGATTTTTTTTAAGTAGTGTATTAAGGCATTGTGCAATTGTCGCGAAGTCTTTTATGAAGCGTCTGTAGTAGTTGCAAAAGGCTACAAATCGTCTTACGTCGTCTGCGTTCTTTGGTGTTGGATAATTTTTAATCGTGTCATATTTTGAAGGGTCTGTCCTGATACCTTCTTGTGTTATCAAGTGTCCTAAGTAAACTACTTCTGGTCTCAAAAATTTACATTTACTAGCGTTTAGCTTTAAATTATATTTTGAAAGTCTGTCGAAAACTTTAACGAGATTTTGATTATGATGCTGTAAGCTGCATCCGAAAATTATAATATCGTCTACATATAGGAAAGCTTCAGAACTTAAGCCTGTTAATGCTATTGTGAGCATGCGTTGGAAACTGTTGGAGGATATTTTCAATCCAAATGGTAGTTTTTTAAATTGGTAGTGACCGTTGTTTGTTGAAAATGCTGTGAGCGGTCTTGACTGTTTGTCTAAAGGTATTTGGTGAAAAGAACTGGTCATGTCTAGTGTAGAGAAATACTTTGCACGTCCTAATTTATCCAAAACATCGTCTATTCTAGTCAGTGGAAATTTGTTTACTAATTTTTCGTTTAATTTTCTAAAATCGACGACTAATCGCCATTTTTTAGTATCATCACTGGCTTTTTTCGGTACTAGTAATAATGGTGCGAATGGACTAATTGAATGTTCTATGATGTCGTTTCGTAGTAAATCTGCTATTTGTCTGTGTATTTCTTCGTCATGAGCTTGGGGTAGTCTGTAGTTTTTTATGTATGTTGGTGTGTTATCAGTTGTAGATAGCGTTTGAGCGTAAAAATTGTTAACTGTAAGTTGTTCATTTTCTAAGTGAAAAATGTTTTGATATTTTCTAAAAATTTCAGTTAAAGGGTGATTTTCATTAATATTCAATTCTTTTTGTAGTTTCTTGAATCGATCGTCATTTTGTTTATTGTTATTTTTAAATTGTATGTAATTTGATAGTGGCTCTTCTTTTGGATTAAGTTTTAGTATTTTTACTTCTTTGTCGTTCGTATTTAGTATTTTGACGTGGCATTTTCCGATAGCAGGAATTATGGTGTTAGCTAAAAATACACCTTCCTGAATTTCTTCATTTAGTACCACGCTGTCCTCGTTTAGGTCTATATTGATTGGATGTACTATTTCTGTTCTTGGTGGTATTCGTATGATGTCGTATGCGTGTTTGTTAAAATGTAAAGGTATTATAATGTCTGTGTTGTCTAACACTGTTGTCAATGTTTGTGTTTCGTAGTCTATTTTGCACATGTGTTTTGAGAAAAAATCTCTGCCTAATATGCCATCTGTGGGGATAGGAAAATTATCTTCTACTGCATGAAGTACATGGGGTTCTATACGGTATTGGAAATCGAGTTCTAGTCTTATTGTTCCTAGAGTGGAAGTTTCATCGTTAGTTATTCCTCTTAATTTACATTGATTTTCCGTCATCAATTCTGTGTTACTTAAATTTTCGAGTTTGCAGATCGATATGTCTGCTCCTGTATCTATAAGAAATTTTAAATTTCTGTTTGCATTTTTGCATTTTATATTTATATAATTTTTTGTGTTATCCGAAATGTTGAATATCTTTAATTTTGCTGTGCCGGATGATCTTGAGTTTCGATCTCCGAGCGATCTTCGTTTCCCTGGTTGCTAGTTTCTGTAACGTAGATTCTATTATTGTTACGTTGGTTGTTGAAATTTCTTTTATTATTATTATTATTATTCGCATTCCTTTGCGTAAACCTATTGTTGTTGGAATTACCATTTCTTCGTATTGAATTGTTGTTTGAATTTCTATTTGTATTGTTGTTAGTATTTTGATATCCGCGGTTATTATTGAAATTATTGTTGTATTTTGAATTATTACGGTTGAAATTGTTGGAAAAACTACGGTTGGAATTAATAATTTTTGTATTGAACTTTTTAGTCATTTTTACAACCAACATGACAAAGATAACAAGTGGATCAATTTAACCTGGTAATTGGTGACATATGTTTGGAATTGTTATTGTAATTGTTGTAGCGTTGGTTATTGTTATAACCATTGTTGTTTCTTTGATTATAGGAGGTGTTTTTGAAATAGAGTAATTGGTTGTTTGTTTTTTGACTTTTCTCTAGCTCGAGTGCTAGGTTTGTGGCTTCCGATAAAGTTTTCGGTTGCGATGCGAATATTGTTTGCTTAAAATCATCATTCAAACCGTTTTTGAATATGGTTAAAGCATAATTATCGTTCATTTTTGTAATAATGTTTCTCTGAGTTTCGTCATGTACTGTTTCTGTAATTTGTAAGTTATTTAGCTCTGATATGAGGCTTAATAGCTTATCTTTGAATTGAGTTATAGTGTGATTTCTTTGTGTCAACGTAGAGAGTTGGGTATGTATTTGAGCTGTGGTTAGGTTGCTTTTGTAAGTATTTCTTAAGGATGTTTCAAGGTCATTAATAGTTTTGATGTGGGCTGTATAACCTAAAGCTGTTTTAACGTTTGAGTCTAGTTTGATATTTACTATTAAGCTTATTAGTTTTTTCTTGTCTGTTCAGAGTAATTTTCATGGATTATCTCAATAAGTTTGAGGAATCCATCTAGTTCTTTGTATTTTCCTGAAAAAGTTGGAATAACTTTAATTATGGTTTCTATATTGAATTTCTCCATTTTTATTTCTATACTGTTATCTGTCTGAGTGGTGCTATCTTCTGTCATTTGTTTTAAAATTGATCTTGATGCACTTATTAGCTTATAAAAATCTTCTGTTAGTCTAAGTACTTCGTGATTTTCTTTTATTGTGAGTTTATGACTGTTAAATTCTTGTACGTACGTATTTAGTTCATCTAATTTGTGTTTTATTGTCTCTTTCGTATATTTCCTATTTACTGTCTTTTTTAAATTTGTATTGATTTGATTAGTTTTTATAAAAATTTCCTTAAGTATCTGCATATGAGAAAGAAGAAATTAATAAAGTAATATTCAAATTTATATTTTTATCTAAATGTTTTGTGCTCTAGTGGCATGTTTAATTACATATTTTTTGTAGTATATATTTAACTTATAAAAGATATACCCTAATGCGGATAAAATTATGATGGTTATTATAATTGTTGTTGATGTTGACTTAGGTTAGGTTAGGTAGGAGTGGCAGTCAGTTACAAAAACCGACTCACTTAGACCAAGTTTGGTCCATTGTGATACCACAGGGTACTTGACTATACCCTCTCATTGAACCATCCAGATTTCGTTATGAAACTAAATAACTGACCTATGCTAACATGTCTAAGGTCCTTCAGGTCATCAAACAAAAACGAGCCAAGTGTTTTGTGGCGTTTTCTAGCAAGTGCAGGGCAGGAACAAAGAAAATGTTTAATGTTTTCCTCCTCCTCCACATCCCCACAACTTCTACAGTAGTCAAAAGACCGAATACCTAATCTCTCCGCATGTCTGCCGATAAGCCAGTGGCCAGTTATTACTGCAACAACTGACGAGACACTGTGTCTAGTGCGGGATATCAGTTCTAGAGATCGCTTAGCGTTCCATTCCGGCCAGATTTGCCTTGTTATATTGCAAGTTAACCCTTGGGTCCATCTTATGTTAGCCTTTTTTATCATGTCTTCTTTAAGCAGTAACTTGCAGGTAGCAAGTGGCATGCCAACACTTTCCTTGTCTTGAGGAATTTGTGCAGTAGTCCCCTGCCTAGCAAGTTCATCAGCTTTGCAATTGCCATCAATGTTCCTATGCCCAGGCACCCAGATGAGGTGAATGTTAAAATGCTGAGCCATCTCATTTAGAGACGAGCGGCATTGTT
Source organism: Tricholauxania praeusta (assembly GCA_949775025.1). Classification (NCBI taxonomy): domain Eukaryota; kingdom Metazoa; phylum Arthropoda; class Insecta; order Diptera; family Lauxaniidae; genus Tricholauxania; species Tricholauxania praeusta. Next base: position 94,235,252 of record OX459029.1, on the reverse strand, counting down.
GGGCCACTAGTGAGTTTAGGAAGACTGATTCTAAGGATTTAATAGCAGCTTGACTGTCTGAATAAATATTAATACCCTTCTTGGATACCACATTTATTCTCAGCCAGGATGCTACTTCTTCTATTGCTATAACCTCTGCCTGAAAAACACTACAATGGTCTGGTAACCTCGCAGCAATACTTATCTTCAGTTCCTTAGAGTAAATACCATAACCCACTTGGTTATTTAACTTGGAGCCATCCGTGTAGAAATTAATATGGTTCCTTCTCCCCGGGATTCCTCCCTTCCAGTCATCCCTAGATGGGATATGGGTTACGTAATCTCTCTTGAATGAGATTACTGGAATAGTGTAGTCCAATTTAGAGGGTACGGAATTCAAGCTATTAAGGGTAGTTGAGTGTCCTGTACTTCCCTCGGACCAGCAAGCAGTTTCTCTGAGTCTAATGGCGGTACATGCTGCCATTCGTTTACCAAACAGGTCAAGGGGAACGAGATGAAAGAGGACCTCCAAGGCATCAGTCGGTGTGGTCCTCAGTGCACCACTGATGCACATGGAAGCAGCTCTTTGAACCTTCTGCAATTGTCTGTAATAGGTGACCTTGTCTAAGACAGGCCACCACAACACAATGCCATATAACAGAATCGGTCGAATTACCGCTGTGCAGAGCCAATGAATAATACGAGGTGATAGCCCCCATCTTCTCCCCACAGCTTTTTTACAAGAGTATAGTGCTACAGTTGCTTTCCTAACTCTCTCAACAACATTTATTTTCCAACTTAATTTCCTATCCAATATCAGACCAAGATACCTTGCACTACTTTTTAAGACAAGTCTAACGCCCTTTAGCGAAGGTGGTACTATAATTGGAAGTTTGTGACTCCTAGTAAAGAGTACTAGTTCAGTTTTGTTCGGATTTACGCCTAAATCAGCCTCATCTGTCCATGAGACGAGTCTGTTTAAAGTATTCTGAAGAATTTCACACAGTGTGTTTGGGAATTTACCACATGCAATTAATGCTACATCGTCGGCATAGGCAATAGCTTTACAGCCCAGCCTTTTCAGTGACATGAGCATCTTATTTATTGCCAGATTCCACAGTAGAGGAGATAGCACTCCACCCAGCGGCGTTCCTCTGCGGACAAACCTATTAGCTTCGGAAATGCCAAGATTTGAGGTAATGGCTCTGTTTGTCAGTAGCTTTTTAATCAGCTCAACTATGGAACTGTTGATACCCAGTTTCTGCAGTTCATTAATAATATTACCTGGGTCAACGTTGTTGAACGATCAAAAGAGTTTTTTTGACCGGCAGTCAATATTTCAATAATTAATATTAAATTAAAGTTGACTGCTACGAAAAAGGAGCGCGTGTTTCTAATTAAAATAAAATTTAACCGAATTAAACTTTCGTGGTCTACAATCGAAGGAACGAAAAATGAAATGCACGGATCAAAGGCTAATTGTGTACTACTTTATTGAGTTATAATAGTTAATAATGTTACATATTTTTTACAAGAAGAGAGAGACAATTTTGTGGAGTTGGTAGAGATGCAATTTAGGATGAGTTTAGCTTAAGGCAAAGAGTAGTATTTTGGTAAAATATTAAGCAATAGTTATAGAAAACTTAAGTATTTAATTCAGTAACAAAATTTAGTGAAAGAAAGTAAATAACAAATTAATTAGTATTAATTATTAGGAAAATTAAGAAAAATATTTAAATTCAAAGTGCTTGACTCAACATCCCGGCCCCCTTGAAAGGACTTTCAAGTAGGTAGTAATGCAAGCTTGTGGATGGGTCGCCGTAAGACGCCCTTTGGTGTTTTTACATCTACGACTCTAACTCTATTATCTTTGCCTGGGATGACAGTTATGATTCTGCCTGTTATCCAACGTTGCGGTGGAACGTTATCTTCATGTATAAGCACGAGCGCATCAACATGAATGTTTGGTTGATCACGAACCCACTTAGTACGCGAGTGCAGTTCACTTAAATAATCGTGAGACCAATGCTGCCAAAAACATTGCTTGACTGCGCTGATACGTGCCCATTCCTCAAGATGATGAATTTCCTTAGCTGTTGCAATGATGCGCTCAGGCAATGCTTTTAATGAGCTGCCGATGATGAAGTGAGCAGGCGTGAGAACTTCATAATCACTCGGATCAGAAGAAAGTGGCGATAGTGGTCGAGAATTTAGTATGGCTCTATTTCAATAAGGGCGGTTGTCAGCTCCTCAAATGTAAGGCGCGCGTTTGCAAGTGAGCGATTGAGATGGCCCTTCGTTGACTTAACCGCGGCCTCCCAAAGACCGCCAAAATGTGGTGCCCTGGGTGGAATGAAATTAAAGTTAATGAATTCATTAGAGCAAAAATGTATTATTGAGTTTTTATTTTTTGTATTGAAAATGAAATCTTTTAGCTCAGCGAGCTTGCGGTCGGCACCGACAAAATTTGTGGCATTATCACAAAAAATGTCTGTCGGTAATCCTCTTCTACCGATCATGCGTTTAAGCGCAGCGATAAATCCTTCAGTCGAAAGGTTCGATACTGCTTCAATGTGTACTGCTATCGACCATAGACACACGAAAATTGCGATGTACGTTTTATAAGGAGCTTTGCCTCTTATGCGAAGATATGTGCTGACTGGACCGCAAAAGTCCACAGCGCAACGAGAAAATGGTCTGCAAGGTGTGAGACGTTCGACAGGCAAGTTTCCCATCATTTGCTGGAGCAATTTTGGCTTGTAGCGCACACAGTGAACACACGATCTGACTGTACGACGAGCAACATCTCTGGCGTTTATGACCCAAAATCTGAGACGAATAAGTGCGACAAGAGCTTTGGGTCCAGCATGGTAGTTGGTAGTGTGCAAGTGGCGTACGAGGCATTCAACAAAATGGCACTTGCTGGGTAGCAGGACCGGATGCTTTTGTATATCAGGCAATGCCGCTAGCTCTAGGCGACCACCAACCTTCAACAAATTGAATCCACAGGTATCTTCACAAAACGGGTTAAGATATTTAAGCGCAGCTTGCGCTTCTGAACTATTCTTGGCACGACGAATATCTTCTACAAAATACTGCTGCTGTATGTTCCATACGATGCACCAAAGAGCGATTTCAATTTCTTGTGAGGAGAGCGACTCCGTTTCGCTGATGCTGTTGAGTGATTTGTTGACCTTTCGATAAAAACGCAGCATCCAGCCGATCACACGTACACCAGTCATGTGTGAGCTAAATTTAGCTATGCTATTGATGATGTGATTAAATTTTTCAGCGGCAAAGAATGTAGCTTTGCGCTTTTCCCTGTTGACTTCTTCTATGCCAGGAGCAGGCTGAGTAATCTCAGGCCAGCAACTCTGTGGGTGCGACAAAAAAGAAGGCCCTGTGTACCAAATTGAATCGATGAGCTCTTTCACCGTGCAGCCCCTGGATACAATGTCAGCTGGGTTGCACTGGGTTGGAACATATCTCCAGTTGCAATTAGCGGTCAGATCTTGTATCTCTGAGACGCGGTTGCCCACAAATGTTGATAACGTAGATGAGTGCATACGCAACCAGTGCAGTACAATTTGAGAGTCGCTCCATAAGTAAACTTCAAAATTCAGGTGACTAAAATTAGCTTTGATTTTGGCGAAAAGCTTGGCGAGCAGCTGAGCACCACATAGCTCAAGCTTCGGCAACGATTTTTTCTTCGTTGGCGCGACACGAGATTTTGCGGAGAGTAAGTTGACTGCAACGCAACCTGAAAAACTTTCCACGCGAAAGTAGAGGCAGCAACCATATGCGCGTATTGATGAGTCACAGAAACCGTGTAGTTGCACATGATGAGCGGTGGCACGAAGACAATAGCGAGGTATAGCAATTTGTGGGAGTAAAGAAAGCTATTTAAGAAGACTCTCCCATGCAGTGTGAAGATTTTGGGGCACTGTCTCATCCCAATCCAATTTGAGCAGCCAAAGCTCTTGCAAAATAATTTTTGCGGTGACAAGCAGTGGAGCAAGTAACCCAAGAGGGTCGAAAAGCGATGAAGCGAGTGACAAAATTGTACGTTTTGTTGATTTACCTTTATGTAAAGTTTTAGGCGAAAAAGAGGATAAAAAAAGGTCTTGTTTTTGATCCCACATAATGCCCAAAGCATTGGTGATAGAGACGTCACTGTAATTCAGGTCTTTTATGGTTTTATCGTCTACAAAATTTTCGACATTGGAATGCCATTTGGCAAGCTCCATGCACCCATTTTGCAAAATAGTAGAAACTTCATATTTTATTTGTGATAATTCTTCTAAGGAATCTGCGCCGCATAGAAAATCGTCCACGTAAAACGATGACTTGATCATTTTCGATCCTAGAGCGAATTCAGCAGCGTACTGGTCAGCCAAGTGATGCAGGCTTCTCACAGCAAGAAATGGTGCACTTGCTGTGCCGTAGGTGACAGTGTTAAGATGGTATGTGCGCACCTCTTCATTTTCTGAGTTGCGCCATAAAATGTACTGAAAGCAGCGATCACGTGAGTCGACCAGCACTTGTCTGTACATCTTACAGATATCCGCAGTGATGACGTAACGATAATGACGAAATCGTAGCAACAAAGTAAATAAATCATCTTGGATTGTAGCACCTACCATTAATATGTCGTTGAGTGATCTCTGCGATGAAGTACGGCATGAAGCGTCGAATACGACTCTTAGCTTTGTAGATGTGCTATTCGGCTTAAGCACAAAGTGGTGGGGGATATAGTAGTGAGGTGTACGAAGGTCAGGGTTTTCAACGAGAGTCATATGTCCAAGTTTTTCGTATTCGAGCATAAATACGTCGTATTGAGCCTTTGTTTCTGGTAAACGCACCAACCGACGCTCTAGAGCAGCAAATCTTCGTAGTGCGGTGTCACGTGAAGGTCCAAGGCAGGCGGAATTTTGCTTAAAAGGTAATCGAACGATAACTCTTCCGTTGGCGTCACGTGTAACCGTGTTGACGAAGAAAGATTCACAGGTGGTTTGCTCATCAGAGAGTGTCGATGTCAACGTAGTCTCATCTAAATTCCATAGCTGCTCAAGGTTAAAATTAATGGTCTCTTCGCAGGAAAGCATGCAACTAGTCAAATGGGACGAATAAGTAGCGTCAGAAATGAACTTACCTGACACCACCCAACCCAGCAGTGTTTTTTGAAGTGTAGGTAAATTATCGCCCAATTTAATTTGGCCCACGGACAGCACATCAAAAAAGCTTTCTGTGCCTAAAAGTAAATCAATGCGTTTTGATTTGAAGAAGTTTTCATCTGCAAGCGCAGTATTGGCTGGCAGATTCCATGATGAAATATCTATCTCTATTTCTGGCTGGTACGAAATATGCGAAGTAACGCAGAAGCTAAGTGGAAGCTCGAAGTCAGTAAAGCGAGATTTTATATTTGTTGAGGTTTTATGTTTTATTTTGGTGTTTAAGTCACCAATACTGACAATTTGTATGTTGTGCTTCTCACGTGGCAAACGTAGTTTTTGCGAAAATTCTTCGGTGATGAAGTTCACCTGCGAACAGGAATCGAGGAGAGCTCTACCAAGTTGGTAGTAACCAGTGGCATCACGAACGAGCACAATTGCTGTGGCAAGAATAACTGCATCTTGCGATGAGCTCTTTAGATGAGTATGAACTGTAGCCGTAGTCTGTACTGGTGGCGCAGCTGATGGCAATGGTGAAAACGTAGTTGTTGTATTCTGAGCGCGATGAAGAAGTGAATGGTGAGAGCGCGCGCAAACCTTGCATTTGAATGTAGAGGTACACTGCGTGACCTTATGATTTTTTGATAAGCAATTGATGCAAAGTGCGAGCCTTTTGACGTTGTCAAATCGCTCAGAAACGGGCATTTCGTTGAAACGTTGACAGCTATTAATAGCGTGATCAGAATTTCCACACAGGGCGCAAGTGCGCTTTGTGCAAGCGAGAGAATAATTGTGACGTGATGACTGATGCTTGTCGGTCTTTTTCGAAAATTTGTTCTCAGCTCTTCGAGTTGTATCATGAGAGGAATGTGGCGTTTCAATGGATTCGAGAAATTGGCAGCGCCTTTCTAAAACCTTGGCGCAGTCTTCCCACATAGGTAACGAGCTGAAATCAAGAGACTCCTTCCACTTCTTTTGAGTACCATCATCAACTTTCTGCATCACCAAATAAATCAGCATGGCGTTAGAAATTTGTTTTTCAGAGCCAAGTGACAGCAAAGAACTATAAAGTGCGGAAACATTATCCACTAGGCTTCTCAGTTGATTGCAATTCTGTTTTGGTATGGCAGACAGCTCGAAAAGCGATGCAACGTTTTCCATAAAAATGAGAGTGCTATTATCGTAGCGAGTTTTTAGTCTGTCAAGCGCCTTCGGGTAATTTTCGTTGGTCACTTGAAAAGCTTTGACCGTATCGAGCGCTTGCCCATGCAAGCAATTGAGTAAGTGATTAAACTTCTCGATGTTTGACAAACCGAGCTCTCTATCGATAATTTGGTTGAACGATGTGATAAAGTTCTTGAACTCAGAGTACGAACCACTAAATGTTGGCAGTTTCAATGCAGGCAGTCTGGAACTTGAAGGAGGTAACGTGAAATGATTCTCTCTGATCGATGTGTTTTGCAATTCCTCGCCTAGTTGTTCTTGGATAGCAATTTTTATGCTAACATACAAGTCTTCAAGTTCTCCTCTCACATTGTCATCTGGGTCAAGTTTCTCTATTTGCGTTTGGTAGCTGATGATTTGAGTAAAATATGACTCAAGAATACCTAGCCGGCATTTAAGCTCAGTAGGAGTTAGAGCTTTTCCTTCTCCTCTCCCGTTTGCTTCAACGATGCTCTTAATACGAGAAATATTCTTTTTGGTGTTAGCGCGTTGTTGCTTTAGTGCATCTGCCATGGTGGAGCGACAAGAAAAAAATGTGAACAAGCGCAGCGAAAAATAAAAGAATATTGAGAGACCCAACAAGTCAAGAGTCGAAAAACGCAGCAGCAATTGCAACGTAAGCGAAGATAAGCAGCACGGTCGTAGTGTATGTATTATTAGCAGCGCCGCTAGCAGCAACGAAGATTAAAGCACGAGAACGATGTTATGATCAGAATTGCTCAAAATAAGCTCGGCTTGTGAGCGACAGTGGTAAACTTGCGTAGAAACCGCAGTTATCCCGATAGAAAGTGCAAATTGTTTTTATATTTTTTTTTATATGAGTACAATATGTACGTATGTACATATGCATATGACCGTTGCAATATACGTATGTATATATTTTTTTTTTTCACAAAAAAATTAACGGCGTACGAAAATATTTTTCAAGGTGAACAAAAGGTCGTGACTTATAAAAAGTTATTGAAATTTGTTTAAGGTCACGATACCGATATGGAACGAAATTTGTAGACCACACGAATGATTTTATGAAAAGGCTTTTACACGTATTTTTTTATTTTTTAGCTTAGCAATTAAGCTTTTTATACGACAACATAATATCAGAAATATTTAATTAAATTTTTTATATAAATTTAGAACACTGTGCCCCACGTTGGGCGCCAAAATGAACGATCAAAAGAGTTTTTTTGACCGGCAGTCAATATTTCAATAATTAATATTAAATTAAAGTTGACTGCTACGAAAAAGGAGCGCGTGTTTCTAATTAAAATAAAATTTAACCGAATTAAACTTTCGTGGTCTACAATCGAAGGAACGAAAAATGAAATGCGCGGATCAAAGGCTAATTGTGTACTACTTTATTGAGTTATAATAGTTAATAATGTTACATATTTTTTACAAGAAGAGAGAGACAATTTTGTGGAGTTGGTAGAGATGCAATTTAGGATGAGTTTAGCTTAAGGCAAAGAGTAGTATTTTGGTAAAATATTAAGCAATAGTTATAGAAAACTTAAGTATTTAATTCAGTAACAAAATTTAGTGAAAGAAAGTAAATAACAAATTAATTAGTATTAATTATTAGGAAAATTAAGAAAAATATTTAAATTCAAAGTGCTTGACTCAACAGTTGTTAAAAGCTCCTTTAATATCCAGGAACGCCGCCAGGGCGAATTCCTTACATGCAAAGGATTTTTCAATGCTGCTCACTAGTGTGTGAAGTGCGGTTTATATAGATCTGCCTTTCGTGTAAGCATGTTGAGAAGTAGACAGCAGTTCAGGTTTGATACTGCTGCGAACATAGATTTCTATGAGTCTTTCCAAAGTTTTTAAAAGAAAAGAGGAAAGACTTATTGGTCTAAAATCCCTTGGATTTATGTAAGAGCTCTTCCCAGCCTTTGGAATGAAAATGACTGTAGTCATCCTCCAGGCTAGAGGAATATAGGAAAGGTTAAGACAGCCCTTGAAAATAGCTGTCAACCAAGGTATAATTAAGCGAGCAGATTGTTGCAGCTCAATTGGTGTCACACCATCAGGTCCTGGTGATTTATAGGGTTTGAAGCTATTTATCGCCCATCGAATTTTGGTTTCCGAAACAATGTCCCCGAGAATAATTGAGGACATCTGAGGTTGAACATTCAATTCCTCTGGTTCATGCAATGAGTTACCAGGGAAGTGAGTATCTAGTAAGAGGTCTAAGGTCTCTTCGCTAGATGTTGTCCAGGAGCCGTCAGGCTTTTTTAAAAGACCTAGAGTAGTGGGCGAGGTAGATAAAATCTTCCTTAGCCTAGATGCTTCTGAAATCTCTTCAATGCTTCCACAGAAGTTCCTCCACGAGTTACGTTTAGCTTTTCTTAACGAACTCTTGTAAATTTTGAGAATAGATTTATAATCATTCCAGTCATTTTCCAAACCTGATTTTTTGGCTTTGTTAAATAAATTCCTACTTCTTCGTCGAAGAACCTGAATTTCATTTGACCACTGTTTAGTTTTACATTCTTTATTTAACATATGCAGCCCCTTAAGCAAATCAAAATGATGAATGTTGACCAAATGCAAAACATTGCAATTTGTTTAAAGTCAATGCTCGCTTTTGTTTTGGTTGACAAAATGCAAGCATTGCAATTTGGTTAAAGTCAATGTTCATTTTTGTCTTATTGATAAAAATGTAAACATTGCAATTTAGCTAAAGTCAACGTTCGCTTTTGTTTTGTTTATGGTGGTTTTATTTAAGTAGGTCATAATTTTTACATGCGTTACATTTTTTAATTAGCTTGTAATTATTATTAAGTCAACAAATTTAATATATCAATTAAGTATATATAGTAGATATAATTTCAATAAACTTTGCCATTATATTGCAAGAATTAAGCAAAGCAGTATCTTTCCTTTCATAACTAAAATTCTTGGTTTTAGTGGCCGCAACACATAGCAAGACACCCCCGACCCCTGGTAAGGTGTCCTGCTATCATCAAAATACTTAGCTGTTATTGTGGGTTTATGTGCCTACAGTAACAACCAAACAACCTACATAGTCCTGGTTCAAGTGCCGGGATTACGTTAGAGTTATAGGCAGGTAAACGAACCTCAGCCGCAAAACATTGGTGACCCCGACGTGATCAAAAGGACGACATACGACTCCTTTTTTGTCAAATACACACGCCGCCGTAGCAAAAAACAGCAAAAGGACGACACACTGCTCCTTTCATCAAATAATACAGACGCCGCCGTAGCAGAGCAAAGGGACGACAATCGACTCCCTTTCAGGAAGAGCTAGGAGTAATCAATTTGTCAACAAGACTTAATTTTTTGTACTCCAGTCTATTAATGATGGCGTTCAACGACTTAGCAAAGATCCAACAATCTCTTGGAGAAGAAATCCAAAATGTAGTGAGGAACTTTAAAAAGGATTCTTCGGAACGAAAGGGTACATCCGATTACTTTCGAGATCGTTTGAGGCGTTTAAGCCAAGCATGGGAAAGGTTTGAAGAAACAGATACAAAAATCCGCATAATAAATGACCTCCCATTGGAACATGACTATTTTTCCAAGGACTATTACTCTCAAATAGCCGAAGTAGTCGAAACATATACAAAAATCTTTGAGGAATCAGCTTCAAAGATAGATGCGACTAACTCAGTCAAATCGATTGCACCACAAGGGGCTGTGACCGTTCAACATACAACTACAACATGTAATCAGCAACATACGCAGAAAAATCAAAACGAAGCCACAGCCAACCAAATTCCAGAAAATACACATACAGTTGATGCTGACCAGCACCAAAGAGGACTTATTCGGAAATTTGAAGCCCAAATGTCAACATTAAAAAGGCAATTGGCCAGCACCGAATCTACACATTCACGTATCTCTAGCGAGTTAAAATTGAAGACTATCAAGCAGCTTTGGAGCAATATAGAGCAAAATAATTATGAAATTTGGCAGCAAATGGAAGACCCATCAACCAAGGGTTACGACATATCTACGTTCGTTCAATTAGAAGAAGAGGTACTCCAAAAGATGATATCACTAACTGAAGAGCTAGAAAACTACCAAAGGGGCGTATCAGATGCAATGCAAGTCAACATAGCCAGCTCGCAGGGAGCTCTACCACTGCCAAAGGTGGTTATTCCAAAGTTTGATGGGGACTATATGAAGTGGCGTCAATTTTTTGACTTATTTCTTCAAATGATTCACAACCAAGCACTACCAAATGTGCAAAAAATGTGGTATTTGAAGTCAAATGTCACTGGAGAAGCAGAGAAGCTAATTCGGCATCTTTCATTGAGTGAGACGAATTACACAACAGCCTGGACGTTACTTCAAGATCGTTACAACAATCAAAGAGTCCTGACAAACACTCTTGTGTCAAAATTATTGGAACAACCAACATTATCAGTAGCGTCAGCCAAAACAATCAAGGAGCTGCACGATACAACACAAGAATGTTTGCTAGCATTGGAAAATCTGGGAGTAGGGACGAACTCATGGGATCCTCTACTACTTCCAATCTTAATAAAAAAGTTGGATCGCGAAACTCATCTTTTATATGAGCAAACTATCGCAAACCATAAAGAAATTCCAAAATTAAACGAATTTCTCACTTTTTTGGAAGCTCGATTCCAAACGATGGAGGCTATTGAGACCAAACAAAGGCCCATCAGAGTACTTACAACAACACTTAATCAAAAATGTAAATTCTGCCACGAAAAAGAACACTTTCTGTATACATGCGTTAAGTTTTTGAAGGCTTCAGTCAAGGACAGAATGAATCATGTGATCAAAAATCGACTCTGTACAAACTGTCTCAGAAGTGGGCACAGTACTCATAATTGCCGTAGCAGATCATGCACCAGATGTCAGAAAAACCACAATACATTGTTACATCAGGAAAAAGACGGTCAAAATGCAACGGTACCACCGTTTAAAGAACAGAATTCAAGTTCTCCTGTTACTCTTGCAACAAATAAAGGCACGCAAAAAAAGGGCTATGTGCTACTTAGCACAGCTTTAATTAAGGTAAATACAAACAGCGGGAAAATGATAAACTGCAGAGTACTGTTAGATTCTGGTTCCCAGATCAACATCATAACAAGCAGGCTAGCAAAGCGTCTTGGTATTTCAGGTCAGGCAACCTCAATGTCCATAGAAGGAATTGGAAGAAAAAGGCAGGTTTCAACTCAGCGGGCCTACATTAACATTCATTCCCGCATAAATGGATACCAAAAACCATTGGAAGCATATGTGTTGCCACAAATAACTACATTACAGCCTTCGCAATCATTGGATACATCATCATGGTCAATTCCAAAAAATATTGAATTAGCAGACCCTTACTTCAACCAAGCGGCGAATATTGACATCCTGCTGGGAGCAGAGTTCTATCATCAATTATTGACCATTGGGCAAATCAAACTATCAAGTGATTTACCGTTACTTCAAAATACCGTTTTTGGATGGATTTTCTCAGGAAAAATAGGCGACTCCTACCTTTCTAACCAGAACGAGTTCGACGCAACGTGTGGTATATGTACAGAAAATGAGGAAGATCTAGACAAAATGATCCAACGATTGTGGCAAATGGATGATACGGAACCCAAAAATTCAAGTTTAACTATGGCCGAAGAATTATGTGAAACACATTTTCAAAACAACACTCAAAGGGACTCATTAGGACGTTTTATGGTAAAACTACCATTTCAACAAGATCCTGAAACCCTTAAGGACTCAGAAACAATAGCAATGACCAGGTTCTTTTCCCTTGAAAAAAGACTATCTAAGGATCAAAAACTCAGAGAGCAGTACGTCAAATTTATGAACGAGTATGAAGAATTGGGACATATGGAGCAGATAACTGCTAAAAACTTATCAGCACCATATTATGTTATCCCACATCACTGTGTACTGAAACCAGATAGCAGCAGTACAAAACTGAGAGTAGTGTTTGACGCCTCATGTAAAACCAGTTCTGGCATATCACTGAATGACATTTTATTTACTGGTCCAACCGTGCAGAGCGAACTTTTTTCAATTCTTCTGCGTTTTCGATTACCAAGATTTGTCTTTTGCACCGATATTCAAAAAATGTATCGACAAATTTCGGTACATCCAGCAGATAGGAAATTCCAAACTATTTTTTGGAGAAATAATCCTGGTGAGCCTGTCCGTCATTATCAATTAAACACCGTGACATATGGAACTAGAGCCGCCCCATACCTTGCAACAAGATGCCTACAACAGCTTGCGGATGAAAATAAAGAAAAATTTGAATTGGGTTCACAAGTTTTAAAAAATAATTTTTACGTTGATGATTGTCTCAGTGGATCCAATAAACTGTCAACGGTGCTGGAGATGCAGAATCAACTCAAACGCATACTAGAACCTGTTGGTTTTAAACTACGCAAATGGTGTGCAAACCACCCACAAATACTACAAGATATCGATAAGGATGACCAGGAAATCGATTTGGACTTTGACAATGATGACAACACTTCCATAAAAACACTTGGGTTAGTCTGGCAACCAAAGAAGGATAAATTTTGCATCAGATCTACGTCTCATGTAACAAACAAAATCACGAAACGCGTAATCACGTCAGAAGTTGCAAAAATATTTGATCCACTAGGGATACTGGGGCCAGTTATAGTAACAGCCAAGATCATCATACAAGACTTATGGCAATTACAACTTTCTTGGGACCAGGCAATACCAATCGAATTACATTCCAAATGGGTTACTTTCCGAGACGATTTAAAAGCGCTGAACAATTTTAGCTTTGAAAGGCACGTTTTTGGACAACATGAAGCATCATCCGTTCAGCTTCATGCTTTTTGCGATGCATCAGAAAAGGCCTACGGAGCTGCAATTTTCGTGCGTGCAACATTAAAGGATGGACGCACAATCGTAAGACTACTATGTTCAAAATCTCGGGTGGCACCTCTGAAAAAACAAACAATTCCACGCCTGGAGCTATGTGCAGCAGTCCTCAGCACAACATTAATGAAAAGGGTGAAGAACGATCTTAACCATAAAGGACAAGTACACTTTTGGACCGATTCGGAAATTGTGCTCTATTGGATAAATTCAAAATCATCTACACTCCAAACGTTCGTCGCAAATAGGATTAATCAGATCCAAGAACTGACAGTAGCAGATCAATGGCGACACGTCTCGTCAAAAGACAACCCAGCAGATTCATTATCACGAGGAATAATGCCTTCAAAATTGCCAGCCAATCACTTGTGGTTTTTTGGTCCGTTGTTTTTGCATGGAAATGAAAACAAATGGCCAAATAAATTCACCAAACTAAGTTATAACCCACAGTGTCCAGAAATGAAACAAAAATCTTCCAACATAACTGAAACAATTAGTGTCAATAAAGATGATGAACAGACAACATCCAATGTTACCTCAGTGGCAATGGATTCACAAAGGAATTGGATTTACAAAATCAATCATGGAAACTCATTCAACACACTTCAACGAGTCATAGGTTACACACTTCGATTTATACGACGCTTGAAGGGTATCAAATGTAATAACTTGACGCTAAGCACACAAGAACTAAATGACGCTCTTTTAACAATCATCAAGGTCATTCAAAAAAATGATTTCAACGAAGAGCTCAAGGAGTTAAAGAAAGAAAGAACGGTAAAGGCTCAAAGCCCGTTAGCAGCCTTTTCTCCGTTCCTAGACAAACAAGGTGTCATTCGTGTTGGGGGAAGGCTGGAAGCCTCATCATTAAATTATGACGCCAAGCATCAAATTTTAGTTCCCTATAATGATATATTGACGAAGCTTCTAATGGAAAAGATACACAAGGAAAATATGCATTGTGGACCTCAAGCACTAATATCGTTCACAAGACAAAAATTCTGGCCAATTAAAGCAAAAATTATGGCTAGAGCAATCATTCAACGGTGCGTTAAATGTAGCAAGGCGAAACCAAAGATGTACTCCCAAATAATGGGAAACTTACCTGCTGACAGAATAACACCTAATCGACCATTTATTACAACCGGTATTGACTACTTCGGACCAGTCTGGATACACTACAAGACTCGAGGAAAACGTCCCCAAAAGGCTTATGTAGCAGTGTTCTGTTGCTTCACCACAAAGGCTGTCCACTTGGAGCTGGTAAGCGACCTCACGACAAATGCATTCATAGGAGCTTTAAAAAGATTCATTGGTCGAAGAGGTCATTGCCAAACTATATATTGCGATAATGCAACAAATTTCCTTGGTGCCAGTAATCAATTACAGGAGCTAAAAAATATTCTTCAATCACAAGGATCTAACGAAAAAATAGCCACAGAATGCAACAATAGAGGCATTACTTTTAAATTCATACCTCCAAGTTCTCCTCATTTTGGAGGCCTATGGGAAGCAGCTGTTAAGTCTGCAAAAGGTTTGCTTATAAAAATCTTGACATCGGCATCCCTTACGTATGAAGAACTCGAAACAACGTTGATTGAAGCAGAAGCCATTTTGAATTCGCGACCTCTAACTCCTATGTCGAATGATCCTAATGACATAACAGCTCTAACACCAGGTCATTTTTTGATTGGAGAACCAATTAATTCATCAATTAATCCATCGTCCACACCCTCTAATCACTCATTGCTAACAAGATGGAAACTGGTGACACATATTAAAGAAGAATTCTGGAAACGATGGTCCTTGGAGTATCTGAATGAACTACAGTATCGTCACAAGTGGAAAGAACAAAGCTCAAATGCAAAGCTTGGTCAAATGGTTATCATAAAAGATGACAATGCTCCTTCATTACAGTGGTCTTTAGGAAGAATTGAAAGAGTATATCATGGTCAGGATGGAGCTGTACGGGTTGCAGATGTTCGCACAGCTTCAGGGATCCTTAAAAGACCTATACATAAGTTGGCACCACTACCAATTGAATCAACTGAGGAATCTATACAGTACGATTCCGGAGAGGTTGATGAGTTCACAAAAAAATCTGCACAGGCCAATCTTGGGGAAAGAGATGACTTACCAAAAAAACGCGCACGAAAGGCATCAGTCACCACCAGCAAGACCATATTGACCACTTTAATGATTGCACTGCTAATGCTACCACTAGCGTTAGCACAAAACATTAAAATACAACAGTTCAACTCAGATATTGGCATACATTTTGAAGAGATTGGAAGGCTCAAACTTGCTACAAGCCAATGGAATCTCATTGTTTACTATGATTTAGAACCATTAAGATCTGACATCATCGCACTAAAAAATGGTATTTCATTCCTTCATCATATATGTGACAAAATAAATAGACAATGTAGTTGCAATACCACTCTGTCTCATTTTCAACATATGGCTGACGTGCTTCAATTAGACAACTCCTTTTTGCCGACAAGACGTGTAAAAAGAGGTGCTTTAAATTTTGTAGGAAATGTGGCAAGTTCACTTTTTGGAGTACTGGACTCCGATTACGCTGAAAAAATGTCACATACAATAGAGGAAGTAAAAGACAATGAAGATTATTTATTGAGACTGCTAAGAAACAAAACATCAGTCATAGACTCCACTCTTAACTTAATAAAAGTAGACCGAAACACTACTAAGGTGAAATTCGAGCAAGTGGAAAGTCAGTTAAATAGCCTGACTAAAACAATAGATTCCGTACAACAGTCTGAATACCAATTTCTTCTGTTCCAAACTTTGACATCGTTATCTGATCAACTGCTACTAATAATAACCAACATACAGCGGGTGCAAGGTGCACTCCTCGACGTCTTGACCGATACACATCATGGAAAAATAAGTCCCGCGTTATTATCTGTAATACAACTTCGCAAGGAGCTAAGAAACATCAAGGCTCACATGCCAGCTAACTTGGATGTACCAGTTGAAGATGATAGCGCCATACAGTTATATAAAATCATGACTGTCAAGGGAGGCGTAACGAATGACAAGGCAGTATTTCAGATTTCACTTCCACTGACTATTCAAGAACAATTTGATATTCTAAAAATGACGCCTATTCCAACTATAATTAACAATACACTAATAACTGTTGCACCTTGCGCCGAAACAATCGCAATTGATAAACACATGGATCAGTATATACCTTTAAGTCAAGATGATATTAAATCCTGTACTATCATTCAACAGGATCAGGTTGTGTGCACTACTCGTCCAAGGTACCACAAGGATTCTCAAGTTTGTTCCTGTGAACTTGGACTTCTCCAAAATGAAACGCATGCCACCTGCAATTTAAAAAAGATTGAACAAAACTCAACATGGGCTCAAACGGAACAACAAAACCAATGGATCTTTGCGTTAAAATTTCCTACTCGGTTAACGATCGTGTGTAACCAGAACTCACAACAAGTATCTTTGGCAGGATCAGGGATTCTCACAATCGCACCACAGTGTGTTGCCAAAAACAATTTCTTGACACTAGATGGATTCCATATAATATCCAGCGCAATACGCACTTCCTACACTGGCCTTGGAAGTGTTCAAAGATTATCCACACCAGAACATGTACGAACCGTATTAAAAAGATTGAACAAAACTCAACATGGGCTCAAACGGAACAACAAAACCAATGGATCTTTGCGTTAAAATTTCCTACTCGGTTAACGATCGTGTGTAACCAGAACTCACAACAAGTATCTTTGGCAGGATCAGGGATTCTCACAATCGCACCACAGTGTGTTGCCAAAAACAATTTCTTGACACTAGATGGATTCCATATAATATCCAGCGCAATACGCACTTCCTACACTGGCCTTGGAAGTGTTCAAAGATTATCCATACCAGAACATGTACGAACCGTATTAAGAAATCATTCCAGTATCATTTATGATGACCAAATAAAAAATCTTACGGAATTGCAAAAGCTATTAGCAACAGAAAATTTTATTATGCTGCCTCATAAAATTCGACACCAAAATACTCGCAATACCGCACTTTCCAGCATAGCATTTATTTTGGCAGGCATAATAATATTATTCATCGTGTTAAAGCACATAGTAAAACGATTCCTATTAACAACAACAACAACACCTACGCCCCAGCCACGTTCAACTGTGCAGCAAAGAACCGACTTCGCTATCAATTTGGACAGCAGTAGTTGAATTATATTCAACGGGGGGAGGATGTTTAGTTTTACATTCTTTATTTAACATATGCAGCCCCTTAAGCAAATCAAAATGATGAATGTTGACCAAATGCAAAACATTGCAATTTGTTTAAAGTCAATGCTCGCTTTTGTTTTGGTTGACAAAATGCAAGCATTGCAATTTGGTTAAAGTCAATGTTCATTTTTGTCTTATTGATAAAAATGTAAACATTGCAATTTAGCTAAAGTCAACGTTCGATTTTGTTTTGTTTATGGTGGTTTTATTTAAGTAGGTCATAATTTTTACATGCGTTACATTTTTTAATTAGCTTGTAATTATTATTAAGTCAACAAATTTAATATATCAATTAAGTATATATAGTAGATATAATTTCAATAAACTTTGCCATTATATTGCAAGAATTAAGCAAAGCAGTATCTTTCCTTTCATAACTAAAATTCTTGGTTTTAGTGGCCGCAACACATAGCAAGACACCCCCGACCCCTGGTAAGGTGTCCTGCTATCATCAAAATACTTAGCTGTTATTGTGGGTTTATGTGCCTACAGTAACAACCAAACAACCTACATAGTCCTGGTTCAAGTGCCGGGATTACGTTAGAGTTATAGGCAGGTAAACGAACCTCAGCCGCAAAACAACCACCATGGGGGTTTCTTCTTTCCTCGAGGTTTACTTACAGGACAAGAAATCTCCATGGATTTATTTAACCCTCCCGTTAAGTTTTGAACCAGCCTGTCTATGTCGTGGATAGTTGACGGCTCTACGGGGGTTGAGATAGGCAGATACTCTGCTATTTTCCTGTTATATATTCCCCAGTTTGTCCTTTTTACATTTCGGTGAATAATCGGTTCTGGGGGGTTAACAGTGAGAACAAATTCTATATAACGATGATCTGAAAAAGAGTGCTCGCTTGAGACTTTCCAGTCAACGATACAATCAAAAACAAAGTCCGAGACCAATGTTATATCCAAGACTTCTTCCCTGTTCCTTACTATAAAGGTTGGCTCCCAGCCTTTGTTGCAGATAAGTAAGTTAGTGTTTAAAATGTATTCTAGAAGTGACTCACCTCGATCATTATCATCTGTGCTACCCCAGACAGTGTGATGCGCATTTACGTCACTGCCTATGATTAGCCCGGTTTTGTTTAAGCGGGCCTGCTCTACAGCCGCCATTAAATATGTCGGTGGTAAGCCACTCGCCATGTCGTGCGCCATGTAACATAACATAACACAGACTCTCCCGGCATGAACCCAGGGTTCCTGTATGAGGACTACATCATCTCCGCTTTTACTTAAGCGGATCAGTAAGCCGGCGGACGCCGCTTTTGAGTGGTGGAGATTAATTTGGAGGACCCTCATCGGATTCCAAATCACCTCCCCTCTCTACGACTGTTATGTTCGCCTCGTCTTCATCATCCTCTTCTAAAAGAAGAGCTTCTTCCAGGAGGCCCCCTACCTCCAACGACCTATCGGAGTCCGTGGATTTGGCTTCTTCAAGGGACGCCTCAGGTTGACCGCTTGAAGCTGTTAAGCTTATAAACAGTTACCTCGTAGGAAGATTGCAACGGGTTAAGGTAGGTGATGGATTTTCGTCTCTTAATGCTATTTTTACGGGAGTTCCTCAGGGATCCATATTGGGTCCTCTTTTATTTTCCATTTTTATTAATGACATTTTTACTGTGTGTAGACATTCTACCATACATGCTTATGCAGACGATATCCAAATCTACTTGTCCCGTCCAATTGGTCTAATTGAAGACTTGATACATTCTCTTAATTCTGACTTATGTTCTCTTAATGGTTGGGCTACTTCCAATTTACTCCTCATAAATCCTCTAAAGTCTAAGGCTCTGCCCATCGCGAGGAGTGATGATAGTTTGGTAGGCATCCCTCCCATTTTTATTGGTTCTGATCAGCTGGCTTTTGTGAACAAGGTTAAAAACTTAGGCTTTGTACTAAACAGCAAACTTACTTGTACTGACCACATAAACAATACTGTAGGTAAAATTTACGCAACTTTACGCTACTTACGATCCTCTTCTAGTTTCACTCCCGCTGAGACAAAACGTAGAATTATGGTTCAACTCATTATGCCCCATATAACTTTTTTTGATGTTGTCTACAGCGGACTTGATTCTCAATCGCAACATAAACTTCTAGTTGCATTTAACAATGCAGCTAGATATGTGTACGGTATGCATCGTAGTGATCATATTTCGGCAAAAAGTAAGGAAATTCTCGGCTGCGGTTTAATTGAATATTTAAAAATTCGCAATCTCTTATTTTTACACAAACTCATTCACACTAGAAGTCCGGAGTACCTTTACGTCAAACTTCAATTTTCACAGTCAATCAGATCGGTAAATCTCATTATTCCAAGACACAATTACCTGAACAGCAGTAGGTTCTTTTTCGTTAGTACCATTAGACTTTGGAATTCATTGCCCATACATTTGAGACGAGACTCATCAAGAATCAGCTTTAAACGTGATATCTACAAATACTTCTCAACTTAGAACCTCACTTCTTCTGCAATCTGCCTCTCTCTTTTTGTATCTTCTTATCTTATTTCATTTTAACCTATTCATTAATTCCCCTTTAAATTTTACTTGCTGATCCAATATTGTAATTTTAATTTTATCTCTCTTTCAACTTCAACTTATTTGTTTTTTTTTTTATATTCATAAGTTTAAAATAAAAAAAAAAAATTTTTTTGTTTTGTATTAATTCATACTTTTTAACTATTAAGTTTTTGCCCATTTGTATTTATTAATTAAGGAACTATAAAAGACTAAGTCTTACTGTTCAACCTAAATCAAATAAATAAATAAATAAATCTGAAAAATAAATCTGAGTGCAGTTGTCCCCCTCTGGCTCTACCTCTTCATCACCAACCTCCATCTCCACTGGCACTGGTGGTGCAGTGGCGATGGTCTCCGGGGAGGGAGAGATAGCACCTTTGGAGGCCAGCTCTTCGTCCTTACGGTAAACCTTGAGCGTCACCTTGTTGAATCCATACTTGACGACCCCCTTAGTTGCCGCCAGTAACTCCACGGATTCCTTGTTTAACAGGACCATGGCCTGCATGGATGGTCCGACTGGTGCTTCTAGCTTCCCAATCTTCCAGTTTTGAGTTGGAAGATTGGGATTGCATAGTCGGAGCATCCGCAGAACTGCGTCCTCACCCGACGGTGTGCTCGGTAGCCAAACGCGAGCCCGGGGCCTGGTAGGAATTTCATCCTTCTCCACAGCCTCCAGTTTCGCACCTGGATACACCTCACCTAGCCTACTCACAGCTACCTTGTACAATTTGGGAGACCGTTCATCATCACAGGAGATGAGTTTAAAAAGGCCCTGATGCCAGCCTGCCTCCTCACATGATGGCACAGGACCAGGAAACTCCTCTAATATCTGGAAGAGGGTATTTGCCAAGGCAGCGTCTACCCACTTCCATTTATCCCGAGGAATTGCCCCGTCCTCCGCCGCCCTGTCAAGCACAGCCAAAACTCTCCCCTTACAACCTTTTACAACGTCACTAAAAGACAGAGATTTACCAGTAGTCTTTTGACGTTTAGACTCCAACATCTCGTCCTGGGATCTCTGCCTTTTAGGTAGTTTTTCTAAAACGGCCTGTTCATGGCCTTTTTGTTCAAGGACTCTCTTCGCCCATCGAAGGGAGTCCTTGTCCTCCTTGGACAGAGAGCTGGGATCAGCAGCTTCCATACGACGACGAATTCTATTCGCCGCCTGCTTGTCCGCGATTTTCATTTTAGAGGGTCTAAGACCCTTAAAACCCTCCCCTAAAGGATTCTGTTCCTTCTTGGACTCCCCAGCCGACTTTAACTGGCTTAGCCGTGAGGCTGTGGCCGATGCCGAACTGGTTTGTCCTCGATTTGACAGCGAAGATCCCCCCTCATGTCTGGATTCCCCAGCCGACTTTAACTGACCATGCCGTGAGGCGGTGGTCGATGCCGAACTGGTTGGTCCAGAAATGGGCATTAAAGCCCCCCCTTTTTTTGAAGGGTTGGTAGGGTTGGACGTGAAGTCCAACGCCCTTACCTTCCCTCCCACCTTCAAGACAGGTCCAGCCACCCGAAGGCCAGCGCCAGTCCCACCTGAGGTGCATGCGATATCGCGATTGCAATCATTTTGAGTCTCTGACTCAGAAGTCTTTGTTACATTTGTTTGTTTGTTTTTTTTTTTTGTTTGTTTTGTTTATTTTTCAATATATTTTCCATATTTGGTCCCACGAGTACAGGACGAATATGTCCACCCACACAGAGGTCCAGGTGCGTGGGTAAGGCTACTTAATGCCGGAGGGCGCCAGGTATCCGGTATGCACCGTTAGCGATTGGGTTAATTTTTATGAAAACAGGGCTCCCAACCTGAACGATCCTCAGCACGGGTCGCATAACACTTTGATCCAGCCCTCGCAAGGAAAAAGGAAGGTCCATCCTCACAGAGCCTGCATGTGTGGATAAGGCTAGGTTAAAACGGAAGTTTGCCAGACTATCCGAGTCCGCAAATTATCGACTAGATAACCCACTAGCCATTCATCCCTTAGCATATGCTGTTCCACCTTGGATTGGGGGCATTTCTGCCTGAAATACCTTCAGGAAGATACCTCAGGCATTTGAGGAGCTAACCAAACCCCTAGCCTAGCTATGCCAGCCAGCCCTACAGTCAAGACTTAACTTCCTGGAGAGCCGTTTCCAGTGGCCACCAGCTTTGAGGTCATAGCTACACTACCAATTATCACTGATTGTGGCACGACACGCATGTACTAACTGTTAATCATGGTGTAACGCTTTGTTCCACTAATCAGTGCAATCGGCTGACCACCTTGATGTTGACTTGATATCAGCGGTTGTGACTGCTGATCCTACATTATTTTCGATATTTTCGTTTATCGTTATACGTTCCTTGTTTGTGTTGTCTAGCATTGTTATTCTGTGAAATACCTCTGTAGGTATCGGGAACATTTATAGTTATTTGTTAAATCATGATTAAATGTTGGGTTTATTGTTATAAAGTTTTCCAGCGTGTTCAATTTTTGTATCCTTTCTTCTGCGTTCTCTATTATCTCTTGGTGGTTTTTGATGTGTTCTTCTATTTGGTCCGTTTGTTCCTCGCAGATGAAGCACGTTTCCATTCTATTTCAGTTTTCAAGTCCTTGAGATTTTGTATAAAGTTGTATTTTTCTTTTCCCTTGGTGATGTTAATCAGCTGGTGCAGTTGGTTGATTTCCCTTCGTTGGCGTACTTGGTTCCCGGCTCTTGTTCTTCTTTTAGTGGGCTGCTGCTTTTGGCTCACTTGCAGTTTTTGAGCTTGTTGCCGTTGGAGATACTCGCCAATCGTCAGTTTCTGTGGGCCCGGAATTGGTGTTGCTTTAGAATTCGGGATTGTATCAACTTCTGTTATTTTTGTTGTTGTTGGTGATTCTAAGTCCTCTATTTCTTGTTGTATTTGCTTTATATATTTTGCTAGCTCGTCGTACTTCTGGTGGAAGTCTTCTATTGTTGTCATCGCAAAAAGTTCTTGTAGTAGGAATATCTTTTTTTTTTTGTTCAATTGATCAGTAGATGTCCGGTTTGTTGGGGCAGGATCGCCATGTGGGGGTAAGATGAGTTTTGTAGGAAGTTTTTTTGTGTTTTGGCGCACACGCCTTTTTGAACAGCCGCAAGGCTTTAAAGGGAGCCACAAAGGCTGTAGTGAGTTTTTAGCTACTCAAGCTATCATGAGAGAAGCCACAAGGCTTTTTAAAAGAAACACCAAGATTGTACTTAACTGGTTTACTTCCAGAATAATAATTAATTTTATTTACAATTTGTTGGACTATTTATACTTAATAAACTAGTATTTTCTTAACACTATTTGCCGTTATTTTTACCCTGACTCCTCCTCTATTCAATTTCCCCGCTGATCGTGCAATTTCGGTTGCATCAGCATTTCCCTACTCAATATGCAGTATTTGGTAAGTGTGAAAGAGTCGCAAAGCTAATTGACTTCAATCAGTTGTTCCCAGCCTTGAAAATATGGCATAAGGGTGTTTGCTTACAATATGCATTTGGGTTTGTTGTTGTTGTTCTGTGTGGTCAGTTGAGGTAGGCTAAGACGTTGCCTTGAATGCACTAAGTCAATGACGTGCGGGTGAAACATAATGCTTGCATTTAATTGTTGTTGCTTTTGTTTGTGCGAGTGGCGTTAGCGGCACGAGCACAAAAAAAAGGCAAAGGAAAAATAAATGTGACTTGCAGATGTAAATCGTAAATTTTACTTTTTATGACTTGACCGAAAAGTGTCATATGAATTTGTTTATTTTTGATTTCCGTAAATCAAAAATAAATGAATTTAAATTTGAGTGGATTGGTTTTACTGTGAAAAAATCAAGTGGAATTGGTGGGAACGTTTGATTTATTTGGTTCCCTTATTATCGGAATTTGAAGTAGGTGTTAGTGGTGGTCATGGTGATTAAGTGGGTTCACTACAGATGCCATTTTGGTATTACGAAACTCAATAGAAAAAATTACGTTATTATATATATATATTATTATTTTTCTTGAGACAGCCGTTTAGTTTCATTCAGTTTGAAATATTTTATGTGAAAAATTTAAAAAACAAAGAAATATCTACTAAAATAAAAAAAATCTTATCTATCAAAACAAAATGATAGAACAGCCAGCGATTTTGATCGATAAACACAATACAAAGCAAAATCGATAATAGAAAAAAAGCGTTTATCTATTATAAATCGACAACCGCAATAGAGGCCTATGATTGATATTGTTTTTTAAACTTTAGTTCCACAGAATTTTGTTTTGCATTACGAATTATAAGAGGTTGTCAAATCCAATTACGATTTATAAGAGGTTAAACAGACTTTATTGCACAAAAAAAAAATACGAATTATCGAGAGGACCAAAATGTATGGAATTTTTACGAAGTAAAGCGATTTTTTCAAGGGACCAACAGTTTGCTACGAATTATTGAGATTTTCGAATTAACGGGGTACGAATTATCGTGATTCCACTGTATCTTATTTAAAATTAATTAAGTATGTAGGTGTCCCGTTTTGAATACCCAATGTGCACAAAAACGGACGCCATGTGCACAAAAACGAATTCATAAAGTGAAATCGTTTCGAATTTGGTTTTTTGTAAGTAAAACGAATTCTTTTCGAATTCGTAACGGACTTCAAATACGAATTCGTTTTTTGTTCATAAAACGAAATCGTTTCAAATTTTGTTTTTTGTAAGTAAAACGAATTCGTTTCAAATATAAATTCGTTTCAAATATAAATTCGTTTTTTGTTCATAAAACGGATTGTTAGTTTCAGTGTTAAAAAAATATTAGTTTTATTCGACTTTTTTAAACATTTCTAATTCGATTAAGACACAAAATTGCTTAAAAGTTCAAAAATACGTAAACAATTTTTTACTCAAGTTTTTTTGCAAAAAACTTAAAAATTTTTGAAAATTTAAAAATTGCAAATTTTCAAAGAACAATTTAAAAAAAAATTTTGTATCTCAATCGACTTAGGGTACGGCCACGTAATGAGCGGCAAGCGGCAGCGTCAGAGCGGCAAGCAGCAGAGCGGCAGCAAAAGAAATTAAAACATATGAAACACTATGGAGCGGTAGAGCTGCAACGCAGAGTTTTCAATTGTGTTTTAATTTTTTCTGAAAATTAGAGGGGGAATTTCTAAATTTTAACCTTTATGCCGTCGTATCTCGTAAACCGTGCAAGATATTCTGATTAAATTTGGTAAACAGACACATCTACTCTATACTATTATATAAAGAGGTAAGGTTTGTTTGTTTGTATGTTCAGGGTAATCTCTGGAACTACGGAACTGATTCCAAAAATGTTTCTACTAATAGAAAGCTACACCATTCCTGAGTAACATGGGCTATATTTTTTTTTGATAAAAGTAAGGGGCGTGGCACTTTACATGCAATTAAAACCTTTAACTCGCTATATCTTGGTTCATATGATAGCAAGAGTCTTAAAATTCGGTGTCAGGGTGCACATAGCCTATGTTAAGCACTTCACAAAATATGATCGGGACTAGACACCAGGGGCGTGGTGGCTATAAAACTTTAATTTAGGGTGGCCCTCATACGCAATTATTTTTAAAATAGCATTTTTACGAAGACCACTTAATCGGTTCACATGGAATTTGCACCACCTGTCTCTTATATGAAGACGCATAGCTAAGACGATGAAACTTTTATTTAGGGTGCATTTTAGGGTGGCCCTCATACACAAATATTTTAAAAATAGCGGTTTCTCAAAGACAGGTGAATCGATTCTCATGAAACTTACACAGTATGGCTTTTATATATTCTTATGGAATTTGCAACACATGGATTTTATGCGAAGAGACATAGATTAGATTGTAAAACAGTCATCGACTGCCTTTCAAAGCGTTCAGTTACGTTGAGTTGTTCTTTCTCTTTGTTTTCTTTCACCGTGTTCACTTGTGTTTACATACGCACATCAAACTTTGTTGTTCTAGTTTTTTATTATTCTTCGGAATTAGTAAGTTACCAAATAAAAATAATAATATTTAAAGTTTGAGTGATGAGTAAAGTAAGACCGGTTCCCCAAGGGAACCGGTATAGCGTTCTTTCCGAAGAAGTTCTAGATTCCAGTCCCCGAGCAAAAAAAAAAGTTTATCGCTAAGGAGTCATTTCCATCTTTGATAATGTCGGCAACTGCAGCAAAAAATCCAAAATTTTTGACAATTAAGTCCACTGATCCAAGCAAGCCCCTTTCATCCTTCAGCGTTTTTGCAAAAAAGAAAGCTTTGGACAGTATTAGTACAGAATTGGAACAAGTTAGTATACTGCGCGACGGTAGCCTACTAATTCTTACAAAATCCGAAAAAGTTGCCGATAAATTCTTGAAATGTAAAAACTTTGGTGGATTATGCCCAGTGTCTATTACTCTTCATGAATCATTAAACACATGTAAAGGAACAATTTATGACAGAAACCTGATTCCAACTTCCGAAGAAGAAATTCTCGATGACTTAAAAAATCAAGGTGTCGTAAATGTTTTCAAATTCGTGAAAAAACAAAACAATACATCAACTCCTACAGGCGTCATATTGTTGACTTTTAATGCATTTAACCTCCCAAGTCAAATTAACATTGCTTGGTACAATGTAAAAGTTCAGGAATATTTTCCAAACCCCATGCGATGCAAAAATTGCCAAATAATTGGTCACACTACAAAATGGTGCAAAAGTGATTCAGTCTGCGGTACTTGCAATTTCCCCCCCCATGAACCAAAAAAGTGTGATAGAATTATGTGTACAAATTGCCTTGCGCCTTACACCTCTTATTCTAACGACTGCCCAAAGTACCAACAAGCAAAGGAAGTTTTAAAAATTAAAACACAACATAAATGCAGTATTGGCGAAGCACGCCCTATTTACAAACAACAATATCAATATAATTTGCAACCAACGCAAACCTTCTCTGAAGTTGCGAAAATTCCAACGCCAAACCAAAATTTGCAACCTTGAACAAACTCAAGAAAACAAGAAACAACAAAATTTAATAATAATCTCTCACCGAAAGAAACAGACCCAACAACAAACATTAACCAATTTACTGATACCGATATCGAGACTACAAGTTCTCGTCAAACCACTTTTCCCAAAAATATCTCAAACCAAACTCTTGCTCTTTCCGATAACATAAAAAACATTACCAATTACTCTTCTCTTTTTCCGACTAAAGACTTAACCAAAATAGACGTGACGAGACGGTAGCAATTGAACGAACGTTTGCACTCGTTTCGTCTGTTTTGACATTTAACCCAAAATGTTACGCTAGCCAACGGAACGAAAAAGCTGTTATGACGAGTAGCAACGTTCTGAAGTTCGGTTCTTACGGAACAACTCGTCTCGTCAAAATGTTTCGTTCACTTTCGATCAATTACGTTGGTTCATTTTGGCTATCAACATTGGTTTACATACACTCGAACTTACTCGTTACGTCTCGTCTCGTCTATTTTGGTTTAGGCTTAATTCAGTCACTCATCAACCATACACTACTTCTCACAAAAATAGCACTCATCATTCTCCTCAACTCTCCAACACAGACCACAAAATAGCTGATTCTCGTCAAACCACTTTCTATGATAAACAATAACTTAAGACTTAGCAGCCTAAGCTCTGATTCTAATGAAACTTCTCAATTTTCGTCTACTCTTGTTGTCCCATCTCCTATTAAACCCAACACAAACTCGCCACTTAGCGAAATTAGCACCAATACAATGCTAATAGATTCTTCCGATTATGATATTTAATCATATGCATTGCTCTTTTTGTTAAGTAGCAATTGTCATTATGATAAAAAAAAATTTTTTTTTTTGTTAATTGTTATGAGTATTCTTAGTATTCTTCAGTGGAATATGAAAGGTTATTACAACAATTATATTGATTTAGAATCACTTATAAAAACCCACTCTCCTCACATTTTTTGTCTCCAAGAAACACATATCAAGTCAAACAATAGTCCACATACCCCCAAACAATATACTGGATACTTTCATAATTTTATACAGAACAATTTCGCAAAACAAGGCTCAGGTATTCTTGTACATAAAAACACTCCTCACAAACTCATTGACATCCAATCCAGTATCTCAGTGGTCGCAGTAGAAGTAAACCTTAAATATCCAATCACTATTATCTCTATCTACATTCCACCAAGCCAGTCAATAACTACATCTGATCTCCACAATATAATTTCAAACATAAATACTCCCTTAATTTTGGCAGGTGACCTAAATGGTTGGAGTCCCCTTTGGGGCTCATCCACCTATAACCGCATTGGTCAAATAATAGATGATTTCATCCTACTATCCAACATAGCAGTTCTAAACGATGGGTCTCCGATTCATTTTTCCACACATAAAACTTTTACCAACATTGATTTGACGCTATGTTCACCTCACTTACTTCCAAACACAACTTGGACCACACTAGACGATCTTCATAATAGTGATCACTTCCCCATATTAACAAAAATTACTCTTTGCACCCCCCATAGGAATTTTTACAGTAAGCCCTGCAGATATAACTGCAAACATGCAAATTGGGAAAAATTTCAAGCTGAAATATGAACCAAAATTAATAATATCCCTATCACAATGAATATCAACAAGGATTCCGCACTGATACAAAAAATCATTCGCTCTGCTGCTAACAATTCCATTCCAGTAACAGCTCCAAAAAATATGACACGAAACGTGCCATGGTGGAATAGGAACCTTAATAAGCTACGAGAAGATAAACAACAAGCTTGGAAATCCTTTCGCAGATCTTTTTCTACTGAAAATCTAATTGCATATAGGAAAAAGAACGCAATTTTCAACAAAGAAAAGAGAAAAGCAAAAGCAGAAAGCTTCGAGAAACTAACATCTCTTATTAATCCGAACTCCACTACTGCTACTATTTGGCAGAAAATAAAAGTACTTACTGAAGCACACACACCCTTTTCCATAAATACAATTAAACTACATAACACTGTAATAAATGATCAGCAAATAATGACATCCAATTTTGCTAAATTTTATTCCAATAATTCCCGGTTCGAAAATTTTTCTAACAACTTCAAAAGCACCTACCATTCAATATTATCACTACCTAGTCCAGATTATGTAAACCACAAAGCTCGATACTTAAATATGGACATTAACATAAATGAAATTGATTCTTGCTTAAGGACTCTGACAGGCAATACTCCAGGTTTCGACAAAATTACATACCAAATGATTAAAAACTGTCCCCAAAACATGAAGTTAAGAATTCTCTCTCACTACAACAACATTTTTAGATCAGGAATAATACCACAAAATTTTAAAACTGCAGTAATTGTGCCAATACGTAAACCTAACAAAGCAATAGACGAAATTTCAAGTTACAGGCCTATATCCTTGCTTCCCTGTTTAGGTAAACTTTTGGAGAAAATTGTATCAAAACGACTTATGTGGTATCTTACTTCTATAAAGTACTTAACAACCAATGAAGTCTGCTTTAAAACAGGCACCAGCACAACCGATGCTCTTATGTACATTGACCATCTTATATGCAAAAATCTTTCTACAAAAAACCATATTTCAATCTTATCAATAGACTTTGAGAAAGCATTTGATAAAATTGGTAGTCATATGGTTCTAAAAAAACTGCAAGAAATAAAAGTTGGTTCCAATATATACAACTATGTTAAGGCTTTTCTAACGCATAGAATATTTCGTTGTAGAGTTAACAATGCAATGTCTTCCACATTTACATTATTCAATGGAATTCCACAGGGATCCCCATTGTCAGTCACACTATTTCTCTTAGCCTTTGACGATTTAAGTCGACTTTTATTGGAAAGGAAAACAAAAACATACATCATTGCCTATATGCAGATGATCTATACATCCTCTGCAACAAAAAAGACACTAGAGAAATAAATGTACACCTTACAGATGCAGTTAACATTATAAATCATTGGTCTGAGCGGTCAGGCGCTTTAATTTCAGAGCAAAAATCTAAACATCTGCATGTCTGTAGGAAAATAAACTGCAACAACATCAATTTATCTGTTAATGGAAATATTATAGAAAATGTAAATTGTTTGAAAATCCTAGGTTTAATCTTTGACTGTAAAAATAGTTTTAAGAATCACTGTCTGTATTTAAGAAAAAATTTAGCTGCCAGGGTTAATGTTATTAAATATCTTTCGTCAAATAAAAGTCATATTCACACTAACTCATTGTTAAACGTTACAAAAGAACAATTTTGTCAAAAATTGACTATGGGCTACATATATATGGTAAATGTTCGAGATCTTCACTCAACATCATTAAAGCTCCTTATCACACCGCAATAAGAAGAAGTCTTCGAGCATTTAAAACCACACCCATTAGTAACCTTCTTGCCGAGGCAGGTTTTCTTTCGTTAGAAGAGAGATCCGAATATGTAAGAAGCCGACTTATTTTTAAACTCCACTGTGACAAATCGCATATTCTATTTAAAGAAATTTCACTCCTGCGAAAACGAAAAAGAAAACTTTCAATGGAATCAGGTGTAACAAAAATTATGGACTCACTCAACAATTTACTTCCTCATATCACTCCAATCAAACCACCTACATCAAATATTCCTCCGTGGAGATTATCCGAAACCTCGCTTATCAATAATCTAACTGCTCTTCCAAAAGACAGCACGACGCACCAAGCTTACAATCAAACTTTTTTGAACATCATAAGCCGACTAACAGTAGAATGGAAACCACTGTTCACAGATGGCTCAAAAAGTCAACATGGAGTGGCGTTTGCCATAGTAAACAGCAACGGAGTAACTCTCATTAATGGTTTACTGCCTCCTAATTCATCAGTCCTCGAAGCTGAGATTCAAGGTGTTTTATCGTGTCTTCAGATGGTTCAACAAATTAAATCCAAATTCATTATTTGTACAGACAGTTTGTCGCTATTCAAAGCTGTAAAGAACGTTTGCAACAATAACGAAGCAATAACCTCCATTAGACAATTAATCTTGAAAATGGAAAGGAAAATGAAACTAATGTGGATACCTGGACATGTTGGCATTAGTGGCAACGAGTTGGCTGACTCCGCAGCAAAACTTGCAACAAGAGCTCCACTTATAATGTTTATGCCATTCTCGAAAAAAGCTATCTCAAATAAAAGCTCAGACGAATTTCTAAAAACTGTGAAAGCTCAATGGAGTAATTATAGCCATGGCTATAAGCAATTTAATGAATCTCGCTCTGGAATCTCACTTCCGACATCAACCTCTGTCTGGATGAATAAATGCTACATAAGACTTCGATTAGGACACACAATTTTAACACACCTACATATAATAAAAAGGGAACCACAACCTTTATGCCATTTTTGTAATAGCTCTGCAATATCTATAACCCACATTTTAGTTAACTGTAACGCTATTTCTGCAATTCGTCATTCATTTTTTCAAACCGCCAATCCTTTAGATTCCCTTAAACTCCCCACAGAAGGCAATATTATTACTGTATATCAATATCTAAAAAATCTAAATATTTGTAACAAAATCTAATTATAAATAAAGCCGATAGCCCTGGCAGCTAGTGCTTTGTAAATATTAATTGTAATTTTAATTATAGTTAATAAAGAAATAATAATAATAATAATAGATTGTAAAAATTTTATTAAGGGTGTATACTTAGGGTGTCACTCATATAAACATTTTTTTAAATATCATTTTCACAAAGACAAGTTAGTTGATTCACACCGAATTTACACCACGTAGCTCTCCTCGTAGCTATTCCTCGCTTAGGCTACAAAACTTTAATTTAGGGTGACCCTCATATACAAATATTGTTACAATATAATTTCCACAAAGACCGCTAAGTCGATTTACACCAAAATTACACCACGTAACTTTTATATTTAGAGGCACAGTTTAGACTACAAAATTTTTATTCAGGGTGGCCCTTATACAAAAATATTTTTAAATATCATTTTCTCAAAGACCGCTTAATCGATTATCATAAAACTTACACCACGTGGCTTTTATATTGAGAGGCATAGCTTGGTCTTTAAAGAAATATTTAGGGTGCATTCTTAGGGTGGCCCTCATACAAACGTATTTTTTAAATATAGTTTTCAGGAAGACCGCACATGGAATTTACAACACGTTGTCCTAGGTAATTTTTTTTTTTTTTGAAATGTTCATATGGTTTGGCGAAGGTTCTTAGCATAGTTGGATTTGGAAGAAAATTAGCGATGACCGTCACCAAAATCAAATTCATCATAACTCATCGGCTGTTTGACGCAGGTGAAAGAGACTTGGTAGATATATAAAAGATACGTAAAAAAATAAATTTCAATACCAAAATGGGCATTGCCACACCCCCATATGCAAAAACTGAAAACCTTACCTATGTCTATACTATTATACAACGAGGTAAAATTTGTTTGTTTGTATGTAGAGGTTAATCACTGGAACTACTGAAACCGAAGGTTATATGTATTTTATTTTGATAAAAGCAAGGGGCGTAACACTTTTCACTTTTGGTGTAATTAATAATGACATTACTATTTCTTAAAATTAAATGTTTTTATAATAATATAATTATTTGAAGGAAATATCTCCAGGTAAGAAACTCTAAGATCTACGTGGGCTACGCCGCGGGCTACAGCTAGTAACATAAATCTTGGATTGAGATAAAAGTGGGCTGAATCATAAAACTGGGCGCAGCACTTTACAACAATTAAAAATTTTAATTGTTTGACTGAAAACAGTCATCAGTACTAGCTTAGCGACTTAACTGGAAAGTGTCGTTGAAGGGCGTGGCGCTGTCCACAATATCTATAAACGTTCTATTAAGAGAACTAACAACGTTATCGTTATGAAATTTATTGAGGTAGATATACTTGCTATAAGGTCTCTAATTACAAAAATTTAGTCCAATAGTACCTGTGGGCGTGGCACCTCCCATATATGCATAAAAAGTTTATTCTTATAGATAGTGTGCTTTGAGAGTTATCTTCATAAAATTTAGTGTATAGATGTCAGTTACCATAAGCTTTAAAAATAAATGAGTTTCGACGGGATTGCATCAGTGGGCGTGACACCTCCCATATTAACATAAATTTGTAAGCGCTGTTTTAAGTGAACTATTGCAGCAGTTGGTATGAAATTTTAGCAGCAAATCAAACGCTTGTATTGACATACGTAAATATTGCCTGAATCGCTCAGGATGTTTCCGAAATTGTTTAAATAAATGATGAAATTCACCATAACTCAATCTTTTGCGGTTAATTGGATGCACACCAAATCTTCTTTTTCTTAAAAATAAAATAAATTTCCAAATATGAAGCCGACTTTCAAGCAAATGGCTATGACAAACAGCACTTGACAACGAAAATTTTTCAACTAACGTCTGGAATTTAATTTTGTTTTCAATTTGAACTGCATTTGTAAGAAATAAGACAACTAACGCTCTAGAGTTGCCGCTGAGTAAATGGTCACTTTCCACTCTGCGATTTGCCGCTCTGCCGCTCAGACGCTGCCGCTTGCCGCTCATTACGTGGCCGTACCCTTAGAAAGTCGAAAAAAACTAATATTTTTTTAACACTGATATTTCAAAAAAGCTCCACGGACCATTAACATAAAAGGCAGTTTTCAAGTCGTCATGACATGATTTTTTTTAAAAATTTTTCTTTGAAAATTTTTTAGTTTTTCCAAAAAAATTTGAGTCAAAGTTTTTTTGAACTTTTAAGGAATTTTAAGTCGCTTAAAACATTACATTTTTTTTATGAACAAAAAACGAATTCGAAACTGATCCGGTTTATGAACAAAAAACGTATTCAAATGGGAGAAGATATCATTCGCCTTTGACATATATTTTATTATATGACAGGTGGCCTAGTAGGTAGCGCGCATGACTATAGATCGCTGGGACATGGGTTCGAGCCTGACTTTGGAAATTTGTAAATCCTAAGTAAAATTTAATTTGATAATAAAAAATTTTTTTTTAAATAAAATTAATTTTTTATGAACAAAAAAAATTCGTTTTATGAACAAAAAACGAATTCGTATTTGAAGTCCGTTACGAATTCGTTAATGCGGACGATACTTCCGTTTTTTCGAGAGGAATTTCATACGAAAACGAGTTCGAGACGAAATCCTAACGGAATCCGTTTCGGATGAATAGTACGAAGAAACGAATTCGTTTGGCACACTGGGTAGTTGGTTTAAAAATACCAACACTGGATAAGCAATTTTTCCTCTCAGTATAGGTATTTTTAAACCAACAATAAATACATGCATTCTAGCACCAATTTTCACGGGTGCTGCATATTGAACGATACATACTGTGCACGGCGCACAGTGGGAATTTTTTTGATGTTTTTGGACAAAAAGCCGTCTACACGCAATTTTTAATGGATTTGAAAAAATTTTTTTTTTGAATAATCGTTAGGTACCACCCGATGTGTGAGTACTGCCCAAATTTTTGAAAACGTTCAACATAGCCTCAAAAAATCCTATAAATATATATACCTCAAAATTTGCGGTGAGCAAGATATCTGGAGACTGGTTCATCCGAAAAAAGAAAATTAAATTTTTTTCGGTTAAGCAAATAGTTAAGGGGCGTTTGATCCTAAAAATTAATATTTTGATTTTTGTAAAATAATTTCAATTTAATCCATAAGACAAATGAAATTTTGTTTGAAGCAGGCGCTCAGCAAATAAAACAACATGAATATCATTTTAATTTGTCAGTTTAAACCGAAAAATGTACGTACTTGATCAAGGATGCTAAGCCTCTTATATGAATTGTTCTGGATTGGGAAAGGCTTAAGACCAAATTAAAATAACACGGTGATAGTAGTAGTGTATTGTGATACATTGATTTAGTTTCCGTGTTCATTTTAAGAAAATTTTAATTTTTTTATCTTTCAAAATATGATTTTCGTGTTTTTTAAATACCGAACCAGTTCTAGTGATTAAGCTATTCTTATTTAACTTATTTAGCATTAACTTGTTTCAACAAATGATTTGTTTCAAGTAAAACAAGAAAATTGAAAAATATAAGTTCGTAATTTCTATATACATATTTATAGCCCCCTGGTTGCAAAAAATAGCATGGTTTGAGCACACATACAAGCAAACAACATGAATATCATTTTTGTTATTTTCAACTCAATTTTTCTGCGAAAAAATACCAACAAAATTGCAACTAACGGCATCGGTTGTAAGCTACAATAACGCAACAACAAAAACTCGCATTTTTTTAGGATTTTATCGACTGAATTTTTCTAAAGAAAAACCAAAAACAAAACTTACGCGGGATCGCTTGCAAATTTACAAGTTTGAAGGAGTTAAAATAAAAATCATGATATTTGCTGGTTGCCTGGTAGTTATAAAAATTTATTTTCTCAAATGCAGGTTTAAATGTAAATCAGCGAATGTAATTGTATAATTTTCTCAACAAATTTTCCTCCTTTTTAAATCTTTAATTTATTTATTTTCATTTTCTAATATTCAAAAACTTTTTAATGAATTTAAGAAAATAAATAAATTAGAAAATACAAAATGGTTCGTTGCAAAAGCCGAACAAAATCAGAAATAAAATCCAATGTCCAAAATCGTAATTCTCACTGATTCCAGCTTTCATTCGGTTTGCAATAATTTAATACAGGGAAAAAGCTCGGAGTCTTGTTCTTTTATATTTACTTTTTTGCTCGTATAGTAACTAGTGTTGTGCACTGTATACTTTGAGTTTAAGCAGTATACAGGACCGGCTGGGATACTTTCGATTTGTTTTTTAGTTGTATAAAGCGTAAACCAATAGTGTCATATCACTAAGGGCACTGTGTCACCGGATTGTACTGCTAAATTTAGCAAAATTAGAACATTCGGTTTATACAAATGAGTAATGCAAATGCAACTGAGTTACAGCAAATGAGAAAGAGAATAGAATTTTTAAGTTATGGAAATTATTGTAACTCCGTCTATATTTAAGTAGAGGGGAGACATTTTAAGACATTTTATTTTAGTAAAATAGTTCTGATTGTTGTAAAATAAAACGAGTTGTTTTCAGATGTTACTCTGACATTTTTAATTTTTATAAGCCTAAATATAGTGCGGTTTTTTTACCATTTAAGTTTAACATCAAGAAGGATGATAACATCACACTAGAAAGGACACAAACTCTATAAAGGCTCAGCCCAAGAGAATTTAAAGCTGTTGTAGGAGTACTGGCAGGGCACTGTGTCATTGGTCCTATCGCTGCAAGAAATGATGCCCTTTCAAAAGTTCTACAGAAGTGGAGACGAAGAAGAGGATGGGACGGTTTAACATCTAGTCTGCAAATTTCCAGGGCTAATGAGAAAACGAACCAAATATTTGGATTCTGCTTTCTCTGGTGGTCTTGAGGAACTAGATGATTTGGAACTCACCAGCATCCTCAACTTCACCTATGCTTCTGGGTGATTTGCGTCCATTGAGTGAGAGGATTTCAGGAAAAGGAATAAAAAATCAGTAGCATAGTTCATAAATTTTACGCCTGTTACAATTTCTCAGTTAGTTTAAAATTATTTTACTATGTTTCAGCCTATGTACATACCTTATATGCCCAAGGCGTAAGCATTCACATGTTACAAATTTCCTTGACGAGTATTGTGTAAAGCAAAAGCTCGCAGACCAATTAAGGGCAGTTTGCAGGTAGCACTGAAAAGATAAGTTAAGCATAAATACTTTAATTCAGTTATATTATTTATTTGCCACAAACGAAAATGAGTCTAGGCTTAGGAATTACCTGTAAGGAAAGAAGTAACGCAACCAACATAATTTATATTTGCTTGAGGAGAGGGGAAGAATCTGATAGAAAAGGGTTTAATGAATAATTTCAAGAAATTATGATAAGCATCCCTAGACCATTATACCCCTCTCAGCTGACTTAACAGTGGGTAAAGTGCACTTATTTAACACAATTTTATAGTTATGGATATCAATTTTTTTACACACAAAAAACCCCAAAGACCTTATTTTGCAACCCGATTAAGTGAGGTGATTTTGAAAATGGTGCTCTATATCGAGGTCTGATCCATAATACTTAAGACAGGTTTTATTTATCATCTTCGTGTTTTTGATATGCTTAAAAAGTTTTGAGGAGGTAACCTTTAACTTTGCTGACCTCAAAAACTGGTATAGGATATTGATCATGAGTGAAATTCATTTTTATACTTGCTAAATTATTTTCTCGTAATGCCAATAACAAAAATGAGTTCTTTTAAACAGTTGAACATACATATGTTAACACATCACTTTTTTTATTTTTTTTTTTTTTATATTTTGCTACATTTGGTTGAGTTCATTCACATTTTCGGAATTAGCAAACAAAAGTTGAAATATAACATTAAAGTAAAATTAAATAGTTAATGTGCTTAATAGATAAAATTTACAATTGCACAGACCTGCACGGGAAAAAAGGTTTTGTAAAAAATAACCTGAGATATTCAAAAAAGCAAAATAATCAGGAAAAATTGTCGTATAGCCCAGTAATTTCAAATTTCATGGAATATTCAGTACAAATTGATGCGCAAGCTGCAATCATTACAGTCTAAAACTTTATTATTACAGTTTCAGAATGGAAAATATACAATGTGGTCAGGGAAAACTTTAGTTAGCAAAAAGTACTAAATAATTATTGAAAATTCAATATGATCGACAAATAAAAATTACAGGGTAAACTGTAAAAACTTCAATAAGTATCACATAATAAATTATTTATCTTATGATTCGATATTAGTTTTTTGTTACCTGCGTTGTACAAATACTAAATTAAATATAGATACATGGTTACAAGAAAATAATTATATGAATGTTGCCAGGCTGGTCCTCTGTTTCGTGCTATGTTCAGAAGTATGGTTAGGAAGTATAATGAAACATAAAATAAGAAAAAAATAAAATAAAATATGAACAAAAGTAATATTTTCGTTTTTAAAATTTTTTCGGAGTAAATGCTAAATTTTACAGTGTGAGCACTGTAATTTTTCATTGACAGTCACAATCAATTATTACAGTTTTTCGCTTACTATCTGGGCATTACAGGGAAAAACTGTAATTATTGTCAGAAATCCAATGAATTTTTACAGAATTTTTTTTTCCGTGTGGGATACAATTTTGAATGGATTTTTTATGCTTGTCTTTGCGTTTGTACTTAAAGTTTAATAAACCAAAATCTTTAGATTTCTGTTATTATATTATATTGCATAAGGGGGGGGGTACGGTTTTGCCAAATTTTGTTTTTCCAATTTTTTTTGTTGTTTTATTTAATAGTATAACTCTTCAAAAGCATCCTGTTGAAATTTGAGGTCGATTGGAGTAAAACTGACGAAGATACAGTGTCTTGAGTCTCGATGATTCTGTGTAAGTATATGAAAAAAAAGACAGTGCTAAAACTTTAAACGTTATTTTCTCGAAACTAACTTTTCAAAGTCGGTGGACACTTTTTCTCAAAAACTACTAGACCGATTTTTTTAAAACTTGACACACTCCTTAAATACATATAAAACCATGTAATGACGAGGGCTTTTGTTTTTTTTTTCATTACAACCAGTTCTGCAATAATAAACGTGCTGATTTTTGCCCTTTTTTTCCAAAAAAAATCGTTTTTTTACTTAAAAATTATGCCAAAATTTTAAAAATCGTCAAAGAAAAAAAACCCTTCGTCAATACATTAAAAAACTTATAAGCTAAAGAATGCTTTTTTTTTTTTTTGATTTCAGATGATAACGTGATGAGATATCTTGTCCACCGCAAACCACCTTTTTTTTTAGGCGTCCGCGGAAACTTGCTGCCAATGGCTTATTTTGCAATATTTTTTAATTAAATTTTCAATACTCTTTAAATATTGTACTTTTATATGCTCTTTAAATAAATAAATTTACTTTTACCGTATCGCTAAAAAACATTTTTAAGCTTATGCCAAAAATGTAGCGGCAAAACCCTACCCCCTCCTTAATTAAGTACTTTATCTAATATATAAAATTCTTGTGTCACAGTGTTTGTTACCGTACTCCTCCCAAACGGCTTGACCGATTCTTATGAAATTTTTTGTGTATATTTGGTAGGTCTGAGAATAGGGGGTAAACTAAAAAATTCTATTTAGGGTGCATATTTAGGGTGAGCCTCATACAAATTTTTTTTATAATAGCATTTTCACAAATACCACTGAATCGATTCACATGGAACATGGTTTAGTCTATGAGACTTTTATTTAGGCTGCATATTTAGGGTGGCCCTCATACAAAAATATTTTTAAAATAGCATTTTCCCAAAGACCACTGCATCGACTCACATGGAATTTACACCACGTAGTTTTTATATTAAGGGACATGGCTTAGTCTATAAAACTTCTATTTAGAATGGCCCTCATACAAATTTTTTTTTATACATAATATCATTTTCACAAACTCCACTCGATCGTTTCACATGAAATTTACACCACGTGTCTTTTATATTAAGAGACATAGTTAAGTCTATAACACTTTTATTAAGGCTGCATATTTAGGCTGGCCGTCATAAAAGAATATTTTTAAAATAGTATTTTCACAAAGACCACTGCATCGATTCACGTGGAATATACACCACGTGTCTTTTATATTCAGAGACATAGTTGAGTCTATAAAACTTTTATTTACGGAGCATATTTAGGGTGGCCCTGATACAACAATATTTTTAAAATAGCATTTTCATAAAGGCCACTGCATCGATTCACATGGAATTCACATCACGTGTCTCTTATATTAAGAGACATTCTTTGATTTATAAAACTTTTATTTAGGGTGGCCCCCAAACATAACTTTTTTTAAAAAAATCATTTTCGCGAAGACCGGTTAATCGATTCACACCGAATTCACACTACGTAGCTTTTATATTAAGAGGCATAGCTAAGCCTACAAAACTTTTATTTAGGATGGCCCTCAACAGCAATATTTTTAAAATAGGATTTTCACAAAGACCACTGCATAGACTCACATGGAATTTACACCACATATCTTTCATATTAAGAGGTAAAGCTAAGACCGTGCAGTACCACGCCTTCCATATAAGATTGATGCAGATGAATGAGGCTGGATACATACATATATAAAATGTACGGCCAAAAAGAAGTTTCAATGAGAAAATGGGTGGTGCCATACCTTCCGTATGCGAATAAAACATTTTGTATATATCAGCAATTATTTGATGCAGATGATTGAGACTTGGTAATTATATAAAACACAAAAGCTATAGTAAATTAAACTCATCGCTCCACCTAGCAGTAAGGCCAGAAAAATGTCTGCCAAGTTATACTATACTTTATGTAAAAAAGTAGGGACAGAAGTTGATTTCACTTTAACGATGATTCGGCTGATTCGCTTTTACATTCGCGTCACCTACCGGAAAGGGCAGAACAACGTCTGCCGGGACAGCTAGTTAGTATATAAGCTAGCATTTAAAATTTAATAAACGAA
The DNA here is from genome assembly GCA_949775025.1 of Tricholauxania praeusta. NCBI lineage: Eukaryota > Metazoa > Arthropoda > Insecta > Diptera > Lauxaniidae > Tricholauxania > Tricholauxania praeusta. The sequence goes on along the minus strand of OX459029.1, from coordinate 94,194,742 downwards.
TCATAAGATTTGTTGACTTGGTTTAACTAATGAACTTTATTGGCAAATTAATATGGAAAATGACTCTTCTCTTCAGCTTTTATAAAACGACTGTACTTAGCATAAAAGAAATTATTACAAGACAACATAATTTTAAGCAAAAGTTATAACTGTTAAAACGGCTTAAGAACTTATGCATACATGTATATGTAACGGGTGTTTTTTTTAGAGGTTTGTTTTTCGAATAGAGATAAAACTGGCATTTTATGGTCAAATCTGGCAACTCTAATGTCATTTATGTTCAGTTTCGTTTGCCATTTCATCATGAACAGGTTGACAAAAGAACAACGCTTGCAAATCGTGCAAATTTATTTCGAAAATAATGGTTCAGTTCGCGAAGTTTACCGCAAGCTCCGTCCATTTTATGGTCGACATAATCGTCCATCAGTGCAATTAATTCGGTTAACCATGGGTCGTTTTCGCACTACGTTTACTCTATGTGATAATACGCATCCGCAGAGACGTCGAACAGTGCGCACCGAAGAAACAATTGCCGCTGTAGAGCAAAATGTTGAAGAGGACCCGAATGAATCGATTCGCCACCGTGCACAGCAATTGGAGCTTTGTCCATCAACTTTATGGAAGATTTTGCGCAAAGATCTTGGCTTGCGACCTTACAAGATCCAGCTTGTGCAAGAATTAAAGCCGCGAGACCATGCAATGCGTCGTGATTTTGGTGTATGGGCCGAAAATGAGATTGATCTCGATGCTGATTTTCATCGCAAAATTTTGTTCAGTGATGAGGCTCATTTTTGGTTGAATGGCTACGTCAACAAGCAAAATTGCCGCATTTGGAGTGAAGAGAATCCACATGAGACCCTTGAGACGCCATTACATCCACAAAAACTGACTGTTTGGTGTGCTCTATGGGCTGGTGGAGTCATTGGGCCATACTTCTTCCGAAATAATGCTGGAGAGTCAGTTACCGTTAATGGAGACCAGTATAGAGCCATGATAACCGACTATTTTGTTCCCGAATTGGATGGAATGAATGTGGATGAGTTGTGGTTCCAACAAGACGGCGCTACATGCCACACAGCGCACGTCACAATCAATTTATTGAAGGAAACATTCGATGAGCGCATAATTTCGCGGAATGGACCTGTCAATTGGCCACCAAGATCGTGTGATTTGACACCATTGGATTATTGTCTTTGGGGATATGTGAAATCGCTCGTCTACGCCAACAAACCAGAAACGTTAGGGGACTTGGAAGCCAACATTCGTGGCGTTATTGCCGACATACGACCCCATATGCTCGAAAAAGTGGTTCAAAATTGGACCTGTAGAATTGCCTTTATTCGAGCCAGCCGCGGCGGCCACATGCCCGAAATCATATTTAAACATTAATGGCATAAAATTATCCTTCCAATAAAGCTAAATTGATGGACATTAAAACGATTTTCTTGTGTTTTATTTCAATTCGAAGCTCTATACCTCTAAAAAAAACACCCTATATGTATATACGTATATGTAAGATATTGAGACAGTTACTCTGTGTATATCAAATATCAAGTTACAATATGGTAATGAAACATAGAAATACAGGGTGCGATAGCAGGTTATAGTCAAATCGACTGGTGTTTTTTTTGTCTGCGAATGTTTAAGTGCTGTTGGCTGACTATTTTGACTGTTTGGAACGTAGACATTTTTGGTGACCCCGACGTGCAGTGTATTATTTTGCAGCACAAAAGTCAAAAAAGAAGTTGATTTTTTGATACAATTTAAATGCAGATTTATTTAAAGTTCCCCAATTATGTTAAAAAACAAAAAAAAAAAAAAAAATATTAATTTCAAAGTTTTTTTGATTGAAATTATTGAACTGAATTATTGATAGCAACAAAATTTTGCAATCACTGAAAAAACCTACTTTAATTGTGAGTATTAAAAACAAAAAATTTTATAGTCAGTAAAAAAAATTGTTCAGAATAGTTTGGAGTTCTGACTCTGACCAAATAAAAACCGGGTTTTCGATTTCTATGTTGCTTATATGAAAAGAAGTTAGTGTTATGTAAAAAATGAAGCCCTAAAAATTTCATTAAAAAATATTGATAGTTAGAGGACGCTAGTGTCCGATTTATGAATTAAATTCATTCTTTTTATTTGCGAGTGAGTATAACTCTTCCCAAAAGACAATTCCGCATGAGGTACGGGCTATCGGTATTGATTCATATATTTTCAGGTCTGCTGAATACGATGGTGATAAATGTTTTGCTATATAGTGGCTGTGTATCTTGGTAGAATCAAAAACTCCCAGAAAAACGCGAAAAAACGGCTCAAATTTGGGTTTAAGTGATGTAAACTCGAGGAGTACATTTTTTTCTTAGTCTTATATTATTCAGCATTGTGGTCCGAAAACATACAAAGAAATTCTGTCTTGTCTCGATGTTCCATTATTTTTTATCAGAAGACCAGAGCAATAGAAAAATGAAAAACCATCGCCAAAATGCCAATATTCAAGCTTAACCCTTTCGCGCCGGAGTTCTATTTCCGCATCAGACTACATTTTGAATTTTTTTTTTCAAAATAAGTAAAGATTAGTTTAAAAAACATGGTCTGCATCCTTAAGAAGTCCTGGAATCCTTTCGTTATCCTGGGACATATTGTCCCAATAAGGTTTTACGCTAGGTCAATATGTCCTAATAAGCTGCATAAAATATAAAATTGAAATAATCTTTTGGTTTTATATTTGAATTTATTTGATAAAAAACATTGTACATCATCATCAATATTGGGATCGATAAGCCCCACGTAAAACATAAACTGGGACAGTATATCCCAAGATTACAACAATTGCTGCTGATATTTTATGTTCGTAAAAAACAAAAGAAACGTAAAAAATTAAAAAGTCTAGCGTTTTTGATTGTCCAAAGCACAATCGCGATAGAACATATGTTTTTGACACTTTTTGGCTTGCCAGATCGACAAAATTTCTCAAAACATGTCAGCAAATCCAACCAACATATTTAAGTACAATTTTGTGTAAAAAAAACACAAAACTTGAATTGGGACGCTTTAAATTTCCATTGACAATAAGTGTAGGACATAGCATTAAAAGTATCTGGGACGTATTGTCCCAGTAGGCGCGAAAGGGTTAAATTAAATCAATTCGAGTAAAACATTTATTAAAGATAGTTTTCCGAGTTTTTTGCGCTGAGTCCAAAATTGGCCTTAAAATTGACCCATCATATCAGAGTTCTGAAATATTTGAGGTTTAGTACCTAAAAAATTAGGTTTTTTGTCTACTTTCGAGAACATGTATAGGATTCAAAAATATAGGGGAAAAAACAGATCTAACTGATGATTTCATTAAAAATAAGCTTAACAAATTTCTCCTATACATGGCCTCAAATGTGGACAAAAAACCTATTTTTTGGGTACTTAACTAGTGTTTCACCGAGGCCGAGGCGAGCCGAGGTTCTAGTTGATCTCGGTCTCGCCTCGTTTTATAAATTTAAGTTTTGCCTCGCCTCGTTCTCGGCCGAGGCACCTCGGTAAAAAAGCGAGGTTTTTATTAAAATAAATAAAAATTATACATGTATCCGGGCTGATAGGCTGATCAAGCCTCAAGAAATAAATATATCTGTTTTTATTTTTGCTGAATTGGATGAGATATGATGAATTTAATTCTTTTCTTATATGAGAAAATTTTTTGGCTCCGATTTGGCTGAAATTTGGTATTACACTGTGGAACAAATTTAGGTTAGCAAAAGTTAGGTCGATTCTGAGAGTGAGGGGTCAAAATAGTGGCTAAATCAGAAGACCCATATCGCGGCGTTTCTTTATGTTAGTTCGAATTTTTTTTTAATCGACCTTCGAACTTTGCAGTCAAATGCCGATTTTCAGCATATTGTTTGTATGGTTTTTTGGCTATAACTCGTCGACTAATTGATATTTTTCAATCTGTAAAAGCCAAATTATTGCTAGAGACCTGTGCAACAATTAAAATTTTTTTAAAAAATTTATTTAGAAAATTTTTGTGGTGCTCAGGGTGTTCCTCATACAAAAATATATTTAAAATCGCATTTTCTTAAGGATCGCTTCATCGATTCACATGGAATTAACACCACGTGGTCTTTATACTCAGAGACTATTATTAAGATCTATAAATTTTATTTATAAAAATAAATATTGTAAAATTTTACATAAAAGTTGATACAATGCATTATGTATTAAACAAACTTTGATAACAAAGGAAAAAAACAACAACAACTCTAGAATATAGACATACATATGTTTCGATTCTTAAAATCTCATCAGTATATTTTTGGTTGATGAACCATTAAGAAAGCCAATAAAATTAACCAAAAATTTCTAAAATTACGGAGAACACGCCGAAACCTCAAAATCTGCGATGCACCAGGATCGCATAATTTTGAACACGTAATGTCTCACAGCCAATGGATGTGCATTACAACATAAACAAATAATTTAAGAAACTGCGATAACAAAGGAGAACTACGGTTTAATCCACTCACGTGGCGTCTCGCTTTAATGATGTTAACAAAACAAAGAAAACGGTACAGCTAATTGAAAAAATTCAACGCAATGGTGTGATCTTAAAAATTCACTTAAAATTTAACCACATTTGCTTGAAATTAAAAATTACATTTTCGATTGTTCTTCATTATTATGGCGGGTGCAATTTGAGTGCTGACGTATACATCAACCAAAAATATACTGATGAGATTTTAAGAATCGAAACTTATGTCTATATTCTAGAGTTGTTGTTGTTTTTTTCCTTTGTTATCAAAGTTTGTTTAATACATAAAGCATTGTATCAACTTGTAAAATGTTACATAAAATGTTGATCGCTGCGAAAAATGGCTAAAGTTCAATAATCATTTAATTATTAATATTTTTCAATTCCCAAAATTTTAGCGAAAAAATTTTTTTTTCAAAATCAATATTTTTTTTTTGAAAAGTACAAGTACAAACCTAAAAATGTAAAAAAAAAATATTCAGAAATGGATTTTTCAAAAAAAATTCAAAAATTCATTTGAATTTACAAAATTTTAGCTCTTTAATTTTTTTTAAAATTAAAAAAAAATATAAATAATTTTTTCCCCATGAAAAATTTTACGGAATTAAGCGCAAAATAAATCAAATTTTTTTTAAAAATAATAAAAAAAAATTTAAAAAATGTTTTTTTTTAATTCTTAATTGATAAAGTTTGCTATAAGTTATGAATTTTCGAAAAAAACACTTATTCTGAAAAAGTACAAAAATCGTGAATTTCATACCCATGTATCTCAACAACAAATATTACTAGGAAAAATTCCTGAACGCTGTTCTATTGCTAGACATCGATTTTACAATATTGCCAAATTTCAGACAAATCGGAGCCAAACAAATTTTTCGCTGGCGTTTTCGTGTGTTTTACTCCATATTTAGACCATATGTCAAATTCCTTGGAGGTAAGATTCAAAGGTGAATGGCTGAAAATCTTACCACTAGAATGTCTTATCCCTACTTATAATACAAAAAAATCTATCGGAGAATCGATTTAAGCGGTCTTCGAGAAAATGATATTTAAAATATTTTTTTGTGTGAGGGCCACCCTAAATAAAAGTTTTGTATCCTTAGCTATGCCTCTTAACATAAGAGCTACGTGGTGTAAATCGTTTAACCTGTTATCGTGAAAATGACATTTTAAAAAATTTTGTATGAGGGCCACCCTAATTTTGCACTTTAAATAAAATTGTTACAATCCAATCTCTGCCTCTTAATATAAAAACCATTATTGTAAATTCCAAGAGAATCGATTAAGCAGTCTTTGAGAAAATGCTATTTTTAAAATATTTGTGTATGAGGGCCACCCTAAATATGCACCCTAAATAAAAGTTTTATAGCCTATGACACCCGCCCGATCGATACTAACTTATTTCCATAATTTTAAAACGAATTATGAATTTTCATTTTATTGTACTTCTGAAATGCATTTTTCAAATGCATTTTTTTACTGCACAAATGCACTTTTTCATTTCTCATTCATGGGGACCGGTCACAAAGTTTCGGGGCGCGCTCACGAATCTAATGCAAAAAACCGCATTAAAATCCATCTTACTGCGCAAAATATCGGAGGTTGAGCCTTTCTTAGTGCTTTATTTCCTCGACTAATTGATAAGATCAAGCATATGCCAAGAGCTTGTTGTTGTAACTGAATTCTCGGTGGGCGAATGCTTGTCGGAAGAAAGATTGATTTATTTCTTCAAATAAAGGTTGGCTCGGAGGTAAAATCGAATTATCTTTATTTTTGAGTAATACACCGAAAAGAATTTCTGGTGGGTGACCAAATAAAGAATTTGAAGATTGCATCAAAAGAACTAAAAGTAAATGAGCCAGAGAAGTTGCAAAAGAGGTGAATGAAAATAAAGTTTATAAGGCATCAGAAATTAAATTAGGAACGACAGGTACGAGAGATTCAGTTGCGCTTGTAAGTGAGTTGTTTTATGTTTCTCCACAAAGAAGTATTTACTTCCATTGAAAAAGCGAGACTGGTAAAAAAATGTATGGCAAAATCGATCTAAGTCATTAACAAGTTATTGCCGTACAATACAATTTATTTTCACAAAAGAAACGATAGATGTGATGAGCCAGGAAGTAAAAAATATTGAGTCTTAGATATCTACACCCACTTCAACAATAATAAATATAAGAAAATATTCTATGCAAATAAAAGCAAATTTTGTTTAGTGTATGATCGACGGAAAAGTGTGTATTACCCCCAATTTTCAACACACAATTGGGGGTAACCCCGACCAACATGAATAATACCAAATATACCAAAGTATATGCTTGCCAGAGATTATCACGCCTAAATTAGGTTTATGAAAATAAACAAAAAAAGCAAATGATTTTTTGTATGAGTACATATTTTTAGTTCTATAATATAAATTGTCATTTATATCGTAATTATTTTCCGAATTTGCACCCAAATCTCAGATAAAACCATTATAACTCCGAAAACTGAAGCTGTTTATATATACAGTATAATCCGCTTAGCTGTCTATTCGCTTAAGGGCGCATGTAAGTTACCAGCCCAAAATCAAGATTCTGTTGAATTTTTTTTACGTATTTGTGAGAAAATATCTTTTTTAGATTCCTCCTGCTTAAGAGCACGTTTGCTTTAACACCACTTAATTATTGGTTAGTTAAATTAATTTTTCATACTAAAAGTTAAACTTAACAGCCTTTGATAAATAATGCAACACTTCAAATTCCAAGTTTCCCGTAGGAGTCTCAGGACACAAGAATACATGTAATTGATGTGTATGTTTTAGTGCTTTATTATTTTTTACTTAAATGTCCATATCGATGAATTGTTTTTTTTTATATCTTTCGTTTTTTTATTGAAATAAACCTTAGAATTTATTTGAAAATTATGTAAATCTTTTTTGCTAAACATGTTCTTGGTAGGAGCTCAAGAAAAAAAAAAATGATCACTCTTAACAGTATTACTTATGCGCTATAAGGCGGTTAAAGAAATTTGGCTAAGGGAATTTTTCGCTTAAGGGCACAATATTTGCTGGAATTTTATTGGAGGCTGCTAAGCGAATTATACTGCATAAAAGAAACACTGAAAAATTCACTTTCTTATATTCTAAAACTTTCTTAAAAGTCATATTTTTGTATCTTTAGTTTTCAATTCCAAAAACATTTATATCTAAAATTTCGCGATGATATATTTATTTTTATTGCAAGTCAAATACTAAAAAATAATAATGTACTATAAACTCAAACTTTTTTATTTAGGTTGTCCTCTAAAACACCAATGCGGAAAAAATTGGTTATATGAGAGTTATATCTTAAACTGAACCGACTTACACCATTTTTAGGTCAATGCTGTAAGATATACATAAATATTATCATTTGTGGAAAATTTAATTGACCTAGCTGCTATAGTTTTTGAGATGTTAGCTTAGTGCTGCTAAATTGGCAAAATAATAGACTGTGCGACGTGGTCCTTGCTGGTGCTCCACCTGACAGGAGTGAATACAAGACAAGTTATAAAAATCTAGCCGTTTTCAGGTAGGACAAAAACGCAGCCTTGCTGAATCATAAGAAGACAAACCGTTTCAGAGGGACAACAGAGCAGCCTTGTTCAAAACATCAAGAAGGATACTGCCGTAGTAAGCGAAAAAGACGTATCTCGAAAAAAATATATCCGAGACTCTTATGGCATCGGATAGCTTAAGAAATTACGCGTCTAATGAAATACTCCAAATGTCGGCATCTTAGTTCAATCATATGAAAAATCTATTAAGAAAATTTCTTCTATCTCAATTTTACAGGTATTTCAACAAATTGACATAAACAAAACATCAATTATCTCGAAATGAATTTTATTGAGATACGTCTTTTTCGCATAGTATGGCAGGATACTCTTCACAGAAAGATTCATTTAATAAAAAAGCGATTGTGGACGTTGAAGATTTAGTAAAAAGACAGCTAGAGCTGAGCGCAAAAATTAACCAGCTCATAAGAAACTTCAAAAAAGATTCAGAACAACGAAGACGTCAGAGTACTTTATGGAGCGGTTAAGGAACCTACAGGTGCTTGCAGAATGATTCTGTCTCAACCATAAGGCAATTGTGTCTTCCGAAGACCTTCTGGACAGTCATGAGTACTTTGTATATTACATATTTGCAAACATTAAAAAACGGTGAGGATCCTTGAAAGTACAAATGTAGATCATACCCTAATGAATGAACGCAAGAAAGCTGCTACACGAAATGCAGCTTTAGTCAAACAAGCGGGCGAGGGAGTTATTCCGAAGGAGATTTCACAGCATAGAAATTCAGAACTAATCGTATACACTAGACCGGGTCGATTTGTATGAGCTAGAGGTCTGCATAAGTATAATCATTAACTTACGAAGTCAATTTTATTGATTTGAATGCGTATACATAGCGTTTGCTTGTGTTACTGTTACCATCATTATAAATTTCTCTTCTTACTCATAACCAACTGTACGTAGATGAATGCGTCATGTGCATAGGTGGTAGGCTGAGAGCCGGCTGTAAAAAAGTCGAGTGTATAAGATTACAGGATGAGATGTATGCCAAATGATAGAGCTCAATGAGCCTAAATAGAATATCTAGGGTTGCCTTGCCAAAGCCTGTCCCGATGGCCGAAAATGCCCGAATTTTCGCCAATTTTGTTGTTCTAATTAAAACTGTAGTACATAACAGCTTGAAATGTATGCCAAATGATAGAACTCGAAGAGGCCTAAGTATAGTACCAGGGATTGTATTGTTAAATCCTGTCCCAAACATGGGTTTTCATCGGTTTTTTGGGTCGATTTTCATTAATTAAGATAGCAGCTTAAAATTCGTGCCAAATGATAGATATCGAAGAGCCTAAATAGAATATATAGAGTTGCCTTGTCGAATCATGTCCTAAACATTATTTGACACCCGTTTTTGGGGTCAACTTTTCTTAAATGAGTGGCAGCTCATGTTTGGGACAGGATTCTACAAGGCAATCCTATATATTCTATTAAGGCTCTTCGATATCTATCATTTGGCACAAATTTCAAGCTGTTATCTTCATTAATGAAAATTGACCTAAAAAACCGGTGAAAACCCATGTTTGGGACAGGATTCAACAATGCAATTCCAGGTATTATAATTAGGCCTCTTCGAGTTCTATCATTTGGCATTCATTTCGATCTGTTATGTACTACAGTTTTAATTAGAACAATAAAATTGGCTTAAATTCGGGCATTTTCGGCCATCGGGACAGGCTTTGGCAAGGCAACCCTAGATATTCTATTTAGGCTCGTCGAGCTCTATCATTTGGCATGCATCCCATCCTGTAATCTTATGCACTCGACTTTTCTACAGCCGGCTCTTGGACTATAAAAACCGAACAGTTAAATTACAAACCACATCAGAAGAACAAGAAGACAAATGAGTGACATGAAGAAAATTTCGCACTGTTTTGTATGTGAAGGACTATACGAAGACATAAACAAACATTTGGAAACCCACAACAATATTTTTAAAGAATATAAAAGAAGGATGGAAAAATTGCAAAAACAAAAGAAATAAGAAACAACTTTAACCTAAATGTTCCCAAACCTACAAGAGACTTTTTACCATATAACAATATTCGACAACAAGAAGGACGAGCAAGTTACAATTGAAAACAATATAGGTTCTGCAATAATAATAATAATAAAAAAAAATATTAATAGAGTACAGAATGTTTGAATAAATAAAAAAAAAAATATATATATAACTTAACTTATTTACTCTAGGGTGGTTTAAAAAATAATGTTGCTAGAAGCCTCAACGTTGGCTTCTAGACTTCTTCTCGAACAGCTAGAGAGATCCTTGTTAAAACAGATAACATTATTTAGCTTCAAATTAACATTTATTTCTATTCCGATCTGTGTCGGTTAATACGCTTCACTAAACTGAATTGAACAATGTTTGATATAAAAACTCCACACCTAAAATAATAACTTATTCTTACTTTCAATTATGCTGCGTCTGCGATCCCACGGTGGACTCAGGTGAACGAACTGGTGTGCTGGTTGCGCAAGCAAACGTAGGTCTGTCGTCAGCATTTTTGAACTGCATACCTGGGAACGCAACGTGATAACTCCGCCCTCCTCAAATATCTGCGTTACGCAGATGAATCTCAAACGGATGGACAATGAAAGGACTTCGGATTGGTTTGTGTACCGGGTTTATGACTGATGTCTGGATTTCTTTTAACTGAACGGCAGGGATGTCAATTTTTCCAGTAATTTTTCTCCACAGGATATATGAGACAGCGGCTACAAATGCTTAGATTACGGCATCAGAAGCGAGGGAAAAATTCAGTTTCCCAATCAATCGATTAACATGACCAATATCTTTTAGGCTGAGGTCATGGACATATTCCAGGTTAACTGTCGTTCCCCGATTTGTAATGTTGGAGAGCACTGACGGAAGTGCTTGAAGAATAGAAAACGTCCTGCTAGAGAAAGTACGGTTCTGCAGATTAATCGTCTCATTGTTGAACTGAAGAATGTATGACCCATTTAGGAAACTTGTCACATTATTGGCGCTGACCGCTCCACAGAAATTTGTAAGAAAAATAGTGTCCTCATTAATCATTTCAGAAATTACCTCATTATTCGTCTTGTAGTGGCAGGTAGCCTGTCCACTTTTGAGGATCCTTGGCAAAGAATCATCTTCAACCAATTCTTTCAGGTTAGCTGCTTCGCAGTTAGTAGAATTGCTTATGGAAATGCAATTCCCTTTCACGCCATAAGTTTCTTTTTCATTCGCCAGCATATTTCCAAACTTGAGATCGACCTATTTTCCCTCGTTGATAGTGGCTCGTGTTATCAGCAGGTGGTGCTTTTCATTCTTTAACTTTGGCATTGAAAGAACATAAAGTAGAAGAGATCCGTTGGTAATTGCGTTTTGATGTGGTAGAGTCTCTATTTCAGCTAGAATATGGTTAATTTCTTCCATGTCAAGAAGGTTGGTATTCACAATTCCTTTATTTGCCATCTGGTATGCTCGTACAATTTCTCCAACCTCTACCTTCAATAACAATGCTTTATTAATTGCATTTTGTTCAGCTTGGCCCGCCTCCATTTCCTTTGATATGCCGTTAACACTGTTGATAATGTGATTAATTTTCTGGATGACTTCTTTTGTCGCGTCAAAAAGCCTGCTGTTAATTTTATATTGTTGATTGCTATTTTCGATGATTTCTTCTTGGCTTTGCAAAATTGTATCCCAGTCGGTTGCATCTGGGTTCATAGCTACCCATTTCCAAGCGGATCCAATCCTATTTATTGACCGTAGTTTCCTCGTCCTGGTAGCTCGTAGTTCACTTAAGCGCTCAGCCATTTGAGTTACATGAAACTCGAGGATCAGCCCCTGAATCTGTGTCGGTTAATACGCTTCACTAAATTGAATTGAACAATGTTTGATATGAAAACTACACACCTAAAATATTAACTTATTCTAGCTTACAATCCCACGGTGGACTCAGGTGAACGAACTGGTGTGCTGGTTGCGCGTGTAAACGTAGACCTGTCGTCAGCATTTTTGTACTGCATACCTGCGAACGCATCGTGATAACTTATATATATTCGGGTGATTCAGTTTTTTTTGTTTTTTTTTAAGGTGCTGTTGCTTAAAAAGTAAATTTATGATATAAAGAAAAAGTTCATGAAAATTCAGCTCTGTACCTCAATTTTATAAGGTGGCGCCGAAGCCTGTTAGTTTTACATGTAAATTGTATGAAAAAATTAATTTATACCAAAAAGGTGTCTAAATGAATGTGATTAATGTTTTTGAGCTGAAGAGGGTCGTTTTTCGACGTAATTTTTTGCGCTGAATTTGAATCTGGCCTCAGAATTGAAACATCATGTCAGAATCCTGAAATATTTGAGGTTAAATATCTCAAACATGATGTTTTTTGTCTACTTCTGAGGCCATGTATAGGATTCAAAGAAAGTTGATCAGCTTATTTTTAACGAAAGCATCATTTAGTACTGCCTTGTTTCCTTTCAAAGTTACAGCCATTTCTAGGTGACACGAATATGAAACCCGTTGGTTAATATTGTTGGGTTGCAACTAGGGGTGGCAATCCCGGGATTTGCTCTAAATATAGGCTAAAGTAATCCCGGGATTACAAAGAGACAATCCCGAGATTTTCGGGATTAGAAAAAAATTTTATATTATATAATAAATATTCTTTTGTATGACATATTTAAGTACAACATCTGCAAAATAATTGTTTTCAATACATTTGATGTGCATGAAACATATTGCATGAACCTGCAAAATGCACTTCAATTGTGTCTGAACCTTAAATTGATTAAAAATATTTTTTTTTATTATAGCAATTTTTTGTTTAAGATTTTCTTATTAAAAATGTCACATAGCAAAAAAAAAATATCTTTTTTAATACTTTGACTAATTTTAAGAATTTTTTACTAAGTGCGATTTGTACCTATTGAAAATTGATAGTTCATGAGAAAAATGATAAAATGTGAAATTAAGTGTGTTTGTTTACTTTCCTAGTAACAATTATCCATTAAAGAAATTGTAGAGAGTAAGAAGTATTTGCTCACAGAGAAAAAAATTTTCATAAAAGTAAACAAACACAATCCAGTAAAAATTCGTACAAACTGACAAGCGAAAAAAAATATTTAAGTTTTTCAAAACAATTTGCTTTTTTATTTATAAAAAAATATTGACAATCGTCAAAATCATATGTTTTTCTTTTTGAAAAATGTTAAGGTAAAATTTTATCCAGTAAAAACTAGCAAGCTCTCTCGCAACAAATTGTCACTTTATTCTCTCACTGCCTCTCTCGTTACTGGATATTTTTTGTTAACAAAAACAATCCAGTAACAATTGTTACAAATTTGTACAAATCCGATCAAATTCTCAGTTAACAAACAGACCTATTTGGACTAAAATTATTTTTATCAATAACGGAAATACTAAAAATGCAATAGAAAAACAACATAAGCAAAACATATCTATTTCTTATAATAAAATACAAATCTGCAACAAAAAATATAGGTTTGTCTTAAAAAAAAAAAAACACAGCCGACGTTGGTTTGACATTGAAGTTTTGACCCATACCTAGACCTACCAAAACTTAAGTTCTAAGATATAATTAAACTTTTGTCCGAAGCTTTTTTTCTGAAATCATCATTTAAAGATTTTGACAACTTAAATGACGCACACTTATGGGTGCGTCTACTGAGAGCGAGCCATTCGGTGCCACTCACTGTCACATTTGAAGAAGGTAATAAAGTTTTAATCAAGTACAAAATGTGATACACGAATTTTTAAATGTAAAAATGAAATTGATAGTTTGGTCATAAATGCTTGATTATCCTCTATCATCTCCTTTTAATAGTGGCTATCTTCTACTAGTCAAACTTAGTAAATGTGATTTAGATGTATTAACACTTGAAGTGTTCTAAGTCAATTTTTAAGCTATTATTTTGCGTTCTTATTCTTCATTGTTACGCTGTGAAATAAAGCAATTTTAATTTTATATATACAATAGCTATGGAATAGTTACCCCATTATCCTTATCTCCACCCCTTGGTCGGCAATTTGAAGCGTTTAAAAAAATTTTATGTCTCAGACGTCATCTTGCATGACTTCATTTCTACCGAAACAGAAACTTGGGTAGAGCGTGAAGACTACCAGCAAGCGCAAGAGATCGTGTCTAAATTACATGTAGTCAATGATGTTGCCGAAAGAGGCATAAGATTAATAAAGGAATACAACAACGTCCTTTGTCGAAACGAAAAAGAAAAACAATTTTTACTTCAGGTCGTCAGCGCCAACCGAAAAAAAATATCCTTCGCACAATAAAAATTAGTTAATATGATTCAATGGAACGAACAATAATAAAATCATTTCTTATTGAAGGTTAATACAAGCTTACATTTCTTTAAAAAATAATGGTAGCTATTTCTTGAAGAAGTATTTATTAGGTTAATTTGTTTCAAAGTGGTTTTTACGTTTATTTGTTTAGGAAATCTATAAGGGGGAGCAGAAAGGGGGTAAGTTGATAAAAAAATTATAGGTATAAATAATTAATGGGGATTGGTTATAGCATCCAACCATTTAGTAACGCCTTGGAGGGTTGGAAGGAACCAAATTCCGTAAAAAACTCAACATGTATGGGGAACCCCTTAAGGGGTGGAGATAAGGGGTTGGTATATTCTGAAGAAATGTTGGGAAGAAGAAAATAATAGGGGTTGGGCATAGACTTGAATCATCTGCGGGCACCGTGGTAGCATTGGGAACGTTTTGAGTAAATTTCATAAAAACATCAGTTTTTTATGGGAACCCCCCAAAGGGGTGGAGATAGAGGGTAAGTGTGTTTGAAAAAAATGTTTAACATGAAAAATTAATGTGGGTCGGTAATACAAAAGAATCCTCTTAGGACACAATGGAAGCGGTGTAAAGGTAGGAGTATTCAGCCGAATTCCGTAAGAATTTCAATTTTGTATGGGGAAACCCATAAGGGATGGAGATAGGGGGTTGGTATATTCTGAAGAAATGTTGGAAAGAATAAATTAATAGGGGATGGGCATAGACTTGAATCATCTACGGGCACCGTGGTGGCATTGGGAACGTTTTGAGTAAATTTCATAAAAACAGGAGTTTTGTATGGGAACCCCCCAAAGGGGTGGAGATAGGGGGTAAGTTTGTTTCAAAAAAATGTTGGGCATAAAAAATTATTGAGGGTCGGTCCTACAACCTATAGCTCCATGGGCTACTTCTGAGCAGCTATGGGTTGATTTATCTGAAAATCTCCCAAATTTTTCAACTTTGACCTTGATGAGACACCATTTACCTTCCTCCCATCTCCATAATTTTTTGGCTCCAGCATTTTTTTATCAAACCTCACAAAATAATCGGTCCCAGCGTATCGAAAAACAAATATTAATTATCTCCATATGTCACTATTCCATAGCTAATATACAATAGTATAAACTTCTCGTTTTTTTTTGCAGTTCTGTATGCATTTACTAGAAGGGTTTGATCCCGGGATTGGAAACTTCGATCTCGAAAATCCCGAAACTCAAAAAAGCTCCGGGATTGCCACCCCTAGTTGCAACCCTTTTTAGGGGATCAAATTCATGTCACTTTAAAACGGCTATAACTTTGCAAGGAAACATCACAGATCACCACTTGAAAGCTCATTGTAAAGGGCAAAGACGGTACTAAATGATGCTTTTGTTAAAAATAAGCTGATCAACTTACTTTGAATCCTATACATAGCCTCGAAAGTAGACAAAAAATATCATGAAAATGTGCTCTAAATCATAGAAATAAAATGAGAATAAAACGAAGAAACAAAAAAAGTCATTGCACATTAGATCGCTTGAAAAAAAAACTCAGTTACAGAGGTTAAAAGTTAAAAAAATTATATGCAACATTGGGTATAAAAGGTTTAACCACAGCACAGACATACATATACCCATGGTTGCCACTTGAGAATTTTTTTTTTGTAGGGGAGAAGTGGGGGTTGTGGGCATAGTTTTGTTTTCGGCTTATAATTACCGACCTAGTGCATATTATTTGGACATATGGGTATCTGTGTAAAGCTAGAGACCTAAGCTAACTAATTATAAAGAAACATACCCGATTCCATCATGCAAAAAAATTTTACATGGACTTTCGTAAAATCGTCATTTTCTGCTAAAATTTTTTTTAGGGGGGGTTGTGGGCACCCTTGGAAAAAATGCTACACATGGAAAAATATGAAAAAAAAAACCACAACTAATATGAACAAAATGACAGTTTATTAATCTCAAAGCCTGCATAGGCGTTATTCATCGTCGGAAATACAATTTTGACATCTAAGTATAATAACTTGCCCGCATGCCCGCACATTTCAAATGAAAAGCTCGATCGCAGATGTTACAATTGATGGAGTTGGCTGCGGTCAATTGACCTGGCAAAAATTTCAAGCAGATGAGACAAAAGTCCACATCCTCGTCAGACGGCGTGGACTCCTTTGCCTTGTCATGCTTAGCGGAAGTTGGTTTTACGCGCTTGGTTGATGGTTTAGCTGCAGTCGCCTTCGCCCGTTTAGTTGGTGTCACGTTCTTGGTCGATTTTTTTTTGTGCAATAAAGTCTGTTTAACCTCTTATAAATCGTAATTGGATTTGACAACCTCTTATAATTCGTAATGCAAAACAAAATTCTATGGAACTAAAGTTTAAAAAACAATATCAATCATAGTAGGCTACGTTCACCGTTCATATTTTTTGGTGGAATTTTTTGTGATTTCGTGGTCAGTTTGTTCGTTGATTTACCAGAGGTGTGTGAAAAAGAGAGTGTGGCGTGAAAATGGCAAACAAACGTACGAATAAGACTTTATAAGTGTTGCAAAAGCAAAATATCATTTCAGCTATGATAATGGAGCAAAAAAAAAAAATTCCAAACAAATTTTTAGAACAATTTTACGAGAAATTGTAGGTATATAAAAAATTTGACAAAAAAAACGGGTGCCCACAACCCACCCAATTTTTGTGTCCACAACCAACTTTAGCAGACATTTTAAAAAGTAATGAAAAAATGTTTATGCATAAATTTTTTGGTTCAAATCGATATTGTTCTATTCAGCATAATACCTTGACTAAATAAAAATACATTACACTTACCTTTCCAATCGATCCACTTTGATTGATACACTATTGAAAATGTTTGAAAAAAGTTTCAACACCTTTTCAAAGCCCAAAAAAAACCAATTCGTTCATTTCCAAAAGCAAACGCGTTCGTTTACTTTGATATTTGGCATGAATCATACATAGGGTAATTGCTTGCGAATGACATTACCAACGAAACTCAATCTTCATTTTGTGAAAATATACGTAGGGGTGCCCACAACCGACCCATGCCCACAACCCCCACTTCTCCCCTACTAAATTAACCGAAAAAAAGCTATTTTTCAGGGACCCAAATAACTATTATTTGCT
The DNA here is from genome assembly GCA_949775025.1 of Tricholauxania praeusta. Lineage (NCBI taxonomy): Eukaryota > Metazoa > Arthropoda > Insecta > Diptera > Lauxaniidae > Tricholauxania > Tricholauxania praeusta. Next base: position 94,177,223 of record OX459029.1, on the reverse strand, counting down.
TTTTTGTGATTGAAAAAATTGCCCAATTTCAAAGATTATTTTTAAAAATTGTTTTTTTAATTATTATGGATAAGAAATATTTTATTAGTTGTCAATAAGTATTATTTTTCAATGGATTCTTTTTTACGTTGAGTCATAACTATTATGCATAAGAAATATTTTATTAGTTGTCAATATTATTTTTCAATGGATTTTTTTTATGTTGAGTCAAAACTATTATGCATAAGAAATATTTTATTAGCTGTCAATAACTATTATTTTTCAATGGATTCTTTTTTACGTTGAGTCATGACTAAGTATTATGCATAAGAAATATTTTATTTGTTGTCAATAACTATTATTTTTCAATGGATTCTGTTTTTCGTTGAGTCATATCTATTATGCGTATGTAATTGTTTATCCATTGTCAATAACTATTAATTTGGAAAAAATATTTTTTACATTGTTTTGAAAAAAGTGTTCAAGAGTTTCCCATTTTTGTGAATCTTGTTGCACCAATCGATGGTGAGGTGGTTTTAATGACATCACCAGATGTTCACAATGGTGTCCGTTTTGGCTATATTTTTTAAATTTTTATTCAACCAATTGAAGGAAAGACGTCGAAAATGTGATTCCGAGTTCCAAAAATGACTGACTTTGCTTCATTTTCGAAAATTTTTTATGCACCAATTGTTGGAAAGAGGTCGAAAATGGATTTTGGCCATCACCAAAAATAATACCTAGAACCAAAATGTCCGGTTTTGGTCCGTTTTTGAAAATTGTTTCTGTGCACCAATCGGTGGACAGAGGTCGAAAATGGTTTTTGGCCATAACCAAAAGTGGTCCCAAGCCACAAAAATGCCTGATTTTGGTCCATTTTCGAATTTTTTTTTGCACCAATCGATGGATAAAGGTCAAAAATGGATGTTGGTCATCACTTAGGTTGGCTCCGGATCGTTTTTGACCCATTTTCGAAAAACTTTTTTTGCTCCAATCGATACGGAAATTTCGAAAATAGCCATTTTTGGAATTTATCTATCCATTGGTGCAAGAAATAATATTTTTTTGATCCACCCTAAAAATTTTTTTTTTCTCCAATTGAAAAGGAAATGTTGAAAATGGCTTTCGGACATCACTTAGGATGGCTCCAGACCTAGAAAAGTACCGAAAGGGTCGAAAACGGTCCTTTCCAGGATCCGGAACTACCCTACGTGATGTCCGAAAACCATTTTTCAATTACGTATTGGAACCAGCGATCCCCAGCGCCTAACTCTTTCCACTCTTTTACAATTGGCATAAATTGAAAAACTTAACTTTTCAACTTTTTTATGAAATTTTTCCATTTTTAATATTTCAAAAATTTTTAAAAAAAATAAAAAACTTAAAAAAAATTGAAAAACTTTTAAAAATTGAAAAAAGCTAAAGATTTCGAAATTTTGAAAATATTATAAAAATTGCAAAAAAATATCGAAAAATTAACAAAAGTATCAATGGAACATCGAAATTTTATTTTTAAGCTTGATAAATCTTTACTAAAATGCTTGTCAAATCATATAGGGTGCAAAACCATAAATAAAACTTTCAGAGATGGTACTCCTATATGTTTTAAGCATTTTGGGAAACTTAACTTTTTTCAATCTATGCAAATTTTTAAAATTTTTAATATTTCTTAAATTTTTGAAATTTTCAAAAAAATAGAAAACTTAAAAAAATTGGAAAACTTTTAAAAATTGAAAAAAGCTGAAGATTTCGAAACTTTGAAAATATTATAAATATTGCAAAAAAATATCAAAAAATTAACAAAAATATCAATAGAATATCCAAATTTTATTTTTAAGTTTCTTAAATCTTTACTAAAATGCTTGTCAAATCAAATAGGGTGCAAAAACATGAATGAAAGTTTAAGGGATGATACTCCTATATGTTATCGGGGTCATTCCATCTATAATTTGCTTTTTTTACCCTGACGTGTTTTAAATTGGCTGAAAATTTTTTGAGTGGTTAAGGCATTATCTAATATATAGAAAAATATTATATCAAACTTTTTCAATTTCAAACGCTTTCATATTTTTTTAGGTAGCTGTGTACTAGTAGATGACAAAAAAACTGCAAGTTTGGAAAAATTTACGCCTAAGCGTTATTTATACACTGAAAGAAAAAAAAAATACGTTTCAGGAAAACATCGATTTCTCAAATACTCCAAAATCGATTTCAGTTTTTTTAGGCTCAAAATGTTCAGAACATATAGGAGTACTATCCTTTAAACTTTCGTTCATGTTTTTGCACCTTATTTGATTTGACAAGCATTTTAGTGAAGATTTATGAAACTTTAAAATAAAATTTGGGTATTCCATTGATACTTGTGTTAATTTTTCCAGGTTTTTTTGTAATTTTTATAGCATTTTCAAACTTTCTAAATCTTCAGCTTTTTTCAATTTTAAAAGATTTTGAATTTTTTTAAGTTTTCTATTTTTTTGAAAATTTCAAAAATTTAAGAAATATTTAAAATTTTAAAAATAGAAAAATTTAAAAAAATTTCAAAAATTTAAGAAATTTTAAAAATTGGCTTAAAATAAAAAACTTAACTATTTTCAATTTATGCCAGTTTTTGAAATTTTTCCAATTTTAAAATTTTTAATATTTCTTAAATTTTTGAAACTTTCAAAAAAAATGGAAAACTTAAAAAAATTGAAAAAATTTTAGAATTGAAAAAAGCTGAAGATTTCGAAAGTTTGAAAATATTATATAAATTACAAAAAAATATCGAAAAATTAACAAAAGTATCAATGGAAGATCCAAATTTTATTTTTAAGTTTCATCAATCTTTACTAAAATGCCTGTCAAATCAAATAGGGTTGTCAAATCAAATAGGGTGCAAAACCATAAATGAAACTTTCAGGGATGGTACTCCTATATGTTTTGAACATTTTGAAAAACTCAGCTTTTTTCAATCTATGCCAATTTTTTGAAATTTTTCTATTTTTAAAATTTTAAATATTTCTTAAATTTTTGAAATTTTCAAAAAAATAGAAAACTTAAAAAAATTCAAAATCTTTTAAAAATTGAAAAAAGCTGAAGATTTAAAAAGTTTGAAAATGCTATAAAAATTAAAAAAAAACTCGAAAAATTAACACAAGTATCAATGGAATACCCAAATTTTATTTTTAAGTTTCATAAATCTTCACTAAAATGCTTGTCAAATCAAATAGGGTGCAAAACCATGAACGAAAGTTTAAAGGATGGTACTCCTATATGTTCTGAACATTTTGAGCCTAAAAAACTGAAATCGCTGTGGAGTATTTGAGAAATCAATGTTTTCCTGAAACGTAATTTTTTTTTCTTTCAGTGTATAAATAACGCTTAGGCGTAAATTTTTCCAAACTTTCAGTTTTTTTGTCATCTACTAGTACACAGCTACCTAAAAATAATATGAAAGCGAATTTGAATTGTGTTTGTTTGTTTATATTTATCATTCAAGTTCTTGTGTTATTTACGAGCGGCTCTGAACAGGGTTAAGAAATTAATTTTTTGATCAAAACTATTGGTCGAAAAAGTTTGATATAATATTTTTCTATATATTAGATAATGCCTTAACCACTCAAAAAATTTTCAGCCAATTTAAAACACGTCAGGGTAAAAAAAGCAAATTATAGATGGAATGACCCGTATGTAAACAACTTAAAATAGAACAAATTTTTTCAACCCCTTATCACCTTGAAACAATAGGATTACTCGCAGATGATAATGTATGGGATAAATGGATTACATAATTCACTTTTGCATAAAATACAACTCGAATAAACAAAGCAAAAACCATAGTTAATTTACCAAAAACTAAAAGAAAAATAAATTATGATAAGAGTATGAATGAATCAGAATTAAAAATAGGAGATTTAGTATTTGTTCAACTAGAAACTAGGAAGAAATCACAGAGTCCTTATCATGGACCATCTAAAATAATAAGCAGAGATAGAGTAAACACCACTATAGAAATAAACAATATACAAAAAACTTTTGACAATTATAATTAAAGAAATTATGAAACTAAAATATAAATTATAATTTTTTTTTCTGTTAAAACCTTACTTAAAAGAAAATGTTATAAAAAAAATATTTGTGTAAACACGTACATATATCGACCCCTGTGCGCGAAATTATCGTGTGTGCCATTTTTTCGAAATTGACTTTTTGATGCAAATTTAATCTCGCACAGGGGTCGATATATATACTAGAGTGACCAAAATCGAATCGAGTTTTCGATTTTGATGTTGCTTATATGAGAAGTAGTTAGTGTTATGTAAAAAAATAAGGCATTTAAAATTTTATTAAAAAATATTGATATTTAGAGGTTGCTAATGTCCGATTTATGAACTAAGTATTTTCATTCATTTTATTTGCGAGTGATTATAACTCTTCCCAAAAGATAATTCCGAATGAGATACGGGCTGTTGGTATTGATTTTTATATTTTCGGGTCTGCTGATTACGATGGTGATAGTTGCTTTGTTATACAGTGGCTGAGTATCTTGGTAGCACAAAAAAACTGCCAGAAAACATCGAAAAAACAGCGCCAATTTGGGTTTAAGTGAGGTAAACTTGAGGAATAATTTTCTTTTCTTAGTCTAATGTTCTTCAGCATTGAAGTCCGAAAACAGACGAAGAAATTTTGGCCAGTTCCGATGTTCCAGTATTTTTATCAGAAGACCAGAGTAAAACAAAAATGAAAAACCCTCACAAAAAGGCAAAAACTTAAGCTCAACTCAAGCTTAAATGAGATATATTCGGGAAATTCATTTTTTAAAGTTGGTTTTCCAAAGTAATATTTTACGCTGAGTCCGACTGTTTCTTGAATTTAGGCTAAATATTCCTCATGACCCCAAGAATTTTTTGGGGTTTTATTAACTCTAAAAAAAAATCTGACGGGTTTCCATCTGAGTTTAAGACATTTGATGGGCTCACTAATGACCCACAAATTATAGCCGGGTTGTTTGCTAATTTGTTTACGGAAATCAACTATTTTGATTATATGGATAACGACCCTTTAGTTTTGGTTAATGAGATATCTTTCTCATCTGACTTCATAGAGAAATATATTTCATCTGTTGATGATGACTTCAGCTCCAGTCCTGATGGTATTCCTGCGACAGTTTTACTTAACTGCTGCTCTGTGCTTAGTCAGTCTCTCAGTTTTTTATTTAATAAATCTATCAGAGAAAGCTATTATCCTAAATTTTGGAAACAAGCATATATAAGCCAAATTTTCAAGAAACGGTGTAAAAATGTGTTTCAAACTAAAGGCCCGTGGATGCTACCTAAAATTTTTGAACATATTATATGCGATCAGGTTAAGGTGTGCTGTAGTGAAGTCATAACAACTCGTCGGCTTGGTTTTGTTAATGGCAGATCTACAGTTTCTAACCTCCTTGATTTCACTTCTTTTGCATTAAGCTCTTTAGACTCTGGTGGGCAAGTTGACTGCATCTACACTGACTTCAGTAAAGCATTTGACAAATTACCACATAATTTGATTTAGTTTAAGTAAAAGAAGATTGGATTTTCTTTAAGTTTTGGATTGAATCTTATTAAGCTCATATCATATAAGATTTTGGAGGGTGTTTTCCTCCACATTTAGCGCGGCATCAGGTGTTCCATTAGAAAGCCACCTGGGGCCGCTCCTGTTCATTTCAGCAATTAATGACGTTACACATGTTATTTAAAACTCACATCTCCTAATATATGCAGACGACATGAAAATTTATAGAAACGTGAAGTGGGTTTGTGATACTATTCCACTTCAGTCTGACTTGAAATCCTTTGAGGTTTGATTTTCAAAAATAGTTTACATCTTAATCCCGATAAATGCCTAACTATGATTTTCACCAGGAAGAAAAATATTGTGGAGTTTGATTATGTAGCACGTTAAACGACGAAATAAAATACTTTCTTGCTGCTTCCTCAGTGGTTCAATTTCAACTGACTCTTTATTTTAAATTTCTAGAACTGTTTGATCTTAAAGCTAGTTTCTTATATCTATTTACACATATTAGAAAGAGATAACCGATATATAATAAACAGATTGATCTTAATGTTAGCATCTTACAATTAATTGCATATGTTAGAAAGAGATAGCAGATATAAAAATAGTTTGAGACAGAAATGTGCAACAAATCAATACTTAATATATATTGTACGCACATACAGGGTGGCTCACTAAACAAAGATTGAATACTGCTTATTATATAGAGTATGGATATACAGGGTGTTGCACTTAACAAGCATTCAATACTACTACAATTCGGCCATCCTGACCATGAGATCTCCTGATCTCAAGTTTTTCTATCACTTGCAACCTCTCGACTAATTAGCCATGGCCGCATATTTCCTACGGCCCACACACCTTTTTATGGAGTACGTGATTGTTGAAAACCTTCAACATCCTCCAACAAATAACGATCATTTCTCAAAACCTTACTAATTCTATACGGTCCTTTGAACTTTGGAATAAGTTTCTTAGATACACCTGTATGAGAGTCAAAATTTTTTACCATCACATAATCTCCCTAACTATACTTGTTTGGTCTCTGCCGTTTTCTATCTACGTATTCCTTATTGTAATCTTGTAATTGTTTTTGTCTTAGCTGAGCTTTATTTCGTATATCTTCAAGATCTCTTTGTTCACTAGGACCTTGAGTTTCTAATAAATATTCTTTTAACGTGTCTATGATTTCACCTCTCTGTCCTACACCGAATAACATAACACTTGGATGTTCATTAGTTGTTCTCTGTAACGTATTATTAAGGGTGTATTCTACTTTTTCTAACACTAAGTCCCAATGCATTCCGTTTTCTGGGTTAACTAACTTCGCGATCATCGGTCCCACTATTCTGTTTACCCTCTCGACCTGACCATTGGCTTGTTGTGAACCGGTAGCTACCTTTACATGCTGCACATTGTTTTTTGCTAAGAAATCCTTGAAGTCATTTGGCGTAAAACAACTTCTTCTGTCAGATACTATGCACCTAGGTCTACTGTATGCACGAAAATAATCTTCTAAGGCTTTTATTGCCTCTTTCGTGTTGGTGGTTTTTGTAGCGTAAAGTCGTACGAATTTAGTGCAAGCATCGATTACAACAAAAATATGTTTTTTGGCTCGACTTGAGCTATCTACAGGACTGTAATGGTCTATGTGCACAACATCAAATGGTGTATTTGCTTTAGAGATATTATGGAGAAAACCTTCCACTCGCCCATTTTTAGACGAAAATACAATACATTTCAAGGCTGCGATCCGCTAGCACCTCATCTGGTGAATTTTGAGGAAAAAAAATAAGCATCTAATAGGTCACAAATTGGTCATAATTGGTCAGTTAGTCCGATTAATTGGTCAGCAAGATTCAATTTCTTAAAAATATTTTAAAAATTTCAAGGTCATTCGAAGATTTTGGCACCTCATCTGACGAATTCTGAAATAAAAAAATATGCATCTAATAGGTCACAAATTGGTCATAATTTGTCAGTTAGTCCGATTAATTGGTCAGCAAGAGAACATTTTTTAAAAATATTTTTAAAAATTTCAAGGTCATCTTAATATTTTAGCACCTCATCTGGCGAATTTTGAAATAAAAAAATACGCATCTTATAGGTCACGAATTGGTCATAATTGGTCAGTTAGTCCGATTAATTGGTCAGTAATAGAAAGTTTTTAAAAAGTTTTTCAAAATTTCAAGGTCATCTGAAGATTTTGGCACCTCATCTGACGAATTTTGATATAAAAAAATATGCAGTTAGCCCAATTAATTGGTCAGCAAGAGAATATTTTTTCAAATTGTTTTAAGAACTTCATGGTCATCTGAGATTTTTGACACTTCATATTAGGACAAAAAAATGAAGTTAAGAAATCGATAGGATTTTTAATGCTGACAATTGGTCAGCAAAAATCTTATAAGTGGTCATGCATAAAACATTTTTTAAAAATACAAATGACTTTTCTATCATACAACCCATGCGGGTACCTCGACTGTTATATCAGGTTGTCATGTAAATCAATTAATTTTTAATTACTATACTTATAATATGTTGTTACATGATGATTTAAAATTGGTCAGCCAAAACAAAAAATTGGTCAGGCGTATTAAATAAAATATAAGTAAAACTGTCTGCGTTACCTCAAATATTTCGGAAGTCTGATGTGATGATTCGATTTTGAGGCCGAATTCGGTTTCAGCGCAAAAAATTACTTCGGAAAACGATCTTTAAAAAATGTTTTACTCGAATTTACCTCATTTAAGCTTGAGTTTTGGCCCGTTTTCGAGGATTTTTCATTTTTCTGAGGAAAAATACTGGAACATCGAGACTCGGCAGAATATCTTCGTCTGTTTTCGGACTATAATGCTGAAGAATGTTAGACTAAGAAAAAAAATGTATTCCTCGAGTTTACCTCACTTAAACCCAAATTTGCGCTGTTTTTTCGCTGTTTTCAGCGAGTTTTTTTATGTTACCAAGATACCCAGCCACAGTTTCGCAAAACAACTATCAGCATCGTGTTCAGCAGACCCGAAAATATAAGAATCAATGCCAGCAGCCCGTATCTCATGCAGAATTATCTTTTGGGAAGAGTTATAATGACTCGCAAATAAAAAAAGTGAATTTAATTCATAAATCGGACACTAGCGACCTCTAAATATCAATATTTTTTAATGAAATTTTTCAGGGCTTCTTTTTTTTACATAACACTAATTACTTTTCATAAAAACAACATATAAGTCGAAAACTCGATTTTTTTTGGTCACCCTAATGTAGATAAGTCAAAAAACCATTTTAAAATGAGTTTTAATACCTTTTTTTTAGCATCAAAAATTGATATTTTTAAAAAGCTCTTTTTAAAAACTTTTTTTTTTCTTAAACTACATGAAACTCTCTATTTAATAAGATAACTGGAACAAAATTTTTCTTCTTCAAATATTTAATGGGGACCGTTTAAAAAAAAAAATGGAAAATTTTTTCATAAAATTTGTGTTTAACATCATTTAAGTCCACGAACGCACGCAAATAAATCAAAATAGTGTATGAAAGATGTATTAGCCATTTAATTTTACATCGAAATGTCCTGGGTCGATCCAAATGTGCACAAAAACGGATGCGAATTCGTTTCGAATTCCGTTTTGTGCAAGTAAAACGAATTCGTTTCGGATTTTGTTTTTTGTAAGTAAAACGAATTCGTTTCGAATTCGTAACGGACTTCAAATACGAATTCGTTTCGAATTCAGTTTTTTCGAGAGGAATTTCATACGAAAACGAAATCGAAACGAATTCGTAACGAAATCCGTTTCGGATAAATAGTACGAAGAAACGAGTTCGTTTTGAATTCGAAACGAATTCGTTTGGCACACTGGGCTATCACCAAAAATCGTTTCTTTTACAGTTGTAGATCGGTAAATAAAACAACTCATTTTAAGTTAATTTTTCAGCCTTTGGGTCAAATGCGACTGGCCTGTTTCCAAAACAAACACTAAATTTTTGAAGTGAAAACTTCTTATGGCACGTTGTGCGGCTGAGGAAAAAAGTATAAGCTCGCGACACCGACCGTCATCGGGATTCCCCGTCATGAATGCGATAGTAAAATTTGAATGTTCTATTGTTTCTTTTAAATAAATATTCTAAGTGGAAGACAAAAAGCAAAGCAGACACACTAACTGACACATTCCATTCTCATTCAACGATTGTTATGCTTACATGTTTGTTTCTTTCAAATTCCGCGTTGTTGCGTTGACAAATTGAAAATGAGAGCGAGAGTAAAATTTGAGTACATATTCCGTTTTTGTCTTCCATTGCATTTCCATACAAAAAGAAAACGCACACATACCAACTAACACACTAGCTTGCCATTAAACGATTTGTTTTCACTTCTGTCGGCACTCCCGGAGTGCAAACCGCCGTTTTTTTTTCATATCTTCTTTTCCACCGCCATTCTATTAGAAAAGGCTTGTGAAGCGAAACAAATCACACTTTTGCTCTAATGTACAACTATCTTAATTGTGATACGCAGGTATTTTTTATTTATGTCTTGTTTAATACGCCTGACCAACTTTTTGTTTGGGCTGATCAATTTTAAATCATCATGTAACAACATATTATAGAAATTAAAAATTAATTGATTTACATGACAACCTGATATAACTACGGTGACCATAAATTTAAATTGAAAAAACAGAACAAAAATTGTGTTTGTCGAAACATATTTTTTTATATTGAAAGTAATAAAAATGCACAAAAAAAAAATCAAATTTCATTGGCTTTGATTTTAATTTAAAATACTGCCGAACTAAGCGAAAAGGGCATATCTCAAAAAATTTCGTTTCGAAATAATTGATGTTTTGCTTATGTCAATTTATTGAAATACCTTTTAAATTGGGATGGAGAAAATTTTCTTACGAGATTTGTTATATGTTTGAACTAAGACTCCGGCATTTGGAGCATTTTATTAGACAAGCAATTTCTTAAGCTATAGCTAGATATATCTTTTTTTGACATACGCCCTTTTCGCTTAGTACGGCAGAATAGTGTAACAAAAATATATGCACCAAACATTTAATAATCCTGACTTTGTAAATATTACTTAAGCTCTAAGCAGTTAAGATCAAAGTTGCACCTCGTTATTAAATTAGCTAGGTATGGAATTTTTTTTAAGATATTGAAATATTTCAACCCATTTATTCTCGACTAGCTTTCTACCATCTGTTCATTCCTTTAGTATCTCACAGGTCACATAACTTTTAACACAAGTAAACTCATCAAACAGTTCGCTGTAATTAATTTTAATTCGGCTCCTCTTTCCCATAATATATGTCAAATGTCTTTCAACCTTTTTCGAAGATGGCATTGTACGCAACAGTACCCATTCCATCACTTCAACCTCTTAAAATGCATTATCCAACTGATGTAGATAATTTAATACAATTCTTATAAAAACTTTTGACACTATTTTTGCAGTTCCTGTTTTCTCTAACTCCGAAATTATTTTCTTGATCATAAAAGGTAAACAAATTTCATCTCTGCGTTCAGCGAATAACCAGCAAAAATTTGGGTTCAAATCCAAACCGAAAAACTTAGCGTCACGGTAATTACATTGCACAATCAGCTTTTTGATAGAGATTGCTAATTGATATCGGCAACAACTTACATATCTATCAGCAAAGGGTTGACGTTATTAGAAATAACTGTAGATTAGTAAATAGTAGTTTTGCGTGGCGCATGAAAGCAGAACAAAAACAGAACATTTGCGAAAAACAGAACACTTTTGTAATTTTCCATTAAAAAAAAATACACAGAACAAGCGCCTTAAAAACAGAACTGTTCTGCTAAAAACAGAACGGATCGTCACCGTAGATATAACAGTCGAGATACCCGCATGGGTTGTATCACAGGAAAGTCATTTGTATTTTTAAAAAATGTTCTATGCATGACCACTTATTAGATTTTTGCTGACCAATTGTCAGCATTAAAAATCTTATCGATTTCTTAACTTCCTTTTTTTTTGCCCTAATATGAAGTGTCAAAATTCTCAGATGACCATAAAGTTTTTAAAACAATTTGAAAAAATATTCTCTTGCTGACCAATTAATCGGACTAACTGACCAATTATGACCAAGTCGTGACCTATTAGATACGTACTTTTCAATTTCAAAATTCGCCAGATGAGGTGCCAAAATATTAAGATGATCTTGAAATTTTTCAAAATATTTTTAAAAAATGTTCTCTTGCTGACCAGTTAATCGGACTAACTGACCAATTATGACCAGTTCGTGACCTATTAGATGCATATTTTTTTATATCAAAATTCGTCAGATGAGGTGCCAAAATCTTCAGATGACCTTGAAATTTTGAAAAAATTTTTAAAAACTTTCTATTACTGACCAATTAATCGGACTAACTGACCAATTATGACCAATTCGTGACCTATAAGATACGTATTTTTTTATTTCAAAATTCGCCAGATGAGGTGCCAAAATATTAAGATGACCTTGAAATTTTTAAAAATATTTTTAAAAAATGTTCTCTTGCTGACCAATTAATCGGACTAACTGACCAATTATGACCAATGTGTGACCTATTAGATGCATATTTTTTTATTTCACAATTCGTCAGATGAGGTGCCAAAATCTTCGAATGACCTTGAAATTTTTAAAATATTTTTAAAAAATTGAATCTTGCTGACCAATTAATCGGACTACCTGACCAATTATGACCAATTTGTGACCTATTAGACGAATACTTTTTTTCTCAAAATTCACCAGATGAGGTGCTAGCGGATCGCAGCCACATTTCAAACAGTTTTTAATATGATTGTCTACTTTCTTTCTTAATCTTGGAAGCCAATAAAATTTAGATATCAATTCTACCATTTTGTCTGTTCCTATGTGTCCCATTTCATCGTGGTACTTATATAACACATGATCTACCATAGCCTCAGGAACAAAAAATGAAACTGAACCATCTGTTCTTTTTCTGTATATGATACCGTTTCGCATTTCATACAAACTATGCTCGGACTTTTCGAGTAACTTTTGAAGTTCACTTAATTCTTTATCTTTCCCTTGACATATTATCATATTCTCCCCAAAAGTATTTGCTTCCAATGCCAACACATTTGTACATCTACTTAAAGCATCGACATGTTGCATACGATTTCCCGAACGATGTTCTAAAATATAATTGTAGTTCTGTAGTTCTAAAGCCCATCTTGCAATTCTTGGATTTAAATCTTTCTTGTTCAGAGTCATTGCAAGTGAATTACAATCTGTTACGATTTTAAATTGTTTACCTTGAAGGTAAACACGAAAACGCTGCAAAGCATAAATCATAGTAGTCGAGGAAATAAAGCACTAAAAAAGGCTCAACCTCCGATATTTTGCGCAGTAAGATGGGTTTTAATGCGGTTTTTTGCATTAGATTCGTGAGCGCGCCCCGAAACTTTGTGACCGGTCCCCATGAATGAGAAATGAAAAAGTGCATTTGTGCAGTAAAAAAATGCATTTGAAAAATGCATTTCAGAAGTACAATAAAATGAAAATTCATAATTCGTTTTAAAATGATGGAAATAAGTTAGTATCGATCGGGCGGGTGTCATAGGCTATAAAACTTTTATTTAGGGTGCATATTTAGGGTGGCCCTCATACACAAATATTTTCAAAATAGCGATTTCTCAAAGACAGGCAAATCGATTCTCATGAAATTTACACAGTATGGCTTTTATGTTAAGGGGTACAGATTTGATGGTAAAAATTTTATTTAGGGTGCATACTTAGGGTGGTCCTCATACAAATATATTTTTAAATATCATTTTCACGAAGACAAATAAATCGATTCACACCGAATTTACACTACGTACCTCTAATGTTAAGAAGCATAGCTTAGGCCACAAAACTTTTATTTAGGGTGGCCCTCATACACAAATATTTTAAAAATAGCATTTTCTCAAAGACTGCTTAATCGATTCTCTTGGAATTTACAATAATGGTTTTTATATTAAGAGGCAGAGATTGGATTGTAACAATTTTATTTAAAGTACAAAATTAGGGTGGCCCTCATACAAAAATATTTATTAAAAACTAGCATTACCCTGTGCGCATCGCCTCACCTCAACCGTGGTGTAGATTCGATGTGCGGTCTGCGTGAAAATTCTATTTAAAAACTACTTTTGTATGAGGACCACCCTTAGTATGCACCCTAAATAAAATTTTTACCATCAAATCTGTACCCCTTAACATAAAAGCCATACTGTGTAAATTCCTTGAGAATCGATTTAAGCGGTCTTCGAGAAAATGATATTTAAAATATTTTTTTGTGTGAGGGCCACCCTAAATAAAAGTTTTGTATCCTTAGCTATGCCTCTTAACATAAGAGCTACGTGGTGTAAATCGTTTAACCTGTTATCGTGAAAATGACATTTTAAAAAATTTTGTATGAGGGCCACCCTAATTTTGCACTTTAAATAAAATTGTTACAATCCAATCTCTGCCTCTTAATATAAAAGCCATACTGTGTAAATTTCATGAGAATCGATTTGCCTGTCTTTGAGAAATCGCTATTTTGAAAATATTTGTGTATGAGGGCCACCCTAAATATGTACCCTAAATAAAAGTTTTATAGCCTATGACACCCGCCCGATCGATACTAACTTATTTCCATCATTTTAAAACGAATTATGAATTTTCATTTTATTGTACTTCTGAAATGCATTTTTCAAATGCATTTTTTTACTGCACAAATGCACTTTTTCATTTCTCATTCATGGGAACCGGTCACAAAGTTTCGGGGCGCGCTCACGAATCTAATGCAAAAAACCGCATTAAAATCCATCTTACTGCGCAAAATATCGGAGGTTCAGTGCTTCATTTCCTCGACTATAGCAAGGGTTTCAAGTTTGAAACTGTGATATTTCGATTCAGTCTCTGTCGTTCGCTTGCAAAAATAGAAAATAGGGTGCATTTTACCATCTGCTTTTTTCTGTAAAAGAATTGCACCGAAACCAAGAGAACCTGCATCACAATGTTATTCTGTAATGTCACTATGGTCATAAAGTGCAAGTATGGGAGCTTCCAACAGATTTTGTTTAAGTTTCTCAAAAGATTCCAATTCAAATTCACTAAATCGAAATTTGCTATATTTTTTTGTTAAGTCATATAATGGCTTTGCAATAACCGAAAAATCTTTAACGAACCTCCTAAAATATGAGCAGAGACCTAAAAAACTTTGTACTGAATGCACTTTATCTGGAACTGGAAAATTTTTGATTGCTAAAAGGCCTTTTTCATCTGCTTTTATTCCTTCCCCTGTGATTGTGTAACCCAAATATTTAACTTTCTTTTGTAAAAACTCACACTTGTCTAATCTTAACTCTAGCTTATTGTCCACCAATTTTTGTAAAACTTTCGTTAAAATGCGAAAATGCTCTTCAATATTTTCTGTTGCTATCATTATGTCATCTAAGTAAATTATTACTTCATCTGCTCTAACCATATCAGAAAATATTTTGTTGACAAATCTTTGAAATGTTGAAGGGGCATTTTTTAGCCCAAATGGCATTATCAGAAACTCGAATTGACCTAGCGGAGTAATAAAAGACGTGAACTTCACAGAATCTGGGCTCATATAAACGTGAAAGAACCCATTTTTTAAATCAAGTTTTGTAAATATCTTTTTCTTTGACATCTTATCCAGTAAATCATCTATCAAGGGAATCGGATAGTTATCTTTAGCAGTTGCCTTATTTAGTGTTCGGAAATCAATACACATTCTGAGATCACCAGTCTTTTTTCTGACTAGGACAATAGGCGACACAAACTCAGACTCACTGGGTCTAATGTAACCTCTAGCCAGGTACTCGTCTAACAACTTTTGCAACTTTAATTTTTCCGAATACGACAATCGTCTTGGAGGACAGTGAAAAGGCTTTGCATTTTCCAACAACAACTTCATTTCACACTTAACAATCGGCTCTTCTGGTCGAACAGGTTGCAAATAATATTTTTGAAAAATTCCACATATATTTTTCTTATGACTGAAATGTGCTGATTCATCAACAATCAAATCAGTTTCGCTATCGTTATTATAACAAATTAATAAAAGAGATTTTTCAAAATTTTCGCTATTATAAACATCGCTATTACAATAGTTTTCATTTTTACTTTCTTTTTTACACTCATTTGCACTTCTGCTTTCATTTTTACACTTATTTTCACTATCTATCCTTTGAACTTTCTTCTCTTAAATTTTCGAGTTGACTAAATTGTTTTAGATTTAATTTAACATTACTTAATTTTGACTTAATTTCCTCCTCAATTATCAATCTCATTTTGCTAATTCTTAGAAAATCTCTACCCAATATTACTTCATACCCCATAGACTCGTCAGCCACCACCAGTAAATCCTAACTAATTTGTTGATTTCCTAAAATTACTAAAGCTGAAACTTATCCAAAAATTTTTAATTGGCTTTTATTTATACCAAAATAAGAACTTTGTACATAAATTAAATTTTTTAAATTCATTTCCTTTGGCAAACTGGATATTTTAATAAAACTTGCTGGACTTCCCGAGTCTATCAGGCATTCTAAGGACAAACAATAATCAATACCATTTTTTATAAATATATCAAAATATCTCACATATTCATTCTCAACAAACTGGACTGTATTTTTTCTTTTGGGACAAACTGCAACTCTGTGCTCCTTGCTTCCGCACTCATAGCAAGCGCCGAACTCCCGTTTATGTTTTCACATTCTGAAGCAAAATGGCCCACGCAGTTGCAGTTAAAGCATCTGATTTTTCTTTCGTTTGCTTTGGTTTCTCTAGTTTGACGACTTGTTCCTGGACGCATCTGCCGTGGAAGCTCAACACGAGCGAACGCCTGCAACAGTTGATTTTTTGTAGTGTAACACTGTAACAGAGCCTGGGTACGAAACTGTTCGTTTGGTATGCCATCAATTATGTAATCCACTAATTCATCCTCTGCCACGCAAGCACCGTTTGCCAAAATAACCTTATCGTTATAGTACTGAACGAGCCCTTCGTCGTGTTTCCACTTTCGTTCCTCGAATCTACGGCGCAGCATCAACTTGCTTTCTTTCGAAGCAAAGAATTCAGCCATCTCCAATATCAGATTTTCGAGACTCTGCGAAGCAAATGCTGGTTTCGAATGCAACCACAACTGTGCCTTTCCTGCCAGCCTACTCATAAAAAGCGCACGCATCATCGGAACGTCAACGGAATATACATCACACACACTTTTCAGCTGCGTCACCCAAACATTAAAGCTACCACCGCCGTCATATTCTGGCAGTAAGTCTTTTATAACATTAAACAACAAGCCAGACGGACATACATTTTCCTTGGTAGTCAAAGAATGTGTTGCTGCAAGAGAACTTTCGGCTAGCGACATTCGTTTCAAAAATTCATTTTCTCTTTCAAGGAGATCATTTTCACGCTTCAACAAACGCAATTCTGTTTTTATATTTTCATCGTCAAACGCATTTTTTCTGTTGTTTTTGAAGTCTAAGTCAAGGTTTACACGAGGAAATTCGATGAAACAAATTCTTGTCCATTCCCTTTTGTGAATTTGTTTTACGTTTACACACAAAATCTAGAATTTATTTCTGCTTGCGAATATCAAAGCAGTTACTGCGTCGATCCACCACAACAAACGTAGAGTCAAAGCATAATATAAGTAAACGAACAGAACGAAAGAGAATTTGCGGGTACGGAAAATTCTGTACACCACCCTTTCGTTTTTCCCTTCTTGCCTACAAACAAGGAAACTTTCCGGCAAGAGTTTCCTCGTGTAAACGTTGACTAAGCATTCGCCTTCACTCTCTGTGTCATCGCCAACTGTGTTTTCGCCTTCTGCTGTACTTTCTTCTTCTGCTGTGTTTTCTGCTTCTGCTGTGTTTTCTGCTTCTGCTGCATTTTCTCCTTCACCCAGAGTTACGTTCGGACATGTACCGCGTTTGTTTAACGGGACTTCACTCAACCTCAATGCCAACGTATTTTTGTGCCATTTGTTGGCAAACAAAGATTCTGCAGCCATCCACGCAGCTGCGCTGCAGTGTAGTTACGAACTTCTATGGAATCATTCATTTTAAAGTATAGCACACTTTATTTTTATTTCAAAATATGAAGAAATGAAAAAAAAACTTAGGTCTTTCACGATTCAATCCCACTTCTGAAAAACTGTAGCACGTTAAACGACGAAATAAAATACTTTCTTGCTGCTTCCTCAGTGATTCAACTTCAACTGACTCTTTATTTTAAATTTCTAGAACTGTTTGATCTTAAAGCTAGTTTCTTATATCTATTTACACATATTAGAAAGAGATAACCGATATATAATAAACAGATTGATCTTAATGTTAGCATCTTACAATTAATTGCATATGTTAGAAAGAGATAGCAGATATAAAAATAGTTTGAGACAGAAATGTGCAACAAATCAATACTTAATATATATTGTACGCACATACAGGGTGGCTCACTAAACAAGGATTGAATACTGCTTATTACATAGAGTACTAGCATTACCCTGTGCGCATCGCCTCACCTCAACCGTGGTGTAAATTCGATGTGCGATTTGCGTGAAAATTCTATTTGAAATATACTTTTATATGAAGACCACCCTTAGTATGCACCCATTATAAAGTTTTTACAACCTAAGCAGTGCCTCTTCATATAAAAACCACGTGATGTAAATTTCATGAGAATCGATTAAGCGGTCTTCGAGAAAATGATATTTAAAAATATTTTTGTATGAGACCAACCCTAAATAAAAGTTTTGTAGCCTAAGCTATGCCTCTTAACATAAAAGCTACGTGGTGTAACTTCGGAGTGAATCGACTAACCTGTCTTTTTGAAAATGATATTTAAAAATATTTTTGTATGAGGGTCACCCTAAGTATGCACCCTGAATAAAATTTTTTTCACCTTATCTGTGCCTCTTAATACAGAAGCCAAGTGGTGTAAATTTGATTTAAATGATATTTAAAAATACTTTTGTGTGAGGGCCACCCTAAATAAAAGTTTTTGTATCCTTAGCCTCTTAACATAAGAGCTACGTGGTGTAAATTCGGTGTGAATGGACTTACCTGGCTTCGTGAAAATGATATTTAAAAATATTTTTGTGTGAGGGCCACCCTAAGTTTGCACCCTAAATAAAATATTAACGATTTAATCTGTGTCTCTTCACATAAAAGCCATATGGTGTAAGTTTAATGAGAATCGATTTAGCGGACTTCGAGAAAATGATAGTCTTTAAAAAATATTTTTGTGTGAGGGCCACCCTAAATAAAAGTTTTTTAGCCTAAGCTAAAACATAAGAGATGCGTAGTGTGAATTCGGTGTGAATCGATTTATTTGTCTTCGTGAAAATGATATTTAAAAATATATTTGTATGAGGGCCACCCTAAGTATGCACCCTAAATAAAATTTTTACCATCCAATCTGTGGCCCTTGACATAAAAGCCATAGTGTGTAAATTTCATGAGGATCGATTTGCCTGTCTTTGAGAAATCGCTATTTTGAAAATATTTGTGTGTGAGGGCCACCCTAAATATGCACCCTTAATAAAAGTTTTATAGCCTATGACACCCACCTGATCGATACTAACATACTGTAAAAATTTCATCAAAATCGGCTGGATAGTTTCCGCGTGCATAAGAGACAGACAGACGGACAGACAAAAAATGAATTTTATATAATAGATATACAGGGTGTTGCACTTAACAAGCATTCAATACTACTACAATGATGAATTAAAAGATAAGAAAATTTGCCCTGCGGACCTAGTCAGAAGCCTACATAGGCATACATTTTGATGTTAAATTAACTTTTAATGAGCATAATAATGAAATTTGTAAAAAATCCTTATCTCTGCTTGGCTTTATTAAGAAGTGGGCAAAAGAATTTTATAGCCCTTTAGTAACTGTGATATATAAAACAATAGTGCGTCCTCACTTTGTAACGAATTTATCGAAGCACCCTGTTTGCTATAGTTAAAAAAATATGCTTTACTGTTTGTTACCGCCACTGTCTTATTACCACCACTGTCCTCGATTTATAACTATCGATAACAAAAATATTGTAATAACTGTAAAACCATTTTGTATTTCTTTAACTTCATTTGCAACTAAATTGCGCTTGGTTTGCATACCAAAAAGTAAGCATATATTATATACTTATATCAATTATTAACTTTATATAATATTTTATATTTAGGAATTTTAACGTATCGAATCGAATCTAAATAAATTGCAAAGACAAATTTCTGCGTAGTTTAATTTGATTTGGACGTTCAAGATCCCGTGCAAACTGGGCGCTCGGGCAAACTCCCGTAACAAATTTAAAATTCTTTTTGATCAAAGTTAAAATTCTTTTTGATCAAATTAAAACTCTTTTGATCAAAAAGTAAAATTCTTTCGATCCCAAAAAGTAATTTTCTGGAGTAACTGAAATTTCATCATAAATTGGTTCGACACGTGAATCAGCAACATAACCTCAACGTAGTGCGAAGTTCATCAGCAGCCGTTCAACAGGTTTAATTGGTTCCAGCATAACCCAATAGGAATAGTTTTTTCCAACCGGCATTAAAAGTAAGTCCTAAAAATGGTCAATTCTTCCTTACAGGGTCAACCACCACACAAACCACAAGAACATGCAACAACTTCGTCACAACTTACCGAGAACTGCGCAATATGTGACGAGCCATCTGAAAATTCATTTTTACTATGTAGCAAATGTAATACTAAATATCATCTCAGTTGCGCGAAAGTTTCTAACCCACAAGAATCATGGACGTGCGAAAAATGTTCATCTGCAGTACAAATTCTTGCTCCTCCAAGATCTGAACGTAGCAACCGAAGCTGCGCGTCTCATACTTCCAGTAATTTAGCAGCTCGCAGGCGAGACTTGGAGTTACAAAAACTTGAGGAAGAGAAACAACTTGCTAAAGACTTTCTGAACAAAAAATATCAGATATTGGAACAAAATCTGGCTGAAATTGAAGACAACCATTCTACTGTTATTAGCTCAGTGGACGCATGGCTAAACGACCAAGCTGATTCTCAAATACGAAATGTTCAGCAATCGGCGCAGAATCAAGGTAATTTGTGTGAAACCAATAACTTTGCTATACCGGTGAAGAGTGTAAATATTTCTAATAATCAATTTACGCCGGGCATTAATTTCACCTTTACCCAACCTAGACAAAATTCTACACAAAATCCGAATCAAACATCGCATTTATTATTTAATGAAACTTCAAATAACAATTCGAACAATATTAACTCGAATAATGCAGCACCAACGAACGCTGCAATACCACATGTTTCTTTTGCTTCACAACAGCGTGATTCTTCTGTTCCAGCACCCAGTGGCAGCATCAATTCTAACCTCACTCTTCAGCAGGCAAACGCTCGACAAACAGTTCCTAAAGATCTGCCTTTATTTACGGGAAGGCCTGAGGAATGGCCGCTATTTATCTCCACCTATAATTGGTCCACAACGGTTTGCGGCTTATCAGAAGCCGAAAATTTGATTCGCCTACAAAAGGCACTGCGTGGAGATGCTCTCCAATCTGTTCAACACATTTTGATTCATCCTTCGTGCGTATCAACAGCTATTTCAACGCTAGGTCTTCTGTATGGACAGCCGGAGAAAATTTTGCATTCTCTAAAAACTAGGATAAAGTTATTACCAACGGTAAATCCTAACAAACTTGAAACAATTACCTCATTCGCAGTTCAAGTTAAAGGTCTCCTAGCAACTATTGAAGCCTGTGGCCTCCATGATGAATTAAATAACTCTTGTCTACTGCAAGAACTTGTTTTTAAAATGCCATCATATTTTCAAATAAATTGGGGCACGTATAAAATGAATTTGATAAGAAACAGTCAAAAGGTAAATCTTTTAGAATTTTCTAACTGGGTATATGACATTGGTCTTTCTGCTAGTAGTGTCAACGTTCAGACTACAGTCACTGCCGTAGCAGAACCTCTCTCACGCAGTAAGCAGAGAAATGCGTTTGTACACACACACACAGATAGAAATAAAAAGAAATGCCTTGTGTGCAATGGAAACTGTAGCAAAGCTGAACATTGTCAAAAATTCATATCAGCGGAACGTAATGAGAGATGGAACATTGTGAGAGACTGCAAATTGTGTAAGCAATGTCTACGAAAACATTCTGGTTTTTGCAATAGCAACGTCGTTTGTGGCATCGACTCATGTCAACTTAGACATCATTCTCTTTTGCATAAAACGCAAATTTATGAAAGAGAAACGTCATCTGTCACAGAATCTAATACGAATGTAGAAAGAAACAATCAAACACAGAATTGTCATGCACATAGCTTCAAGTTTAATGAAAATTTATTTAAAGTCATTCCGATAACTATTTATGGTAAAAATAAAACTTTGCAAACATTTGCATTTATTGAT
This sequence comes from Tricholauxania praeusta, assembly GCA_949775025.1. Lineage (NCBI taxonomy): Eukaryota > Metazoa > Arthropoda > Insecta > Diptera > Lauxaniidae > Tricholauxania > Tricholauxania praeusta. The sequence continues at coordinate 94,155,261 of OX459029.1, read as the reverse complement.
GAAGGATCATCAACAAGTTTAATCGATGAAAAAATTTATAAAGACTTAAATTTGACAGGTATCAGGGAGCCTTTGTGTCTTAAATGGACCGGCAACGTTGAACGTGAGGAGAATAATTCACACCGACTTGCAGTGGATGTATCTGGTGCAAATGGAAAACGATTTGCTATTGATGTACACACAGTGAAATATTTAGCATTGCCAAAACAAACGATGGACTACCAGAAAATGGTAAAAACTTACACATACTTGAAAGGATTACCTATTCAAAGCTATGAGAATGCAATTCCTCAAGTGTTAATTGGCCTAAACAATTCTAGGTTATGTGTTTCCAAACGTGTAAAAGAAGGGCTAGCACATGAACCTGTGGCAATATCTACGCGCCTTGGGTGGCTAATCTATGGCACAATCGGAGATAAAAACATTAAAGAGCAGCACCACTTTCACATATGCGATTGCAGTACAGAAAGGGATAAAAAGTTATCCAATTTAATAAAAAAGTTTTACTGCTTAGAAACTTCAGGCATAAACAATGGTGCATCTTTAATGAGTAAAGATGATGAGAAAGCTGTTGATATTCTGAAAAAATACACTAAACAGCGATCAGATGGTCATTATGAGACTTCATTACTGTGGCGAAATGAAGATGTTCCGCTGCCGAATAGCTACGAAATGGCCATGAAGAGATTTCATTGCTTAGAAAAAAGATTAAAAAATGACATTGAATTAGATTGCGTTTTTCAGAGAACTATTACGGAGTACATTTCAAAGGGTTATATTACAAAGATTGATAACCATAATATTCTTTCAAATAATACTCAAAAGGTTTGGTATTTGCCAATTTTCCCTGTTTTCAACAAAAATAAGTCTGGGAAATCTAGAATCGTTTGGGACGCTGCTGCAAAAAGTAATGGCATATCTCTAAATGATATGCTGTTAAAAGGACCGGATTTGTTTTCGTCATTACCATCAATTATTATGCGTTTTCGACAAAAAGCCGTGGCAATCTGTGGAGATATCGAACAAATGTTCCATCAAATTTATATCCGCGAAGAGGATCGTAATGCTCAAAGGTTTTTGTGGCGCAACGCTAACAGCAAAGAGCCTGATATTTATATAATGAATGTGATGATATTTGGTGCTTCGTGTGCACCATGTATTTCACAATATGTTAAAAATTTAAATGCAAATAAATTCGAAAAACAATATCCCTTTGCAACCTCTGCAATTATTAATAATCATTATGTAGACGATTTTCTCGATTCAGTAGATACATTTGAAGAAGCCACACGTTTAGCCTTAGATGTTAAACATATTCATAGCGAGGGTGGATTTAACATTAGAAACTGGTTATCTAATAATAAAGATGTCTTAAAAATTTTAAATGGACAGGAAAATGTTCAACAAAAGAGTCTCGACTTAGGTAGTGAGTTGGATGCAGATAAGGTACTCGGTGTTTACTGGAGATCCGATGACGACACAATTACTTTCAAAATTTCATCTTCTATTTTTAAGAGCGAATTATTTCTGAAGGATAAAATCCCTACTAAAAGAGAACTTTTGAAAATTTTGATGTCCGTTTATGACCCTTTAGGGCTCATCGGCCATTATTTAATGTATTTAAAAATCGCTCTGCAAGAGGTTTGGAGAAGCGGTACCGGATGGGATGATCCGATTCCTGCCCCTCAAAATATTAAATGGAGAAAATGGTTGAAGCTTTTACCAAAAATACAAAGCTTAAAAATACCTCGTTGTTACTTAAAAGATTTTAGTAACTATAACAATTTAAACGTTCAAATGCATACTTTCGCCGATGCCAGCGAGAATGGGTACGCTGCTGTTTCGTATTTAAGAATTTCAGACGGTAATAAGGTAATAGTATCACTAATCGGCTCAAAAACCCGGGTCGCACCCTTGAGAATTACATCAATTCCTCGTCTGGAACTAATGGCAGCTTTAATTGCATCTCGTTTTGCGAACAGCATCGCTCGGAGTACAACAATTACAATTCATAAAAGAATGTTTTGGTCAGATTCCAAAACTGTAATTAGCTGGCTAAGATCGGATCATAAAAGATATCATCAATTTGTAGGTTTTCGGGTGAGTGAAATACTCGATTTGACTGAGTTAGATGAATGGCGGTGGATTCCTGGTAAGATGAATATAGCAGACGAAGCAACTAAGTGGTCAAAAGGTGAACCTAATTTATCAAATGATTGCCGCTGGCTAAACGGTCCCGATTTCTTGAAGCAACCGCACAATTTGTGGCCTATAGCTGAAACTGATTTAAGTACAGACTGTGAACTTAAACAGCACTTGCTTCAAATTCAAAATAACGAGAATTTAGTGGATGTTCATCGCTTTTCAAAATGGTGCAGAGCCTTACGTGCAGTGGCGTACGTTGTAAAATTTATTAATTTATTAAAAGCTCATAGGAGATCATCCGAAAATCATGTTACACAAGACGAGCTCAAGCAAGCTGAAAATATTCTAATAAAACAGGCTCAAAGAGAAGCATATTACGAAGATGCTGCTATGCTTAAAAAAATTGGTAAAGTCCGTAAGAGCAGCTCAATTTACAAATTAAATCCCTACTTAGATGTCAATGGTATATTACGAATTGATGGTAGGATCGATAAAGCTTGTGTTCCTGATGAACTAAAACATCCGGTTATAATGCCAAAACATAGCAAAACTACACAACTTCTAATATTACATTTTCATTCTCAATATCATCATGGAAATAATGAGACTGCAGTAAATGAAATTCGTCAAAAATATCACATACCACGGCTCAGAACCGTCTTCAAAACGATAGTACGTAAGTGCCAAATGTGTAAAATAAGGAAAACTTTTCCTATTAACCCACAAATGGCCAAGCTTCCCAGAGCGCGACTATCCGCGTTCGTGTCACCATTCACTTATACGGGCCTCGATTATTTTGGACCAATTTTAGTTGCTGTTAACCGCCATAAAGAAAAAAGATACGGTGCCTTGTTTACATGTCTCACGATTAGAGCTGTACACGTGGAAATCGTACACTCATTAACATCGAGCTCGTGTATAATGGCGATTCGCAACTTTATGGCGAGACGAGGCACGCCCAGAGAAATTTTTAGTGATAATGGGACAAACTTCGTTGGAGCTGAACGAGAATTACGCGAAGCTATTAGAGACGTTGACAAAAACGCACTTACTCTTAACTTTACTACTACCACTACAAAGTGGAACTTCAATCCTCCATTGGCTCCTCATATGGGAGGTGCATGGGAACGCCTTGTACGCTCTATTAAAACCGTTTTATATCAAATAATGCCAACTAGACTTCCCAGTGATGAAACGCTCCGTAGTATGATGGCTGAAGTAGAGAATATTATCAATTCTCGTCCATTAACTTATGTTCCAATCGACGACGAGAATCATGAAGCGCTAACACCGAATCATTTGCTACTTGGCTGCTCCAATGGTATGAAACCCCTGGCAGAGTTCAACGATACGAATATTATTTTGAGGGAAAGCTGGCGGCGTTCACAACAATACGCTCAACAATTTTGGAAAAAATGGCTAGCCGAATATTTACCCTCACTTACATGTAGAACAAAATGGTTTGAAAAAACTAAGCCATTAAGTAATGGCGATCTAGTGGTTGTGGTTGACCCTTTAAGTCCTCGAAATGTGTGGCCCAGAGGAAAAGTGTTGGAAACTTCGGTTGCTGATGACGGTCAAGTTCGAAGTGCTAAATTACTGACCAGTTGTGGAGTGCTAGATAGGCCAGTAGCTAAATTAGCTGTTCTCGACGTGGCTCAGGATTTGGAGTAGGGCGGCGAAGACCTCTTCTTGCCATACTGCGGGGGGGTGTTACCGCCACTGTCTTATTACCACCACTGTCCTCGATTTATAACTATCGATAACAAAAATATTGTAATAACTGTAAAACCATTTTGTATTTCTTTAACTTCATTTGCAACTAAATTGCGCTTGGTTTGCATACCAAAAAGTAAGCATATATTATATACTTATATCAATTATTAACTTTATATAATATTTTATATTTAGGAATTTTAACGTATCGAATCGAATCTAAATAAATTGCAAAGACAAATTTCTGCGTAGTTTAATTTGATTTGGACGTTCAAGATCCCGTGCAAACTGGGCGCTCGGGCAAACTCCCGTAACACTGTTCTTGTAAGCGGTAAAAACACGTCACTCAAACGCTTTTCTTTTTTTTTTTGTTTTGTCAAGCTATTTTTTTTTCTTGCAAGACAATAATATGTATTTGTATGAGTATATGTATATACTAAGCGAAAGAAAAAAAAACCTTAAGTGCATGGCGTTAGCGGCAGACGGACGGCAACAAGCAGTAAGACGACCGTTGATTGGCAACAGGTTGCCAAAAACGCATCGTAGAGTCAGTTGCCGAAAGATACCCAGCGTGCGCGGACGTCGCAAAAATAAAAGTTGCTGAAAAATTCTAAAACGCGTCGTTCGCACAATTAAGAGGACAAATTTACGAACACCACGAGAAAGTTAGCAAAAAAAAAAAGTTTGTATTTCGTTTCGCCTTGTTCGATTTCTTATCAACGATTTCTCGTAATGCAAAAGTGAAAATATTTGGTTAAAAGTACGATTTAAATTATAAAAACTTGTGTTAAACGTCCTAGTTAATTTTGCACGTAGAAACTTTTTAGTTCTCAATGCTTTGTGTGTGTGCGATTGCAAATACTTTCGGTGAAAATTGTGTCAATTCAACTTTTCACAGTACCCGTCTCGCTTTTTGCTGAAGCGTTTTTTTTTATGAAATGGTGGTGGGTCATTTTGAGGTACATGATATGATAAATAGTGACTGCTTCAAAATAAATAAAAAGTTTCGAATGTTAAAATGATGTGTTTCTAAAATCGAAAATAAATTAATAAAAGTACTGCTGAATAATTATCTGAATGACGAACGGATTACATATTTCAATGTTCGTAAAAAAAAAAAATAAATAAATCTTGTGAAAAGTGCATTGGAAACATTGTTATACATAATTGAACGTATACAGTGAAATTTAGTCGTTCAGTTCTAGCCCGATAGACCGACTAGCAGCTTTACCACAAAAAATTTTTTTTCATGAAATGTCTTGAGTGATTTATTTATTATATAAAAGTAACGCAGCTGAAGGATTGTTTTTTTAACATAAAAATAAAAATATCAAAATTAAGAAAGGTGGAAAAAGTTCCTAAACTTGCTCAAAAGAACAAAAAGAAAAAAAACTGTGAAAACTTTGTGAATAAAATTAAAAAAAAAATATATAAAAATCAAGTGCAAATCAAAATAAAAACAATACTAATAAAGTACAGTAAAAAGCCCGCGCGCGACACGGATTTCAGTTGAAATTGGAACAGAAGCTCATTAATAGAAAAAAAAAACACTACGCGAGTTTAAATGAAGAATGGAAATTAATATAAAATTAGTTTTATATATGTAACAATTAATAAATAAATCCAAAAAAAATAATAATTAAACAAAACTACTTAAAATCAGCTACAATATAAATAATTAATCAGCAGCAGTATAACAACAATAAAAAGAAAAATATCGTCGTCGCCGCCGTCAAATTGCAGCAGCAACAACATCTGCAAAGGTACCGACAACAACATCGCAGCAGCTGCCAGCAAAGGGGTACCCCAGGAAAATAAGTATTTTATTAGTATATTAGTATATTTTTTTTGTATTCCTAAGGGTACGATAACTATTTTTATAAATTAATTAAAAATTTGCTGATGGCTTTAAAGCTATTCTAAAAATTGAGATTGCAGTTCTATGCAATAATGAAATATTTAAAAGAAAAAAGAAATAATAATTTTTGTAAATTAAAAATCAAAAAATTATAAAAGAACAAAAAAAAAAAAGAAAAGAGAAAAGAAAATGACATTAAAGGAGATTAAATTAAAACAAAATTAAATTTTTTTTTAAATAATGAAGATTTGCTAGGCGGTAGATTTAGGGGGGGATGCCAGGGCGGTAAGCCCGTGATGCCATCGGGAGGGATTTAAGGAAGGGACCTGGGGTTTTTCTGCTCCCCGTTTTTATAACTTTTTTGTATGTGAAAAAATTAATTTTCTATGTCACGCAGTGAGGCGGCGCACAGTGTTATATTTTGAGAAAAAATGGACAAAATCAAATTCCCGTCGATAACATTGCCCAAAAAAAACGAAGTCGGTCTCATTCGAAAGGTGATTTCATGCTTTTTTTAGAAAAATTGTCCCGAATCGAGATCCCAGCTTTGGGCATTTCTCAGAAATGCCCAAAATATGGTCTTTTTCACTTTTAGACAGTTTTTCCCAATTTTAGTACAATTCTGACTCGTATACATATCCGATGATAATTTATTTTGAAAGTCGAGAGTATATATATATATATATATATATATCTTTTAAAACTAATTCGTTATAAAAAAAAAATTTTTTTTCGTATTATAACTAAAAAAATGACAAAAATGACAATTTTTTTTCATTTTTTTAGTTATAATACGAAAAAAATTTTTTTTTTTTATAACGAATTAGTTTTAAAAGATATATATACTCTCGACTTTCAAAATAAATTATCATCGGATATGTATACGAGTCAGAATTGTACTAAAATTGGGAAAAACTGTCTAAAAGTGAAAAAGACCATATTTTGGGCATTTCTGAGAAATGCCCAAAGCTGGGATCTCGATTCGGGACAATTTTTCTAAAAAAAGCATGAAATCACCTTTCGAATGAGACCGACCTCGTTTTTTTTGGGCATTGTTATCGACGGGAATTTGATTTTGTCCATTTTTTCTCAAAATATAACACTGTGCGGCGTAGGGATACCGCGACCCTAGCCGGGTGTTCATAGTGAGTGATTCCTTTTTTGTATGCCGTTTGTAACATAGATGGCGCCCAACGAAGTCAGGAAACAAAGTTACAACTTTGTATTTTGATTTTTGATGTTTTTTTTTTTGAAAATTTTGATTTTTATTAAAAGTTTTTGAAACGCAGGGGCATCCTCTGAAAAGGGATGACGCTGTTAGCGATCCCGCGTATCCCAGCAAATCCTGGAAGCGTCTGTTCCCATATTGGGCGGCTTCCGGGTCAGCGTCTGTACCCACAGTGGGCGGCTGAAATTTTGCACCAGCCCTTATGGCTGTGGCCTACCCTGACGGACCGCATTTCCGCCGCGGGCGGAGTCTCGCATCAGTCTCAGTTATTAGTTTGTTTTAAAATTAATTCTGCATGCAATGCAAGGCTCGGCTCGTGTTTGGGAAGGCATTATGTCCGACATGGGTGGTCCTACCATAACGGTCGGTGATCCAAAGGGAGTAGCAGTGCCTCAACTCCTGCCACTCTCACCTTAACCGTGCATCATATGGTGATCTTGCTTTGGAAGCAGGTGGAGTCCTGTACAAGTCCCAGCTACTGGACTCAGTGGTTTTATGCCTGGTGCTGCGAGCTATACAGGACTTGACTTGATTTCGAAGCAAAGCCATCAATAATGCTGGAATCGTCTTGTGATTCTCGGTTCTGTTAGGGTGGCCGGAGAAGGACTATAAAAGGGTTACTATTTCATTGTTTTTTTTTTTTTTTTGTGGCATCGCGGTTTTCCGCACTGGCATTTTCCCTTATTCATATATAGATATTTTTCCAACGTAGTTTTTTTTATTTTTACATATATTAATTTATTAATATAAGTTCTTTTTCAGCTCGAATAATTTTCCTTTCCTTTTTCAGAAATAACTTGTAGTTATTTCAAATTACAATAAATTTTTTTTATATTACAACATTTTTTTCCCCACGGTCGTTCAATTCTCTGAGTGGTAGAATACTCGATATTTTCTTTTATTTTTCATAAATATTATGAATACTCGATCTATTCGAGGAACCAGCAGCAAATTAACTCCAAATAGAGGTAGAGGTAGACCCACTACTAACGACGCAGGTACGACGAGTTATAATCGGTCCTTTGCTACAGCAACTAGACCTCGAGTTGTCCACTCACCCCCTAGATTTTCTGCAGCTTCCATTGTCAGTATTGAGCGTGCGCTCCAGGACCCCGCCATTGTAGAATTTTCTTTGGCAGATCAACCAGAATCTTTAGTAGATCAACCAGAATCTTGGGCAGATCAACCAGAATCCTTGACAGGGCAACCAGAATCCTTAGCAGGTCAACCAGAACCAACTGATACTGATTCTAACGGGTCAAAATTAAATTTAATCGATATTTCCAATTTTGATACTGTTCAAAATCAAACGCCTTTTGAGCCAAACCCTCAAAACCCAATTTTTAATATGGCTGATTCAGAGCCCGATGCTTTCCCGGAGAATGCTCCCAATCACGACAATCAAGAGGCAGGCGCAAGAGCAAGTGTCACTTCTGTGGATGCCCTGGTTACACTTCTGCGTCAGCCCATAGTAACCAGTCTGGAGGAGCTAAAAAGGGATTTGCGGGATATAAGATCCACAATTGACAACCTAAACAGCAGGATGTCTGGTCAAGTACCACAATCTTCTGGAAGCAATCTTCAGCTGCAACCACAACAAGGGTAGGCCAAGGGTTGAAAATTTTCCAAAATTACAAGACTGGAAAATTTCCTATGATGGATCTGGCAACGTTGCAGATTTTCTTTTTAAAGCTGAAACGCTTTGTCAACGAACCAGATGCTCACTGGACCATCTATTAACCAATTTTCATGTCCTTTTAACAGGAAAAGCTGATGAGTGGTTATGACAATTTATTAGGCAAAATCCTAATGCTAATTACCCAATTCTTTGTTACTCCATTTAAAAGCAATTTGGCAAATTTGAAAGCGATCATGAAATCGTTCATAGAATCTCATTAAGAAAACAACAGCCTATAAAACTTTTGACAATTTTTATGATGACGTAGTGTCAATGAACTCTCGCATGAGTCAGCCAATGGCAGATGGCGTGTTGAACGAAATCATGAAAAAGAATCTCAACACCAATTAGGGTTGTTGATAATTTACTGATATATCAAAATATCGATATCTCAAGGGATATCGTTTGCGATATTTTCAAGATATTTTTAGCACACGATATATCGATATTCGATATCAGATTTATGATATCAGTTGATGACAGAATTCTTTTGGCTTTTTTTCTGAATTTCAAAAAAAAAACTGACTGCTCAATCAATTTGCGAAACACAATCTGTCTCTCTCTAATTTTCTTTTGTTTTCTGCATTCGAGTGCGTTGAGTGTGCTGGTGCGGTGGCACTGTCATATCAGCAAATTTACTCAAAATTCGAGTGGTTTTGTAAAATGAGTTTGGAAAACAAAAAATTAGATTCCAAATCGTATTTTACGAAAGTTAATCATTTAAACGAGACGTGCAATGTGTGCGAAAAAAATGTGTGTTTTTGAAATCCCTTGATGCCAAGTTTCGGCATTTGCAGCTTAGGTTGTTTTTGTATTTGTGCTTAACTTTGATAAATATCTATTATTATTTATTTAAATAAAAAGGTATTGCCTACGATATATCGCTTATCGTTATTTTTCGCTGATATATATCGGTCCGATATTTATCGTACTGTAAAAATATTGATATTATTGATATCCGATATTTAATACAATTTCAACAACCCTAACACCAATCTCAAATATATGCTTTTCAATAGTGAGTCAATAAGTCTGGAGGGACTTCGTGATGTAGCCCGAAAAGCTGACCAATTGCTCCTGAAAACCAAGAATCAAACACCCACTTTTAACCCGCAAAGGCAGGTACACGAAATTGATATCGTCTCAAACGATGACGATAGTAATTTTGAATTTGACCCACAGGTAGAAGCGTTGCAAGTTTCTCGTCGCTTTTCTAAACCTGACTATTGCAAAAAACAATGTTGGAATTGTATGAACCTCGGACATTCTTATATTTATTGCTCTGAAGCAATAACTAATATTTTTTGCATTAAGTGTGCATTACTTACTCCAAGATGTCCTAACAACCACCAGGGAAACCACCGACAGAGCGTGATGGCCACTGGGGATTCACGTTCTTCCCGATCGACCCCGAGTTCAAACTAAGCTCAGATAATTAACAAAATTTTGTAAATTTATCTGCACCAATTAATGACAAAATTAAAATTTTAAAACTATTTCCCCGAGACTTTGCGTGCCAAACCGATTCCGATTTTTCAAGTTTTCAAAACCGAGAGATTTGCTACGAAGTAGCTAAAAATCGAATTTTTAATAATAAAGTCTGCTCAGTAAAAAAATTGATCAAACTAAAAAAGTGCAGATTGAGACATAAAAAGCGCAAAAGTTACAGAAAAATAATTGAATCTACCAAACTTTCCATTAATGGTGATGACCGTCCATTTGCCAAAGTCAAAGTTTTTCAAGAATATTTGGTTGGCTTGCTGGACTCAGGAGCTAGTGTTTCGGTCTTGGGAAAAAATTGTCTGACATTTGTGGAAAAACATAAAATTCTTATAAAACCTCTGAAAACGTTCTTTTTTATGGCTGATGGAAAAAGCAAAATGTTATTGGTTATTGTGACCTTACTGTCACCTATAAAAATGTTACAAGAACCATCAGTTTTTATATTGCACCATAGCTTAGCCAAGAGGCGTATTTTGGAGTAGATTTTTGACAAGCATTTGCTATAGCTCCAGAAATTTTTCCACAAATAAACTAACTTAGTATAAGTGAAGACCCAGCAGAAACACTTGATTTTCATATTCTTTAACCAGAAGAACAACTTAAGCTTGATTGAAAAAGTTATTTTGCAGTTCCCCTCTTTTAAAAAACTCGATCTGGGTTGCAAAAATTTACTCAAGCACCATATAGGCACTGGAAACGCTGTGCCAGTTAAATCCAGACGTTTTCGTCTGTCACCTCCAAGGCAAGAAGAAGCATATCAAGAAGTTGATAGGCTTCTGAGTATGGGAGTAATTGAGGAATCGAATTCACCATGGTGTAGTGCTGCAGTTTTAGTGCGCACACCGGGAAAAATAAGGCTCTGTATCGACTCGCGCAAGCTCAATGATTTGACTAAAAAGGATTCTTATCCGTTACCCCATATCAATGGATTGCTAAGTAGACTAAAAGACACATTTTTCATGAGCGGAATTGATTTGAAATAAAATTGTCCGAATCTTCAAAAGAAAAAACTGCATTTGTCATCCCTGGAAAACCCTTTATATCATTATAAATTTATGTCCTTTGGGCTATGTAACGGTCCACAGACAATGAGCTGCCTGATGGATAAGGTTTTTCCATCGAGGCTTCGTGAAAATGTATTTGTCTACTTAGACGATTTGCTGGTTTGCAGCTCGGATTTTGACATCCACATGAAGTTGCTGCGTGATGTTGCAAGATGTTTAAAGGACGCCAATTTGACAATTAATGTTGCCGAAAGCAAATTTTGCCAAAAAGAAATTAAGTACCTGGGATACCGCATAGGTCATGGCTGTTTAAAGGTGGACCCTGAAAAGGTCAAAGCCATCGGAGAGTTCCCGGAGCCCAAATCCCCACGTCATGTAAGGCGCTTTATTGGCATGGCAAATTGGTACCGATCTTTCATAAGTAATTTTTCAAATTTGGCTGGTCCTTTGACAGACTGTCTTAAAAAGAAACCAAATCATTTCCAGTTGACGGAAGAGGCTATTGACTCCTTTAAAGAAATTAAAATAGCACTTTCTACAGCCCCTGTGCTGGCTCAACCCGATTTTACACGTGAATTTTCTATTCAGTGCGACGCGTCTCGTATTGGTGTAGGCGGTCTTCTTTTCCAACTCGAAGAAGACGGTAAGGAGCATCCTATTGCGTTTGTTTCCCAGAAGCTTAATAGAGCTCAACGTAACTATACGGTTACAGAGCTGGAATGCATGGCCGCAGTGGTATGCATAAAAAAATTTCGCCCTTACATTGAAGGCTTACCTTTTCGAGTCATAACCGACCATTCAAGCCTTAAGTGGCTGATGACTCAAAAGGACTTAAGTAACCGACTTGCGCGCTGGAGCTTAGCACTGAAGTACTTCGACTTTAAAATTGAACACCACAAGGGTTTTTTAAATGTGGTTCCTGACGCCTTGTCTCGTTTCGATGTTGACGAAATTATATCGCAAAACCTTACGTCAGACGTTTCTTCACCGGAATTTAATTCCACTGAATACCAAAATTTAAGCAAAATCATTACAGAAAATAAATCCTCATTGCCGGACTTGTATATCAATGAAAATGAAAATCAGCGTGTCAAGTTCAGGCGGGGAATCGAAAATGAAGAAAGCGAACTGTTTAAATTATGGTTGCCAAAAACTTTGGCCGCAGAGGCTATAAAATTTGCTCACGACTCAATTTTGGGTTGCCACGGCGGATATGTCAAAACACTTGCAAGGGTTCGTCAAAAATACTTTTGGCCTTCTATGGTGAAAGATATAAAAACTTATGCCGAAAATTGTGACACTTGCAAAGGTGCCAAACCAACAAATAAAATTTTACGACCACCCATGGGCCAATCTTTTGTGACCGAACGGCCTTTCCAAAGCTTTATTGTGATTTTTTGGATCCTTATCCCATGAAAAAAACACTTTTCTTTTTATTGAACTTGACCATTTAACGAAATATATTTTTCTTAAGCCAATGCGTGATGCAACCACTACGAATGTAATCGATTTTCTTCAAACGGATGTTTTTCCATCATTTGGTGTGCCTCAGTTTATCTATAGTGATAATGGCAGACAATTCATATCAAAAGATATGCAGCAATTTTTCTCTGACTATGGTATAAGCCATAAACAGGCCTTTATTCGCCTCAGGCAAACGCCTCTGAGCGTGTCAACTGCGAAATCATTACAAAACTGAGAATTTTTCTTGAGAGTCAATCCGATCATTGTATTTGTGATCGATATATTCCCCAAATTCTTTCAATTTTGCGCAGTGACTACCATTCATCGATAAAATGTTGCCCATACTTTGCTGTTTTTGGACAGAATATGTGCCAACATGCTTCGTCTTATGATTTGTTGCAAAAGCTAAATTGCTTAAAAACCGGTGAGGTTGAAATTGAAAATAATTCCGAACGTCTTAACCGAGTGCGAGAGAAAATTTGCAAAAACTTGGCAATCGCACATGAAAAGGCTACAAAAACATACAATACTCGATCTAAACCTGCCAATTATCGCGTAGGCCAGGAGGTTTTTAGAGAAAATATTAGCCAGAGCAATTTTGCAAAAGGTATCAACTCTAAATTCAACCGAAAGTTTTTGAAGTGCCGAATTAGGAAGAAAATTGGAAATGCGCTGTATGAATTGGAGGATTTGAATGGAAACTACGTTGGAACGTTTCACGCAGATAAAATACAACCATAAGGCTGTAATTTGATTTTTTTTTCTCGTACATAGTTTTGCTTTGCCCGGCTTGCTAATGGTAGAGCATGAAACTTATATTGGTTCAAAAACGGTCTTTTCTATGGTCCCGACCATCCCTAAGTGATGTCCAAAATCCATTTTTGAGCTTTCCCTATCGATTGGAGCAAAAAAATTTTTTCGAAAATGGGTCAAAAACGATCCTTTCAAAGGTCCGGAGTCACCCTAAGTGATGTCCAAAATCCATTTTCGACCTTTCCCTATCGATTGCAAAGAAAAAAAAACAGTTTTTCTGTACTACAGTTCAACATAAGTGGCTCACGCTATTCACTGCTTCATGAATCTGAATCCATGTGAGTGTGAGCTTTTTACGCATTCACATTCATGAGCCTAGAGCTACTAAAAGCTCAGATTCATGAGCATCATTTCATCTACGGATTCACTATAAGTGAGTGTAAGTATGATTCACACTCACTGTTTGCATGCAAAAGGCACACTCACGGCTCATATTTTTGGTAGAGGCTCAAACCACTCACTGAGCTACTCAATGACGTTCTCTGGTCTGGAACCACACATTGTTAAAATTGAAAATTCTATTCCTGTTTGTTATTTGTTTTATTTCTGACGAAAGAAAACATATAACAAAGCAGGTTTGTAACGAATTTATCGAAGCACCTTGTTTGCTATAGTTAAAAAAATATACTGTTCTTGTAAGCGGTAAAAACACGTCACTCAAACGCTTTTCTTTTTTTTGTTTTGTCAAGCTATTTTTTTTTGTTGCAAGACAATAATATGTATTTGTATGAGTATGTATGTATATACTAAGCGAAAGAAAAAAAAACCGTAAGTGCATGGCGTGAGCGGCAGACGGACGGCAACAAGCAGTAAGCCGACCGTTGATTGGCAACAGGTTGCCAAAAACGCATCGTAGAGTCAGTTGCCGAAAGATGCGAGGACAAATTTACGAACACCACGAGAAAGTTAGCAAAAAAGTTCGTGTTTCGTTTCGCCTTGTCCGATTTCTTGTCAACAATTTCTCGTTATGAAAAAGTGAAAATACATAGGTTGCTATTTATATTTCGGGATCGGGCAATACTAATGTCAAATTCAGCAATCGGACACTTCTATTGGAAAGTTTGACATTTGATAGCCTAAACGTACTCAGAACGTTTTGACGTATCATTGCAATTGGTATTATTTGCATTCATTTGAAAATTGTGCTTCAGTAAAAAAATAGAATTAAATCGTGAACATTTTCGTGCTATTTATCACAACTTTCGGCGTAAATTATCACAACAAGAGTGCGTCGATGAATTAATTGCTTTGTATGGTGACGAAGCACCATCGAGGACTACTGTGTTTCGGTGGTACTCAGAATTTAATCGTGGCCGTACTTCGCTCAGTGATGAATATCGTGAAGGTCGCCCAAAATCAGTGGTTGTGGCAGAAAACATCGATTCTGTGAAAAATCTAATAATGCTAGACCGTCATGTGATATACCGTGAGATAGAGGCAACATTGGGCATTAGTATGACTAGCATCAACAAGATTTTGCATGAACATTTGGCCGTAAAAAAAATCTGTTCACGTTGGATTCCACATAATTTAACAATTACTCAAAAAAAGGCTCGTATCGATTGGTGCAAAGAAATGTTAAAAAAATACAATCGTGGTACATCAAAAGCTGTGTATAACATCTACACAGGTGACGAATCGTGGATATATGCATATGAGCCCGAAACAAAGCAGCAATAAACTGTTTGGGTGTTTCAAGATGAGCAAAACCCTTCAAAACACACCTTTCTGAGGTACCACTTTCAAAGTGGCATGAATGCTTTTCAAATTGGTTTAAACGGATGCAAGAGTGTATCGATCTTAATGGAGAGTATTTTGAAAAACAATAAAGCCTATATCAACTGAATTTTTTGTCTTTTTCTTGCTTATCCCGAAATATAAATAGCGCCCCTCGTATTTGGTTAAAAGTACGATTTATATTATAAAAACTTGTGTAAAACGTCCAAGTTAATTTTGCACGTAGAAACTTTTTAGTTCTCACTGCTTTGTGTGTGTGTTTTTTTTTTGCGATTGCAAATACTTTCGGTGAAAATTGTGTCAATTCAACTTTTCACAGTACCCGTCTCGCTTTTTGCTCAAGCGTTTTTTTTTTATGAAATGGTGGTGGGTCATTTTGAGGTACATGATATGATAAATAGTGACTGCTTCAAAATAAATAAAAAGTTTCGAATGTTAAAATCGTTGTGTTTCTAAAATCGAAAATAAATTAATAAAAGTCCTGCTGAATAATTATCTGAATGACGAACGGATTACATATTTCAATGTTGGTAAAAAAAAATAAATTTTATAAAAAGTGCATTGGGAACAGTGTTATACATAATTGAACGTATACAGTGAAATTAAGTCGTTCAGTTCTAGCCCGATAGACCGACTAGCAGCTTTACCACAAACAATTTTTTTTCATGATATGTCTTGAGTGATTTATTTATTATATAAAAGTAACGCAGCTGAAGGATTGTTTTTTAACATAAAAATAAAAATATCAAAATTAAGAAATGTGGAAAAAGTTCCTAAACTTGCTCAAAAGAAGAAAAAAAAAAAACTGAAAACTTTGTGAGTAAAATTAAAAAAAAAATATATAAAAATCAAGTCGCACACATTTAGCTAAAGAGGCACAACTCAAAATTTTCGAATTTTCAGAAAACGTAAAAAACTGTTTTGAGCTTGTGAACTATTTTTCATAAATAAAGTGTGGATTATTTAGAAGCAGGTACTAACAGGATATGGTTGGAAGCCACGTCGCGATCACAATAGCTTGAGCTCTCCGACACTAAAAATAGGATACTTTTGCGTATTGTAGCCTAATTTCTATTGCAACATTAAGAAAGACATAACTGCTTTTAGACATCAAAGTATAGCAAAAAACGAACTAATCTCTTTTGTGCTGATAGATATGCGTATGATGAACAGTTTTAACAAGTAAACTCGAAAATGGCAAATTTTGAGTTGTGACTCTTTAGCTAAATGTGTGCGAAGTGCAAATCAAAATAAAAACAATACTAATAAAGTACAGTAAAAAGCCCGCGCGCGACACGGATTTCAGTTGAAATTGCAACAGATGCTCATTAATAGAAAAAAAAGACTACGCGAGTTTAAATGAAGAATGGAAATCAATATAAAATTAGTTTTATATATGTAACAATTAATAAAAAAATCCAAAAAAATAATAATTAAACAAAACTACTTAAAATCAGCTACAATATAAATAATTAATCAGCAGCAGTATAACTAACAACAATAAAAAGAAAAATATCGTCGTCGCCGCCGTCAAATTGCAGCAGCAACAACATCTGCAAAGGTACCGGCAACAACATCGCAGCAGCTGCCAGCAAAGGGGTACCCCAGGAAAATAAGTATTTTATTAGTATATTAGTATATTTTTTTTGTATTCCTAAGGGTACGATAAATATTTTTATAAATGAATTAAAAATTTTCTGATCGCTTTAAAGCTATTCTAAAATTGAGATTGCAGTTCTATGCAAAAAGGAAATATTTAAAAGAAAAAAAAAAATTTTAATTTTTGTAAAAAAAAGAAAAATTTAAAATTTTTTTTTTTGTAAATTAAAAATCAAAAAATTATAAAAGAACAAAAAGAAAAGAGAAAAGAAAATGACATTACAGGAGATTAAATTAAAGCAAAATTAAATTTTTTTTAAAATAATGAAGATTTGCTAGGCGGTAGATTTAGGGGGGATGCCAGGGTGGTAAGCCCGTGATGCCATCGGGAGGGATTTAAGGAAGGCACCTGGTGTTTTTCTGCTCCTCGTTTTTATAACTTTTTTGTATGTGAAAAAATTAATTTTCTATGTCACGCGGTGAGGCGGCGTATGGATACCGCGACCCTAGCCGGGTGTTCATAGTGAGTGATTCCTTTTTTGTATGCCGCGCGTAACAACTTAGAGTACGCCAGCCAAGTATGGTCACCATTTTATAATATTCATATAAATAGAATTGAGAGAATTCAAAAAAATGTTGTTCGTTTTGCTCTCAATGGCTTGAATTGGATTGACCCTTTAAGACTTCCTCCTTATCAGGATCGTTTGAAGTTACCGTAGTAACTTCAAACGATCCTGATCCGTCTATCGTACGGATCGATGACCGACTACGAACAGCCCGGACTGTTCTGCGTTCATTAGGCGGAACCGTACGTGAGGCACATCCGTCTATCGTACGGATCGGTGACCGGGACTGCACTATTTCTCTGAACGAATTGATGGGTAGAGCAATTTCCGATCACAGATTGAGCACAATTTCTACTAAGCTCAGAGGCTATGCAGCAGAAACAAAGGAAAAAGTACAGTTTCAAGTATTAAAGAAAAGAATTATTTTTGCCTTGCCAAAGCCTGTCCCGATGGCCAAAAATGCCCGAATTTTAGCCAATTTTGTTGTTCTAATTAAAACTGTAGTACATAACAGCTCGAAATGTATGCCAAATGATAGAACTTAGAGAGGCCTAAATATAATACCTGGGATTGCATTGTTGAATCCTGTCCCAAACAAGGTTTTCACCGGTTTTTGGGTCAATTTTCATTAATGAAGATAACAGCTTGAAATTTGTGCCAAATGATAGATATCGAAGAGCCTAAATAGAATATATAGGCTTGACTCGTCGAATCATGTCCCAAACATGGGTTGCCATTCATTTAAGAAAAGTTGATTCCAAAAACTGGTGTCAACTATACACACGACTTTTCTACAGCCGGATCTTGGACTACATGTAAATTCTGTGGTCACAAGAAATAACAGCTTAAGTCGATATATGATCACAATGCAAAGCAACATAACTTTTGTGTATAAGCGTGTAACTTATAGTGTTTCGAATTGTCGTCGCAGATCGACTTAAGCTGATATTGCTTGATGCCACAGAATTTATACGTATAAATATTTTAATATCCATATGCTTATGTTCATATAAGTAGTCTGATTGGGTATGTTGAGAAAGTGTGAAAAAGCTAAGGAAAAATTATAAAAAAAATAAAATATACATTAGGGTGTTTTTTTTCAAACTTTAGGACAGGGATTTTGTTTATTTTTTCCTATATTATAGCTTGAGGAATAAAAATAATTGTCCCAATATTTGAGCTTCCTAGCTCAAACCTGAAAACTGCGCGGACAGAGTTTATGTCCAATTCCGTTGAAACTTAATGAAAAAACAGACTTGCTAAAACGTAGAAAAAGTCTACTTTACACAGAAAAAACAGAATTGGTAAAATCAACTAATTGCAATTCTATGAATAAAATTTCTAGAATTCAATAATTCATTTCTTTAAATCAAAGAAAAAATTTTCAAAATCAAAAAACTTTGTTGGATTTTCAAATTCAAATTATCTTATTTTATAACAAAATATTTTAGCTTAATCAGCTAAATGTTTCACCGTTAGTGCAAATAAAGAACTTCGTTACTGAATCAGTAAAATCAATTCAAACTTTGGAATTTTTAACTAGCTCATATTTGTTCAAATCTTATCAATAGCATTACCTTGTGCGCTTCGTTTCACCTCAAATAGAAAATTTCGTCCTAATTTTTTTTTTTATTTCAATAAAATAAATCAAATATTTTTTATAATGAAAAAGTTACTTTAATTTTTCTGTAAATTTAACATAAATACTTGAAACTCACTTGCTTTTGAATTTGTTAAAATTGTAAAACCGGTTCTTAGAAAAATTATTCAAATATATCAATTCCAATGCAGTGTTGTCAATCGTGCAGTTTTGTTTAAAGCCTTGGGGGTGTGCAAGTATTTCGAATGCATGCTAAAGGGGGAATTCAATATTTTTTTACATTTGCTATTATAAGGAGCGGAGTTATCTTAAAAATTTTACGTAAGAAAAAAAAAGCATAAGGAAAAATCTTGCAGAAGCTATGCTATACATGTATTTCAAAATATTTGTGTATAAGGGCCACCCTTAGTATGTACCCAAAATAAAATTTTAACAACCTCAGCTGTGCCTTTTAACATAAAAGCCACGTGGTGTTAATTCCATGAGAATCGATTAAACGGTCTTCGAGAAAATTATATTTAAAAAATATTTTTGTATGAGGGCCACCCTAAATAAAAATGTTATAACCTAAGCTAATAAAATTTTTACGATCTTATCTGAGCCTCTTCATGTAAAAGCATTGTGGTGTAAGTTTCATGAGAATCAATTTAACAGTCTTTGAGAAAATGATATTGAAAACATATTTTTGAATGAGGGCCACCCTAAGATCTTATCTGTGCCTCTTAATATAAAAGCCATCTGGTGTAAATTTCATGAGAATCGATTAAGTCTTTGATAAAATACTATTTTAAAATATTTTTGTATGAGGGACACCCTAAATATGCACCCTAAACAAAAGTTTATTAGCCACCATAATGTAAAAATTTTAACAAAATCGGTTTGATAGTTTCCGCTTCCATAAAAGACAGACAGACAAAAAATTAATTTTATATAAAAGATTATAAGATTTTTCAAATCATACTTTTCACTCTAATGAGCTAAATAGTTTCTAAATAGTTTCTGTCTTTTCAGTGTTATATTCTTTTCATTATAGGTGCATTATATAGAAATAATTCTTAGATTTACCTAAATGATTTTATGTTTGCACCAAAGTTATTTGTAAATAATTCTTCAATTAAACCAATTTTTTTTCTAATGCTCCCAAATCCTAAGTTGCTAAATGGTAAAAATAATTCTTAAATTTATTTAATTGATTCTATGTTTGCACCAAAGTTTTTTTTGTAAACTTAATGAATTAAGTGAACAATTTACCAATTGTTTTTCTTCAATCCTGCCAAAAAAAAATTCGCTAAAGCCAGAAATATTTATTTAATTTAACAAATCTTAATTTTTATAATTAGTTGAATTTCCCAAATCTTTAAATAATTTTTCTAATTAAAGTTCGTTAATAAAACCAAAAAATTAATTGAAGCAAGGAATGTTTTAGTTGAATCAAAGATTGACAGAAAAAATTCCTTGAAAATACGAATTAAATATTTGCAATATTTACAAATGTTTTTTTGAAATCAATGAATTTATTTTAAGTTTCAACAAAAACTGTAGTCTGACAAACAACAAATCATGATTTGTTATATCAAACAAACTATTTTTATGACTGAAAATCATACACAAAATTCGTTGAAATCGGACACGAAATTGTTTGATATCATAGAATCTTTTTTTTTCTGTGTAGGTGCCGAGATATAGCGTTTTGGGTTTTTTAGTTGAATGGGTGTCGCCACCCACTGTTGTGAAACCACGCCTACATTTTTCGTGTGACTAAAAATGCGGAAAAAATACTCCCGAAGGAGGTATTTTTATTTTTTTTTTTTTAAATTGCGGTGCTGTGTTCCTATATAATAGAATCGGGTTTGAAGAAAATTCACCCAAAGTTCCAGCTTCCTAGATCAAACCCGCGAACCGCACATTTACTTTGTTTTTTAGTGCAATTCGTATGAAAAACGAAAAGCAAAACACATTTTTTTTTGCGTTTTAGTAAATTTTCTAATTTTCGTTGTTTTGCTTTTTCGTTTTTAATACGAATTGTACTAAAAAACAAAGTAAATTCGCGGTTCGCGGGTTTGATCTAGGAAGCTGAAATTTTGGGAGAATTTTCTTCAAACTCGATTCTATTATATAGGCACACAGCACCGCAAATTTAAAAAAAAATAAAAATACCTCCTTTGGGTGTATTTTTTCCGCATTTGTAGTCACACGAAAAATGTGGGCGTGGTTTTACAACAGTGGGTGACGACCCCCATTCAACTAAAAAACCCAAAACGCTATATCTTGGCACCTAAAGTAGACTTTTTCTACGTTTTAGTAAGTCGGTTTTTTTGTTAAATTTCAACGGAATTGGACATAAACTCTGTCCGCGCAGTTTTCAGGTTTGAGCTAGGAAGCTCAAATGTTGGGACAATTATTTCTATTCTTCAAGCTATAATATAGGAAAAAATAAACAAAATCCCTGTCTTAAAGTTTGAAAAAAACACCCTAATATACATACATAAGTGTGCATGGTAATTTTTTCTATTCCATTATTTATTGAATAAGCTTTTTACTTGGTATAAGGCTTCAATGCTAAATAGCTAAGAAGGCTATAATAGCTAAACTCTATTATTATGTGTAAATATTTTCCATGTAAAATAAAATCCATAACCAATAAATAATTTTCAAATTGCATTTTCTTGTGAATTTAGAACATCTAATTTCAAGCGCAACTCAAACGTTAACCGCTCACTCACCGTTAACTCGAACAATAACACAAACAACCACGATCGCATGCTTGTGACCAGTGTGACCGTTGTGTACGCTTAAGTGCCATTTTGTACGCTATTTTACAATCTGTTTGCGTGGCTCGTAATATTTTGAAATTGTCGTTATTTGGCCCTTTTTCATCATTTATGCTTCTTAATCGTCTGTAATTTTTTTATTGATACAGCAATCCCCGCTTATAAGCATTTCTGAAAATGCTTGATTTTTGGTGCATATAAGCGTGAAATGTATTTAGAGAAACTCGGTTATATGCACGAAAAGTGCTTATATAAAAATTCAGTTATCTGCTGCAGATATGCTTATATAGAATCGTAATGCCAACTATTTAGAACCTTACAAAAATATTTTTAAAGGCAAAAAGTTGTAAAAATAAATATATGGAGATAGGGAATAGATTTCTTAAATGCTTCAATTATCTTTTCTGTTTCAACAAAGCAGATTTGTTTTCTTACTAAGCTCTGACGATAATATGCTTTGAATGCATGAATAATTCCGGCATCTAAAGGTTGTAAAATTGAAGTCGTATAGGGCGGCAAGTACTGAACATTAACGTTTTTAAGTTTGTAATTTTATGAGACGCACCATTATCCACAAAAAGTATAACTTTTCGATTTTTTCACACCATTTTCTCATCAAAACCATTCATTATTATTACATTATTTTTACTTTTATTCTTTCGTGCTTCTGCCATCGGAATAGCCAGCCCGGACTTGGATTGAAGTCACTTTTTATTTAACAGCGAACTGTTTACATTCTCCAATATCATATTGTGGTCTTTTGACCTTTGTATTTGATCGAACTACATTGACATTGTTTCCACTGCTTTTGATTTGCCGACTCAATTCCTTTTTCGGGCCAAATTAAATGCTTTACTTCATTGTAAAATGCGATCCATGTTTCGCATAATCCGATTAATTGTGTATTGGGCACCCATATTTCTTGCAACTTTCAATTTTGCTTACGTTTTCACTCTCTCGAATGATTAATAACTTATGTTTAAGTGACAAAGTTATTCTTTTTCGTGAATTTGTACTCATTTTGGTTTTTAATTTCAATTCGCACATTTGACAATTCAATAGGTGTGACACGATTGTTTGGTACCAATATTGGTTTTGCCATTGAAAAAACAAAAAAATTTTCCCTGTCGTGCATATAAGCGTGAATGGAGGAAAAAATTGGAAATTTTTTGGGGCTTATATCCGAGAAATGCATATAAGCGTGTGTATATAAAAGAGAAAAATGTTAACAAATCTAAATGGAAAAATGAAATCGCACAATTTTTGATGCATATAAGAGAGAAATGCTGATAAACGGCGTGCATATAAGCGGGAATTACTGTATATATACAGTATACATATATATGTATATTGAAAATAAAAATCCGCATCTGTGTCACAGCCTTAATTGTAATAGAATAAGTTGTCAAACGATTGTGATGGCAACGCTGTTTCTCATATTGACAACTGTCAGTTGTTGCTCGCGCCAAAATTTGCAAGAATTAATTAAAATATTTATTTGCATTTCAAGATAAAACTTGAAAATCGTATGGATAGGTGAATAAAAAGTGTTTCTAGATGTTAGGTTTGATTTCATGTTAAAATTTTAAATTTCATTATTAAATCGTCGCCAATAACCGACCAACAATTAAAAACACTTGATCTTGACTCTTCTGTGCCATTGTAAGAGTCTTCTTATGCAGATGATACTCCAGACGAATCAGTAAATGTTACCTGTAACAGGAAAAAAAGAAGAGATTGGAAATATCAACATGTTTGGGAAGACTTATAAGTGGTTGCAGAAGGACAAAGAAACTCAGCTCCCGATGTGCATTGTGGTTAAGCAATTGCTGATTAATAGGAGAAAC
Source organism: Tricholauxania praeusta (assembly GCA_949775025.1). Taxonomy (NCBI): domain Eukaryota; kingdom Metazoa; phylum Arthropoda; class Insecta; order Diptera; family Lauxaniidae; genus Tricholauxania; species Tricholauxania praeusta. The sequence continues at coordinate 94,131,732 of OX459029.1, read as the reverse complement.
TATCTTGCAAGGTACGCCGAAACCAAAAAAAAAATAAAAAGACAACAAAAAAACGGCGGGTTGCACTCCGGGAGTGCCGACAGAAGTGAAAACAAATCGTTTAATGGCAAGTTAGTGTGTTAGTTGGTATGCGTTTTCTTTTTATATGGCAATGCAATGGAAGACAAAAACGGAAAATGTATTCAAATTTTACTCTCGCTCTCATTCTCAATTTGACAACGTAACAACGCGGAATTTGAAAGAAACAAACATGTAAGCATAACAATCGTTGAATGAAAATGGAATGTGTCAGTTAGTGTGTCGGCTTTGCTTTTTGTCTTCCACTTGGAATATTTATTTAAAAGAAACAATAGAACATTCAAATTTTACTATCGCATTCAAGACGGGGAATCCCGATGACGTTCGGTGTCGCGAGTTTATACTTTTTTCCTCAGCCGTACAACGTGCCATAAGAAGTTTTCACTTCAAAAATTGCTGGGAGAAGTATATTCGGCTCAGTAGCCTCAACTGTGAATAATAACATTTGAGCTAAGTATTCCTAATGTTTGAGAACAAAAATTTATTCTGATTGCAGTAAGAAACATCATTGCGAATTATGTAAGTATAAGAAAAAATCAGGTATTGAAAGTACCAGGACCTGTGACTAAATAGCTTAAACATTATTTTTCTAAAACTTAACTTAAAAATCTACTTCTTCCTACAGACACTATGACACCACATTTATCAAAATCGGCTTATTCGTTGCCGAGTTATGGCTGTTAGAATATTCGAACTGCTTAAAACTCCATCTAGTGACAGTTTATCAAAACACAAAAGACTTCAAAAAAATCTGCTTGTTCTTAAAAAAACTATTACACAACATTTGTCTAAATCGGTTTAGTAATAGCCGAGATATAACGTTTTAAAGTTTTTCAAAAAACCAAATTTGCTTGCTGCTGGTTCATGGTGGCCTGGTATTTCAGATTTTTCCCTGCTTTGAGCTGCTGGCTCTGCTTTCGGCTGCGCTTGGAGGGAAAAATTTGCTGACTGAGAAACAGCTAACCGGAAGTCAACATATGTATGCTACAAATTTAAAAAAATTTTCCAAAAAATTGCATACTTTCATGACCCAATTTTACAAAAAAAAGTTGCCTACTTTTAGGCGCTTTTAATTAATAATTTACCCATAAAAGTAGGCAACACTTTCCAACAAATTTCAAAATAGCGCCTAAAAGAAGGCAACATTATCTGAAATTTTTAAAATCGTTGCCTACTTTTAGACGTTATTTTGAAATTTGTCATAAATTGTTGCATACTTTTACGGGCAAATTATTAATATCGCCTAAAGGTAGGCAACGTTTTATAAAGTTTTTGAAATCGAGTTCGTTTTCCAAGTTTTCAACATTCTAAAATCGAGTTCGTTTCCCAAGTCTTCAAAATTCCAAAATCAAGTTCGTTTCCCAAGTCTTCCAAATTTGAAATCGAGTTCGTTTCCCAAGTCTTCAGATTTCTGAAATCGAGTTCGTTTCCCAAGTCATCAAAATTCTAAAATAGAGCTCGTTTCCCAAGTCTTCAAAATTCCAAAATCGAGTTCGTTTCCCAAGTCTTCAAAATTCCAAAATCGAGTTCGTTTCCCAAGTTTTCAAAGAACATTCAAGTTTTACTATCGCATTCATGACGGGGAATCCCGATGACGGTCGGTGTCGCGAGTTTATACTTTTTTCCTCAGCCGCACAACGTGCCATAAGAAGTTTTCACTTCAACAATTTGCATTTTTTTTATTTTTACCAAAAACAACTACCAGTAATTCTCAGCCTTAAAAAATCAAAGTCATTGGCATGAGGGTGAAATATAATTCTTTCATTTGGTTGTGCATTTAGTTGTTGCTATTTTAAAATACGTCGCAAGCGAGTGTTTAATGTCGTAGAAAAGGACCGTTTTTGTGTTCTTCTATAATCGACTTCTTTGAAATATCTTCGGTATTTGGACGTAAGTCGTGAGGCATAAAAATACATTATACATTATGTTACGTTGCTTTAAGGTGTTACTTAAGTTTCCTTAGTTATTCTTAATGTTTATTCTGAGCGAAGAACTTCATACACCGCGTACGCAGAGGACATGGATATACTGTTTACATAAGATTCTGACCGAAGAACTTCATACACCGTGTACGCAGAGGACATGGATATACTGTTTAAATAAGATTTCCGCGTTCACAGAAGTCATTGATAATGGATATTTTTTAATGCCTCATAACAAATCAACGGAATCGCGGCATTTTTCTTGAATTTTTAGTTTTTATTATATTTGTATTGAATTCTTATATTTTTTTCCATCATCGTAACGTAGTGGAGGGTTGGGGCCATGGCCTTGCTGGCCTCTTGGCAAATCTTGTCCAGTTCAGGTGATATCTGGCGACATAAAAGAAAAAATTCAATCGAAAATACTAGCCACACTGTCATTGTTCAAGGCGATGGATAAGCGTTGCTTGGAATGATTGTACTTGATGAACGTCTTTGACTTTCGGATGTGTGTCACTGAATGCTTCAAAAGAAATTCAAACCAAATCGTACAAAACCCATTTTGACTAAAAGCGTTGCCTTGAACGGTGTCCATACTAAGAAAAAAGACCACGGAATGTGGAAGATCGCTAAGACACGTCGTTGCCGCGTTTTCCACAAGCAAGCATCATGACAATGTACCAAATGCAATGTACCGTTACACACAAAATGCTTTAACATACATATTTCATAATTTGCATAACCGATTTAACCACAAATGAAAATAACCCATTCTAATCAATATTGATTCAAGAAAGCGTTTTTTCGTCATGCAAAATCGTTTTTCGTTCATTCTAGTAAAGATTGCATTTTCAAATATCGTTAATAAAAATAAACATCAAAGCTCAGACCTACAATCCAAATGTAGCCTCTGGATGAAATTTCATCGATTTTAATCCAGTAGATTAGGCTTGGGCCTTAATAGGTTAACAAATCAAGGACTAAAGACATTAACTCTGGACACCTGTACGAGCAATTTAGTGGAAGAAATGGAGCCATTATCAGGGAATTAGGTAATATAGCTTTGTCTGTAACTTTGGCAAAACTGCAAATGGTTAACGAATTTTGTTCAAAAGTTGATTTCATTTCAGGAACCTACTTTTTTCAACAATAAATAATAAACTCTGTAAGCGAGCTCAAAATCAGAGAGCGCGGCGTCAAATTGCTCACCGCTATTTTCCGGTATTCCCATGCAATCGGCGTTATCTGCCGAATTAACAAAATAAATTTAGACTTTGTGTCACAAGAATAACGTTAATTTTGCTGGTTAATAAAATGAAATTGTTTGCTGTTGCAAAAACAGAAACTTAGTTAGTCAAAATATTATCTCAGCCAACACATTTGCTTTAAATCGTTGCACTAAATTAATTGAGGAAAAACAATCCTACATAGTAGGAAGTAAAAAGTGCTAACAGTTTAAAGTAAAAATAAATTTTATTGGGACCTACATAAGGACTGTCCCAGAAAAATTTTTCACTGTTATTTTCAGTTATAAAAAAATACCCAATAAACTTGTTGGTCTTTTTTTTTTTAAAAAAGCTAGTGTTAAAAATATAAATAACTATGAATTAATAAGCAATTTTTTTTTTCATAAAAATTTCTAACTTTGTTCTTAAGGCCCTTTGTTATATTTTGTACAGGTGTTTCATCGACAGTACGGAACGATCTTTTTCACTTAAGTCTAAAGTCTTGTAAGTTTTTTGTAGTCTTACTACTCTTTCTTTTCATTATAGCCCGATATCTCCCAGTTGGGCGAAGCTCTGGGCAGTTGGGCGGATTTGCTATTTTTGGTACAAAATTAAACTTTTTACTTTGATACCATTCCATCGTAGCTTTAGAGTAATGAGATGTTGCTTAATCGGGCCAGAGAATCACTGTACTTTCATGTGCACGAATAAATGGTAGAACACGTTTTTGGAGGCACTCGTTTATATAAACTATTGTGCCTTGCGTAACAAAGAAGCTTCTTCTGAGGCCACAGGTACATATGACCTGTATATATATATATATTATATATATATTACTTCGAAAATTTCGAAATTTTTTTTTCTTTAAATTTACTAGGCATATGAACCTTCTTCGGTGACGTATAATATTTGTGCCCAGATAGCGGCTTAAGATCTGCTTTGACGTAACTTCCGTCGTTCATAAGGCAGCAATCAAATTTAGTCAGTTACCTTTCATACAATTTTCGGGCTCGTATCTGAGCCATCAACTGCTTTTCATCAGAACGGTCTGGTACTTTTTGAACTCTATATGTCTTCAGCTTACTTTTTTCCCTTATCCTTTGTACAGTAGATTTTGATGTATCTGCTCTAGCCGCCATATCTCGCATTGAGGTGCTGAGATTCTGCTTTAAAAAAAAACCCTTTACCTTCGCCACTACCCTTGAGTTTGAAAATTCTGATTTTCTGCTTTAACCTTTTTTTCGTGAAACAGGAAACAGAAGGGTCTACCTTCTTGTAATTAGAAATAACCGTAAAAACAGTTCTACCTGTTGCACCAACTATTTTTGCTCTAGCTGAATATTTTAATTCTGAATTTTGCAGGTATGTGTACAAAATGAGTTAGCGGACTTTTTGTTGCTTGCTCGACATCTTTGTCCTTAAAAGTTCTATCACCAATTGTTACGCATCATATTAAACGTCACTTTAAGTAGAACAAATATTGTGTCTTCTTAGACCTATAAAATTATGAGGTAGACTGTAATCAAACAAAATAAAATTGAAAGTTTTTTCTGGAATAGTCCTTATAAGAAACACGAATTTTTACATCTGAACTTACATAGTAAGTAACGTAAAATAACATGCACAATGGCCCCCATGTTCACCAGATGCAAATCCGCTGGACTTCTCAGTGTGGAGTATATTAAGGGTTAGAACTTAAAAGTACCCAAGTGTTCCTTTGCTCAATCGCTACATTCCACAGGTTCACCATCGAACGGTGTGTGATGCTTTCATCGGCAGACTCAGAGTCATAGTTCGAATTAAAAGTTTGAAATTGTTTCAATATACATATATAATAGTTACTTCTGAAGTTTTTTTTCAAACAAAATTAATTTTCAAACAAAAAAATTACAGCGTTTTGAAAAGTTGCAGTTCGAGTAGCTCACCCGTATACAGAGTTGTTTATTACAAAAAAATATGTTTATTACCGCATTTTGATTATTCGTCCTTTTATTAATTGTAAGCCTTATCACACTATGCTTTTTTTCTGATGGTTGGTTTAACATAACGTCCTCGTTTAAAGTTGAAAAGTTTTGTAAGTCGATCAGCTTAACATAAATTGATGGTGTTCGGTCAGATGTTTCGTAATCTCTTGGATATTGAATAACGGTTATACAATACGTTTTCTTACGCGATTGAAGCTCTGGTATATTTATAGTAAACATTCCTGGCTCATTTGTATATACGTTTTTAAGAATGAATTCCTTTTTAAGTATGTAACTTCCAGTTAATTTTTCCATTTCAATATAAGCCAATGAAGAATCTAAAAATAAACAAAATAAGAATGAAAGATCAAAACTTATATTTAGCAAAGTTTTATGTTTAGAAAACTTATATTTGATGTGTGAACAATTTTACTTAGGCAGAAAACCTAAGGCCTCTCAATCACAATCAAAATTAACTATATATTATCACGAAATGCCTTACCACGTCGAACTGTGTAAGTTTCTTTTAAAGGCGGTTTTTTTATTACTCTACTTTAGTCCATTGAAATGATACAAAATTTTGGATGGACCTTGCATTTTAGACAGGACAAGATTTTTTTTTTGTGTTGTATAGACAGTGTCAGTGTGAGTATAAAACTCGGTTTTCGTGGTTAAAAGCCTCTATATTTGGCCACCATTTTGAAAACCGATGCAAATAATTTTTCCATCTTGCTATTGAAAATGAGCGAAATCGGTTTACTGACACGACTACCGCCCATTCTCTATGTATATTTACCCAGGCCAATTTTGAAAAAAGTTGCAGCGATTTTGATGAAAATGGGTGATTTGATGAATATGTGAATAAGAATAGGATTAGGCTAGGTTTCAAGTTTTCAAAGCTTCCTACAGGGGCGTGGCACAGCCCCAAATTTTAACTTTTATACCGGCATATCTCGTATGCCGTGCAAGATATTGTGATGAAATTTGGTAAACGGGTACATTTCAAATATATCTTGAGTTGTGATAAACGTGGACGGAATCGTAAAAGTGGGCGTGACTCTTTTAAACAGTTATAAATTTTGATTTTTGGTTTTCATAAAAATTTTAGACATGATGCCACTGAAAGCAGTCATCAACACAAGCTCTGTTACTTTACTGAAAAACTGGATGAAGGGCGCGGCATAGCACACAGCATTAATAAACGTTATATTTAAAGAACTAACAACGTAATCGTTATGAAATTTAATAAGGCAAATATACTTACAAGATGGTATGTTTCTGCAAAAATTTCACGCAATAGACCATGTGGGCGTGGCACCTCCCATACTTGGCTTAGAGGTGTCGGCTGCTATGGGCTTTGAAATTTAATGAGAATTGACGAGATTGAAGTTGTGGGCGTGGCACCTCCTTTATTACCATAAAGTTGCAATCGCTATATTGATTGAACTATGTCAACGATTGGTATGAAATTTAATTTAGGTGGTTTACTTGCTAAAAGGTATACCTGAATCGAAATTGGGCGAAATAGTACGAGTGGGCGTGGCCTACAAGTAAAATACCTTAAGAGGCATATCTTTCAAAATATGTGATCAATCAGACTAAAATTTGGTTAAAGAATGTTGCTTAAAAAAGCTATTTCTGGATAAAAATCGGACTTTATTACGACAGTGGGTGTGTTACCGCCCTAAATTTTAAGACTAATTACTGCATATAACGCAAACTATACAACCTATTGGGCTAAGATTTGGTATGTGGATCAGAGATCTGCAACGAGTCGCTTTTTTGCTACTCAAAGTCACTTGCTAAAGAAAACGTACGAGTGCCTATAAATCGTTGATGAGCAACTACTCATACGCGACTCATAGTCGCTGGCTTTTTATCAAGTGAGTCAGCGTATTAATAAGATTCTTGCCCTTTAAGCATAAACCATCGTAAATACGAACATGCTTTTAACTCTGCTCGGTTCTCACATTGCTGCATAGAGTCACATATCACTCACAAAAATACTTGAAGACTGCGACTGATTTGAATGACGCGAGTTTATTGCTTACAAAAATCATCTCCTATTATGCATTGTTTAATATGGAATGCAACAGAGAAGAATATCATTGCCGCTGCACAGAAAAGTACATGAGCAAGCTAGCTGGTGAACAATTTTGAAAAACAATATTGAGTAGAAGAGGAACATTGCGTAATCAACTGTGCGCTGGATATGCGAATAAAGTAACAACAAATTTAATTTTTTTATTTTTATTTGATAACGAAACATTTAAAAAAACTTGAAAATCAAAAATTTTTAAAATTTACACTACATAGTTAAATTAATAAATTGGCACAAGCTGATCAGAAATGCAACACTGATCTGTCTGTCGCAACACTCTCACTCTCTCACTGAGTGCGATCGTTATACCTACGAGTCATACGCAGAACATACTTATATTTACATTTTTTCTTGTCATACTTATTCGCTAAAATCAGAGTGAAACGCAAACACGCACCAGCCGTTAGCAACGCAATCATAGAGAGTCGGAGTAGTGAAAGTGCTTCAAGATTTTGAGTTGATAAAAGTATGAGTATGGGCACTGCGTAACTATGAATCAGTGCTAGACTCATAAATAATGACTCATGATTTGAGTATACGCTATTTTTAGCTCCTCATTGCAGATCTCTGATGTGGATGTCAATGACGAATATAATTTAGTAACACAAAAGTAGGCGGAATTGGAGAAGTGGGCGTGGCACATTTAAATATTTCAGTTCTTATTCGATTATTTTCAATATTTTTCATATTCTTTTGACTTTATCAACCTTTTAAATTTTTCCAAAATATCCCATTAGCTATGGAATAGTGGTGGATTTTTGTATTTCGATACGCTGGGACCATACATTTTGTGAGGTTTGATAAAAAAATACTTGAGCAAAAAAATTAAGGGGATCAGAGGGGGGTAAATGGCGTCTCATGAAGGTCAAAGTTGAAAAATTTGGGAGAAATTTTGTGTGAAAAATTAATGGGGATTGGTAATAGCATGCAATCATTTAGTAGCGCCGTGGAGGGTTGGAAGGAGCTAAATTCCGTAAGAAATTCATAGTTAGTATATTGTGAAGAAATGTTGGGAAGAATAAATTAATAGGGGTTGGGAATAGACTTGAATCATCTAGGGGCACCCTGGTAGCATTGGAAACATTGGGAGTAAATTTAATAAAAACATAAGTTTTGTATGTGAACCTCCCCCAAAGGGGTGGAGAAAGGGGGTAAGTTTGTTTGAAAAAAATGTTGGGCATGAAAAATGATTGAGGGTCGGTCCTACAACCTACAGCTCTATGGGCTACTCCTGAGCAGCTATGGGCTGATTTATCTGAAAATCTCCCAAATTTTTCAACTTTGACCTTGATGAGACGCCATTTACCCTCCTCCCATCTCCATTATTTTTTGGCTCCAGCAGTTTTTTAGCAAACCTCAAAAATTAAATGGTCCCACTGTATCGAAAAACAAATATTAATAATCTTCATATGCCACTATTTCATAGCTAATATCCCATATGTATTTGTTTACTTTTTCAACCTCTTTAATTTTTCTTCATTATTTTCTTTATTTTTAAGACTTTTTCAGCGATTTTGATTTTTTTTATCATTTCTAAACTTCTTTCAACTTTTTTGGACATTTTCATATTATTTCGACATTTTTAAGCATTTTTCATATTTATTCGACATTTTGAATTTCTTTCAACTTTCCTCAATGGTTTCCATATTTTATAGACTTTTTCAGTCTTTTACAACTGCTTCAACATTTTTCATCCCCTAAACCTTTTTACATTTCACATTTTTTTCGACTTATTCAACCTCTTCAACGTCTTTTAACATTTATTTAAAAGGGACTTTCAGTGCAGTGTAGGGTATGTAAGTTTCGGCCTGGCCGAAGATAACACCTTAACTTGTTTCAATTTATTTTTGTTGAGAGGCGTTAGATCGTTTCGAAGGGATCAAACCAAGAGATGACTTGTACGTTATAGTGATCCAGACACTAAGAAAGTTTATAAAATCGTTCTATTTTAGTACATTGTTCTATATTTCCTCCGAAATTAGGATGTCTTTTTTCAGAACTTTATGTACATTCTAGAGGTCGCTCAATCTGCCACAAGCATTCAAGACTATTGAATACGTAGTTGTGGGTGTCAAAGATGATTAACGGCTAGAGACGAATTTTATTATCTCTGTAATGCAGTCTTTGAAACCGTTATTACGAAAATCAAGGTCCCAAAATCCTAAGACATTTGCAACACCCACAAAAATATAAAAAAAAAAAACCCTCTTAAAGGTATTCTTCACGATAATTTCACAAATAATAAAAACACATCCAACGATTTTCGCGTTTTTCAATAGTAATTTGTACATGTGGTTCGTTTATATAAAATTTTATAATAAGATATAATTCGAGAGGGCAAAACCAGCCTTAGGTATTGTGAGGCCCATGCAACCAGTAGGTGCGAGGCTCCTTACAACCAGTACACATACTAAATACCTCTTCTTTAACTCTGCTTTTATTTTTCTTTTTTATACAACGGCATTAGCTTTGTTCTTCACATTCAACAATTGCATGAGTTTTATGCACTGATAACAACAAGAAAAACTCCGGTTTTAGCGCCTGCAACGCTATAAAAACAGTTCAGAAGCTTTTTATCAGCGTTTTTCAAAAAAAAAAAATGTGGTTTGCGAAACCCAGTACAATCCCTCCTTTATTTATTCCCCAAAATTGAAGTAGAATTTGATATATGATATATGAGTTAAAATATTGAAAAATTTGTGCCAACCGTCTCGGGGAGTGAACGCATTCCTAAATCAAAATAAAATACAACTATAGGTAGGGGGTAGATTGGCCCCCTTAAAGGTGAAAATTATTTATTTTTGCCTAACATTCAATGCAATAGCAGTAATTTTAATTTTAAATAATTTAAAAGTAATTTTACACTTCTAGAGCGACCTCTCGGATGTACTTAAATTTCTGAAAAAAAGGCATACTAATTTCGGAGGCCTTATAGAACAATATACTAAAAGAAGAACGATTTTTATAAATTTTCTTTGTGTCCTAACGCCTTTCAACACCAAAAACCGAGTTTTATACTCACACTGACTCCGTCTACACAACACAACAAAAAAATTTGATCCTGTCAAAAATGCATGGTCAATGTAACATTTCAATGGACTATTTTTCATTCCTGATTTTTTATTCTAGAACTATAGTTTTGAAATACTGCTGAATATCATTTTTAGAATTTGAATGAATTAAAAAAATAAAGTTTTCAGGAGGTAAATCTAACGGTAAATTCGAAATAGCCGATCTTCTCTCAATTAAAAAGCACTTCATTACACTAGTTTAAGAAAAAAAAGTTCTGATTTCTCATAGATTTTTTCCTATGTATTTATTTTGAGACGTAGATTCCAAAAATTGCAACCATTTTTTTCTCTTAAGAATCGTTTTGGAGATATCTTCAAAAAACCATTTATTTGGCTAAATCTCCATGAATATTTTTTCGACTCATAAACGCTTTTCAGCATTCAAAAGATATTTTTATTCCCTTTCTAACAATAAGCTGTTTGTGTGAATCAAATAATATTTAGAATTACAAAATGTTCCACTGATAAGAGGTTACTTTTCATATGTACTTTTTCCTGCTGAATTCGAAAATGAAAATTAAGACATACTAGAAGAAAATCGACCGTGAAATGACAACGTAAGGTGCGATTGAATGAATGAATCCAAATCCCACATTTTCGTTACAAAAAAAGATCTTGTTTATGTTCTTTTGATGAAAAATTATTTTTCTTATGAACTTTACTCGCTGAATTCTGAAATAAAAATTAATTTTTTTTATGGTACAGTTTTTGAGATATTGTGAATTTTTCATTTTTTCGACCTCTTTTCACTTTAAAATTCATATCTTGAGCTAGAAATGCCCAATTTAATCATTCTTAGTACCAAATCAAAGATATTTAAGTGACGTATGTAATATATATATATTATTTGGATTTTTCATTGAAAAAGCAGTTGAAAAGATATCGATGAAAAATTACCAGATTTTTAAAAAAATCAAGTTTAACAGTTGATTCTGTGGCCATGAAAAAGTAGAAATGTCGGTTTTTGGACCTTTGATTTTTGTAAAGGTCTTGCCTGTTTTCATCGATACCTTTTGAACCGCTTATGCGCTGAAGTATACATATAATTATACATGATTGTTTGCCATTTTATTATCTTTAATTTGATTTTAAGAAAGATGAAACTAGCTCCAGATATGAATTTTAAAGTGAAAAGAGGTTAAAAAAACCACAATATCTCGAAAACTGTATCATTCAAAAAATTTTGATTTTCATTTGAATTCAGCAGGATAAAGTTTATAAGAAAATTAACCTCTCTTCAAAGGAACAAAAAAAAATCATTTTGTAAGCTAGTGCTGCAGCTTTATTGGCAGAAAAATCAAGCTTTATTTTTTTTAAAATGTTCTGTTGTGTATACAGTGAAAGCTCCTGTCACGGACAGCTCTCGCAGGCGGACATCTCTCGTGAGATTCCGGTGGGTGCACGCTCCCTTGGCCGGACGTAGACACTAGATTTATACACATTTCATACAAGGCATTTCTGCAGGCGGACAAAAAGCTCATTCTAACAAAAAACTCTTTCTCTGCCTTGCTATCTTTCATGTTGTTCTTGATCGTGGCTGGGAAAATGTAGCACTCGTGCGACTGCGGCAGAAAGATAATAACCTGTCACAAAGAAGTAGATAGGAAAGAACTAGCAAAGAAGTAGATAGTATCTACTTCTTTGCCATATGCAACGATTTCTTCACTAAAACGCAAAAAAATATGACATCAGTCATACGTTTTCCCGATTTTTTTCCATATGAATTGTAATAGGAAACAATCCGATTGCGCCGTTCGCAGGTTCGATCTACGATGCTGAAATTTTGGAAGAATTTTCTTGAAACCCGATTCTATATTATAGACATATAGGACCGCAAATTTAAAAAGAACCCCTTTGAAAAATTTGGAAGTGGGTGGTACCTCCCTTACGACTAAAATACCTAAGCCGGTACATCTTGGGACCTAAGGCATAATTTTTTTACTTTTTAGAAAGTCAGTTTTTTTGTAAAATTTCAACGAATTTGGACATAAACGCTATCCGCGCCGTTTACAGGTTGGAGGCAGGAAGCTCAAATTTTGGACTAAAAATATAGGCAAAATAAAATACATCTACAAAAGTTTGAAAAAACACACCCTAGTATACATTCATACATACAGTATCGAAATTTTTTCATTTTTTTTCCGGTTAATTTTGAATTTTTTTTTGTAAGAAAAAAAGAAGAAGAAGAAAAAATAGTCACGGATTCGAATTCCCCGATTGATGGTAATTGTTTGAAATAAAAAAATAGTTTTAATCACCACATCACAATTTAAGCAAATTTGTCGACTCCGATTCGAAAAAAATCAGGTCTGTTAATTTAGAAAAATGCAGATATCTTGGTTTTGAAATAAGATAATGATATGCGGTTTCTGCATTCTCTTAAACAAATAACAGTTCACTATCAGCGGTAACATAATGTTTGAGGTGCTGCAGCTGGAAAGTGGAAAATTGGTACTTTTTTATTTTTGTCCGGTCAGTTGTCAATTTTTTTATAAGATAGAAAGTAGAAGAAGAAAAACAAATCACGGACTTGAATTCCCCGATCGATAGTTTCCCGAAAACCTTACCCACTTTGTTGGAAAATTTCATAGCTTCTGTCAATTGCACCATTTTTAAATCAATATTTTGAAAAATGGGTTGTTTACTTAAAACAATGAAAGTTTTTACAATTTGATGTCGACAGATGTTTGAAATTATGAAATGTCTCAAAATTTGTTTTTATTTTGATGTTGTGTTTATAAATTTAGCTAAAATTGTGTACAAATTCAAAATATTCAAGGAATAACGAGACATCGGTGTGCCAGCGTTAGTCAACAATAATTTTTTAATCGTTACGGACCTCTGCAAGCACTAATTTTCCTCATCATAACAAAATTGTGATTTTTGTTCCAGCGGTCGATGAAGATCCTACCGACAACTCTTTTGCAACCCATACAATAGAAACCAATAAGTTATTCGGTAGGGAAAGCAGTAAACGTAAACCCTCAATTCAGCATTCACATAGTAATATATTAAAATCGCAAACATTCTCGGATATAACATCAAATTTTAGTTCCATATCATTGCAATTGCCTGCATTAAATACCGCATTTGAAGTTTCTTCCATAAAATCGGAATGTGTTCAATATACAGTACCAGAAGAAAAATCAAAAATTATTGCCACCACTTCTAATTTTGCTGCACGCGCTTCTGAAGATGATGATGCGACAGTGTCAAATTCAATATTTAACAGTTTCGAAAAGAAACTTTCACGAAATCCAGCTGATTTCGAATATATTGCGCCACGTTCTGTTAGTCCTTTGTCATTGGAGCGCATTGATAATTTAAAAATCAACACCAAGGGTAAACTTAATGAAGCAATTTCTTCTAAGCATGTGACTACAGGACGTGGTGGCGATAGTTTAAGGAGTCGACGTAGTTAGCAAAAACTTACGCCACTACACGATGCGCAAATTTTTATCGTTTGTTAGATGATTTTAATCGCAGCTTTTCACAAGCTATAGAAGTAAATGAACAACTAAAATCAACGCTTGATAAATCGCAACAAATATGAACAGAGCGCATCAATCAACAGAATAGCAAGAACGATAATAAACACAAAGTCGATGAATACTCAAGTAATTTTAAAACTGCTTCTAGTAAATTAGCTAAAATCAAGCAAAGGGCTGGAGATATGGAAATGGTTTGCAGCAGCGTAAAAAGGAACTATTCCATATAACGAACGAAGTGAAGTTACTGTCAAGTTCATCATAAACACCAACTAGGAGTGCCACGGAGAAAAATAACGCATCTAATTTAAATTTGAATATTGAATTCTGAATGAGTTCTTATTCAAAGCTAACAAATACTATACTAAGCGCAAAAAAGTTCTGCGGTAAGTACATCTCAATTGCTTGAAGAGCCAGGCTTAAGTTCCTCACAATCTGGAGACAGCCTAGACAAGCGCTTACACGATATTGAACAATCGATGTTGAATCTTAAACAAAGCATACTACAGGCGTTGGATGTAATGAGCGCTACTCAACGTAGTGCAGGAAAATAAACTAGTTTTTAAATTTTGCTAAACTAAATTGTATTTATATGCAAAGTTAAGCCACACATAAAATGTTTCCTCAAAAGATTAAAGTGCAATTTACTTTGTCCATTTTTGTTGCTCTGCATTGAATTTATTTTGTTATGTATTTATATTTTACTTAAATAGCACCTCCAATTTTTTCAGAATCGCATTGTGCGAAGTTTTCTGAGCCACAGTCTAAAATATAAAATCAGGAAACATTCAAAAAGTTGATGTTTTTGTTCAAAAATTTAAAAAACAAAACACAGTAAAATTTAAAATAAATTCAAAATTGTCGCCGTCTATAAATTTTACAACAACAAAAAATGTCATTTTGAGATGTCAATTTTTTATACGATGATTCGAAATTTGTAATAAACTGTCGTTATTTGTAATAGATTGAATTTTTTGCGACTGTTGATTTTATAAAACGACTCGCATGATACCAATTTTGTCGTATCGTTTTTTTCTCTGTCGTATACGACTACGATGATAAGGGTGAATATAATTTGTGAATAATAAAATTTTTGGAATATTTCTAAATAAATATAATTTTAATTTTATCGCTACAAAAGCAATCTTGTTCAAATTCAAAACTCTTTTAAGTCTATGCTTAAACATCCTATGCCTAAGATGAGCATTTAGAAAGAACCAAAAAAATTACCTCCTGATAAGTTGCAGGTGCAAATAAATGCTGGAAATTCAACAGTTATTGGACAGGCCATAAGAAATGCTGTATTTTCCTCAACTTCCACCGCAAAAACTAATAAAGAAGAATTTCAACAACACCAGGTGAGAAAAATCTTTCAAAAGATATGTAGCTATCGGGAGTCGACTCATATAGTGACAGTGACTCATTTTATGAAATCTCTGCCTCACGTCCCAAACGCAAAAGAGGCAAAAATGACGAAATTTCATCACAAGGCAACATAAATTTAAAATTTGTTGATGTTTCATCCTTGGGTCAGTCGTTTGTTTCACAAAATAGATTCTCTATTTTGGGAGACTTTAATGTTGAGACTAATAATAGGTGTGTTTTATTTGGTTTGGTTAGACCAAAATTTCATACGAATTCGTGAACCAGCTCAGTTTCTAGTTCAATCAATTGAACGTTTTTTGTCTTCGCTAAATTGTACGCTAGTGAACAACAGATGCCGCTTATCGCAAGAAGATGTAGACACAAACCTAAAATAATCAAAAATATATGGCAACTTTGCCGGAATCTTGAAGAAGCGTTCTTAGGTCACGCGAGGCCTTGAGCACCGAATCAGTGCTAGGCTCAAATATTAAAATAGAAGCACATAGTAAACATAAAACTACAGAAAACGAAAAGTTTTCTTTTCGTTTTAGCGTTTCCGACACTATAAAAACAGTTTGAAATCATTTGATAGCAATAATTTGAAAAAAAAAATTATGTACTGATACGTGAGGCCCCTTACCGCAGTAGGCCCCATTTATCCACACGACCATAAAGCCGGCTCTGATTTGAAAATAGAGTTTCTTTCAAACACTGTCGTGCAACCTGTTGACCAAATGCAGAATTATAAAAGGTTAAACTTATGCGTTTTATTCACTTTTAGGTTTAAACAAAGCCAATAAAACACGGCTAATAGTAGCCGTGTTTTATTGGGTTTTGTTAAATCAAATTTTCATACAAATGCGTGAACCAGTTCAATTGGTTGAACTTTTTTTTTCTTTGCTAAGGTTTGAAGCATCATAGACACAAACCTAAAATAACCAAAAATATATGGCAACTGTGCTGGAAATTTGAAGAAGTAGTAACGCGAGGCCGTGCATCCAGTCAGTGCTAGGCCGAAACATTAAAATAGAAACGCATAATAAAAATAAAAAAACAGTGATGAAACAACAGAGAACGAAAATAAAACTTTGGTATTATATCTGCGACACTATAAAAACAGTTTGAAATGATTTGACAGCAATAATATGAAAAAAAAAAAAAATTATGTACTGATACATGAGGCCCCTTACCACGCTAGGGCCCGTTCAACCACACGACCATAAGCCCGGCTTTGATTTTGAAATAGAATTTCTGTCAAACACTGTCATACCACCTGTTGGTCAAATGCAGAATTATAAATGGTTAAACTTATGCGTTTTATTCACTTTTAGGTCTAACCAAAGCGAATAAAACACGGTTATTGTAAAAAATTTGGGTAAGAAAAAGAAATTTTCAATTTGTCCTCCTATCATACTTTTTAATGGAAATATCACAAAATGATAAAAAAAGTTCCCAAAAGCTGCATACAAAATAGTTAATAAAAGTAAAACTAAAAGTAAATTATGTTTTGAGAACCTGTCTATATATCTTGCTATGATGGAGCAGTTACGTTCCCAGGGTATTAAGTCTCATTCATGCACACCTCCAGAACTTCGACAAATAAGTGTTCTTATGAGAGGTCTTTATTACTTGACTGATTTGGACGAAATAAAAAAAGCCTTAGACTCCGAGCTTCCAGGAACTATCGATAAAATTAAAAAGCTTATTACTCCTTTCTCTATTAAAAACAATTATGACACTGGTCTCTTTCTCGTGACTCTCGTTCCTGGAAAAAAAATTAAATGATATCCTAAGTCTACGTTATATTCTAAGCCAGTGGTTGGCAAAAAGTATATATAATGGAAGAGAGAGATTCACGCTCACAACAGACTCATGTTGTTGGCTAACTCGTCCAAATCCAAAAAGTATATATAATGGAAGAGAAAGACTCGCGCTCACAACAGATTCATGTTGCTGGCTAACGCGTCCAAACGATAGAACCATATACATTTGACGCTTTCGATCCGACGCAGCAGAATTTTTGAGCAGCATTAAATCTGCTGCGAAACTGAAACGGAATGAAACGAAATTTCTTATTGATATTTCTTTTCGTTTTTCTGGAATTTCTTATTTTGTTTTGATATGGCTAATTTCTTATTTTGTCTTCTCATATGAAAATATGACTGATTTATTCTTATTGCTATTTCACGCATATGCGCTTTTTTATGTAAATTTCTTCTTATTGATATCTGCAATATGCAAAAAATTGTATTTCTTTATTATAACTATTTATGAAAAATATTTAAAAACTTATAAAAATGTAAAAAATATAAAACATATTAAAAAAATATAAAAATCAAAAAAATATTTCTTTAATTTATTTGGATAGTAGGTACTGGGATTCGAACATCGTCTTTTTCTCATTTTTATTGATATTTGCAAGTTCTAATTTTTGATACTGTAGCATAAAAGAAGCTAACACCTACGCACACACATATGCGCTTGTTTGTTTACCTTTTTGTTATGCGAATAAATAGAAAATCATCCCTTATTTGAAGATCGTGACAACTAATGCAAATAATTAAACGCTTAAAGCTTCCTTGCATTTGGGAAATCATTTTTGTAAATTCGACAAAACTCAACCCAAAAAAATATAAATATTTTTGAAAATAAAAAAAATATACAGTGTTGGAAAAAATAATAGGGACAAACGCAGCAAAATATTTATTATTGGAATATACATATCGCTCACTTACTACAAGACTGGCATAACTCAAAAAACATAAAGTGGGAGAAAAACGCATTTAAAGTTTTCAATAAGTTGCTTTTTATATGAAAATAATGAAAAGTATGTCTACATTAACTCTTCTCACAAAGCAAGTTTATGAGATAATTTTCTGGTTTTTTGACACAAAATAAAACATGAAATAGCGGATATTTCTGCATCATTAACTCAAAACTCACGTTTTTTGAGTTATGCCAGTCTTGAAGTAAGTGAGCGATATATGGTCAAAATAATAAGTACACGCTCACATAATTAGTTCAATGGCTTGTAGGCAAAAGTTTATTTAAGTTAATAGAAAAACAAATTTATAGTTAACTTCTTACAACATATTAAATAAAATAAAAAGGTGTAACATAGAGTCTTTCTCTTCCATTATATATACTTTTTGCCAGAATTAGAGCGGTGGCGGTAAAGCGGCGACGAATATACGCTGTCAAAAATTATACCATACTTGATCATGTGAAAGTGAACAGAATTGCGGAGTATTACTGGGAACCTGCCGTCGATTTAGATTTAATTCTATTTTCACCGTCCGATCAGTGTTGCATTTTGGACAGCATGTGTGATAATGTGAACTGGGCTAATTGAATGTGTTAGTTAGGCTTTGTTGTTTGTCTTTCACATGGCAATGCAATGGTATATTTATGGAAGAGAAAACAACAACAACTCTAGATCTGTGAAGAAGAATCAAAATTGACTGTAGTTCTATTTAAAAAAAATTAAATTGTTTGCCTTCGCAGAAAAACAGGCTACGCGTACAAAGTCGCTGGCATCTGCTAGTTAGAAAATAAAATAAAAACATTTTTGCAAACTCTTAAGTCTATACCAAAGGAGCAGGCCAGGATAGTTAGAATACGCGAATTTGCTTCGTGATGTTTTAGTGACATATGGTCCGTAAATTTTTAAATCTTTTGTATTTTAATGTTAGATCTCTAATTGAGACAAGTATGCGAATTGATCTACTAATGATATTGATTGACCACAACATTAACAAATGTTTTTTACAAGAAACGCACCTGCTAAGAACGCCAAAGTTTTTTTGGAAGATTTTGATATTATAAGGGATTCATCGCCGCAGGGAACGGCAAAAGCAATTAAAAACAAGTTAAATACTCAATTGTTCCAATTTCTGACATTAAATTTCCAAATTTATTCATTGAAGTTCCTATTTAATTTTCTGGTCAAATTAAAAAATTTCTTTTAGGAAGTATTTACGTACCTTGCAATTCCTGTCCCAACGATTTTTCCATTAGTCTTGATAATATAAAACAACTATCTACTAACTATGACGGAGTTTTTATTGGTGGAGACTTTAACGCAAGAAACGTAACATGGGGAGATTTAGTCTATAATTCAAATAGAAACACTTTTTGTGATTGGTTTCAAATTTCTCTAGATTTTTTTAGAATATATGATATTTCTCCTTCTTTTCTTAATGGAAGCTCTTATTTAGACCACTTTTTAATTAGTACAAATACAATTGACTTTTATAATCAAAATTATTCGATCTCAACCAAGCCATCCTTTTTTGACCCCGACAATCTGCGCCAACTACAGGGGTATCAGTCTTATTTCCATCGCATATAAGATCCTCTCGAGCGTATTGTGTGAAAGATTGAAGCCGTATACAGAAACGCTGATCGGATCCTATCAGTGTGGCTTTAGACCTGGTAAGTTCACCATAGACCAGATTTTTACACTACGCCAAATCCTGGAGAAAACCCATGAATATCAAATCGACACTCACCATCTCTTCGTCGATTATAAAGCTGCGTTCGATAGCCCAGTGCGGGATTGCCTATACGCAACAATGTCTGAGTTCGGTATACCTGCAAAGTTGATAAGGCTCTGCAGGATGACGTTGAGCAATACGTTTAGCTCCGTCAGGGGGCGTTCAAGTATTACGTAACGCAATTTTTAAAGATCTTTGAAAGTAATGCGCTGTTATTTATTTATATAATAAATATAATATTTATTTCTGTAGCTTGTCTAGAAATCGTTTTATTATGCAGACCTAATTTCAAATCACCCGTTGTTCGACACCTCCTCCCGCCCCAGTACCGCATCGCATCGTTTTACAAATTGCGTTACGTAATACTTGAACGCTCCCTCAAGGTAGGGAATGACCTCTCCGGAACTTTTAATACCGAGCGAGGTTTCAGACAAGGCGACCCGCTCTCGTGCGATCTCTTCAATTTCATTATGGAGGGGATCATACGAAAAGCCGGTGTGCATCATAATGGCACCATTTTCTTCAAAGGTGTTCAGCTCCTTGCGTACGCTGATGATATTGATATTATCGGTCGGAGTAAGAGAGATGTTACTGCTGCTTTCACTGCTATTGAAAAGGAATCAGCCAAAGTGGGTTTGACGGTAAACGAGGGCAAGACGAAATACATGATGTCTACTAACAACAACAAGAGAGCACGGGATCTAGACTCTCATGTTACAGCGGGCAACTGTAAATTAGAAGTTGTCAAGGAATTCACCTACCTTGGCACTGCCGTAACCAGCAACAATGATGTCAGTCTGGAGATTAAGCGGAGAATAACAATTGCTAATAGGTGCTACTACGGTCTCAGTAAGCAATTACGTTGCAGAGCTCTCTCTCGATCGACAAAGCTAACACTCTACAAGACGCTCATTCTACCTGTGCTTCTTTATGGCGCTGAGGCATGGGTGGTTTCGACAACAGACGCAGCCGCTCTTGGGGTGTTCGAGAGGAAAGTTCTCCGCAAAATCTTTGATCCTGTTCGAGTTGGCGACGACTATCGCATTCGAATGAACCACGAGCTGTATGAGCTCTACGCCGACATTGACATAGTTAAGCGTATAACAATACAGCGACTACGCTGGCTGGGTCATGTCCATCGTATGGATAAAGAAGCTCCAGCGAAAAAGGTATTCGAAGGGAAGATCCCCGGTCAACGACGAAGAGGGAGACCATGCCTCCAGTGGATAGACCAAGCTGAGGAAGCCCTAACCGCGCTTGGCATTGACGATTGGAGAAGGCGCGCGCAAAACAGAGGCGCCTGGCGAGAGCTAATGAGGTCGGCCGTAACCTGACAACGGGTTGTTATGGCCATCTAAGTAAGTAAGTAAGTAATCCCAGGATTACAAAGAGACAATCCCGGGACTTTCGGGATTAGAAAAAAGTTTTATATTATATAATAAATATTCTTTTATATGACATATTTAAGTACAAAATCTGCAAAATAATTGTTTTCAATACATTTGATGTGCAAGAAACATTATTGCATCAACCAGCAAAATACACTTCAATTGTATCTGAACCTTAAATTGAGTAAAAATATTTTTTTTATTGTAGCAATTTTTTGTTTAAGATTTTCTTAAAAAAATGTCACATAGCAAAAAAAATATTTTTTTTAATACTTTGACTAATTTTAAGAATTTTATACTAAGTGCGATTTGTATTGAAAATTGATAGTTCATGAGAAAAATGATCAAACGTGAAATTTAGACTAAAATTATTTTTATCACTAACGGAAATACTAAAAATGCAATAGAAAAACAACATAAATATAAAATACAAATCTGCAACAAAAAATATAGGTTTGTCTTCAAAAAAAAAAAGCACAGCCTACCTTGATTTGACATTGAAATTTTGACCCATACCTAGACCTACCAAAACTTAAGTTCTAAGATATAATTAAACTTTTGTCTGAAGCTTTTTTTCTGAAATCAGCATCTAAAGACTTGGACAACTTAGCACACTTATGGGTGCGTCTACTGAGAGCGAGCCATTCGGTGCCACTAAATGCCATCACTGTCACATTTGAAGAAGGTGATAAAGTATTAATCAAGTACAAAATGTGGTATGTACACGAATTTTTAAATGTAAAATAAAATTTATAGTTCGGTCATAAATGCTTGATTATCCTCTATCATCTCCTTTAAATAGTGGCTATCTTCTACTAGCCAAACTTATTAAATTTGATTTAGATGTATTAACACTCGAATTGTTCTAAGTCAATTTTAAAGCTATTATTTTTTCTATTATTTTGCGTTCTTATTCTTCATTGTTACGCTGTGAAATAAAGCAATTTTAATTTTATATATACCAGGCCCGTGCGCAAGGGGGAGTTTGGGGGTTCAAACCCCCCTCCCCATTGGGATTTTTCGCACATAGGTTTTTATTGACATTTGAACGAAAAATCAGAAAGACACAACAATTTTTTTTTAAATGAAAGAACTGAAATGCCAATAAATCGTCGGAGCCCGAGTTTTTCATTTCTGACAAGATTTGCTGACTCTAGCTATTTTTGAACCAAAAAACAAGATTTGGGACCACTGCGCGTCACTAAGGCTAAGTAGCACGAACGTTTTTTCAATACGCGTTTAAGCATAGCTCCGGCATCAATAAAATCAGCTTCAATGAAAATTCATGCACAAATCTATTCGCGCACAAGACATCAAAAATTCTCTCGAAGCACTGGATATATGCAATGAAGGCGCGATTTACGTATTGTACCCACTGTAGCATACACCATGAGCTTCCACCAGCAAAACCACCACGCAGCAATAATTACAACAACAACAATAAAACCATTTCGCAACATTTAAATTAATATATTTAGTTAATTAGGCATTTTCCTATTTTAATATCATTCTGTTAATTTAGCACTTATATTTATTTTAATATTAATTTATTGATTAATCACTTTCTAAAATCAGGTTAATCCAATATTGTTAATTATGCATTTTTACATTATTCTGTTAATTTAGCTTAAGCACTTCTTTTAGATATAAATATTTGCATTTTTTAGCTTTAAGCCAGTTGATTATTGTAAGCAGAAATAATAAAGTTGTTTTTTTTAAAAGCATACCAAGTGTGCATTTGTTATTCGCGTTTCCAAATTTCCATCAAAGGCTTCGTGTTATGGCAACTTTGCCTGTGACAACAGCAACAAACGCTCCTTTTCAGCGCTACGTCGAACAATTCACGTCCCGGGGAGACATGGGAAGTTTTCTTCCTCGTGTTTTTCATGTATTTGTGTATTTCATCGTATTCTAAACCATTTTCAATAAACATCTGATAACATTTTAAGTTTCCGTAAAAGTCTCACCTTGCGAAATGGAATTCTTTTACTTTGCTCTGTCGTAGAATGCTTTCCACGGCCAACTAAAATGCAAAAACTCGAAAAATTCATTGGAGTACTATACAAAAATAATGGAACTTACTTGTTACGATCAAATTTTTTTAATAAAAGTAAATACCTAGTCTTGAGAACAAAAGAAAAAGTTGAGCACTGCTATTATTTTGACCGCTCGAAAGTACAAATTACTCAATACAATAGCAAACTTAGAAAGTACCGTTATTTTTTTGGAACAAAATGTTATGTGCTTATTTTGTGCAGTTATTAAGTAAATATATTTTATTTTATTTCATTTATTCGAAATATTTCAATTCAAAAAATGACACCGCACTGCTATTATTTTGACCACAGCTATATTATTAATGTATTTAATTACAATTAAATGTCTACATTAAAAGTAAACCATTTTTTGGCATTTTTATGAACATAATCTAACAAGAAATTTTCGAGTTAAAACCGCCCCCCCCCCCCCCCCCCCATCGATGATTCCTGCGCACGGACCTGATATATACAATAGTATAAACATCTCGTTTTTTTTTTGTAGTTCTGTATGCATTTACTAGAACTATCAATCCCGGGATCCCGGGATTGGAAACTTCGATCCCGAAACTCAAAAAAGCTCCGGGATTGCCACCCCTAGTTCTTACCTCTCTAATATAGGAGAAATGAGAATCTACAATCTTCTAATGCCCTCTTATCCGAGTTTTATAAGGCTACGACACCTCTAATTCACAGAGGTTGAATTAATATTAAAATGTTCTTCTCTAAATCTTATATTAAGTTAGGTTATGTTAGCACGGGAGATGACAATTGTCATCATAACTTAAGCCGCAATCGGGCCCATTGTATACCCTGTTTATAACTTCGTTTTCAACCTATTAAAACCATTTCAAAAGTTTTATAAACTTCAAAATGGATTTTGGATACTTTTGAGCGATGTCTTCAAGAGAGTCGAACAAGTGGCATTTTTCATCAGGAAGACCTAGTCTTGAGGCATGTTTGCCTATAAAATAGTGTCTTGTAATGACACCGACAAAGATTCTCAGGGTTTGTTTGTCTAATGGGACCACTTTTCGCGTTCTATTAGCATCATAATAAGGCCAGATTGCTCTCGACGTACAACACGTTGTCATGTTAGACCATCTCATATTAGCCCAATATATACATTTTGTACCAATTATGGCTCTAATTAAGGCTAGTGGTTTCATAATATAAGGTTCAGAAATTGCGACAGACTAAGAGCCTTTTCAAGCAAGTTCATATGCAGTTTCGTTACCAATGAAGTCGCTATGTCCAGGAACCCAACACACGGTTGCATTTCCCGTCTATTTGACATAGTGATTTCCTGCAATCTAGGACCAAACGAGATATGATTATATAAGATCCTAGGGTCTTAATGGCTGCTTGTCTATCGACGTATATAACAAAACTGTCTCTACGTTAAAAAATTTTTGATTTAATAATTTGGCATGTCTTCCAGATAGCTGAAACTTCCGCTTGAAATACGCTACAGTAACATGGTAAGGAAAAAGATTCACTAATGCTTAAGTCGAGGAAAAAATGCCAGCCCCAGTATCAGAATCCATTTTCGAACCGTCAGTGTATATTTCTTTGGAATTCGAAATGGGAGCCCAGCCATTTCCTTCAGGTATTTTCACTTGAAAGTTAGTTGAGAACATAAGAGTGTGGATGATATAATCAGTACCACTTTAAATGTCACAGCCAGGCAGTGGCGGATCTAGGATTTCCTTCAGGGGGGGGGCTAACATGTTTTTTAATGAAAATACATATCGATTGAATTATTCAACGAGCAATGTTAATTTTTTGGCATATCACAACAATCTGATCAGTAGTCCAGTCAAGGGTTTCAAGACAGCGAGGTTTCTTCTGGAAAAATAATTCAACAATTTTAGCTGAGCTGATATCGATTTCCTTATGAATATTTCCCAGAGCCAATCCATTAAAACGATCTTCTGTCATTGTAGATCTTAAATCCGATTTCAATCGTTTTAACACAGAAAAACTTCGTTTTGCTGTTGTCGAAGTCACTGGAATTGTGGCAATTATTTGCAGTAATATTGTGATGCTTGGGAAGAATGATTCCATTTTTTTGGTTTTGATAATGGTCAATGCTTCCACTACATTCAAAACATTTTTGAAATCGGTTTTACAAGAGTACTGATGCTACAATTTAATATCGGATTCAAGCTCAACCTAACTGCAAATTAAATCACTTTCATAAGCAAAAACAGCATCCACGATTTTGTCAACGCGCCCCATCGAGTGATAATCGGTATTAAACCTTCTAAGTGTAAAATGCTCAAAACTTTATCCTGGACTTCTGATTTTAATTCTAAGATCGTATGATCCAAATAAGGATAGTATATTGCGGCTCTAACACATTTGAGAAAGAAATTAAAAATAAAATAAGACTATTTAAGGTGTTATCTTCGGCCAGGCCGAACATACATACCCTACACTGCATTGAAAGAACATTTTAAGTAACTGTTAAAAAAAACTCGTTGAAGAGCTTGAATGAGTCGAAAAAAAAATGTAAAGAAGTTAAAATAGTTTGAAAAGTGTTGAAACAGTTGCAAAAAACTGAAAATGTGTATGGACACCATTGAAGAAAGTTGAAAGAAATTGAAAAAATCCAAAAAATATGCAAAATGCTGAAAAATGCTGAAAAGTTGAAAAAATCGAAATATATGGAAAATGTTGAAAACTCAAAAACAGTTGAAGAGGTTGAAACAATTCAAAATCGATGAAAAAATCGAATAAATAAAGAAAATGACGAATTAAGTTGAAAGATGTTGAAAAAGACGAAAAAATACTTATGGGATATATTGGAAAAAGTTAAAAGATTGTTAAAGTCAAAATAATATGGAAAATGTTGAAAAAATCGAATAAAAATGAAAAAGTCAAAGCATGCCAAGCCCACCTCTTCAATTGTGCCTACTTTTGGTTATTAAATAAATTTTATTAGTAATCGACATACCAAATTATAGCTTGTATAGTCTGCGATATATGCCGTAATTAGCCTTAAAATTTAGGACGAAGACACTCTCACTGATAAAATCCAGTCCGATTTAAATCCAGAAATAGCCTTCCATAAACAGACCTTTTGCACCAAATTTTAGTATGGTTGCTCACATATTTCGATAGATATACCACTTAATGTATTTTACTTGTATGAGAGTCGCCACGCACACTGAAGCTAAATTTTTGTAATAAGATACCTCATAGCGAGTACATTTGTATTAAATTTCATAACTTTTACGTTGTTAGTTCTCTCAATATAACGTTTATAAAAATCAGTGTTTAAATTGCTGCAGTCAAAGTAGCAAAAGTCGTAAAATTATTGCTTTGCTTTGCTGCAAATGTTCATATAATTTCAAAATGAACTTCATGCTTAAACTTGTGCTTGCGAAAACGAAACAGTCACAGTCCAGGTAGAAGCAAACTTGTGCTTGCAAAAAATTATTATTAAAAATTGTGGGCTGTGCCAGGTCCCTGTGAGAGCCTTTGAAAACTTAAGACCTAGCCAAATCCTAATTTTGTTCACATGTGCATCAAATTACCTGGTTTTATAAAAATCTCTGCAATACTTTCAATAATTACTAAATAGATAAGTCTAAGAATATTTGTTGGTCAAATCACGTCGGAACACGGAATTTGAAAAATAAATTTTTTTTGAATTAAAAAAAAAAACGAGTAAACGAACGAACCGGTCTCAAAAATTTTTATATTTATCAATTTTTTTTTTTGAGAATTTTTAAACAAAAAACGGAGGGCATACATTTTGGAAATTAAGTTTTTTGAATTAAACTAAAAATAAACGACGAAGTTCAAAATTTTTCATAAAGTCGTATGTTTTTCTTACGCATAGATGCTATATGCGTATACTCTCTGTGTAGGGTATAATTAGCATGTTACTTACCGAAACAAAAAACGATTTAAATTTTAGGACGAAGACATTCTCACTGATAAAATCCAGTCCGATTTAAATCCAGAAATAGCCTTCCATAAACAGACCTTTTGCACCAAATTTTAGTATGATTGCTCACATATTTCGATAGATATACCACTTAATGTATTTTACTTGTATGAGAGTCGCCACGCACACTGAAGCTAAATTTTTGTAATAAGATACCTCATAGCGAGTACATTTGTATTAAATTTCATAACGATTACGTTGTTAGTTCTCTCAATATAACGTTTATAAAAATCAGTGTTTAAATTGCTGCAGTCAAAGTAGCAAAAGTCGTAAAATTATTGCTTTGCTTTGCTGCAAATGTTCATATAATTTCAAAATGAACTTCATGCTTAAACTTGTGCTTGCGAAAACGAAACAGTCACAGTCCAGGTAGAAGCAGAAACTTGAAGTTGGTGAACTACAAAGCAACTTGTGCTTGCAAAAAATTTTTATCAAAAATTGTGGGCTGTGCCAGGTCCCTGTGAGAGCCTTTGAAAACTTAAGACCTAGCCAAATCCTAATTTTGTTCACATGTGCATCAAATTACCTGGTTTTATAAAAATCTCTGCAATACTTTCAATAATTACTAAATAAGTAGATAAGTCTAAGAATATTTGTTGGTCAAATCACGTCGGAACACGGAATTTGAAAAATAAATTTTTTTTGAATTAAAAAAAAAACGAGTAAACGAACGAACCGGTCTCAAAAATTTTTATATTTATCAATTTTTTTTTGAGAATTTTTAAACAAAAAACGGAGGGCAAACATTTTGGAAATTAAGTTTTTTGAATTAAACTAAAAATAAACGACGAAGTCCAAAATTTTTCATAAAGTCGTATGTTTTTCTTACGCATAGATGCTATATGCGTATACTCTCTGTGTAGGGTATAATTAGCATGTTACTTACCGAAAAAAAAACGATTTTTTTGATGTTTTTGGCGACCACACGAGCGGGGAATTCAGTGTTTTACTCAACAGCGATTGTAGATGCTTCATTAAAAATATCATCAAATGACGTTAGATCTTTTCGCATTTGTAAAAATAGATTGATAATTTGCTCGACTTGAGTACAGGCTGAAGAAATTATTCGTGTCGGATCTTGTAGTTTTGCGACAATATAGAAGCATTAACAATTTTCAGAATATGCTATCGAAGCTGAAAGTTGAACCGCTTTTGAAGAAATTTCGGTGTTCTTGCTTTGCTTAAAATTTGGTTATGTTTCAGAGATAAACAGCAAAATTCGATGAAAGTATCAACGCATTCATGCCATTCTACCCATCTAGTCGCACACAACGTCCTTAGACGATGTTTTTTTGTTTGTGGACTCCGTTCGGAAATTTATCTTCAATAGTTGTACACTTTTCGAGAACAAATTTGACACTGATGAAACTGTGCCTAGCATGTTTCAGAAATATCTCATGATTTGCCTCAGCACAAATTCAGAGAGTGAATGAAACAATAAGTGTAAAATGCTAAGGGTTGAACTTCAGATGTCAAAGCCTCAACTCCGTTGATTTTTTTAAGCCATGTTCGACCCTCCATCATAGCCTTGACCACGCAAGTTTTTAACAGACAAATCTAATGATGTCAATTCACTTATCATTGCTCATTTAATAGTATATGCCTCAGTCGATTTAATGTGAGTGAATCCCAAAAATTGTTCTAATAGGATGCATTCTTCTAAGTCCACGTAATAAATGCATACAGTTAGTATGTAATTCTTGTTTACTGACATCAGTTGTCCCATCGCATAAAATTGTACAAAATTTGGCATTTTTTATTTTTGAAACAATCTTTGATCGTATTCGACAACCAATAACATCAATAATATCATTTTGTATGGTTTTTCTGATTAAAGCACAATTTTTGGGCGCTGTGTCTGTATGAAATTTTAAGTCATGATTACCGGCATCTATACGAAATGCAAGTAATCGATCTGAAAGAACTTGATACTGTTTTTCTTCCGAATTCCTGTAACCTGAATCCTGATAAATTATTGTGAGAACAAAATAGTATGGTTTTGTCAATTGGATCTAGTCGTTTCCGATTGTTCTTAATTATTTTTCTAAAACGTTCTTGAATCGAAATATTTTTTGGCGGCTCTCAGGGGAGGCTTCAGCCCCCATATCCCCCATTTGTATCCGCCACTGCAGCCAGGGAATTGAGCAAGAATACTCCCATGGCCGTAGGGTTTCGATTTTCAAAAACCACATTCCCTTAGTCTAATAGCACTTTTTGATGCAGTCCCTTTACTGAAAATGTCAAGAGGCTCTAAATGGAGCTGCTCCACTTACTCCAATGCCTGTCATTCTTTGAATTTTTGATAAGATTGCCAAATGAGTTTGCTTGTCTAAAGCCTTCCACTATACAAGAATTCCATGTGTCAGAATTGGTCTGATGATGGCTTTATACATCCACATAGCTATTTTTGGCTTAAGGCCCCAAAATTTGTTGAACGTCCTCCTCAAATCGGCTACAACGAGAATCCAAAGTAATGAGGATAAGATATCACCCTTTGGTGTTCCCATTGATACCGATTTAATGAGTGAGCTTCCTCCTAGTTCAAACCAACTTGACCTGTTCAGTAGCATGTTTTTAACTGTTAATTGAACACACCCTTCTGTGCCAATGTGGCTTACTGCCGTAATCATGGCGCTAGGAAGAATATTGTAAAAAGCTCCTTCTATATCAATAAAGATAGCAAGTGTAAATTCTTTATGGAAAAAAAATTTTTCAGTAACAGTCGCAGCATGTAGTGCTGTTTCCGTTGCTTTCCTCTTCATATATGCATGCTGATCATAGGATATTCCATAAACCACTGCTTTGTCACGCAAATGGTAATCTAATAATCTTTCAAAAGTTTTTACCAGAAAAGAAGATAAACTGATAGGTCTAAAAGCGTTTGCTGTTATATGGTTAGATTTTTCTGCTTTCGGAATAAAATAAACTTTTGCTTTTTTTCATTCGAAGGGCAGAAAGAGTAAAGGGTGCAAAAGGACTAATAGCTATAATGCTAGATACACACGAGGCAACCGTTGCAGCAACGTGTTTTGTTTGTTCACTACACACGTAGCAAATGTTGCCGCAACTTCAGTACTGTGTCCCAGCCAGCATTTTATGAAATTTCCGATCACATTCGAGTCTTTTTCGAGTCCTCTGTCAGATTAAAATGATCATAAATGTGCTCATTTTTTGATCATAAATGATACTTTTGTCGGGAGAAAATTGTACCCTATCCGCGACTCTTCTTGAAGAGTCGTTTATGACCCATTTCCAAGTCATATTTCTAATCATTTGCAAGTCTTTTTCGAGTCATATTTTAGTCATATATCTTATCACTTGCGAGTATTTTTCGAGTCATATACGAGTCTTTTTCGAGTCATATTTTAGTCATATTTCTAATCATTTGCGAGTCTTTTTCGAGTCATATTTCTAATCATTTGCGAGTCATATGACTTATTTTTTTTCGCGTCCACGTTCCTTTGCGTGTCCTTGCCGTTTTTTTCATCACCATCAGCCCTATATGCATAATTTTACTTATTGTAAAAGTATTTCTATATTATCTACTTCTAGTAAAGTTATTATGAACTACAAAACAGAACACAATTCAAAATACATTTTGAAGAATAAGTTCTAAAGTCATATTCGAATCATTACGTAGATCAAAAAGTGATAATATGGTTACTGTTTTCCTGTGCAATCAGTTTTAGATCATTGGGTAGATCGGAATGTGATTTTTGGAATTTTTTTCTTAGTAATCACTTTTTGGTCATAAATAGTAGTCAAAAATGGCTCGTATAGGTGATTTTAAAAAAAATATCATATAAATGCTAGGTGGGGTGTAGCTGTGGTGCAGAAAAGACACAAGCGGAAGATTTTAATTTTCATATTTTTCACAAGATATGTTCCATAGCTCTCTCAAATTGTTATACTCATTAATAAAGTTAACATTATTTTCATTATTTGAAATTCCCAATTTCATTTCTTCTTTTTTCACCTAATTTTACTCTGTGCGAACCTTCTTACTCGTTTGTTTCCGACAAACTAATCGAGTAAATGTAGAAAACAATGATACACACGGGGCAACGGTTGCAGCAACCGACCAAAAATATCAAAAAGTTTTGATAATAATTGCCATAAGGCAACGGTTGCTGCAACACGAAAATCAATGTACAACACAGCTACACACGAAGCAACGGTTGCTTCAACATGGCTGTGTTGCTGCAACAGTTGCCTCGTGTGTATCTAGCATAATGAAGATGTGTTAATTATATTTGAAATTGAAAAATCTTCTATACAAAGGAGTATAAAAGTTGGACCTGAGTTTGCTTAGAGCAGGTGTGCATGCTAGTGGTTCCTGGTCTCAGTTCGTTGGCTAAGTCGGGGTTCGTGCCCTAAACATAATGCCTAAACCAAAATAGACGAGACGAGACGTAACGAGTAAGTTCGAGTGTATGTAAACCAATGTTGATAGCCAAAATGAACCAACGTAATTGATCGAAAGTGAACGAAACATTTTGACGAGACGAGTTGTTCCGTAAGAACCGAACTTCAAAACGTTGCTACTCGTCACAACAGCTTTTTTGGTTCGTTAGCTAGCGTAACATTTTGGGTTAAATGTCAAAACAGACGAAACGAATGCAAACGTTCGTTCAATTGCTACCGTCTCGTCACGTCTATTTTGGTTAAGTCTTAACTCTTCCGATTACACAGGTCAACACTAGTTTTGGTGCCGAGAAGCTGTACTTTTTTTTTAACTAAGGACCTTATTCTGATTACATTATTACCAAAAATGTTGATATCCTACGTGTAGTTTTCTAGATTTTGCCTTGTAAAAAAAAGGCTTACATGAAAAACACTTTACATTGTTTAAATAAAAACTTTCTTTTTCGTGACTTTTTCGCGAATGAGGTGTAGTCGGACTATCACGTTGCATCCTCCAGCAATAGTCAGCCATCATATGGCGATTCCATTGGCCTTGGTATCTTTCTTCCATAGTCTTTAGGTCCTGGTGAAACCGCTTCCCTTTTTCTTCGCTATAGGATCCAAGATTGTCTGGAAATTGGTCAAGATGACTGTGAAGGTATTGCACTTTGATTGACATATTACATCCGAAGTTATTAAAGTATTCTGGCATGTCATTTACAATTTCAGTGTAATTTTCTGACTTTTGTTGAGTGAGCAATAGCAACTGAACCAAATTTGTTGCCATTGTGTAGAAGGACACACTTAAGACTTCGTTTAGAGCTATCTATAACGAGACGCCATTCATTTGGATGGTATTTTGAAAGGCCCATTTCGAGAATAAGGTCTTTCACATCCGAACAAAAAACAATATCATTTTCCGATTGAAAAAAAGGTAGAAAGTCTTGCTCTCTTGTTTGATAGAACGTCACTTCTGTACCTGACGACAACAAGTTTTTTTCTTTTAATCTAGAAGCCAAAACCTCTACAGATTATTTAGGGAGTTCAAGATCCCTTATCAAATCATTTAATTCTGTTCTCTGTTGGCTCTGTAGATGGTATTCCTTCGAAATCGCTGTCGCTACTCACTTCATAAATGACTTCTTCAAATGATGATTCACGAATGGAACAAAATGCTGGAATAGGTACTTCCTCTGAAAGTGGTAAGGGTCTACTAGCAGAGTCTAAGTCTGGATAAATCATTTTTTAACGTTTACACCATACAAATTAATACAGCAGAAGTAACAGTCAACAAAGTGATTTTTTTGTTCTTTCCATTGCATAGGCATTCCGAACCTCACATGGTTTCTTTTACCACTAATACACTGTCTTAAGTGTTCATAGCACATTTTACAAAAAATTTGGGGTATCCACGGCTTGTATTCATGCACAATTTTCGACTTAATGTAAGCATAATAAGCACTTTTTATAAAATATGTTATAGGTTTTCTGAAAATTTTCACCGTGCATTCACCATAGCGGTAACAAAACACATTTGGATCAATGAGACAACTTCTTCGCGATGAAGACATGATGTAAAAATCAATTTATTTTTAGAAATTTATCGATAAAATAGTAAATCATGCACACGGAAGTACTTATTACAGCGAATATTCAAAAGTGACCGTTTATCAAAAATGGCACGTAGGAAAAAAAAATTAAAAATATTTTTAATGTTGCCAGTACATGCTTAATACAAAACCACTAACTATATCTCGGCACCAAATTTTTTTTTCGATTTGTTGACCTGTGTTATCAGTTATATAAAAAAATTCATGCACGTCTGTATAAACAAAAAAAGTAGAACCAAACAGCAAACAATATTCCCAAAAAAACTAAGACGAATTGTAGCTCAATAGCCACTAAGCCATCTTATGGTACAGATAAAAGATAATTTTACATTTTGAATAAGAGACAAAAGTTGTAGCTGCCTCAGGTCTTGTCCCATACCCAACCATGCTCTGAGATACCTTTGTATTTTCTCTCCCAAGCCCAACCAAAAGGAAAACTAGTGAGTTTTCATTTTTATCGCAAGACTTACAATCAGCGTTGCCGTTTTTGGTAGTTTCCTACCAAATCGGGTAGGTTTTTTTCCTCTTGGTAGGTTGGTAGGTTAAATCTGATTTTGGTAGGATTTAGGATAAATTTTTATGAAAATCGAAAATTGAAATTTTTTCGTGAAAATTTTCGAATCAGGAAGTAAATATTTACATCTGGAAATAAGCTTTTGCCAACCCTATCTTCAGCAAGTGGGTATGGTTTCTGTTTTCTTGCATACAAATTACATTTAGGGAATACGCATATGTATGTACAATGTGACGAAATAGTGTTGCGACTGATCGCACATCTAAATTGTTGCATGTGTGCTCAGACCCGGTGTATTAGAAACAAAAGTTACTAGCGCTATTAATAACATTATTTTTTTGATCAAAATCGGGCTGTGATCAAAATCGGGTCGCTAAAAAAGGTCTTAAGTTCTAAGAACTAAAATTTTCTTATGTACATAAAATGACATAATAAAAAAAAATATTTCCGTAATAATAAACTTATATTTGTGGGCTTTAATAAATAATATTTTAAAAACGGACTGTAGGTATGGTTATTGTCGGGCTAAAATATGGCTCTTTTTCAGAACCCCGACCACTTAGGGTGTGTATACCATGCTCCAAAAGGAGAATATTTTAAAATGTGCTCTTTTGCGAAATTCAAGCGAAATTGTTTTGTTGATGCATGACTTATCCTGTGCGACTCAGCCATTAAAATTATTTTTCCGGAGAACTTTCCGAACGGCATGGACTTCTTAATGAATATTAGTTTTACCATTACAGTAAGTTTTTGAGTAGATGATATGAATGGTTTTTTAAAAATTTCTCGGATGGTACATTTTTCGTCTTTCGAGCTAAACGTTTTTTTTTTGCCACCGTTCGTTGTTTATTTGAAATCCTTTTGTCCTCTTTATATCATTTAATAATACCGTGATCCGCTGGCAAAATTTGTAACCTTGCGATCGGTTTTGCCTTCAAAATGATTTTTAATTACTATTTTTCTTTCTTCTAACGTTCATCGCTTAATTGTACGCTGCATGTGTCATGTGGTAACTTTTTGCGTACACTTGCCCGACTTTTGATGTGAACGATTTAGCAACAGAAAATTTGTGCTATATGCGGTTAAGCATTTTAAACGACGACATACAAGAATATGTATTTTAAACAGCATTAAATGTTAATAAACGAATTCAATGCTGCAAAAAGATTTTTTTTTAATTTGTAAAGTTTTGGTAGGTTACAAACGACTTTGGTAGGTTTTCGAGAAAATTTTGGTAGGAAAATAAATTTCTCAGTGGCAACACTGCTTACAATATAGTCTACAGTTTATTCATTTTTTTGATTTTACAACAATTTTTCAAAATAGAGAGATTCCCATTGAATATTTAAATATACATACAAAATCTACTTTATGCATTATAAATATTACTGTGTCAAAAAGTTCAGCTTATAACTAATATATGTACTATATAAAAAAATTCATTCTTAATTTCCTACGTTAAGAATGGATTAAATTATTTTTGAACAAACGATTAGTATAATTCAAGAAAAAAAAAATTCATTACAAATATAGAGAGAAAACTCACAAAAGCATATGCCGAAAAGAGAAAGCAAAAAAAATGCATTAAAATATTTGAGAAACTCTGTCAAGCAAGAAACATTTTGATCACTAGAGAGGATTCATTAATCAAACCAAACAATTGTTTTTGCATTTGCCAATTTATATACTGAATAATCATTTGTTTTACTTTTTCTTTATTTTAAGTCATTAACACAAGCGCAAGAGTAATTTTATAAAAAAAATTGAGAATAATAATACCAAATATTGCTACTCACTTCGCTTCTCCATCGTTGACGTTGAGCTCAGCGTTCGATGAAGCTCCTGCTGAGATTTTATGTTAATCTCATTTTCGTTTTTAATTTATTATGTTATTGTAATGTTTGTTATTATATCTAAGTACTAAAAATTAAATTTAACTTTCTTTCTCTGTCTAATTAATATTTTAGAACTTCTCTAAGCAAGTAATTCATTCTTCTAACAAAAATTAACTTTATTTCTTTTCCTTCACAGATACTTTATCACGGTTATCCCACTATGTTCAAATTATAGTACACGTTAAGCTATAATATGATCTCTCGTTTTGTATTCTTTATTTTTTTTTGTGACATGCTTGAAGCAATTCAAAATTATAGAATTATAAGTTCATTTATTTAAAAAAAAAAATCCAATTGAGATATCAGACATATGCCATCAGTAATTTTTGAATAAAATTCATATTGCGAAAAAAACAAACAGGGTTAAAAAAACCAATTCTAATTAGACTTCCTTTTAGAGTTTAATCACTATCCTTAAGTCAAGGTTAATGAATTTACTTCACCAGTAACATATTCAAATCATGTCAAAAATTTCAATTCAATTTAAATAGATATAAGTTAGATTTAAATAGCATAAAAAACCGTAGTTTGAGGTTAATAATTTCGAGCAGAAGATGAATTTCAAATTATTACTAATTTTTCTTTTTTTAAACTAATTAGGAACTAGAAGTATTTTACGTAATGTAAGCTTAATTTAAATTTATGTTTAAAACTAACGTAGTTTTAACCATGAGATTAGATTTAGAAATCACATTTCAACTTCATTTTCTCTGAGATTGCTTGGTAATTCTAATTATTATTTGGAATTTCCTTTATAAAATTTGTAGAACTGACATTTTCAGAAACCGCCATTTTAATACTTGATATTGAATTTCGTAGCTAAGAATGTAAATTATCCTTCATAGCGTTTGAAGGTTAAGTCATGAAAACTGTAAATTAAATTTATGAAAGAACATCTTTGCACTAATTGTTCCTGGCGAAAGGTGATTTGGGTGTAGCAATTAACTATGCTTCATATCTCTGCGTATAACTGTGAATATCTCCACATGTTCCATAAAATTGGCACTGTATTTTAATGTTTTGTACATCCCCAGGAATTGGCCTGAAGATGTGCCCAACTTTTGACGAATTTCAAGAACGCTCCGCCTTTGAAATCTGCTTTTATTTTGTGTTGAATTATGCCTTTGTGTAGTATAACGATAGGTTATCGTTATACAAGCAAGTATAATTTACTTTTATAAAAATGAAGTTAAATGAATTTACGAATTTTATTTTACCTGACAGTTTTCAATATTTTGTCGATAATCTATTCCTTTTAATCTAGTTCGATTTATTCGAAAAAATTACCACTGCCAACTAAATGATATTTTTCAAGATTTTTACTAAGATCACAATTATTTTCTTATTTGGACTTTTTCTGATGAAATTTTCTCCGCTTTACGTCTTCACAGCTTCAATTCCATCCAGCAAAAAAATGAGAAAACGATATTAGAACTCTGTGTATGCTTTTGGGACAAGATTGTGTGATCAAAACGGTATTCTACCAAAACAAGTTTTTTTTTTCAATTATAATCGGCAAGATCGCTAGTTGCATGCGCTATCAGAGTCAATTATAATATAAACAAAATCTACTTTCATTTATAACGCAGAGCGACTGTAGTGCGTATTGCTGAAAATAAAGCGTATACACTCAAGAACCAAAAAAAAGTTACGAAATATGAAACAGAGGTAGGCAACTCCGAAAATATTTTTAGCGTGAGCAAAACATAGAATTGTATACCAGTTATGAACCTCATGTCTTTCGATTTCAGAATTGAATTTTAGTTGCTGATTACATAGCTAACCTAACTTTTTTGTCAGATACAATAGTTTATGCTAAACTCCAGTCACCGATCTCATTTTCGTTTATCGAAGCATTAGGGAAATTTTGAAAACCTGAAGAAATTTCTGGAAAATGTGCATTGAAAAGAAAATTTAGTGTGTCTTTCGGGGACTCAGTCCATAACCCATTTGAACATTTCAAGTAGCTTAATGAAAATCATTCATTAGTAAGAATTTTCCTGAGTCTTCCCGACTGGTTGATACACTCTATAGAAATGCAAAGATCACGCCGCACAGTGTGATTTTTTGCTAATCTGGAGGAACTTAATTCAATTGCATCCGTAGTTTGAGAGATATCGACTTGAAATTTAGTATTTGAACTTTTATGCGCAGAAAACAGTCCTAAGATGAGCAAAATCAGACAAAAACCACGCGCACCTCCCATACAAACCTTCCTTTTTTTTCTAAAAAAAAATTTAATAAAACTAGTTTAAGGGGAGGTATAACTCCTACTTATCTGACCACGCCCTTTTTTTTGTTCAAAATTTGCTTTTTATCTCTCTTGGTATACGTGTCATGGCATCAGCAGCTATCGCTTACTCCAATCCACGCAGGACAGCCCAGTTATAAGCTGCTGTAACTTCTGCAGTTGGAGTTGGAGATTCATGTGGAAGATAAGCAGACGCCAAAAGAAATGGCCTACATCGGCCATCATCAGTGCGGATTACAACTAGGTCATCAGTGCATAGATGAGGTAAGAGAGAAATATTTATGTCTTTACTGGCCAATATGCAAGTTCTAGCCGTTCCCTGGCTAGTAGATGCATTTTGAAGTCGCTATGGTTAAGACCATGAATTCTATCTTCAGAAATTCATGGCTCATGAATCAAAGCGACATTAAGGCGTTCCTCAGTAAGAAACGCTAAAAGAGAGGCAGAAGCTGCCTTACAATGCTCGATATTTATTTGGACAAGTCTCATCCACGGTTTTAGTGATGGAAGCGTCTTCATTAACTCTTGTAAGAGGAGTAGATTCTTTTTCAACATCATCTTCGTCAATAGGGATGCCAACACTCAGGGTTTCGCCCGGAGACTCAGGGTTTTGAGTATGATTTCCGGGTCTCCGGGTTCAAAGTCAATCCCTCCGGGTTGAATATCATTTTTGTCGACAGCAACAAAAAAAAAATCGAATCTAAGTCAGCAGTTTTCCCGAATTTCAAATTCTGATAAATTCAAAGAAAAAAAAACGAAAAAAACACAAACTATAAAATAACACAGGGCAACAATGATTTTGTTGCCTTACTTAACCGAAGGTTTTGACGCGCTGAACTCGAATCCAAGCTTAGAATTTCTCAAATAGCTCCGGTTTTCGAGATATTCTAACCTAAAAGTGCGAAAATCACGATTTTTCTAGATATCTTGGGCAAATTTATATAGAAATATATTTTTTTTTATGAATCCATTAATGAGTTTCGAAAGAACTACTCTTCCTCTTGAAAACTCACTCGGAATTATATCGATATCTTTTTTGCTTTTCAAAGTATCCTAAATTGAAAATTATTATATAGGTCTCCATACAAACTTTTGTGTGTAAATTTGTATAAAAAATTTGAAAAAAATATATCGATATGATTCCAAGTGTGTTTTGAAGAGGAAGAGTATAGCTTTTATAAAAAGCGGTATAAGTTGGGAGCCCCTGAATGGATATTAAAAATATGGATGTCATAAGAAAGATAATTGAATTTCCTACTATACTGGTAAGACTAGTTTTGAAATTTAGCCTATAGTTTTGGATACATGATAATTTTTCTGAAATTTTTACCAATAACATTTTTAAAAAAATTGATAAAATTAAAAAAAAATCTATGCAAATTGTACATCATTTTAAAGCAAAATCATCAAGCATACCTATCATGCTAAAAAGTATAAATTTTTAACACATTTTTTTGAAAAAATAGCGTTTTGTTAAAAAAAATAATTGGTCAAAATTACAGGCCATTAAATTATATTTCTTATGACATCCATATTTTTGATATCCATTCAGGGGTTCCCAACTTATAATCAGTTTTACAAAAGCTATATCAGCAACTTATGATGGCTATACATAAGGGCGTGTCGACTTTTTTTTTTTTCAAAAAGGGTATGGCAGGAAAAGGTTATACGGGTAATTCTGAGCAACTTTGCCAGATTTGGAGAACAGAACTTCACTATAAAAAGTAAACTTTTCAAATACTTATTTTAATAATTGGTTTGTTTCCCTTTGGCTTCAAGCGCCTCGTTTAGTCTCCTAGGCAACGACTCGACAAATAGTTTTTGTTACATCTGGGCAGATTTCGCTCCATTCTTCCCTTAGAGCCTTCTGTAAGCCTGCTTTGCTTGAAAAAGCCCTTTGTCTGATTTTTCCTTCAATGGTGCCCCCACAGATGCTCGATCAGGTTAACATCCGGGGACTGCGGCGGATGATCAAGTGTTTTAGGAGTCTTGTACAGTAGCCACACCTTTACAATTTTCAACGCATGCTTTGGACCGCTTTCCTGTTGGAAGATCCAGTTTCAAGCTAAGCCTGATTTCTCGACGCTAGGGTCAACATTGTCCTTCAAAATGGCTAAGTAATCCATTTAGTTCATATTACAGTCAATTACAACAACATTACCAACACCTGGTGCCACCATACAGCCCCAAACAATAACTGAGCCTCCACCGTGTTTGACAGTGTTGGTTACAAACTTTTCAAAGGCTTCATTCTAAGCACGCCTCTTCGCTCCGAAAATTTTAAATTTGCTCTCATCGGTATAAAGTATGTTTTCATAAAACGATAGAGCCTTATTTTTGTACAATTTAGCAACATCCATACGCTTACTCTGATTTACCTTGGGCCTGTATGGCTTCTTGCGTGGTATCCTTCCATGTAAGCCATTTTTGTGAATCGGTCTCCTGACTGTACTCGCACTTACTGGATTGCCTGATGTGTGCGTTATGTTCTCTGAAAATTTAACTTAACTTGAAGCTGCATATGCCTTTACTTCTCTTACTACAGCTCTAACTTCAGTACCACTAAGCCGCTTTGGGCTTCCAGATCTCGGTAAATCTTCAACCTGATGCTGTTTGGCGTATTTATCAACAATTTTTTTATTGTTCAGTGGTTCCTTCCCACGATTTCACGCAAAGATTTGACTTTTTCTTTTAAATCTAATATAATTTTCCGCATATCAGCCGATGTTTGCTTTCCCATAGTGAAATTAACTTCCTTTATACCTTTTTAGTTATTATTAATAAGTACAAATCAACTTAAAATTATTTTTAGTGAAGTAAAACATTTGATCAGTACAAATTTTTCACAAAAAACTTTAGTTTCCTCCCTATAAAAAATCTAAGTAAGTATTACAACTGTTTACTTTTTTTTGACGCGTAAAATCTGATGCATTTTCACATTCGAGAGATTTGAGCAATGTTGTCATTTTTTTTGATTTCATGTTTTATAATAGTAAATCTTTAAAT
Organism: Tricholauxania praeusta; assembly: GCA_949775025.1. Lineage (NCBI taxonomy): Eukaryota > Metazoa > Arthropoda > Insecta > Diptera > Lauxaniidae > Tricholauxania > Tricholauxania praeusta. The sequence continues at coordinate 94,090,959 of OX459029.1, read as the reverse complement.
GGTTTAGTAGTAAACTCTGCAATATTACTTTTTATCGTAAGTCAATAATAACTTTGTAATAAGATAATTTAAGGATGAAGAATTGGTGTTTACTTTCTTTTGACGCTCACTGTATATTTCAAGCATTTTTAGATTGGACTAAAAATATATTTTTCCTTGGAAAATGCACATGCGACTTAAAACAAAATAAATGTTCTTGTGGATTTATACCTGACCGTTTACAAAATTGCATGTTTGATCAACATAATGACAGAAAGCTGACGGTACCAGAGCCTTTTACTGAATTGACTGAGCAAGAACCAACATTGGCGTCAGCTAGTCACGATCCAATACCATACCTGAGCAATTGGATCTGGTCGTTGGCAAATTCAACCAATCTAACGAACATGTAAATGAAGTGTTTATTCCACAGAGGCGATATAACAAAAACTACAGAGCTTTGCTATATTGTGCGATAGATTTGGAGTCTCTGACAGAGTAGCGTCGTGCTTAGCAACAGCTGTATTCAAAGATATTGATTTTAGAGATGAAAATGGCGAGGTTGTTGTTATGAATAACTCGAAAGTGGCCAGGGAGAAATTTAAGTGTAGGGAAGAAGTACTTCGTAAACTACGCCATGTTATTAATGCTGTAGTTCAGCATAATTCGTATTTTGCGCATACTGAAAACGTCGTATTAACAATGCTGTACGGTGACCGCAAGAACATACGCAAGAGAGAGATACAAAAATGTTATACTGTCGGGAAAATAATGATACATCAGAACTTTGATGTTAAGAAAAACCGTACATAAATTTTGATTGTACGGATTAATATGATTGACCTAGACGATAACAGTATTTTATCTGAGCTGTTTTTTACTAAAAGCATTTCATATGACCATTTAATAGAATATTTAAAATCTGACGATCCACCAATTAAAATCCAAAAATTAATTCTCATATTCAAGGCACAGAGAAGTTTGTTCATTTTTTAACAACTGTATCACGACGTGTTGTTAATAAAAACCGTAAAAAATATGTCAGTGACGGTTGAAAGTTGCAAAAAAAGTTCCTCGGTCAGTAAGCAAACAAGATCTAACACTATGGGTGTCAAACTTAACAGTAAATTATTGTAAGATTTTCATTTTTGAATAAATTAATGCTTTCTATTATCTTTCGACTTTAGTCTATCCGCACTCCACTATCCATTATCAAAAAAAAAGAAAAATATTAACATGGTATATACAGAAAGGATACAAACAACCTTTCCAACAACATCAAAATGGCCGACCTAGCCCAATTTTGCTGATAGTAGGAAACACAGTGTAATTGTTTCCATAACAGTGCCAATATATGTATGTAAGAACTGTACAAAACCTATTTGTAAAAATGCGGAAGCTCAAAATTGATTTTAGACCTATAGTTTCTTTATCAAAGTTGTTCAGAATTGTCCGTTTAATATTTTCCTGCATTACCTTTTGATAACTTTTTCCCGCCCGAACAAATCGACCCGCCTTACTATACATATCTCCGAAACAAGACCTGACATACATAGATACATATGTATTTACAAAAATATATAACCATAAAAATATACACAAATTGGCCGCAATCTGACGATGGTTTTCGATAGAACAGATATTGAAAATTTTAAATAAAAAAAAAATCGATATCTCGATTAGCTTTCAAGATAACTTTTATATAATAAAAAGAAATCCGAGAGAAAAACGAAGTGTTGGATTCAATGAAATCTAGCGTTAATCTATACTATTTATATAAAATTGCTTATATGGAAATGGTTTGTAACGTCAAACCGCAAAATATACTGAACCGATTTTAATAATTTATGTTTTAAAACAACATATGTATTTGCACTAAAAAAGGTTATTGTATACTTATTTCTATGATTTTTATACACTACACCGAGGGTATATTCACTTTGTCTCTCCGTTTGTAACACATCGAAGGGGGCGTGGCAGGTATGGAAAAGTATATATATTCTTGATCAGCGTCACCACCTGAGTCGATTTAGTGATGTCCGTCTGTCTGTCTTTCTGTCTGTTGAAATCAGTTTTACGGGAAAACCAAGAAAGCTAATTGAATGAAACTTTCACACACAGGTCACATCTTCTTGCAGGCATCTTGCTATTGAAAATGGGCGAAATCGAAATTGGCTTCGAAGTTCAAAGGACAGCTCTGCCGTACTAAGCGAAAAAGACGTATCTCAAAAAAATTCATTTCGAGATGTTTTGATGTTTTGTTTATGTCAATTTGTTGAAATACCTGTAAAATTGAGATAGAAGAAATTTTCTTAGTAGATTTTTTTATATGATTGAACTAAGATGCCGACATTTGGAGATATAAGGATAGGATGCCATAAGAATCTCGGATATTTTTTTTTTGAGATACGTTTTTTTCGCTTAGTACGGCAGAGCTCTCCTCGAGTTTTTTTTTTTACTTTTGAGAGAGTACGATGTTAATAAATTTTTTAAAAAGTGTACATTACTTTTTACAGTTAAACTGCAATTTTTTGTTTTTATAAAATTTAGTTTTTGCCTGTCCGTCTATCTGTTTGTTTTTTTATGGACGCGGAAACTATCCGGCAGATTTTGATGAATATTTTACAGTATGTTAAGACAAGATTTTTACTAAAGGTGAATATTTAGGTTGGCCCACAAACAAAAATATTTTTAAAAAAGAATTTTCACTAAGTCCGGTAAATCAACTCACACCGAATTTACACCACATGGAATTCACAGCACGTGCCTTTTATAATAAGAGGCATAAATGCATATTTAGGTTTGCCGTAATACAAAAACATTTTTAAAATATTATTTTCTCGAAGACCGCTTATTCGATTCTCATGGAACTTACACCACATGGCTTTTATATTGAGTGGCACAACTTAGACCGTACACATTTTATTTAGGGTGCATACTTTGGGTGGCCCTTACAAAAAATAACTTTTTAAATAGAATTTACATGAAGATTTCATAATTGTGGCCTATAAAAGGTTTTTGCAATCTTTGGTTTCAAAAATGGGCGATGACACGCCCTTCAAAATCAAATTCATCATATATCACCAACTACTGGAAGCAGATGAATGGGGCTTAGTACATAAACATGTATATAAAAGGTACGGGCAAAAGTAAGCTTCAAAGGAAAAAATTATCGCCCCACATAACAACGTCTGCCAGGCCTGCTATATATTTGTAAAAGAATAGGGACAAAAGTTAGTTTCACTGGGATAATGGGCGGTTTCGCTTTTACATTCCATCGCATGTGTTCATACAACATCGCCCCACACGTCGAAAAGGGCAGAACAACGTCTGCCGGGACAGCTAGTATTAAATAATTTTACTTATGTTTTTAAAATAATTCAAATAAAAACTTAAATAAAAGTCCACTTATTGAATCTCCGGGTCAGACATCAGTCCGTGTTGGCAACCCTATTCGTCAAAGAACTTGCAAAAAACCACTCCGAATTCTTCTTCGTACCAAATTAAAGAAAATTGAAATGACAAACAAACGCATATGACTAAGTTTTCAATTGCATGAGCGGTTAAAAGTGTATCGATAATGAAAGACCATATTAAAAAAAAACAAATTTTTCAGTTGAATTTAACAACTTTGTCATTGTTGGTTTTGTTTTGGTTAGTCTAATTTTTTTGCGTAAAAGCTTTACGTACATGAAGTAAGATTGGCAGTTTTTCATCGACTTATATATATTTGAGGCTACGGAGAGAATTGTAAAATTTAATTTTTTTCAAAAATCTGGTCCTTTTCATCTATATCTATTGAAGCGGTTCCAATAAAAAATCTGAATCCAAACTAAAACACCTTCGAGACTGATTAAAATGTTATGCAAGGCAAAAATTTTACATTTCGCATACGTTTTAAGGAATCCACGTTATCTTTAACAGCTAATTAGTCCAGAAAAGTTGTCCACCAAATGTTTTTGTTCAAAAAAAAAGTTATGTTTGATAAAATTGTAAAAAGAAAACAAAATTGGGGCATTTTTGATTTAGCGACACTTCCAATTTCTTATGTTAAAATTTCGCACATCGAAAAACAAAATTTTAGAAATAATTATCCAGCAACAAACAGAAAATTTACTAAAACGCAAAAAAATTCCGTCTTTCGTTTTTCATATGAATTGTTCTAGGAAACAAAGCGGATGCGCCGTTCGCAGGTTTGATCTAGGAAGCTGAAATTTTGGGAGAACTTTCTTCAAACCCGATTCTATTATATAGGCATATAGGACCGCAAATTTAAAAAAAAAATAAAAAAACCTCCTTCGGGTGTACTTTTTCCGCATTTTTAGTCACACGAAAAACGTGGGCGTGGTTTTACAAGAGTAGGTGGTCTCCCCCATTCAACTTAAAATCTCAAAACGCTATATCTTGGCACTTAAGGCAGACTTTTTCTACGTTTTAGTAAGTCGTTTTTTTCGTTAAATTTCAACTTCATTCTCTCATCTACCGCGTTAGTGGATGGTTTTACGTTTTGATTTGAGTTCAATTAAAATTATCTTAGAATATCAATAACTAAAAGTAATTAACTGCGTCTCGCATTCATATGCTTATATGTATATATGGGACTTTCCATGTCAACCGGGACAGTGGTCTGCCCAAAATTGAGCGCAGCGGAAAAACTTTTTTAAGATGTCAAAATGTTCTTATGCTCAATAGCTTTCATATGAGAACAGGTGTTTCCGATTTTTTTTTCCATAAAACGGCACCTACATATAGATATCTATGTATAAATTGGCAGTTGGTAAACAGCCATAATCATAATCGCTTAATTTTTTTATTTTGTAGGAAGGCTGTGAAGAGAGGGTGTGCAGTGTATACTTTTTTGTCAATAGTAGTACACCGATTTTAATAAAATTTGGTTTGGAGATAGACTGAACCATGAGAAAAGTAATTAGAAGATCTGAATTCTTAAATTGGGCGTGGCATCACCCTTAATAAGAAAAAACGCTGTTTCGGCTGAACCGCGTCATCGATTTTAATAAAATTTGGTATGGTACTAGATTAAATCTTTAATAAAGATATTTCTTTTAAGTGGGCGGTGCCACTCCTCTAATAGGAAAAAAGCGTTTTTACCGAAGATATTTCAATACAAATCTCTTCATGATGGTCAAGTAAGTGTAGTAATTAAATCTGTCAGTTTATATAGAATATTAATTTCGCATTTAAAATCTAAAAATATTAAATTTCATACGTATCAATTAAAGCAAGATAAAGCTTACAGAATTGTTATTAAAAATTTGCATAAGTCAACTTCTTTAAGAAGAACTTGAAAGACTTGGTCATAAAGTACGTGTTATTACTAATATTCATGACCTCTTTAGCAATGAGCCGCTTAATATGTTTTTTGCTGACCTTGAGCCGAACAACAACAATAAAGACGTGTACGAAATTAAGCATATAGCTAATGCTATAATTAAAATCGAACCTCCGAAAAAATTTAACGATGTTGTTCAATGCCATAGTTGCCAGCAATTTGGGCACACAAAAGCGTAATGCACCAAAATTTTCAGATGTGTTAAATGTGGTCTAGAGCATAGCTCTACTGAGTGTCAAAAGTCGAACGATACACCGGCAAGCTGCGTTAACTGCCTCCGAAATCACCCCGCCAGTTACAAAGGCTGCCAAGTGTATCAAGATATCGTGTAAAAAAGACTTATTCCTAAAAGAAAATTCCAAAATTATGAGTCCAACGTTCCATTTCCCCACAGTTCCCAAAGCTTTCCACCCCTCTCTTCCAACCATAACGTTCCTTATAATGACAATAATTATAATCAGACTTACGCCCCCGTATTAAAAAGTTGTGATAATAACTACGACAATGATTCCTTCAAAAAAATTTAAATTTTACTTAATAAGCAAATTGAGTTATCAAATACTCTTCTCAACATGATGTCTCTCTTAATAAATAAACTATGCAAATAGACTTTCGTTTTGCCATTTGGAATGCCAATGGTCTTGCTAACCATTTACAAGAATTGAAGATTTTTATCTTATCATATAGTATAGATATAATATTACTGCTTATTTCAGAAACCCACTTCACCAATAGATCTTATTTTAATATTCCAAATGATGATCTTATTTATTGCAACCATTCCAGTAATAGAGCTCATGGTGGATTAGCTATTTTGATAAATTCTAATTTAAAATATGAACCATTACAAGAATACAAAGAATCGTATCTTCAAGCAAAGCCCAATAAGGTTACATGTGATGGCTTAGTTATTTATTTTTGCGCAGCATATTTTCCTCCACTACACATTTCATGTCGTGATTACGAAAATTTCTTTAACTCTCAACAGTTCAACGCAAAACATTTTTGGTGGGGCTCTAGACTCATAAATCCTAAAGGCAGAGAGCTGCATAAATGTTTTATAAATAAAAAATTTTTAGTCCTTTCTACAGGTAGGCCAACCTACTGGCCAACTGACCCTAGGAAGATTCCTGATCTTTTGGATTTTGTCGTTTATAAAGGTATTCCTAGTAATTTGTTTGGTATTGTAGACAACGATGACTGAAGTTCGGATCACTCTGCTCTTATAGTGAAAAATAAGACTTTAGTTTTAAATACATTAAATTCTCAAAAAATTCTATCGCTTGAAACATATTTTCTCTTATTCTCTTCATATCTTGACATGCATGTTAATCTGAACGTTTCTCTGAAAGACGGAGATGAGCTGAACTGTGCTGTCGAAAATTTCACTAAGCTAATTCATTAAGCTGCATTTTATGCCACACCCTCACTCTTGTCTCAACCGAATCTTTACACCCAACCCTCTTTGCCTCTAGATGTCAGAGACTTAATAAGGGAAAAGCGCCGATTACGCAGAGTTTGGCAACAAAGCAGAAGTCCTTGGGATAAGCGAAATCTTAACTCTGTTACCAAAATGCTCAAACAGCGTCTTTCTGAAATTAAAAACGAGGCAATAGGCAACTATCTCAAAAATCTTAGTTCTCATAAAAGCACAGTCAGTCAGTCTCTTAAAAGCACAGCCTTTGGAAAGCTTCGAAATGTCGAAAACGTCCAGCTAAACGGAACGTAACCATAAAAAAAAGAAATGGCTACTGGTGTAGATCACATAAATATAAGGCCGATGCATTTGCAGAACGGCTAAAAGACACTTTTCAACCTTTTTCTTCAGTTAATAGTTCAGACAAAGAACAAATTTTCAGTTTTCTTGATGTTCCTTGCCAAATGGATTTTGCACTTGAAGTCACTATACCTTCCGAAGTTCGGCTTGAAATTAAACGCCTTGGCAACAACAAATCTCTCGGGTACGACCTTATTGACGCAAAGGTGGTGAAGTTACTTCCAAATAAGTCGGTTCAATTCTTGTCATTGATATTAATGCAATATTTCGGCTAAAACACTTTCCGGCAAAATGGAAATGCGCGGAAATTGTTATGGTTCCCAAGCCTAACAAACCCGAAAATGAAATATCTTCTTACCGCCCAATAAGTTTGCAAGTAATATTCTCGAAAATATTCGAAAGAATACTTTTACGGAGAATGTTACCAGTATTGGCTATGCGTAAAATCATACCGGAACATCACTTCGAGTTTCGACACGGTCATGGGACACCAGAACAATATTACCGTATTGTTAATTCAATAATTAATTCTTTGGAAACTAAGAAATATTGCTCTGTAGTCTTCTTAGATGTGGAGCAGGCGTTTGATCGAGTGTGGTACTGCGGTCTTCTTTATAAAATAAAAACTTTACTTCCTGTTCCATACTTTTTATTACTAAAGTCATATTTAGGCGAGAGAAGCTTTTATGTCAGGATTAGATCCAAAATTTCTGAAATTTTCTATATAAGTCTTGGAGTACCTCAAGGTAGTGTCTTAGACCAGTCCTGTATACTTTGTTTACATCAGATATGCCCTCTCCCGAAAATGTCTTACTCGCCACACATGCAGATGACACGGCTTTAATAACGTCTGCAGAAACTGCCATTGAGGAATCTACTCAAACACAATTAGCTTTGGAAAGAATTGAAGCGTAGGTTACTAAATGGAACATAAAGACAAATTCAAATAAGTCTGCAAATATAACGTTCTCTCTGAGAAGAGGTGACTGCCCACCTGTTTCCATAAATGGAATTCAAATTCCCCATAGTGCCTCCGTAAAATATTTAGGTATGCATCTTGACCGCAGGCTGACCTGGAAAGGTCATATTTAGGCTAAAAAACAACATCTAAAATTTAAAAGTCAAAAACTTTATTGGATGATCGGCCCAAGGTCCGAACTAACACTTGAGAATAAAATCAGACTTTATAAGACTATACTTAAGCCTATTTGGACATACGGTATTCAGATTTGGGGCACAGCCAGTAATTCAAATATTGAAATACTTCAGCGTTTTCAATCGAAGACTCTCCGGCTTTTAGTCAGAGCTCCATGGTTCGTGTCTAACGAAGCAATACACAATGATTTAAACATACCATATGTCAAAAATAAAATTAAAAGAATTTCTCAAGCATATCTTGATAGGTTAAATAATCATGAAAACTAACTAGCTCTATCTTTATTAGATGGAAGTAATTTAGTTAGGAGATTGAAAAGGCGTCATATTTTAGATCTACCCTTAATTTAAGTTTAATTGTTAAAAATGTACATATTTTATCTTTAAGAAAGTTAAATTAGGTTATATTACGAATCTTATTAAGTTATACTTAAGTATTATTTAAGATAATAAAACATTAGCTCTGTCCACGCCGTTTTCAGGTTTGAGTTAGGAAGCTCAAACGTTGCGACAGTTAATTTAATTCCTCAAGCTACAAAAATAAATAAAATCCCTCTCCAAAAGTTTGAAAAAAAACACCCTAATGTACATATTTAAAAAGGGGACATTTTATACTAAATGCATAGAAAATGCAGAATTGGCAAACATGTTCGTTACACGCCTAACTATAGTCAAACTGTCCTAAACTTTGAAAATAAATTTCATTACACCCAAACAAGAAATTTGGGCAATAGATATGCCATTTTTCAAACAATTTTTTTATTTGGGCTTTATGTCATTTGGGCGTTATGATACACCGCTCTTTTTACATTAAAATTACCCTTAATTTTTAATTGTGTCACTCTATTAGTTATTGCGCGATTTGTATTTATTCAATGAAACTAATATTTTTCTGATAATATGGTTTTTTAGCTATATGTTTTTACCATAAATTTAGGTATGCAAGATTATGTAAAGTGAAATAATAAGGTCTTACCAAACTCTTCTTTTATAAGTAACTCGCTGCGACAAATTTTCTCTGTCAGTAAATTAACGCGCGAAAGCATGTCAAATTTATTTGATGTCGAGTCAAATAATTTCTCAATTATTTCCAAGTTGAGACGAACAAAATTTTTATCAATGTTTTGGGAATTGGATACTTTCCAATTAGTCTGATGCATTGTCTGAAGTGTAAACCTTTCCTGTACATCCATTGTATGATTTGTGATAAGTGCTCCAGTATTGAGATTATCATCAAATTCATCTGTTGGTTGTTCAAGCAATTCCAAAAGTTGTTCAAGTATAGTTGAATTATTTATGGATAATATATCAAGGTTTCTTTTTATTTGGAAAACGAATTGTAAGATATCTTCATGTGGCACATAGAGTCTATTTACTGAATGTTCAAGCATTCTATTGACATGATTTTCCATTAAATTTGCTGCTATTATCTTGAATTCATTGTACTGATCAGCGTTTGCATTCTGAAAAGCAGAAATTCAAAGGATTAAAAATAATAAAGGCTATGTGTAAAAAAACTTGATATTTAAGTTGGCTACGTTTTATATTAAATTTTTAGAATTTGTGGCAAATTTGGTTGGGAAAAATTAAACGAATTATTTAAAAAATACCACAATCTTGTGTTACGCAGACTTCAGTCTTCATTTCAAATCATGCGGCGGCTGACTGATTTCAAATTGCGGAATTGGTTGCTGATAAAATATAGGGTTACCAGATGATCTGCCTACAAAAGTAGTACACATGAAAAATTTGAAATTTTTGTAATGATAAAGAAATATTTGACAATTTTTCTTTCAATAAAAATTTTTTTGCTGACAAAAAAAAAATGGTCTAGGCAAATGAGAAAAAATATTTGAAATACATTTGCACACCTTCCATTTTCACAACTTACTAAAAAAAAAGGTCACTTATTTCTCTTCACAAAAAGTATTTTACAACCCAAGATTCAAAAGTAGTCAAAAGTATTACTATAGATTTTGGGTAGCCCATCCAAGTAAAAAGTGGTAAAGTTTTTTTGGCGTGCAAAAGTAGTCCATTTACTACTAAAATATGTCATCTGGTATCCCTAATAAAATATTTTGCTTTTCTGAGGATATAAGAGGACACGTATTTGATTAAAAAACATTTTTTACGAAGCAATGCGCATTTAATTTTTTAATGTCAAAAATCAAAGAAGGGCTAAATTTTTTTTTTCAAAAAATCGACTTATCCATTCTAACAATATTTCATTTTTTTATATATAAATAAAACTAGTTTACAAGAAAAAAGATCTGGTTTCTCTTAAACTTTTTTCGATGTATCTTGCGGCGTAGATTCCAAAAATGGCAATATTTTTTTTTTTCTTAAGAATCGTTTTCGAAATATTCCTAAAAAACCCATTTTTCGGCACTTTTTTCATTTATTTGACTATATCTCCATACATTTCTTTTTCGACTCAAAAACGATTTTCAGCATTCGAAAGATAAAGAAAACACTATTAACAATTCTAAAATATACAAACATATTGGTCAAATATTACACTAGTTTACAAATTTGGGCTTCATCTCGAGATCTGGTTTCTCATATACTTTTTTCCATGTATTTTTGGGCGTAGATTCCAAAAATGGCAACCATTTTTTTTTCTCAAGCATCGTTTTCGAAATATCCCCAAAAAATCCTTTTTCGGCACTTTTATCATTTATTTGACTATATCTCCATAAATTTTTTTTCGACTCAAAAACGATTTTCATCATTCGATAGATAGTTGTATTCCCTTTCTAACGATATGCTGTTTGCTTGATTTGATGAAATTACAAGCGCTCAAAATCCAAATAAACTGACTTTTTTGGTCTTTTTTAAAAATCACTAAATTTCAGTTGCTCCATTTGAATGAAAAATTTTTTCTTCTTCATATTTTTAAATTTTTTAATGAAACACTATTCTTTTGCAAATATTTTAAGTATAATTTTGTGGAAATCGGACAAAAAATGTAGAAGTTATTCGAAAAACAGTAGAGTACTTGCAATAAAATTAATCGAAAATACATACGATTGTGTATGTGTGAGGTTCTTTACTTTTATACTCCGTTTCTTTTTAAATAAGAAACGTATGTATTTTCGTTTAATTTTATTTCAAGTGTTTTACTGTTTTTTTAAATAACTTCTACATTTTTTGTCCGATTTCCGCAAAAGTATACTTAAAATATTTGCAAAAGAATAGTCTTTCATTAAAAAATGTAAAACTATGAAAAAGAAAAAATTTTTCATTCAAATGGAGCAATTGAAATTTAGTGATTTTTAAAAAAGACCAAAAAAGTCATTTTTTTTGGACTCTGAAAGTTTGTAACTCCATCAAATCTTACCCGATTCAAGCAAAAAGCATATCGTTAGAAAGGGAATACAAATATCTATCGAATGCTTAAAATCGTTTTTATGTCGAAAAAAAATCTATGGAGATATAGTCAAATAAATGAAAAAAGTGCCGAAAAAGAATTTTTTGGGGATATTTTTTTTTTTTTTTTTATAATTTCATAATTTATTTAAATTTGGTTCTGTATAATAAGAACTAAGTTCTTTTACAATACAATATTCTTTGATAACAATTTAGCAAAACACATTTAAGATAAACATTTACAATAAGAACTAAGTTCTTTTATAATACAATATTCTCTGATAACAATTTAACAAAACACATTTAAGATAAACATTTGAAATTAAAAAAAAAAAAATAAATAAATAAGTTAAATAAAGTAAAAATATAATTAAGCTTAAGTTTGAAACAAAAAGAAAATTAAGCTTAAGATTGTAACAAAAAGAAAATTTTAAGTTTTAAATTTGAATAACATAATTAAAAAAAAAAAAAAAATAAAGAGAATTAAAGTGTAATAACTTAGGAAAAAAGAAAAAGAACAATAGATAAAAGAATAGATTCAGAGATTATTGGTTACTGAGCAAAGTAATTAAATATAGACCGTCTAAACTCACTCCCATCCCGCATATCTCTAAAGTTATTTGGAAGAGAATTCCAAAGTCTAATGGCATTAATGAAAAATAGTCTTGCTGAATTTAAATAGGAAAATTTTGGTATAATAAGCAAATGGCTTCTAGCTGATTGGCTGAAAGAAAGCTTTTCAAACAAGTAGTATGGCGTTTTTGTTCGCATTAGTTTCTGAAGGAAGACACAATTTCTATAGCTTAAGTAAGTGAGTATATCACAGCCAAGAATTCTTTTATTAAAATTAGATACATGATCATACTTTCTTAAGCCATATACATAACGAGTAGCATGATTAAATGCAATTTGCAATTTTAGTCTCGAGCATGAATCAAGTTTACTATAAACTATCTCAGAATACGTAATAATTGGTACAATTAACTGTAGAACAAGTTTGCGTTTGGTTTCAACAGGCGTAAAGTCTGCAGACATTCTTAGGTTACGTAGTGCAGTATTAACTTTCATGATGACACTGTTAATATGGTCAATACAAGTAAGGGAAGAATTTAAACAAAAACCAAGGCTAACTGCTTTATTAGTGAGTTGTAGCTTTTTATCTGCTACATACAGACTAGGAATGTTTTCAAAATAAATTGTATCCTTCGCAATTGGTAAAACAAATGATTTATTAGCATTTAGCTGAAGGCAATTATTAACAGCCCATTCAGTAATAGACGGTAGATCCTCATTTAGTTGGCAGTACAAATTCTCAATAAGACCAATTCGACTGGATAAATGTAATTGTATATTTCGAAAACGATTCTTGAGAAAAAAAAAAAATGGTTGCCATTTTTGGAATCTACGCCCCAAAATACATTGAAAAAAGTATATGAGAAACCAGATCTCGAGATGAAGCCCAAATTTGTAAACTAGTGTAATATTTGACCAATATGTTTGTAAATTTTAGAATTGTTAATAGTGTTTTCTTTATGAAAACTGAGCTATTTGGTCAATTCTGGTTTGTTGAATACAAAAATGTTTTGTTAATGTTTTCACCCGACGTTTCGCTTATGGTTTTTAAGCATCTTTAGGGGTAGTTAAAAATACTTATTGCAAAATTATTCCGTTGAAGAATTTTTTTTTTTAATTATAACATTTACATATTAGTTGACAATTAAAACTTACACTGTGTTAAGGTCAGATGGCAACACTTTACTCCGAAAAAAATCGCTAGCCGTTTTGTATAACAATTAACGTTATTTCTTATGTTGGTATTACTTATGATAAATGTAATTTTGTAACCTTCTCAACTTTGACAAAGTGACCTTTACTTCACTTTGCAGTTTCAACTTCAATTGGTAAGATCGCCACTATCCTGCTGAATAAATACACCACAAAAATTCCTAACTCCTATTTCTTTTATTTCACTTTGCATAAAATTTCAAACTTGTCCGAGTTTGAAATTTTATTTTATTTCAGCATTGGTTATTAAAACCGGTTTTCCATCAATCATTTCATCGGCCTCTTCTAGCGACTGGATTTTCTAAAGAAACCCTAATCATCCACATTTTCATTTGGTCCCATTTCGAACCGGATAGCAAGAAGAGGATTTCTACCAAAAAACTGATTTTGATACTTCAATAAATCTCCAAATAATTCAGCAATTAATCAACTCTCATCAAAAAGAAATTAATTCTCTCCGAATTGCAGCGATCATCCGAATTTCGAAATAAGGTACGTTTGCATTTTTTTCCTACTTAACTAGATAGTTCTTGAGAGACAGTGCGTACATATATTCGAGTAGGTCACGTTAAGTTAAAGTCAAAAAACGAAAAAAGAATAATAAAACGCGCGTAAAAAGAATAAAAAATTAAAATTGAAAACCCGAGAAAAAAAACGTGTAAATAAAGTAAATAAATTAATTAGTTTTTTAAAGAAACAAACTGTTTTAAAGAAAAATAAGAAAATTTGTTTAGTTGCGCTATAAATTTGCGTAAAAATTATAAGTGTAAAAATTTATAAAAGTGACCGGAATTTTTTATTTAATTTAATCCAAAATAAAAGGTATTTAAAAAATTGCTAAACAGAATCTTAATAAAAAAAACATAGTGCGAAAAATGCAGTAAAAAAAACGAAAAGTAAAAGTGTTATTTTTTTTGTACGCTAGAAAATTTGCTAAGAAAATAATAAAATTCATTTAAATTGTTCTCGTAAAAATCAAGAAAAAATATATTTCCGCTTAATAAAATATTAAAAAAGAAAAAAATTAGAAAAATATATACTGGGTGTTTTTTTTAGTGGTTTGTTTTTTGAATAGAGATAAAACTGGCATTTTATGGTCAAATCTGGCAACTCTAATGTCATTTATGTTCAGTTTGGTTTGCCATTTCATCATGAACAGGTTGACAAAAGAACAACGCTTGCAAATCGTGCAAATTTATTTCGAAAATAATGGTTCAGTTCGCGAAGTTTACCGCAAGCTCCGTCCATTTTATGGTCGACATAATCGTCCATCAGAGCAATTAATTCGGTTAACCATGGGTCGTTTTCGCACTACGTTTACTCTATGTGATAATACGCATCCGCAGAGACGTCGAACAGTGCGCACCGAAGAAACAATTGCCGCTGTAGAGCAAAATGTTGAAGAGGACCCGAATGAATCGATTCGCCACCGTGCACAGCAATTGGAGCTTTGTCTATCAACTTTATGGAAGATTTTGCGCAAAGATCTGGGCTTGCGACCTTACAAGATCCAGCTTGTGCAAGAATTAAAGCCGCGAGACCATGCAATGCGTCGTGATTTTGGTGTATGGGCCGAAAATGAGATTGATCTCGATGCTGATTTTCATCGCAAAATTTTGTTCAGTGATGAGGCTCATTTTTGGTTGAATGGCTACGTCAACCAGCAAAATTGCCGCATTTGGAGTGAAGAGAATCCACATGAGACCCTTGAGACGCCATTACATCCACAAAAACTGACTGTTTGGTGTGCTTTATGGGCTGGTGGAGTCATTGGGCCATACTTCTTCCGAAATAATGCTGGAGAGTCAGTTACCGTTAATGGAGACCGGTATAGAGCCATGATATTCGACTATTTTGTTCCCGAATTGGATGGCATGAATGTGGATGAGTTGTGGTTCCAACAAGACGGCGCTACATGCCACACAGCGCACGTCACAATCAATTTATTGAAGGAAACATTCGATGAGCGCATAATTTCGCGGAATGGACCTGTCAATTGGCCACCAAGATCGTGTGATTTGACACCATTGGATTATTTTCTTTGGGGATATGTGAAGTCGCTCGTCTACGCCAACAAACCAGAAACGTTAGGGGACTTGGAAGCCAACATTCGTGGCGTTATTGCCGACATACGGCCCCATATGCTCGAAAAAGTGGTTCAAAATTGGACCTGTAGAATTGGCTTTATTCGAGCCAGCCGCGGCGGCCACATGCCCGAAATCATATTTAAACATTAATGGCATAAAACTATCCTTCCAATAAAGCCAAATTGATGGACATTAAAACGATTTTCTTGTGTTTTATTTCAATTCGAAGCTCTATACCTCTAAAAAAAACACCCTGTATAAAAAATTCGCACTGCTGCATTTTTCCCGCTAAATTTCTTACATACATATCATATATAATACGTACGTATGTATATACACATTTTTTCAATAACTATGTACATATTCATATTCATTTTACCGCATTAAAAAGCTTATAAACATTTGTGCTAATTTCCAAAAATTTATTGGTGATATTTGTTGCTGGCAACATTGTCTTTGAGAGCATTTCTCTCAATATATGTATTTTTTTTTGCAACATTACTAAGTGTTTCTTATTCACTTGTGTCCGCAGCACTTTTTCGAAATTGTGTCTATATGCTCTCCTGCAGCTTAGACTCATAATTGTGTATCCAACTTTTTCAGCAACACCGTTCCAAAGCTCTGCTGAGGAATTCTCAACTTCGCTCAGCTTTAATTTTATTTGTTTATGTGTTTTTGGAACACAATTTCGGTTTCTCAATTTAGTTTTGTTCTTATGAACAAATATTTTCACAATTAAAGGTCAGTGAACTTTTAACATAAAAGTGATTTTTCATATTCCACTGCGTTTCGTTTTTTTCCGATGCAACATTATCCGATTGTTGCCTGATTTTAAATTTTCGTTTGAAAAACAAAAAAAAAAAAATCAAAAACAAATAGAAACTTTATTGAAGTTTAAATTTATTATATCAAAAAATAAGAAAGTGAAAAAATTAACAAAAAAGTAATAAAGAAAGAATTAATCGTGATTTGTTTTTGGTTTTTTGAAAAAAAAGAAAGGCAAGTAATTTGTCCTTAATTTTGTTGAGAAAATTTTGAAAAACGAACAAAAGTTTTGTGCAAAAAAAAAGGATTAAGGATTGATTATTGGCATTTTTTTTCGGTGAACAAAAGTGATATCAATTTTTTGAAATATGCTTTTGATATTTGTGAATTTGATTTTATTTAAAAAAGTGAAAAGATTTTTTAAATTTTTTGTGCATTCCAAGCTAAATACAATTTGAAATATTTTAAATTGAATTTCATTCCAAATAATAATATAATCCTTTTTTAAATAAAATCAGTGAATTTTATCCAGTTCTAGTGAACACTGAAACAATCAAAGCTGCATTATTTAAAAATTGTAAAATTGCAGTGATTGATTTCAGCACAATCCGCAAATCTTTTCGATTAATTACGTACGCGAACGATAAAACTTTGTTTTTAGATTCAATTTTTGCGTATTTTTTCGGGATATTTTCATAATTAAAGTTCATAAATTTTCGTTTGAATTTTTTTTGATTAATTATGAAACTTATTCGCAATTCTTTCGTCAAGTAGTTTCACCCAATCATTCATAGCGTTGAATATTGTTTTTACTTTTTTTTTCTTAATAATATTTCTGGTACCTTTCCTGGTGGAGGATAGGGCTGCTTGTAGAAGTCCACGTAAGTGGGGAAAGTCCTGATCGCCACTCACTTGGGAGTGGCCAGAGATGATTCTTTAGCAAGCAGTTCAAGCAGCTCACAAACTTCCGGCCTTTTTTGGCCAAGTATCCTCTATAGATCCCTTGGACACCCGTCCGGTGGTGAGCTAGCTGTGAGAAGGCGTGTCTCTCCTAGACTTAAAACTTGGAATGTGTGCGTAGGGTTTGGGTCCTACCACACATTATCATCATTTCCGATGAAAACCAAATCAGCCTCGGATAATAGCCCCCACTACGATGACGACCACTGCAAACGAAAAACGGACAATGATTTACGGATATGCACCTGGAATGTCCGGACCCTCCATAGGGAAGGTGCAACTATCCAACTGGCGGAAGCCCTCGTAAAAATAAAGGCTGACATCACCGCCATCCAGGAGATGCGATGGAAAGGACAAGGCTGCTCTAAACGGACGAACTGTGATATCTACTACAGCGGCCATGCGGAGAGGCGCGAATTTGGTTGCGGATTCGTTGTAAGTCGAAAACTACGCCACCTAGTTTCCCGGTTCACGCCAATAAACGAAAGGCTGGCTACGATCCGTATCAAGGCTAAATTCTTCAACATAAGCCTAATTTGCGCGCACGCCCCGACGGAGGAAAAGGACGATGCCACCAAGGATGATTTCTACACGAGCCTAGAGGACGTGTATGACCGTTGTCCGACCCACGATGTAAAAATAGTTCTCGGCGATTTTAACGCGAAGGTCGGAAGAGAAGGCATCTTTGGCGCTACAGTCGGTCAGTTCAGTCTCCACGAGACCACTTCAAACAACGGTCTGAGACTGATCGACTTCGCCGCGGCGCGAAACATGGTAGTTAGTAGTACCAGATTTCAACACCTCGACATTCACAAGGCCACCTGGCTATCCCCGGATCAAAAAACGAAAAACCAAATTGATCATGTTGTGATCGACGGAAGGCACGCTTCAAGCATTCTGGATGTGCGTACATTTCGGGGGGTCAACATTGACTCCGACCACTATCTTGTTGCAGCTAAGGTCCGCATGCGGCTATGCAATGCGAAGAATGTACGCACGGGCATGCAACGAAAGCTGGACGTCGCCAAGCTGCAATCACAACGGACTGCCGAGGCGTACTCCGCTCAACCCTCGGTTAAGCTCAACCAACCAACCTCTGGAACCGACGACGCCGGTGAACTTAGGACACACATCTCCCACAATGGTATGACCAGGAGTGTCGCGATGCGACTGCTGAAAAAAACGCCGCATACAAGAAGACGCTGCAGTCAGCCGCAACGCGAGCCGTGCGAGAAAACTACCGCGAAAAAAGGAAGGAAGAGAGGCGCATTTTTAGACGTAAAAAAAGGGAGCAGGAAAAGCGTGAGCGTGAGGAACTTGAGGTGTACCAGGGCAAGAAGGATGCACGAAAATTCTATCAACAAGTTAAGCGTCTAACTCAAGGTTTCAAGCCCGGAGCATCCACTTGTAGAGACGAAAATGGAAATCTGGTTACAGATACACAGAGTGTACTGAGGTTATGGAGGCAGCATTTCTCCAACTTGCTTACGGGCGATGATTCCACCAATTCCGCCCAGAGAGAATGCAGTACGATACCACCAATCGATGATAACGCAGTGGAAGTACCATCACCTAGCCATGAAGAGGTTCGAGTTGCTATCCAGTGACTCAAAAACGACAAAGCAGCGGGTGCTGACGGCCTGCCAGCTGAGTTGTTTAAAGCTGGTGGCGATGAATTGATAAGGTGCATGCATCAACTCATCAGCAAAATATGGCTAGCGGAAAGCATGCCCGACGATTGGAATCTCAGCGTGCTTTGTCCTATAATAAAGAAAGGAGACCCGACAATCTGCGCCAACTACAGGGGTATCAGTCTTATTTCCATCGCATATAAGATCCTCTCGAGAGTATTGTGTGAAAGATTGAAGCCGTATACAGAAACGCTGATCGGATCCTATCAGTGTGGCTTTAGACCTGGTAAGTCCACCATAGACCAGATTTTTACACTACGCCAAATCCTGGAGAAAACCCATGAATATCAAATCGACACTCACCATCTCTTCGTCGATTATAAAGCTGCGTTCGATAGCCCAGTGCGGGATTGCCTATACGCAACAATGTCTGAGTTCGGTATACCTGCAAAATTGATAAGGCTCTGCAGGATGACGTTGAGCAATACGTTTAGCTCCGTCAAGGTAGGGAATGACCTCTCCGGAACTTTTAATACCGAGCGAGGTTTCAGACAAGGCGACCCGCTCTCGTGCGATCTCTTCAATTTCATTATGGAGGGGATCGTACGAAAAGCCGGTGTGCATCATAATGGCACCATTTTCTTCAAAGGTGTTCAGCTCCTTGCGTACGCTGATGATATTGGTATTATCGGTCGGAGTAAGAGAGATGTTACTGCTGCTTTCACTGCTATTGAAAAGGAATCAGCCAAAGTGGGTTTGACGGTAAACGAGGGCAAGACGAAATACATTATGTCTACTAACAATAACAAGAGAGCACGGGATCTAGACTCTCATGTTACAGCGGGCAACTGTAAATTAGAAGTTGTCAAGGAATTCATTTATCTTGGCACCGCCGTAACCAGCAACAATGATGTCAGTCTGGAGATTAAGCGGAGAATAACAATTGCTAATAGGTGCTACTACGGTCTCAGTAAGCAATTACGTTGCAGAGCTCTCTCTCGATCGACAAACCTAACACTCTACAAGACGCTCATTCTACCTGTGCTTCTTTATGGTGCTGAGGCATGGGTAGTTTCGACAATAGACGCAGCCGCTCTTGGGGTGTTCGAGAGGAAAGTTCTCCGCAAAATCTTTGGTCCTGTTCGAGTTGGCGACGACTATCGCATTCGAATGAACCACGAGCTGTATGAGCTCTACGCCGACATCGACATAGTTAAGCGTATAACAATACAGCGACTACGCTGGCTGGGTCATGTCCATCGTATGGATAAAGAAGCTCCAGCGAAAAAGGTATTCGAAGGGAAAGTCCCCGGTCAACGACGAAGAGGGAGACCATGCCTCCGGTGGATAGACCAAGCTGAGGAAGCCCTAACCGCGCTTGGCATTAACGATTGGAGAAGGCGCGCGCAAAGCAGAGGCGCTTGGCGAGAGCTAATGAGGTCGGCCGTAACCTGACAACGGGTTGTTATGGCCATCTAAGTAAGTACCTTTCCTGGTAAATAAACATTTGCATTTATAACAAAAATTTTCTGTATATGAAAATATCCTTGTCTATACATATTTTTGGTATACAAATTTTCTTCGAAAGAAATTTTTAAATATTTTGCTCAGTAATTTTTTACTTTCGTTGGCCGAGCTTAATTGTTTTCTACTGACGATTTTGTTTTTGTACAACTTCGTTTTGTAAATCCTGTGAAATAAACCAAGGTTTTTTTTCGCTTATTTATTTCGATTTTGTTGATTTTCTGTCCATCAAAATTTCTTCAAAAAATAAGAAAAAGATGTCATCATTGGATACGTTCATCTTTTTGACCGAAAATTTGGTCGAGTTTGAAAATGACTTTTCGGAGCTGTCACCCCAGGCTTTTACAACGCATTCACTAGATGTTCATCGGGAAGAATTAAAATCTATTTGGAGCAACGTGAAAGTTGGATACAACTCTTGTTTGAAGGAACTATCTTCCAAAAAAGGTAAGGATGATGAGGACCCGAATCTCGAATCGATTAAAAATCGTTATCGAAGATGCTACCACACCTATGTGCGCACCGCTGGCAAAATTGGGGAGCTAATCCAGCAACTCAGCACAACATCATCAACATCAAACGACACTAGGTCAATGGAAAACCCTGTGACATGGAGGTTTTCAATGGCGACTATCTTTCTTGGCCATCCTTTCGTGACATGTTTACCGCCATCTACGTTAATAATTCTAGGCTGAGTCCCGTTGAGAAGCTGTTCCATTTAAACCTGAAAACGCGGGGCGAGGCGCGAGACATTGTGAAAAAATCTCCACTAACCAACGATGGGTTCCTTTTAGCTTGGAAAAATCTTAGGGACAGATTTGAAAATAAAAGAATTCTTGTGAATAGTCAGCTCAGGATTTTGTTTAGCCTTACTCCGGTAACTATGGAGTCTGGTACCTCGCTTAAAAAACTTCAGCGAGATATACAAAGCTGTATATCGGCGCTCCAGTTATACGACATTAACATTCAAAATTGGGATCCGATTTTTGTTTTCCTATGTTCAAGTCGTTTACCTGATGCAACCCTAGCTTTGTGGGAGCAGTCATTAAAAAGCAAAACTGCTATTCCATCCTGGGAAGAACTCGATTTATTTTTGACCAGCAGATATCAGACACTTGAAACAGTTTCTGACATCAAGTGCACGCTCAATCCTAAGCACACTTCTCAGAAGCCAAGTACTTATAACGCCAACTCTAACATCCGTGGTACTGTACGAAAAGTAAGTACATATCATGCGAATACAGCGGCACCAAATTGCAAGATTTGCTCCAAGAAGCAGTATACTATTCGCAATTGTCCGCAGTTCTTAAGAATGACTTCAAATGAGCGAATGATTTCTATTAAAAAATTTGGACTTTGCCTTAATTGTTTTGCTCGATCGCATTCTGTTAAAGATTGCAAAAGCATCAATAATTGCTTCAAATGTAATAAGAGGCACAATACTCTTCTACATCATGAGCACCTTGAGAAAAATTCCACCCCTTTGAATAGAAATTCATCACCCTATAGACACATTTCAAATTCTTAAAGGTCTCATGCTGCTCAAATACAGTCCACTGAATCCGATATTGTGTCCGATACAGTGCAAACATGTTTTGCGTCTAGCTTCAGAAGCGTTCTTTTGGGGACTGCAATAGTGCATGTATGTCATTTAGGCATTACATATTCAGCTCGAGCTTTGATTGATCCTGGTTCTGAAGCAACGTTTGTTTCAGAAAAACTTTTCAAGCTTTTGAAGCTTCCTTCGCGTTCCATTCAAGCTCAAGTGTCTGGATTAAATAATGCAATTTCTGCTAAAACACAAAAATTATGCTCATTTGTGCTCCGGTCTCCATTAAATGCTGCTATTCAAATTGAGACATCAGCCCTAGTTCTCCCCCATCTTACTGGCAATCTTCCTACACATACTGTCAATTCCGAATTTATCAGAAACCTTCCAAACATTAAATTGGCTGATATAGAATTCTACAGGAGTTCGCATATCGATCTTTTGATCGGTGGTGATCTGCTTCCCATGATTTTGCTTGACGGTATTCAACGAAATGTTTGTGGCTCATTATTAGCTCAAGAAACAATATTTGGTTGGATTTTGATGGGTCCTGTAATGAACACGATATCTTCTTCAGCAACATACGTTTCATACTTCAATGAAATTGCATTGAATGAAGAAATTTCTCGTTTTTGGGAGGTGAAGGATCTTCCTCAAAAACGTCCCATTACTCCTTCCGAGCGTTTTTGTAGAAAAACTACAAATCGAGACCAAAATGGAAGATATGATGTCTCACTTCCATTTAAAGACGGCTATCCTGAAAGCCTCAAAATTGGTCACTCCCGCGCAATCGCAAATGCACAGTTCTTAAGAAATGAAATCCGACTTTGCAAAAATCCAGACTTCAAAATAAAATACGATAATGTTATAATGGAATATATTGATTTAAATCATATGAAACCTGTTTCTTCCCCACTGTATTCACATTTTCCAAAAAATTACTACTTGCCTCATCACGCAGTAGTAAAACCTGATAGTAGCACTACGAAAATACGTGTAGTGTTTAATGCTTCAAGTCCTGCATCCAACGGTGTAAGTTTAAATGACATCTTACACACTGGCCCTGTTTTACAGTCTGATCTAACACTTTTAATTCTAAAATGGCGTTTCTATCGCTTTGTGTTCAACAGCGATATTGAAAAAATGTACAGACAAATTCTCGTGGATCCGAGCCACTCTCCATTTCAAAGGATTTTATTCCGTAACTCACCACAAGATGAAATCCGTGATTATGAACTCTTAACCGTAACCTTTGGGGTTAATTGCGCTCCATATTTAGCCATCAGAGCCCTCCTACAACTGGCAGAAGATATTCAAAACTCCTTACCATTGGCAAGCAACATCTTACAAAATAATATGTATGTAGACGATGCTCTAGCAGGAAGTCATGATGTGTCCACTGCGGTTCGCGCTCGCGATGAGCTTATCGCTGCCCTTGGATCAGCAGGATTTTCACTCCGCAAATGGACATCTAACTCACAAGATATTCTGGAAGGGCTCCCACGTGAACATCTCTTAAACGAAGATTTTCTACAATTGGACGATTGTAGTAACGCCAAGACTCTAGGTATCAGATGGAACGCAAAGTCCGATGAGTTTTTCTTCTCCACAAAACCTCTTGATCGTAAGCCGACCTTTACTAAGCGCGAGGTTCTATCTCAAATATCAAAATTGTTTGATCCCGCTGGCTGGCTAGCACCCTGCATTGTTTTAGCTAAAATTCTTATGCAGCAAATATGGCTGTCAATAATTGATTGGGATGACAATTTGCCAAAAAATTGTTTACAAATGTGGCATAATTTTCTCGACAATTACCATCACATTAACTCTATCAAAATTCCAAGATGGGTTAATTTTTCTCCAGACGATAGTGAGGTAGAGTTCCATGCATTCTGTGATGCATCGGAAAAAGCGTACGCTGCAACAATTTATATTCGAATTCGTACAGCTTCAGGCGTCATCTCTAATACCCTATTAACGGCTAAAACTAAGGTTGCACCGGTCAAAACATTATCGATTCCGAGACTCGAGTTGTGCGGAGCCGTTTTGTTAGCAGAAATGGTAGACGCTATTATTCCGCAGCTTGAAATAAAAAATTATAATATATTTTTCTGGACTGACTCCACTATCGTTCTTGCTTGGCTACAAAAGCCACCATGTCAGTGGCAAACCTTTGTGGCCAATCGAGTTTCCAAAATCGTCCAAAGTGTCGGTCCAGCAAATTGGTTCCATGTGAATTCTCAAGCTAATCCAGCAGACCTTGCAAGTCGAGGTGTTATGCCACATGAACTTGTCGACAACGATCTTTGGTGGCATGGTCCGAGATGGCTCAATCATGATCCAAGTTATTGGCCAAATTCCTTTAGAAACTCCGAACATGAAACGGATCTTGAAAAAAAGGCTTTTAAGTCAAATTTGTTTTCTTTCAAAAATTCGATGATATTCTTGATCGTTTCTCATCATTTTCAAGAGCAATGCGAGTTATTGCGTACATTATTCGATTTTTCCATGGCACTCATCCGGTGCACCGTAGTAACTTTAAATACGACTCGAAAAATATCAGTAGCGCTGAAATAAATAGCGCTAAAAATCGTTTAATAGTTCTAAGCCAGAAAGTTACATATCCGATGGAGTATAAAAACTTGTCACTCAAGCAACCCATCCAATCTTCCAGTAGTCTGCTTAATTTGAACCCTTTTGTGGATGCAGATGGAATTCTTCGCGTATGCGGAAGACTAATTTCTTCACTTTCTTTGACGTTTGATGAACGTCATCCAATAATTCTTCCGTATAATTCTTCCTTTGCACGACTGCTTATTCAGTTTACCCACCAAACCTCATTGCATGGAGGAAATCAACTCATGCTAAGACTGATTCGAATGCAATTCTGGATACCCAAGGTTAAAAACCTTATAAAAACCACAATTCTTCATTGCAAGGCTTGCATTCTGCAAAGAAAAAATGTTCAAACGCGACTAATGGGAGCTTTGCCTCCTGAACGAACAGTTCTGATGCGCCCTTTTGAGCATACTGGCCTTGATTTCGCTGGGCTTTTTGATGTAAAAAATTATACCGGCAGAGCTTGTTTAATAACCAAGGGCTATGTGTGCGTTTTTGTGTGCTTTGCCACAAAAGCCATACACCTAGAAGCAACAAGCACGCTATCTACTCCAGCTTTCCTTGCTGCTTTCAATCGTTTTGTTTCGCGACGTGGGTGTCCTTTGCACCTATATTCTGACAACGGAAAAACTTTTGTTGGAGCATCAAAGGTTTTAGAAAGGGATTTTTTTGAAGTTTCTAGGTCTGCCATAGCATCCAACTTTAGTCATCTTTAGTTAAATTGGCATTTTATTCCTCCAGGTGCCCCCCATATGGGAGGCTTATGGGAAGCTGGCGTCAAAAGTTTTAAGACGCATTTTAAAAAGATTGCTGGGGTCTTTAAATATACATTTGAGGAACTTTCTACGCTGCTATCAAAGATTGAAGCTTGCCTTAATTCTCGACCCATTTCTCCAATGTCTGAGAATCCAGCCGAATTTGCGGCTTTGACTCCAGGACACTTCCTTGTTGGCGGTCCTCTTTTAGCACCAATCGAGCCACAAATTCACGAGCAACCTATCTCTGTCATTAAAAGATGGCAAAGGCTGACGGTACTTCAGCAACACTTTTGTACACGTTGGAAAAACGAGTACCTCAAAGAACTCCATAAACGCAGTAAATGGAAAAACCCTCAAGAAAATATAGAAGTAAATTCGATTGTATCACATACGCGACGAAAATCTTCCTCCGCAAGAATGGCGCTTAGGTCGTGTTTCAAAGGTCCACTGCGGCAAAGACAATTTAGTTCGCGTCGCCGATATTATCACCGAGCGAGGTCAAATTACGCGTCCAATAGTAAAACTGGTTCTCCTACCAAGAAACTAGTTTTTATTTAACACAGAATAGCCAAATCCTTAATTTTTAATTCTATTTCAGTTTCGTTATGCCAAGAATTTTCAAAAATAATAAAAATATTCCTCGAAGTTCAGTCCAGGAACGTCTTTCCGTATGGCGCCGTCCAGCTAAAGCGACCAAAAAGTTTGAATGTCGTATCTGTCATCAATATCATGCACTCCGAGCATGTCCAAACTTTCAAAATATGAACACGGAACAGCGAATGCGTGCAGTGCTGCTTCATAAGTATTGTGCCAATTGCCTGGCACATCAGCACTCTGGAAATTCCTGCCGTAGCAAACTTGGATGCCACTATTGCAAGCAGCATCACCACACAATGCTGCACATGCATGAACGCCTGCGCCTGTGACTCACTGATACCATCCAGTTCGAGACCATCCCAACCTGTAACGGTATCTTCTATAATTGCGCAACATGTCGTCGCTCTGTTTCCTACGGCATTGATCCGCCTACAAATTGACGGGCGGCTGCACTATGCAAGATCTCTCCTGGATATTTGTATAGCTCATAGCCGAATATCCACAAGTCTGGTAAGCAGCCTGCATATACCTATCACTGAGATAGGAAATGAAAAAGTGTGCTCCATCATCATCCGGGCGCACTTTGATCCACATATCAAAATGGAAGCTACATTCCAGGTCGTAAATCGAATTTTCCACCGTCCAAATCCTTGGACGCCGGTATAAAAGAAAAATTTTCCAATATCATTTTGGCAGATCTAGATTTTGACAGATGCGCCTCCATATCCTTGGTTTTGGGTGCTGATCTGTACCAAAAAATAATTCGTTCTGGGGTCATTCCCAGCTCAGTGGGCCTTCCAGTAGCCCAAAATATCATATTCGGATGGATCCTGCGCAGCATAATTATAGTCTGCATATTTATTTTTATTTATTTTTTATAAAAAATTTAATAAACACAATCCTAAATGAATTTAAAAAAAAAAAAAACCACGCACAACATACTACCTCTCAAGAATTAATTTTTTTTTTCACAAAAATGCAAACGTATATATTATTGTATTTACGCACATATATATATATTTCATAATTATTTAAGAAAAATTAAAAATGAATCATTCAAACTCTATATATAAGTTTATGAGTTTCAAATCAATTTCCATAGATAGATTTTAATTGCAGCAGTACTGCAAGGCGGGCGGCGATGTTAAGGTCAGATGGCAACACTTTACTCCGAAAAAAATCGCTAGCCGTTTTGTATAACAATTAACGTTTTTTCTTATGTTGGTATTACTTATGATAAATGTAATTTTGTAACCTTCTCAACTTTGGCAAAGTGACCTTTACTTCACTTTGCAGTTTCAACTTCAATTGGTAAGATCGCCACTATCCTGCTGAATAAATACACCACAAAAATTCCTAACTCCTATTTCTTTTATTTCACTTTGCATAAAATTTCAAACTTGTCCGAGTTTGAAATTTTATTTTATTTCAGCATTGGTTATTAAAATCGGTTTCCATCAATCATTTCATCGGCCTCTTCTAGCGACTGGATTTTCTAAAGAAACCCTAATCATCCACATTTTCACACTGAGTAAAATTTTCTCAAGTGGGCACACTAACACCAACTTATTCAAATTACACTTTTTATTGTAGAACCTTGAAGATATTAAGGTCTTAAGTTTTTTTTTTACAAAATTTGCATTTTTTAAAAAGTTATGAACAAGTGAAAATTTATGTGTTTATTTAATTTTGTTTATTTATATTGTGTAAAAGTTAATGAAGTTTTCGTGGTAGGACAAGAAATATTTTACAATTTACAATTTTCAAATTTTTCTTGTCGGATGATTTGTTTTTATGCATCTTAAGCAATTTTTTTTCGCTTAACTGTCTAATAAAAAATTCTTTCCCATATAAATCGTAAGGAACATTAAAAACCTCGATGGGCCACCAGTAAATATTAATATTATAAGTTCTCCTTGCAAGTAATTATAATTATTGTTTATTGTTTATTGAGTAGAAAATAAAAACGTTAAAAAAATGAATTATCGCACAATTTACAGACATATGGTACATTTACCTTAGTTCTAGAGTTTTATCATACTATTTATGAATTTATCACAGATATTGGGAGGGAGCTTAACTTTTCGAAGGAAAAGACAACAATAAAAAAACCTTCGCTATGAAATTAACTATAACAAGTTAAAGTGTTATCTTCGGCCAGGCTGAAACTCACATACCCTACACTGCACTGAAAGTAACTTTTCAACAAATGTTCAAAAGACGTTGAAGAGGTTGAATAAGTCGTAAAAATGTCAAATATTAGATAGGTTGACAGAGGTTGAAAAATGTTAAAAAAGTCGTAAATATATGCAAAATGTTGAAAAAAGTTGAGAGAGGTTGAAAAACTCTAAAAAAAAATGAATGAGGTTGAAACTATTCAAAATTGATGAAAAAGTCGAAAAAATAAAAAAACTTATGAAGAAAGTTAAAAGCGAATGAAAAAGTCGAACAAATACATATAGGATATATTGGAAGAAATTAAAGGGTTGAAAAAGTTGAAAGAATATGGAAAATGTTGAAAAAATCGAATAGAAATGAAAAAAAAGAAATATGCCACGCCCACTTCACCAATTCCGCCCAATTTTGGTTCAATAAATTATATTCGTGATCGACATCCTCGTATTAAATTTTAGCACAATAACTTGTATAGTTTGCGATATATGCTGCAGTTAAATTTTAAATTTAGGGCGGTGACACACCCACTGGTACAATCCAGCCCAATTTTTATCCAGAAATAGCTTTTCATAAACAAACCCCTCAACACTAAATTTAAGTATGATTGCTTACATATTTCGATAAATATGCCACTTACCGTATTTTATTTATATGGGAGGTGCCACGCCCACTGGTGTGTTTATTGGCCACTTTTGGTTCAGATATACTCTATGGAAACTGAACCACTTACATTAAATTTCATAGCAATTGCTGCATTAGTTCACTTAAAACAGCGCTTACAAATTAATGTTGACATGGGAAGTGCCACGCACACTGATGCAATTCTGTCAAAATTTATTTATTTTTAAAGCCTATAGTATCTATATATATAACAATAAACGTTTTTGCTTATATGGGAGGTGCCACGCCCACAGACACTATTGGACCAAATTTCTGTCATAAGAGACCTTATAGCAAGCATATCTACCTCATTCAATTTCATAACGATTACGTTGTTAGTTCTCTTAATATAACGTTTATAAATACTGTGGGCCACGCCCTTCAACGAGTTTGTTAAGTAAAGTGGCAGAGCTTGTATTGATGACTGCTTTCAGCGGCATCATCTCCAAAATTTTTATGAAAATCGTTTGTGCCAAATTTGAGATATATGGAATCAAAATTTTTAAATGTTGAAAAGTGCCACGCCCCCTTCTTTGATTCCGCCCACTTTTACCTCAATTCAAGATATATTTGATATGTATCCGTTTACCAAATTTTATCGCAATATCTTGAACGACTTACAAGATATGGTGGTATAAATGATAAAATTTAGGGCTGTGTCACGCCCCTGTACGACCCTTTGCAAACTTGAAATCCAGCCTAATCCTAATTTGGTTCACATGTGCACCAAATCACCAAGTTTCATCAAAATCGCTGCATTTTTTTCAAAATTGGCCTGGGTAAATATACATAGAGTATGGGAGGTAGGGGTGTCCGTCAACCGATTTCGTCCATTTGCAATAGCAAGATGCCTGCAAGAAGATGTGACCTGTATGTGAAAGTTTCATTCAATTAGCTTTCTTGGTTTTCCCGTAAACCTAATTTCAACAGACGGACAGACAGACAGACGGACATCGCTAAATCGACTCAGGTGGTGACGCTGATCAAGAATATATATACTTTTCCAACCTGCCACGCCCCCTTCTATGAGTTACAAACGGAGAGACAAAGTGAATATACCCTCGGTGTAGGGTATAAAAACCAGACTCAAAGAGTTCCTTTAATAGTAACCAAATTTACATTCATATAAACAAATAATACATTTTAACATACATGGAAAACCCTACATACATATAAAAACCAAAAATTATGGATATAACTCTGAGATAAGGTTATTATCCGATAAATTACAGCGAATTTTAAACTTTTCAGTTATTTCTTTTATTCGAACTGATATTAATTTAACATCAGAAACGATATGCAGTTTTTTAGTGGAAAAATCCCATGGAAGTCCCAACATCATTTTAAGCAACTTGTTTTGACATACTTGTAAGGTTTTAATATGCGTTTGAGCACAAATACTCCAGGCTGGACAAGCATATAAAATAATTGACTGGAATATGGTTTTATACATTACTAATTTGTTTTCCCTACTTAGGCTAGACTGACGGTTGATTAGGGGATATAGCATCTTAATTGCAATATTATATTTATTCCTTATATGACTGACGTGATCACTAAATAACAGTTTCTTATCCAAAACAACACCTAGGTATTTAACATTATTTGCCCAAGGTATACGTATACTGTGGTTAAACAATTTTAAGTTAGTGCTAGGCAGGTAGCAATGACTTCTTTTCCTTGTAAAAAGGATGGATTGCATTTTGCTAGCATTTAATTTAATTCTCAGCAATGTTGTCTAACGCACCTTGTAGGTTAGTCACAATATCGTGACCAATCTCGTGCGAATATAGAATACCAATATCATCGGCATATATTGCATAGAGGCAGTAATTGCATTTAGGAAAGTTGGAGCAGTATGTAATAAATTAAAGGGGTTCAAGGACAGAGCCTTGAACCACTCCTGCAGGCATTTCAATGATATCAGAGTACTCATTATTTACAGACACACAATAGGAACGATTAGCCAAAAAACTCTGTATAAGTTTGATCACATATAGAGGAAATTGAGGATGTTTTAACTTGTATATAATACCTTTGTGCCAAACCGAGTCAAAAGCTTTTTTGACATCCAAGAGGACTAGCCCAGTAGATTTCTTGCTTCAAAATTTGTTTTTACTGATTAACCCTAGTAGGACGGATGGTGGCACAGGTGTCCTTTTTGACATTTGAAATCAAATATCTCAGAATAATTTTGAGTTAGAGGCATGGTTCTTTCTAACGACTTAGGCCCGTCATTTGTACGCATTTTTGAGCTATCTGCATTATTTAACCTTTATACATACCTACCTCGTGAAGGATAGGGTTGTTGATATTGTATTAAATATCGGATATCAATAATATCGATATTTTAATAGTACGATAAATATCGGACCGATATATGTATATCAGCGAAAAATAACGATAAGCGATATATCGTAGGCAATACCTTTTTATTTAAATAAATAATAATAGTTATTTATCAAAGTTAAGCATAAATACATAAATAACATAAACTACAAATGCCAAAACTTGGCATCAAGGGATTTCAAAAATACACGTTTTTGTACATTCCGATGCGTGAGTCTGCTTCGATTGCTTGGAACGCAAAATTTAAGTACAGACCCTACACGATCTGAAGACAGCAGAAAAAGATGAGTCATCCATAATTTCACGTTATTCGCAGGCTGCTTTCTCTTCCTCGAAAGACCACTTGAATCACCAAAAATCTGCACTGCTAACGAGTAGTGGTTGGTCTTCATGTGTGAATGAAAATTGCTGGCGTTGCCGCTTGTTTTCACATTTTGTCCGCACACATTGCACGTCTCGTTTAAATGATTAACTTTCGTAAAATACGATTTGGTGCCATCGCACCAGCACACTTAACACACTCGAATACAGAAAACAAAAGAAAATTGAAGAAAGAGGGACAGATTGTGTTTCGCAAATTGATTGAGCAGTCAGTTTTTTTTTGAAACTCAGAAAAAAAGCCAAGAGAATTCCGTCATCAACTGATATCATAAACCGATATGATAAATCTGATATCGTGTACTAAAAATATCTTGAAAATATCGCAAACGATATCCCTTGAGATATCGATATTTTTATATATCAGTAAATTATCAACAACCCTAGTGGAGGACGGTCGGTGGTATTTGTGTACCACCATGTATTTTCATATAAACTGTTCAACAAATGCAGGAACTTTGGTGTTTTGTGGTTTTATACGAAAATTCGTGAGGAATAAACAATAAGTAATCAGAAAGTCAAAGTTGTAATTGAAAATAAGTAAATCATAGTAAAAATTTAAAGACCGGTCAATCTTCCTCTGTGTCTGGGCAAGAGCGCTTACAGGTTTATTTGATGTCGGAATCAATGACACATATTGGCTGCTTGCAATGATCATACGCGTTGCGATTCTTCCTATTCTTCTAATCGATGGCATACTAGATGAAACAGCTCACTTTTCGCGTTATGTGGCATATGGGAATGCGTTCTATGAGTGCACTTGGTGGAACTTCAATGGAAATCCTGTGTGGGTTTGGTGCCGATTCACCAACACAGGTATTTTACATCTTGCCTCAAGGTTTCTGTCACACAGTTCGTAAGAAAAATCATCCAGAAACTTTCGTCGAGCGTCCTTCGCCTTATCTGAATGCAGCGCATCATATATTTTGTATA
This sequence comes from Tricholauxania praeusta, assembly GCA_949775025.1. Taxonomy (NCBI): domain Eukaryota; kingdom Metazoa; phylum Arthropoda; class Insecta; order Diptera; family Lauxaniidae; genus Tricholauxania; species Tricholauxania praeusta. The sequence continues at coordinate 94,058,559 of OX459029.1, read as the reverse complement.
CAGCGACTCTTAAAACCTCCAGCATATTATATAGACTATCGCCAGTGAACATTGGTAGGCCTTCCGTTTTTTCGTACCTACTTTCCGATTATCTGCCCGCCTTGATCCCCAAGATGTTGGCTGCTGAGGAAATATACCGTTTTGTTGCGTTTCACACTTACGGAAACCAATGTGTTTTCACCGCGGTATGCGTAGCGAGCAGTCCCAACAGAATTGTTGTGTGTAGATATTTAATTTAGGGTATGTTTTTACGTAGAATACCAACCAGTGTCATGTCCTTTATTTTGAAAAGCCGAAGCAGCGTCAATGATGTGAAAAAAATGTCTGTACTAAGATCAAAACCAGACTGATAATATTTAGATTCCAAATCCATCACAACTTCTAACCATCGTTCGCCGTAGCTGGTCGACGGAATTTCCTTGATAAATAATCCCTCTTAGGGGAAGTGGCCAAATCACATACCCACCGAATCTTTATTCCATATTTGTACTTGGGATTTTCAGTGATTAAGTGAACTTTGTCATTTGCGGGGAGGATTATTGGTTTTCAAGCCTCTTGAGCTAGGAATTGGTAGATTAGAGCAGCTTGAAGTAGTAATTAATGCATCCGAATCATGAACTTTTCAGTTGATCTACAAAAACCACAAAACAAAAAAAAAAAGGCACGTCTACGATGATCTTTCACAGAGAATGAATATTTCTCTAACGTTTCGTCTAATGTTTACCTAAAATGCTTAATAAACAACATACACGACGTCTGCCGCGCAAAGTACAGGCACGCCAGCTGTGTTTGATTCGAAATATTTGGTGGTACACATTAGGGTTGTAAATGAGCTCCGCATCCGCAAGTGCGGAACTTCCGCTTGATATTGTGCCTCCGCCTCCGCATCCGCAAATTTTGATGAGGTAAATCGGAGTTATAGCGGTAGTTATAAAATCAACATTAGAGCTTACAAAGTGGAAAATTCTGTGTTTAAGCTAATTTACATTTTATTGTTTTGTGATGGGCTAGATTCGTAAGATGTGTTTATGGGTACAACCTAGTATAAATTTCGTTTACACAGATTTCGAAAGTACTTAGTCCATTTCAAAAACATCGTTTTGAAACATTGCTCTCTAAGTATATTTTTGCAACTTTATTTGAGCGCACTCTCCGGTTCAATAAACAAATATTGAACGCTTTTCTCTCGAATTCACTTTTTTCATACGGTGCTAGCAGTCTTTTCTCCAAAATTACTGAGCCGATCCTTATGAAATTTTATCAACATATTCGTCACATTCATGGGTATCGTTTGAACTAAAATTGAGTCAAAATATTGATTTTTTTTCAAACAGAAATTACCCATAAAATCCTTATTTTTCCAACATTTTTTTTTTAGTTAAAAAAAAAATTAAGGAAGTATAACCAAATAAATGAAAAAAGTTCAAAAAACTTATTTTTGGGAAATAACTCGAAAACCTTTCTTAAGTGAAAAAAATGGTGGGCATTTCTAAAATTTATGACTCAAAATACATTAATAAAGTATGTGAGAAGCTATACTTCTTTTGTTTAAACTAGTGATATCATAAAAAACAAATATAAAATTTTCAAAATTCGAAAAAAAATTAAAAAAAATTGTCAGTACATCTTGAACTACAGCTTAAAAGTTGCGTAATATAGAGTAGAATTTTGAAAAAGTTTTTAAGAAAAATCAAAGGTGTCGCACTTTTCGAAAATGTCGATTTTAATCTTTAAACGTTAATAACTAAATTTATTACTGCGATTACTTTTTTTATTATTTTTTTTTTCAGAAACTACATTCAAATACGAAAAAAATGATATCCTACTTTTTATTGATACGTATATCAATATTTATAACTAGTCTGTCGTTTTTTGTTTTAAAATTTAAAAAACCGATTACTCAATAACGGTTTCAAATAAAATTGGAAATTGGTGTGCTTGATGCTTTTAAGGGGTCGGGCCAAAACCTAGGTGATTGGCATTGAATGCCCCATACATATTGTAGCGAAATTTGGTTTATGCTAGCAGACTCTTGAAATAAATACCAACAAAAGAAACTAAACGATATTAGCACCATCTAGCGCAAAATGCTAAAAATAATAAACCGAACAGACGCTGCAGTAAACAATAAAAAGTCAACAACCGAGAGAAATTATCGCCGTCAATATTATTTTAAATGAATTAAAAAAAACATTGTTCGTATATTTCAAAAGTGTATTTATTGATCCTGAAAAGAATTAAAATACGAGTAATATCTCCTATTGAGGGTTGCATAATAAATTCTCAAAAATAGCTTCTTCAGCTGGAAATCTAGGATGCCTACTAGTACTAAATTTTAAATATTTTCAAATTGTTTTTCCACCTCCGCTTCCGCTTCCGTTAAAACTCCGCATCCGCGGAGATCAATTTCTGAACTCCACATCCGCATCTGCCTCCGCATAGATGACTTCCCTTACAACCCTAGTACACATACATATACCACCGGTCGTCCATATATGATGTAATTTTTTCCCGTCCCACTAGGGTTAAAAATACGTTTGATTTGATGTGTGGTGCCATGAAATTGTCTAAATCCAAACTGCTCATTTGGTATATAGTCCAGTAGAATTAGTCGAAAAAATGTGAAAAAAAAAAATAATTCGTTTCAGCAATCTGACAGCGGAGTATTGTTGAACAAGCTCTTGTAAAAGCGGACAAAAAAATCGAACCGACAGCAGCTATCCAGGGTGGAATGGGGTGCATTTTTAGAGGTCGAACACAGCTTTTCACGATTTCTGGCTAAACTGTGCATCATATCGAAAAAAGTTTAATGCAAAAGTTGTAGGAAATAAGAAGATCTACAACTTTTGTACTGATCATTTTCTCCTTAACCTCAAAATTTTTCAAAAAAATGGCTGAAAAAGCGGTTTTTTGGTTTTTAATTTTTTTCTTTCACAAAAAAGTTTCTATGGAGCTGAAACTTGGGCAAAACATACTTTTCAGTGTTACACAAAGGCAGTAATTTTTTAAGACGGAAATATTCAGAGGTTGATGTTAAATTTAATTTTTAAACTAAAAAAAACGAAACTTTTAACTGAGATTCCTCTTAAAACTACACCTCCTAAGGAGTTCTGTTTTGGCTCACTTACTCTTTCTTATGTCTTCTTTAGATAAATGGTAAAAAAAAGGTATGCTGTAATGGAAAAATTGACCGAAAAATTGAAAATTTGTGGTCTCTCCGCGAGTAAAGTTTTGGTGTTTCGTGTGTAGCAGCTCAAATCCTTTGTTGTTTTCACTGTATTCTCCTTAATACACTATAATTTGAAATTGTCAATGCCACTACATAAATTTTCAGTAAAAAAATAAATGAGAAAAAAAAAATTTAATTTTTTGTCCAAGAATTGCATGAGTTTAAAGATATAGATCTATAGGATTTTGTAAATATTTTTTCTGCATTTGGTTTTAAAATTGGTAATACCAAGCTTGTTTTGAAGGACTGAGTTATGTAATTATTAAATATTTTATTGTAAAGGCTTAACAATCGGACTTTTGAGTCATTGTATAAGTTTCTTATCATATGATAAGAAATTCTGTCCCATCCAGGAGTGTAACCTTTCTGTATTGATACTGCTGACACAAACTCAATCATGTTTATTTCTTTTTCTATTATTAATGCTTTAGAAGATGGTCGATTATTAGTGGTTGAATTGAGGACAGATTTTTTTGTGTTTTGAAAAAGTGTGGGAAAATTAGAGTCCAATGAGTTGTTTGACCAGAACATTGCAAACTCTTCAGCAATTCGAGTTCAATCTGTAAGGAGATGAGTAGAGACATTAGTTGATAATATGCTATGAATACAATGAGAAGTCTTGTAACCGCAAAAACTTCTTATATTAGTCCAAATTTTACTAGGTGGAGTCTATGGATTTATTTCAGATGTTAATATTTGCGTAGATTCTATTTTCGCTAATTTAATTTGGCGTTTTTAAAGTGTGTTTGAATTTTTAAATTTCAACAGATTTTCTTGCACCATGTTTCTTTTGAAAGCATTCCAATTTTTGTTTTTTTTTTTCGTTTAAGATTTTCTAGATTGGAGTTCCACCATGGTACATTTTGTTGACGAATTTTTGATGAAGTTTGCGGTATTGATTCGTTAGCTGATTGCAAGATTATTTTGATAATGTAAGCTGTTTCTTTATTAATATTCGAACTAATAGGACGATTCTCGCAGTTTTTGCGAGAAGAATTTGAAAATCGGGGACAATTTCCAAGTTTTATTTTAAATTTTGTTCCTGTATCCAGATTGTTATTAAGTTGATTTGGAAGTAGTGATATAATGATCGGAAAGTGATCACTACAACAAAGATCTTCGTCAGTATACCATTGGGATTGTATTGCAATAGTTGGAGAGCAAAATGTGAGATCTATGTGAGGGAAAGAATTATGTGTACTAAAGTGTGTTGGCGAGCCGTCATTTAATATGATAAAATTCGCCTGATTTATAAATTTGTATTGACCTTTTTCTGTTATTAGTGGAAGAGCCCCAGCTACTGTGCGAACTATTGAAGTCTCCTGTTACTATTATTGGGTTATTTGAAAACATTAGAACATTGTTTAAGTTATTTCTGTTAAATTTGGTTTGTGGAGGAAGATATGCAGAAACTAAAATAAACTTTATTTTAGAATGCAGTTCTACAGCTAATGCGTCAAAATCGTTTTTTAAAGTTATTTCCTTATGTTGTATGGAGTTGTGGATCAAAAGAGCCACTCCTCCATATTTTGTCTGTGAAGTATTCAATGAGTAAGGAAAGTAATTTATTGGGATGGGAATAATGGATAGGGAGTGGAGGTGGGTTTCTTGGAGAGAAATGAGTTTTGGGTTATATCGTTTAATCACAATTAAAAGTTCATTGTAATTGTTGGAATATCCTTTTATGTTTCACTGAATAATTTTAATAGACATTTACTTAATGTTTAGCTTTGTAATGAAATTATTAAGGGAATAATTGTGTGTTATAAAAAAAAAAGAAAAAATATTAAACTTCGTAAAATATACATACATATATACATATGTTTACTATATACTTAAGAGAGTTGAGAGTCACAAGACATAGACTCTGAAGAGTCACATTCATTCCCAGCGGAAAATATGTTATACCCAACATCGATGAATAGCTATACTCATTGTAGGCAGTAATGCTTACAACCCCAGCCACAATTGTTAATGCTTTTTTCAAAGGGATGGCCGCTTTGTAGGCAGCTTGCCTACATCTCTATATACAATGTGTAGCAAGGAAAAGGCAGATTGCCTTAAAACATCGCTTACCAAGTGCCTGTATTGTTTACCGAGTTGCCTACATCTGCACAAACAAAGTATGCAGCCAACAGGCAAGACCCCTTAAGTCTCCATATACAAATCAGACAGCAAACATACAGACTGTCTACAACTCCATATACAATGCAAGCAGCCAACAAACAGACTGCCTACAACTCTATATACAAAGGAGGCAGCCAGAAAGCGGACTGCCTACAGCTCAATATACAAAGCAGGCAGCGAGCAAACAAATAAACAAAATATCACAGTAACAATTTCATTTGTGAACCATACAACACAAAGGGTATAGCTTTTCATATATGAAAATTCAGAGTACTTCATCGATTTGCCGCTGGGTTATTTTGTTTGTTAGATTTTTGTGTTTTTTTTTTTTGTTGTGAGAGACTTTTTTTTGATTGAGGATATTAGTCTCTTTGAGGAATTTTTAGGGAAAATTTTTATTCTGGTTTCTTTTGCTCGCTCTGGAATAGATGGAGCGTTACTAGTAGCTGATATGGGATCAGTGAGTATGTTATTGTAATTTACTACCTCACGTGTTGTAGAAGATGTTAATGGCTGAATTGTGAGGTTGATACTGTTGGTATGTTTGTTTGTAGCTGTTGAAGAAGGTAGATGAGTTGTGGTATTTCTGCTGCTATTGTTGCTTACTACGGACGCATAAGTTGGAGAATTGTGCGAATGTCGCTCTTTGTATGTTGCTATCGCTTTCGACCTATCGACTTTTTCTAATGTACGAATAGCTTGAACTTCTCTCTCTTCGATAAAAATTGGACACCTTTTGTCAAACACATGATGGTTGTTGGGATTGGAGTTGGCTTCTTTACAGTTTATTCAAAATATAGAAAACTCACATTTCTCTTCAAGTTCAGCATCTAAATGAAAATCACTTGAACTATTGGGGCATATTTTGTTTTTATTACAAATTTTGCCAATGTGTCCAAATCTGAAGCAGTTATTGCATCTTAATGGTAGTGGTACGTAGGGGCGAATATATATTTTTTCTTATCCAATTCTTATATCACTGGGTAGATCTAATGAAGCAAAAGTTAGAGCAATCAGCCCGGATTCGACCAAGCCATTTTCAGTTTTTTTTAGAAATTTATAATCGTCGCTAACATTTTGCTGTTTAAGTTTTTCAAGAATTTCTTCTTTACATATGCCTCGAAGGTCATTCGAATATATGACGCCTTTAGAATAGTTGAGAGAGTTATGCGCTGTAATTTCTATTTGAATAGTTGGAGATAGAGCGGAGAGTTTAGCCAGTTTGCTTGAGTAAGGTTTTTTGTTTTAAATAATATGGTACCGTTTCTTAGTTTTTTACATGTTTCCGTCACACGTGTAATCAACTACTTTTTTTATTAGAAAAGGTGACACATTCGAAAGAGAATCAGAGCTATTTTTCCTGTTCATAACAAGATATTTCGGTCCGATGGACTGAATAGACAAAGTTTTCGAACTGTCTATTTCAATCATTGGTTGTTGGTTAGGTCTATTTTTAAATAAGTGTGGTAGTTCATCGATTTTTTTAAGGGGATCACCCCTATACTTGAACTTTAATTTATTATTAGAAAATTAAATATGTAAGTAGGGTTTTTATAAAGGGTTGTTTTGTAACGAGTAGACGCGTTTTCTAAGTGTCAGCATTCTAATTGCTTTATTTACCGATAATTACCAAAATAAAACTTGTATTAGCCCGGAAAAATAAGTAACACGCTTTTGGCTGTTAGCCGCTTTAGTCACTTCAGCGATTAAGCTATTAAATCCCGAATTATTCGAACTTTTTATTAATTCTTTTTCTCAACAAATTAATTGCGCGTAAAAATGAATAAAAACTTACGAAGCGGCGGCAACGTTCGGCTACACACCGGCCCCTCAACTCCCTCTTGTTCTACCGGCAAAGTTGAGTCACCACTAACACTGACACCTTCACTTGATAAAGAGCTTCTAAGTACTAAACTAAACAACATGAAAGAGAGTATCATCGAACAATTTACTGAAGCCATTAAATTATCTGAAGAAAGAATTCTGGAAAGGCAGAGTGAAGTGTCGGCAGAGCTATCTAATATTAAAGGTACTCTGAAAAGTATTACAGCGCGTGTATCAGCTGTTGAAGCTGTCTGCAGTGGTGTTGTTGCAATAAAAGAAGAGATCTCTGATTTAAAGGCTGAGCTGGAAGCTGTAAAAAGTTTGATAGCTAACTCCGTTTTGTAGTAGGTTAAGCATAACAATTGTAGTAGGTTAAGCATAACTTGAGTAAAGTTATTTGCATTATATTATATTATAACACAACATGTACAGCATAGCATTGTCGACATTGCCAATTATTGTGTTTTGTTCTTTATTTTATGTGACTGTGTTCTATCTTCATTTTTGTTCTTTGTTATTTTATGTAACCGTGTTCTATTCTTATTTTTGTTTTTTATGACGCTTCTTCGTTTTGCCTTTTTTTTACGCTTCTTCGTTTTGCCTTTTTCCATTTCTTTTGTGATTGCGTCGTTTGTAACGCCAAATGTGGTGTTTTGTCCCTTTCTTGCGATACGTTAAAATTTGAAATGCAAAGCGAAGCGTAAAGACGGAAAAACGAAGGCAACAATATAAAAAGATGAACAATAAAGATCATTCTTGATACGAAGCGAAAGAAAGCGGTTCATCATTTCGGCTACCTACAATTTCAGAAGTGGGATTTTCAAAAAAAAAAACTTAAGCTCTAGTGAAAAAATTTGTTAAGTGAAAAATTTATGTAAGAACATTTAAGTGCAAACTGGAAAAATTGCTTTTAGACTTCCAGAAATTTATGAACATTTAACTGAGTTATCGTTTGGCTTGCTGCATTTTTTTTTCTTCTGCAAAACAAAATGGACGCAACTATTGAAGCTGGTGATTTCACAGTATCACAGTTAAAAACATGGTTGGAGAAGTTGGGCCTCTCAACGAATGGAACTAAAAACGCACTCGTTGCTAGAATAAATTCCGTATCAGTGGATGAAAGAGGAGAGTGTCCTTCAGCGACCAATGAAGGTAATGATGCATGCGGTCTGTCAAACGAAGATTCCGCGAACAAGGAAATAGAGTTGTTGCGACGAGAAATGGATCTCTTAGCTAAGGAAAATGATTTGCTGAAAAGAAGAGCAGAACTTGAGGAAGAACGTAATCGTCCAAATTCATCTTACAACGAGAATGGTCAGGCAACATTCAACATTGTTAAGGAATTGTTACCAGAGTTTAGTGGGTGTACAGACTTTGATATGTGGGTCACTCAGTTCAGAAATACAGCTACAGCTTCTAACGTGAACGACGACATGTTGCGGTGCATACTGATAAGCAAACTAAAGGGCAAAGCCTTGGCATGGTTACAGTCAAAGCCAAACTACGCCACAGAAAGTCCGAACGATTTGCTGAGTCAAATGAAAGAATTGTTTAGTTCAAAAGAAGGAAAATTGGTTATGCGGAAAAAATTTGAAAATCGGAAGTGGAGCCCAAGCGAGTCGTTTGTCAATTATTATAATGACAAAATCATTTTGGCAAATCAACTTAATTTGGAAGAGGAAGAATTGATTGATAGCATCGTCGATGGAATTCCTGATCCTCAGCTTCGCATGCAGGCAGTGATGCAAAACTTTCAAGATAAGCATCAACTACACCAAGTTTTCTCCAAAATCGAGTTGAAAAAGAAAGCAGTAACCTCTGATCCAGTCCGACTACGAAACAAAGAAGATATACGATGCTTCAATTGCAACTCCTTGGGGCACTATGCTGTGGAATGCAAAAAACCTAAGCGTGAAAGAGGAACGTGCTACGCCTGTGGTAATAGTGGCCACACAGTCGCCGTCTGTCCAAACAGAAAGGATGCACTCTACGTAGACGATTATGTAAGATTATTTAGTTTACAATTATTTAATGACGTTTATGAAAACAAAGTTTTTTCTTTAAATTTAGAATGCCTCATAGACTCAGGAAGTCCGATCAGCATTATAAAAATATCATTAATTCCTACAGTTTTGAAGTTAAAAAATTTATTTGCTAATTACTATGGTTTCAATAAAAGTAAACTAAAAGTTCTTGGAACTATTTCATGTTTTGTCATTTTGGCTGGTAGAAAAGTTTTTTTCAATTTGTGCGCGGTGCCCGATGAGTCTATGGGTATTCAAGTAGTACTAGGCAGAGATTTTATGGCCGCTAGTAAATTTAAGCTGGTCTGCGATTATAAAAATGATATTCATGATCTCGAAAATAATTTTAAAAAAACAAGTCTTACAGTTAATGAACTTAAGTTAAAAGATTTTAATTTAGAAAATCCAAAAGATACAGTCTGTGAGTTTAAAGAAAATGTTTACGAATTTAAGTTAAAAGATTTTAATTTAGAAAATACAAAAGATACAGTCTGCGAGTTTAAAGAAAATGTTAACGAATTTAAGTTAAAAGATTTTAATTTAGAAAATACAAAAAATACAGTCTGTGAGTTTAAAGAGAATGTTAACGAATTTAAGTTAAAAGATTTTAATTTAGAAAATACAAAAGATACAGTCTGTGAGTTTAAAGAAAATGTTAACGAATTTAAGTTAAAAGATTTTAATTTAGAAAATACAAAAGATACAATCTGTGAGTTTAAAGAAATCTTTGATTTTAATAACTATATTTTGACATTAGATTCAATTATAAATAATGAAAATGAAGAAATCTTAAATGTTGGTCAAAATGTGGCTTATCAAGACCAGTTGCATTTTTATGAAATTTTTAACGAAGGTTATGTAAAACCAGAGCGCTTAGATGAACCAGTGGTTAAATGCGAAATGCGTTTAACATTGGACGATATTAAGCCATTCAATTGTCCTCCAAGAAGATTATCATATTCTGAGAAATCAGAATTACAAAAACTGTTAGATGAATATACGGCTAAAGGGTATATCCGTGCAAGTGAATCAGAATTTACGTCGCCAATCGTTTTAGTAAAGAAAAAGACAGGTGATTTAAGAATGTGCGTTGATTATAGAAAACTTAATAAGATAACGGCTAAAGATAATTATCCGATTCCTTTAATCGATGACCTGTTAGATAGGTTAGCAAATAAGGTGTATTTTTCGAAACTCGATTTGAAGAATGGTTTTTTTCATGTGTATATGCATGAAGATTCCGTTAAGTACACTTTATAGATAAACGCGAACTCTATTTTTAACAGTTTCTTTATTTATCTATTTAACACTATATATTTTTAATACAAATTATTATTTCTGTAAATATGATAGGCGAATAAACCGAATACAATATTGAGTATAAACTTTATTTCACGAATAAAGGAGGCGAATGAATCGAAATAAACTTGGCGAAATACCGTACACAATTTAGCGAATTATTTGGAGCGTAAATAAACTCGAGAGCTGGGATGTCGAACAAGACTAAATTATTCCTTCGCTGTTGCTTAAGTTGAAGACCGATCCTCAACTTAAGCGCTAACGCCGACGCTGGCCGAATTCGTTGGCCCTGAAGGAACGAAAATGCTTATAGCAGCATATCCCATAAGGAATGCCACCAAAGCCAATTTATTACGAATTTAATCGCGCAGTAAACAACAATAACGATTCCGACGGTTATTGCTCCGTAGCGCAACATTGTATTTGCTTATGTTTTACGTTACAATAAACAAACGCTGTTGCGCTAGCCTTTATATCCGTACCATTGCATATGTGCACACAAACAACCGTACGGACAAGAGGCGACGAAATTTGACACATCTCATTGCTGCAACAATGCGATCGCAGTCAAGTGTCGGTACCCAAATATTTGTGTCGACCCAAATAAAAAGGCACATCGATAATTAACTGCAACAAAGTTGCCGCAATGGGTTTAGTGTTTCCTAGCGTACCAAGTAAAACGATAAAATAAACATTTCGTCATCGAAAAGAATTTACTGGTTTGCACGCGGGCAAGACTAAGAAACACCGATAAAAAACTGACTGATCGTATGGCACGTAAATGAAATGCCAATTTTGTATGCGCGGGCAATACCACAAAACACCGTTTTTATTTTTAAGTTAAATTTAGGAATTTAAATATTTTGTGGAGCCGCCACAATACTCCCCCCCTAGTGTGTAACACGATTTAAAAACCGAACCGGCTTACGAATTTCTCTACCGCTCCTAGTGCGGACGATTGTTGCTGGTGTAGGTGTGATGTTGTTCTGAGGTAGTGGATATGCCGCTTCTGGCATAGATGTTACTTCGTCGGGGCGTGTCGTCACTGTAGGCGTTTCCGAGCAACCTTCGCTGCTTAATGGCGTCTGCGTTGTCGGAATGCTGGATGGCGCTGTTTCGGGGATGGTTGCCGGTACTGGTACGTCGTCTTCTTGTAGTACGAAAGCGGCCTTCAGTCTATCGATCGAAATTTTTGCTGCTTTTCCTTTTATTAATACTGAATAGTATTTGTCGTATCGCTGCAAAATCTTGAAGGGACCATCGTATCGTGGCTGTAATGGTCGCTGAACGCTGTCGTTTCGCACAAAAACGTGAGTAGCCGTGGCGAGGTTGCGTTGCACAAAAACTTCTGTTTTGCTGTGATGAGCTGCTGGCTTGGGAGACACTCGATGCATTGTTTTTCGTAAATTTTGCGCAAATTCTGTCTCCGTGGTGTTTATTGGCGATGGAGCTAAAAATTCACCCGGTAATTTTAAGGTAGCGCCATAGACCATCTCGGCTGGAGTGGCGTCGATATCACTCTTGATGATGGCTCGTAATCCCAAGAGCACGATTGGTAAAGTTTCGCTCCAATTATCATTCTGACAACAGGTGATGGCTGCTTTCAGTGTGCGATGCCATCTCTCTATCATGCCGTTGGCCTGTGGATGATATGGTGTCGTGCGGAAATGTCTGATGCCCAGGATCTTGTTGAGTTGGGAGAAAACTTCTGATTCGAACTGTCGGCCAAGGTCAGTAGTAATTTTGACTGGTACGCCAAACCTGGAGATCCAGCCGTCGATCAGCTTCCTGGCGACCGTCACCGCCGTCATATCGGGAATCGGGAACGCTTCGGGCCAGCGCGTAAATCTGTCGATTATTGTTAGGCAGTAACGGTTTTCCCTTGATACAGGCAACGGCCCGATTAGATCAATGTTGATGTGTTCGAATCGCTCGCTGGGGTCGGTGTAGGTACCAATCGTCGTTTTATTGTGACGATGTACCTTACTTCGTTGGCATGGGATGCAGCATTGCACGAATTTTTTTACGTCCTTGTTCATGCCAGGCCAGACAAATCGCTCCGCTATCAGCCGCAAGGAAGACTTTTTGCTTGGGTGATTTAACCTATGAATTTTCTCCATTATCTGCGTCCTGTATTTGGCTGGTACTAGTGGCCGAATCTTGTCGTGAGCCACGTCACAGTATATGGTGTTGCCGCTACCGGGTAGAGTAACCTTTTTAACCACTAGTGAGATCGCATCGAGAGTCTTATTGTGAATAATGTTGATTATGTCTGCGTCTCGCAACTGTTCTTCGGCCAACTCGTCGAAATTGATGACGCTAGAAGAGGTCTTTAATTGCTGAATCCGCGATAAGCTGTCAGCTACCGAGTTCTCGGCTCCTGGAAGGTGGCGTAAGTCTGTCGTGAACTGGCCGATGTAGTCCAGGTGTCGTGCCTGGCGTGGCGACGCTTTGTCCAAGTTCTGTTGGAAAGCGAAAGTTAGCGGCTTGTGATCGGTGAAAATGATGAAAGCTCTTCCCTCAACCATGTGCTTGAAATGCTTTACAGCGAGAAAAATTGCAAGAAGCTCGCGGTCGTACGTGCTATACTTTTTTTCTGCATCCGTCAGCTTTTTAGAGTAGAACCCTAATGGTTGCACCTCGCCGCTGTAGTGTTGATGCAGTACGGCTCCTACGCCGTAATCGGAAGCGTCGACGCTGAGTGAAAGTTCAGCATTCGGAACTGGATGAAAAAGTAGTGCTGCGTTGGCCAGCTCTCGTTTGCTTGTCTCGAAAGCTGCCGTGGTGCACTGGTCCCATTGCAGAGGCGTGCGATCATTTTTCTTGTTGCCAATGATCATGCCTTGGAGCACCATTTGCGTTGTCGCTGCGTTGGGTATGAATCGTCGATAATAGTTGATCATACCCAAAAACTGCTTCAAATCCCTGGCTGTAGGCGGCAACGGAAAATCTTTTATAACTTCGACTTTTTCATGAAGCGGACGGATGCCTGCTGCAGTCACTGAGTGGCCCAGGAACTTCACTTCAGTTTGACCAAAAACGCATTTGGCGGCGTTAATGGCCAAATTATTTTCTCGTAACAGTTGCAGGATTCGTTTGAGATGGACTCGGTGTTGGTCCACGTTCTCGGACGCGATGCATATGTCATCAATGTAGACAAATGCATACGAGGTTTCATCGGCCAATATCTTGTTGATGTGGCGTTGAAAGGTCTGCGCAGCGTTTCTCAGACCAAAAGTCATGAATTTGAACTGGAATAGTCCAAACGGTGTGGTAATGGCGGACTTCGGAACATCTTCGGGTTCGATTGGTATCTGGTGGTACGCCTTCTGTAGGTCCACCGTCGAGAAAATTTTCTTTCCGTGCAAAATGTTGGTGAAATCCTGGACGTACGGAATGGGATACCTGTCGGGCACAGTTTTTGCGTTGAGCGCCCGATAGTCTCCGCAGGGGCGCCATGAACCATCTGCTTTTTTCACCATATGTAGAGGGCTCGCCCAGTTGCTGTCTGACGGTTCGCAGATCCCTTGATCCACCAGAAACTGGAATTCAGCTCGCGCTGCGTTCAGCTTGTCGGGAGCCAATCTTCTAGGGCGTGCGAATACTGGTGGGCCGTCAGTCACAATGTGATGTGTGACGCCCGATTTAGTTGACCGCGCCGTCGTGCGCAAGGTCGTGACATCTTTGAATTCCTCTAGGATATCTGAAAAAGGGCTAGAAACATTGTTCGTTAGCAAATTTTTCTTACCTTCGGCCGTCGTGTCGCTGCAGTTTATCGTTGCACCGCCGTCGATGAGTGACTCATTCTTCAGGTCGATGAGGAGACCGTAGTGCTTTAGAAAATCAGCTCCGATGATAGGCTCCTTGACCCGGGCGATGATGAAGTTCCATGAATATACCTTGTTGAGGTTGACTCGGAGCGTTTTTTGGCCGAAGGTCTCGATTGAAGATCCGTTGGCTGCATAAAGTCGTAGCTGATCTGGTCGTCTCAGCGTCTCACTGTAGGTCGGGGGAACAACGGACACATCTGCTCCCGTATCAACTAAAAATTTTCGTGTTGATACGGCGTCGTTGATGTACAGGCGATAGACTTTCGTCGCCCCTATATCGCCTGCGATCGTGGGGATTGCGATAAGTTTTTTTCTTCTTTGTAATCGCATGGTGGACGGCAATGGCGAGAAGACCTACCATATTTCTTGTGGTACCAACACGTCAGATCCGTCGCGACGTACGGACGGGTCTTGCTGGTACTTCCTCCAGTTTCTATGTTTTCTGAGGTAGGCTGGAATTTAAAAGCTTCTGCCGTCAGCAGCACGTCACGCTGAAAATTATTATTTTTGGCTGCGTCGCGAGATGTGGAGGGTCCGCTGAATCGAGATCGCTTGCGCCATCGCGAAGGCTGCTTCGGCTTTTCTGCAATCTTCTGGCGCTCAAACATGTCCTCCAGACGGTTCAACCTTCTTTCGAAGATCTCATCTCGTGGTGGCCGGTTCCGGGCTTGTGCGCTAGTAGAAGCGACCGCATTGACCATCGGGCCGTCTCGTGTCACTTCCATTATCTTGTCGGCCATGGTTGCCCGCTCGTCGATCGAGCCTGATGATGCCTGCAGGATCTCCTGCACATGAGTCGGCAATCTGCGCATCCACAGATTTTGTAGAAACTCGCTGCCCAGGCCGGCTCCTCCGAGACGTCGCATCTCGGCTAACAAAGCTGAGGGCTTGCGATCCCCCAGACTGAGCTCCGACATCAAACGCGTTATCTTCATATGGGTCGTGGTGCCGTAATGATCTAAAAGCGCCTTCTTGAGATTTTCGTACATCGGCGCTACGGGGCTTAGCACCATGTCGTGCAACGGCTGCAGCATACGCGTATCTATCGCGCCTAGTAATGCAGCGTGCCGGGCGGCGTCGCTTTTAATTTTATGCACCGTAAACAAGGCCTCCAGTTGGCAGAACCAGAGGTCGGGGTATTCTGCCTGGAATGGTTGGGGTTTGATGTTGGCCCCCAAACCCTGGATGTTGGAGGCGTTTGCCGGACGCTCGTGCGTCGGTGGTTCCATCTCGGTGGATACTGGTGACGTATCAATTGCCCCTTGGGCGTCACCAGCTCCGGCCCCTTCGCCTGGCGCGTTCGATGCACCGGCGGCAGCTGCGTCTTTTTTTAATTCTTTGGCGTTATTCATTTTAATTTTCACTATTTTTTTAATTGAGCGAACTTTTTTTGAAAAAAAACTTTAACGGTGTTCAATGCTTTCTTACAAAAACTATTTGCACTTTCGGGGTCACCAATTATAGATAAACGCGAACTCTATTTTTACCAGTTTCTTTATTTATCTATTTAACACTATATATTTTTAATACAAATTATTATTTCTGTAAATATGATAGGCGAATAAACCGAATACAATATTGAGTATAAACTTTATTTCACGAATAAAGGAGGCGAATGAATCGAAATAAACTTGGCGAAATACCGTACACAATTTAGCGAATTATTTGGAGCGTAAATAAACTCGAGAGCTGGGATGTCGAACAAGACTAAATTATTCCTTCGCTGTTGCTTAAGTTGAAGACCGATCCTCAACTTAAGCGCTAACGCCGACGCTGGCCGAATTCGTTGGCCCTGAAGGAACGAAAATGCTTATAGCAGCATATCCCATAAGGAATGCCACCAAAGCCAATTTATTACGAATTTAATCGCGCAGTAAACAACAATAACGATTCCGACGGTTATTGCTCCGTAGCGCAACATTGTATTTGCTTATGTTTTACGTTACAATAAACAAACGCTGTTGCGCTAGCCTTTATATCCGTACCATTGCATATGTGCACACAAACAACCGTACGGACAAGAGGCGACGAAATTTGACACATCTCATTGCTGCAACAATGCGATCGCAGTCAAGTGTCGGTACCCAAATATTTGTGTCGACCCAAATAAAAAGGCACATCGATAATTAACTGCAACAAAGTTGCCGCAATGGGTTTAGTGTTTCCTAGCGTACCAAGTAAAACGATAAAATAAACATTTCGTCATCGAAAAGAATTTACTGGTTTGCACGCGGGCAAGACTAAGAAACACCGATAAAAAACTGACTGATCGTATGGCACGTAAATGAAATGCCAATTTTGTATGCGCGGGCAATACCACAAAACACCGTTTTTATTTTTAAGTTAAATTTAGGAATTAAAATATTTTGTGGAGCCGCCACAACTTCTTTTATAACACCGTTAGGGCAGTACGAATTTTTGAGAATGCCTTTCGGCTTAAGAAATGCACCGTCAGTTTTTCAACGGTTTGTCAATAAAATTTTTGCGGATATGATGCGAAACGGGAAAATTATAATATATTTAGACGATGTAATGATAGCAACTGATAATTTAAGAGAACATTTTGAAATACTAAATGAAGTTTTTAAACGCTTGGTAGATAACAAACTAGAACTGAGGTTAGATAAGTGCGAATTTTTGCAGACAAGTGTGAAATACTTAGGATACATGATTAGTGGAAACGGTATAAGGGCAGATGATAAAGGCCTTGAGGCTATTAAAAATTTTCCAGTTCCAACTAAACCACATTCTGTGCAAAGCTTTATAGGGCTATGTTCGTATTTTCGCAGGTTTGTCAAAGATTTATCAGTTTTAGCTAAGCCATTATATGACTTAATTAGAAAAGACAACAAATTTGAGTTTGGATTGGAACAAATAAAATGTTTTGAACTACTTAAACAGAAACTGATAGCATCACCAGTCCTTGCTTTATATAACCCAAAAGATACTACGGAACTTCATTGTGACGCCAGTTCTGTTGGCTTCGGAGCCATTCTCTTACAAAAAAAGAAAGATGACAAGTTACACCCTGTATTTTATTTTTCCAAACGTACAACAGAAGTCGAGTCAAGATATCACAGTTTTGAATTAGAAACCCTTGCTATAATTTATGCACTTAAACGTTTTCGTGTTTACCTTCAAGGAAAACCCTTTAAAATAGTCACGGATTGTAATTCCTTAACTTTAACTCTAAATAAAAAAGAACTGAATCCTAGGATTGCTAGGTGGGCTTTAGAACTACAAAACTACGACTATACCTTTGAGCACCGGTCTGGGGCACGTATGCAGCACGTCGATGCTCTTAGTCGCAACAACAAGATAATGGTGCTAGAAACAAATACTTTCGAAGAAAACCTAGTAATATGTCAAAATAAAGACGAGAAGTTAAAAAATTTAAAAAAAAAAGTTAGAGGAATTGGAAGACACATTTTATGAGATGAGGAATGGAGTTCTATACAAAAAAAAAAAAAAAACAAAAACACGGTTTTATTTTGTGTTCCCCGGGACATGGAAAATCATGTTTTATTTAAGTATCACGATGAAATGGGTCATGTAGGGGTAGATAAAATGGTTGATTTAATATGCAAATCTTATTGGTTTCCAAAAATTAGAGAAAAGTCAAAAGACCATATAAAAAATTGCTTGAAGTGTATTGCTTTTTCTGGAAACAATGGCCGCGAAGAAGGTTATTTGCACAACATTCCCAAAGGAAATATTCCCTTTGATGTAATACATATAGATCATTTTGGACCTGTAGATCATGGCAGATCGAAAAAACATTTACTAGTTGTAATTGATGCGACCACTAAATTCGTAAGATTATATCCGACCAAATCAACAAGTTCAAAGGAGGTAGTTGTTGCGTTAAAAGACTACTTTAGATCCTATAGCCGCCCTAAATGTCTAGTGTCAGACAGAGGTAGTTGTTTTACGTCAGGAGAATTCAAGGAATTTATGGAAGGTAATAATATTAAGCATATTAAAATCGCAACAGGCTCCCCGCAGGCAAACGGACAAGTAGAGAGGGTTAATAGAAGTCTCGGGCCGATGATTGCGAAATTAGTTAATGTAGAACAAGGACTTCACTGGGACAATGTAGTAGAAACTGTTGAATTTTGCATCAACAACACAGTGCATAGAACCATTAATGAGCATCCGAGTAAAATGCTTTTTGGAATAAACCAAAAGGGTAAAGTTTTTGATTTTCTTAAAGAAAATATAATTGATGTAGAACAAAAGCCAAAGGAAACGAATCTTAAAAATATTCGCGATGAAGCAAATAGAGTTCAAGAAAAATTACAGGAGTATAATAAACGTTATATCGATCAAAAAAGAAAACAACCGACAAATTATTTTGAAAATGACTACGTAATGGTGAAGAATTTCGACTCACAAACAGGAACATCAAAAAAGTTAATCCCAAAATTTAAAGGACCCTACCGGATAACAAAAGTTTTGCGAAACGATAGATATCTCTTGGAGGATGTTGAAGGGTTTCAACAATCGCGAACACCCTACAAAGGTGTTTGGGCAGTAGGAAATTTAAGACCCTGGTTCGGAATGCGTAAAGGTTAGTTAATTTTTAAAGCTTGCTCTCATACTTATTTGAGCCTATAATTACATTTAATCTGAGATCAGGAGATCTCATCGTCAGAATGGCCGAATTGTAGTAGGTTAAGCATAACAATTGTAGTAGGTTAAGCATAACTTGAGTAAAGTTATTTGCATTATATTATATTATAACACTACATGTACAGCATAGCATTGTCGACATTGCCAATTATTGTGTTTTGTTCTTTATTTTATGTGACTGTGTTCTATCTTCATTTTTGTTCTTTGTTATTTTATGTAACCGTGTTCTATTCTTATTTTTGTTTTTTACGACGCTCTTCGTTTTGCCTTTTTTTGACGCTTCTTCGTTTTGCCTTTTTCCATTTCTTTTGTGATTGCGTCGTTTGTAACGCCAAATGTGGTGTTTTGTCCCTTTCTTGCGATACGTTAAAATTTGAAATGTAAAGCGAAGCGTAAAGACGGAAAAACGAAGGCAACAATATAAAAAGATGAACAATAAAGATCATTCTTGATACGAAGCGAAAGAAAGCGGTTCATCATTTCAGCTACCTACAGTTTCTGTCTCCACCCCTGATGTACTCGTTAAAGAATTAAGTGAGCTTAGAAAAAAAGTTGAAAAACATGAGAACGATGCTGTTGCGGCTGATCTTATCATAACCGGTATCCCGATTTCTGCTGGTGAGAACTTACCCGACTTATTTGCTCGCATTTGTTCGGTTTTGAATTGCAAATTGCCGATGCTCCTCAATGTGTTCAGGGTGAAAACAAACGACGAAAAAAGAAACAACAGGAATATCAACATTAAACCTGCGATAATAGCAAAGCTTGCAAACTCCTATGACTGCAACCAAATTTGTAGAGCACTTGCAATTTTTTGTAAGTCTAACCAACGACAACTTTATCTCAGTGATATTGGGTGCGGTGGAAATGAAAAATTTTATTTAAATGAGAGCCTTACTAAAACTAATCGCGCAATTCTGTTTCATGCAATGGAAATGAAACGTCAAGGAAAAATTGTTGCAGTTTTCTCAGTACTCGGTAGTATTTATGTTAAGTCCACTCAGCAGGGAGATGCAAGACTAATATGTAACAAAGAGAGCATAGAGTGCAGAACTGGAAATGTTTTAGGGTGTTAAAAACAAATCAAAAAAAAAAAAAAAAAAATTTTATCTGAGTTTAAAATAACTCAGCTCATAACTTTAATTCTTATGAGCATATTATTCAACTTTTTAATTATTTATTTAATGTTATCTGTTCTAATTAGTTTAAGTTCTTTTATTTTTAATTTTCTCATTTATTTCTTCTATTCTCTTTTTTTAATATCTTTTACCTGCTTTTTTAACATGTTGATTTATCTTATGTTTGAAGCTGATTCTTTTTCATTAGGTCTTGTTGCAAATTGATGGTGCGTCTAATGGTGCAATTACAAAACCTTAGTTCATGTGTTGTGTAAGCAAAATAATGGTTTGAACGTGGTACATTTCAATGCTAGGAGCATGAATGGATTAAAACTGGACTATGCTCGTCATATTTTTGAGAATTCGCCTGTGGATATTATTTGTGTAAGAGAGACATGGTTTAAATAGGAAGTTTCTGATTCTTTTTACAGCTTCAATGGCTATAAACTGTTTCGTAATGATAGGACAGATAAGAGGGGTGGTGGTGTAGCTATTTATTGTAAGGCTGGTATGAAAGTGAAGTGTGTTAGTAAAGGCAATGATGTTTGTGAATTTCTGAACCTTGAAGTTTATGATAATGGTGTAAAAGTTTTTGTTTCCTGTGTCTATAACCCTCCTAGTTGCAACAATCTTGAGCAATTTTTCAATGATCTGGCTAGCAGAATAGTTAATTATGATTTTCTTATCATTTGCGGAGATTTTAATATAAATTTGTTGCTAAGAAATTCTATAACTCAAAACTTACTGCATCATACTTCTACTTGTGGCTTGAAAGTAGTTAACCAAACTTTTCCAACTCGCTTTGCTCATAATTGTGTGCCTAGCTTGCTTGATCTTTTTCTAGTTTCTGATGTTTCAGTTCTATTAAAGTTTGATCAAATAACATTCCTGTCTGATCATGACTTAATTTTCTGTAGTTTCAACATTAATCTGGGTAGATCTGTGCAAAGCAGTTTTTCTTTTCGAGATTATAAATATATCGACCTTAATGCCTTGTTTGAAGACTTATCTAGTTTGTCTTGGAATGACTGTTGGTATTGTGATTCTGTAGATGAAAAACTCAATGTTCTAATGAGCAATTTAAATCATGTTTTCACTCGTAATGTGCCATTACGAACAATAAATGTATCCAATACCCGCTGTCCCTGGTTTACTGGTAATGCCTTGCATGCCATAAAAAATAGAAATAAATTGCATCATAAATGGAAAATCAATCGTTCAGACGAAAACTGGGAAAATTACAGAAGTGCACGAAATGCAGCGTCTTCCATTGTAAAGTAGGAAAAGAAGAATTTCTTTTTTTCAAAGTTAAATGTTGGATTGAATTCTAAACAATTGTGGCAACGCATAAAAAAATTTAAAGTTTTTAACAAGGATTCTGCTGATTGTGAACTAGATCCTAATGTGCTAAATGACTACTTTTTGGCGAGCAGTAATCCTTGCCCGACTGTCAGGACGATAAACGCGGAGCTACCAAATTTATTTATTGACTCCGCTTTGTGTTCTTTTGAGTTTTTTGCAGTTAGTGAAGATGTTGCTGCTAGTGTACTAGGGTTAACATCTAATGCAGTAGGAATTGATGGTATGCCTATAAAGTTCATTAAACTGATATTGCCTTATATACTCGCACCTTTAACTCATGTTTTTAATTTCTGTTTAAGTTCTTCCCAATTTCCTTCTTTGTGGAAAGTTGCCACTGTAATACCAATTGCGAAAACTGCTTCTGCGCGTGAACCAAATAATTATAGACCGATTAGTATTCTGCCAGCTCTAGGAAAAGTTCTTGAGAAAATAATGTCAGATCAAATGTCTGACTATCTAAATTCTAATAAGTTGTTATCACCACTGCAGTCCGGTTTTCGGGCTGGCCATAGCTGTTCAACGGCTGTAATGAAAATCATTGATGACATTAGGACTGCTTACGATCAAGATTTGTTGACAATTCTTTGTTTAATCGACTTTTCCAAAGCGTTTGACTCCGTGAATCATTCTCTGCTGTGCAATAAACTTAAAAGTTTTTTCAATTTCAGTCCCCCGGCTATTAAGCTTATAAACAGTTACCTCGTAGGAAGATTGCAACGGGTTAAGGTAGGTGATGGATTTTCGTCTCTTAATGCTATTTTTACGGGAGTTCCTCAGGGATCCATATTGGGTCCTCTTTTATTTTCCATTTTTATTAATGACATTTTTACTGTGTGTAGACATTCTACCATACATGCTTATGCAGACGATATCCAAATCTACTTGTCCCGTCCAATTGGTCTAATTGAAGACTTGATACATTCTCTTAATTCTGACTTATGTTCTCTTAATGGTTGGGCTACTTCCAATTTACTCCTCATAAATCCTCTAAAGTCTAAGGCTCTGCCCATCGCGAGGAGTGATGATAGTTTGGTAGGCATCCCTCCCATTTTTATTGGTTCTGATCAGCTGGCTTTTGTGAACAAGGTTAAAAACTTAGGCTTTGTACTAAACAGCAAACTTACTTGTACTGACCACATAAACAATACTGTAGGTAAAATTTACGCAACTTTACGCTACTTGCGCTCCTCTTCTAGTTTCACTCCCCCTGAGGCAAAACGTAGAATTATGGTTCAACTCATTATGCCCCATATAACTTTTTTTGATGTTGTCTACAGCGGACTTGATTCTCAATCGCAACATAAACTTCTAGTCGCATTTAACAATGCAGCTAGATATGTGTACGGTATGCATCGTAGTGATCATATTTCGGCAAAAAGTAAGGAAATTCTCGGTTGCGGTTTAATTGAATATTTAAAAATTCGCAATCTCTTATTTTTACACAAACTCATTCACACTAGAAGTCCGGAGTACCTTTACGTCAAACTTCAATTTTCACAGTCAATCAGATCGGTAAATCTTATTATTCCAAGACACAATTACCTGAACAGCAGTAGGTTCTTTTTCGTTAGTACCATTAGACTTTGGAATTCATTGCCCATACATTTGAGACGAGACTCATCAAGAATCAGCTTTAAACGTGATATCTACAAATACTTCTCAACTTACTTAGAACCTCACTTCTTCTGCAATCTGCCTTTCTCTTTTTGTATCTTCTTATCTTATTTCATTTTAACCTATTCATTAATTCCCCTTTAAATTTTACTTGCTGATCCGATATTGTGATTTTAATATTATCTCTCTTTCAACTTCAACTTATTTGTTTTTTTTTTATATTCATAAGTTTTTTAAAAAAATTTTTTTGTTTTGTATTAATTCATACTTTTTAACTATTAAGTTTTTGCCCATTTGTATTTATTAATTAAGGAACTATAAAAGACTAAGTCTTACTGTTCAACCTAAATCAAATAAATAAATAAATAAATAAATAATTACAAGTAGTTTTTTTTTTTTTTTTTGTTAACAAAAGCAGTGATAAGCTGCTGCAAGGCGCTCAATAAAATAATTGGTTAGCTTACACACAACTCGAGCGGGAGAGAAAGAGATCCGATCAGCGCAAGTAGTAGTAGTAGACTGGGGATACCATGATAATAATTTAAAATCTGAAATTTGTATATAGCGGCTCCACTGCCCGCGAAAGAAATTTCTTGTTTTTATCATATTAATGATAAAATTAGGTAGTTTAATGAAATTAGTCTTAGTTACTTTGAGTGGAACAGATCTTCGTACAGCCATAGATACATTTTCATTAAAAATTTCCAAATTATTGTCTATCATGTCGGTTGAATCCACATCATCCAGGTTTCCAATTTGCGTTCGAATAATCCACAGTAAGGTTTTTATGAAACACAAAATTTAAGCTTATACAAAATTTAATCGGTACGTGATCTGAACTAAATTCATTGAGAGCTATAGGCTGAGTTAAATGTGTGGGAAAATTAGAAAGAATTATGTCAATATTAGACGGTGACGATCTGTTTGTTGCTGGTAAATACGTAGGGTCGCTAGAATAAAAAATTGTGATCGGAAAAAATGTTGTGAATTCGTAAAGTATATTGCCCCAAGTGTTAGCCCGAGAGCACCCCCATTCACGATGCTTACTATTGAAGTCACCGCAAGAGATAAAAATTCCATTACTATTGCAAAGTTTCTTAAATCCTTTTTATATTTGTAACGAAGATCGAAACAACTAGAACCGCCGGGAAAGTAGACGCTGAACAGATTTATAATTTTATCGTTTGCTGATAAAATTTCTATTCCAACATTTTCAATAACTTCTGTATCAATATTGGCGATCCCTGCAAAACTTACTGATTTTTTTATTAAAATGGCAACACCGCCGCCAATTCTTTCTCAATCATTTCGCACACAATGATAATTGGGATGGAAGAGTTTATCTGAGAGCTTCAGCAAAGTCTCAGAAAGCATGCATATGTCGATGTTTTCTTTGACAAGAAAATCAAAGAGTTCTATGAACTTATTGCGAACACAATAAAAAATTATTTTGAATTGAGAGACTAACATTATTTAAAGCTAGAGTACAAATACTTAACAGCTAATTGTGCGATAACGCTAAATTGTTCTTGTTTACTTGTACAATCTTTAAGTTTTGATACAAAGTCAAATGTAATTTTTGTTATCACTTCTTCAGAGAATAAGTTTTTGTTGGCTGCTGATTCCGCTGCATGAGCATATGAAGAATGCCAAGTCTGCTTTGGGGTTGGAGTTGTTATTGTCTGGCGAGAGCCAAGAAACAGATGATCTTTGCTAAGAGAAGGGAATTGGAATTCAACATAATTAAAATTTGCATGAGCACTAGGCTTAAAAGAGCGCACGATGTTAGTAGAACGCGAGCTTTGGCGATTGGACTTCTCTTTGATCTGCAAATAAATAGCGCGATTTGGACAAATTGGGTCATTTGACTTATGAGTGTTATTACAGATTGCGCATCGCATCTGTAATAATGCAATCAGAAAGCCCAATTTGCACATTTCGGTTTAATAAAACAACCACGTTCACCATGCCCAAACATTTGACAGTTTCTACATTGGATAAGTTTATTTTTAAATTTTCGTTGGAAGTCCCAATGTATTATTACTCGAAAAATATATTTAATCACGTCGAAGATCGTGCAACTTTCCAGATCCGTTCTCGAAATACACAATGTAAACAGAGTCACAGTAGCTTTCATAATTTTTTGTAATGGCTTTGACCTCTTTGCATTTCAAACCAAGATAAATTAATTCAGTTTTTACTTCATCGGAAGTTTTATTTTCCAGCCCGTGGAGAACGACTTTAAGCGACCGATCGCTTTTAAGATCGTGTGTAAAAAATAGAAATGCAGTCTCATTTAATATTTCTTTAATTTAATTAAACACTCCAATTGATTCACTAAGAATTTTCACACCAATAGATATTTTTTTAATGAAAAATGCGGTTACATCTTTCTCTAACAAAAGGTTTTTGATAGTGTCACTATTTTGCACCAAAACTTTAATAGGAGGAATCACACAACCTTCGCAATTTTTTTATTTTCCGAACTTTCATCGTACTCAAGAATTTCATCTTCCGCTAATTCTTGCAAGGGCAACCAATAATTTTTTCGCACATTGTCTTTTTTATTAATTTTTGGATTCTTAGATGTCGACATTTCGTCTTCATCATAGGAGGGCGCAACCCGTTTCAAAATTTTTTAAAAAATAAAGTTCACACTGAGGTTTTTATATTATTCCAAGAGCGAAAACGTCCGACTCAAGCCAAAGAAAAGAGCGAACTGGCTAATTGAAAATAATTTGTGAAAAATTTTAAGATAATTCCGATGGGCTTGGTCCCGTTTATGAGAGATAAATGTAGATGAAACTGTCTAACAACGCATTTTTTCCATACAAATCGTATGGAATACTAAAAAGCTTGATGAACAACACGGTATGTACATACAGTGTTGGAAAAAATAATAGAGACAAGCGCAGCAAAAAAAATTTATTATTTCATAATTTTTTATGTTACAATCTGTTTTTAATGGAATTGACTGTAAAGTTACCTTATATAATGGGTCTCAATTAAGCAAAATCAAACAAGTATGAAAGTGCACGGATTTTGCATAGGAGCGTCTTGAATGGGCACAGTTCATTTTTTAGCTGGAAAAAATAATAGGGACAAAATATAATTTTGAGTTCCTTGGACAAAGTCTGTTTATAAAAATGATCTTAAGTGGTAAGTTGTACTTTAGAATAATATCGTAAATTCTTTATATGTGGACCTTTAACTTACTTGCTAGTCTTAATCGATATTTATTGGAAATGGGTCGTGATGAACATTGTTCCTAAGCTTAAGGAGGATAATCATTATCTTCATTTCCAATGAAAACCAAATCAGCCTCGGATAATAGCCCCCACTACGATGACGACCACTGCAAACGAAAAACGGACAATGATTTACGGATATGCACCTGGAATGTCCGGACCTTCCATAGGGAAGGTGCAACTATCCAACTGGCGGAAGCCCTCGTAAAAATAAAGGCTGACATCACCGCCATCCAGGAGATGCGATGGTAAGGACAAGGCTGCTCTAAACGGACGAACTGTGATATCTACTACAGCGGCCATGCGGAGAGGCGTGAATTTGGTTGCGGATTCGTTGTATGTCGAAAATTACGCCATCTAGTTTCCCGGTTCACGCCATTAAACGAAAGGTTGGCTACGATCCGTATCAAGGCAAAATTCTTCAACATAAGCCTAATTTGCGCGCACGCCCCGACGGAGGAAAAGGACGATGCCACCAAGGATGATTTCTACGCGAGCCTAGAGGACGTGTATGACCGTTGTCCGACCCACGATGTAAAAATAGTCCTCGGCGATTTTAACGCGAAGGTCGGAAGAGAAGGCATCTTTGGCGCTACAGTCGGTCAGTTCAGTCTCCACGAGACCACTTCAAACAACGGTCTGAGACTGATCGACTTCCCCGCGGCGCGAAACATAGTAGTTAGTAGTACTAGATTTCAACACCTCGACATTCACAAGGCCACCTGGCTATCCCCAGATCAAAAAACGAAAAACCAAATTGATCATGTTGTGATCGACGGAAGGCACGCTTCAAGCGTTCTGGATGTGCGTACATTTCAGGGGTCAACACTGACTTCGACCACTATCTTGTTGCAGCTAAGATCCGCATGCGGCTTTGCAATGCGAAGAATGTACGCACGAGCATGCAACGAAAACTGGACGTCGCCAAGCTGCAATCACAACTGACTGCCGAGGCGTACTCCGCTCAACTCTCGGTTAAGCTCAACCAACCAACCTCTGGAGCCGACGACGCCCATCTCCCACTCCATGCGCGCTGCTGCCGAGGAAGTCATTGGTTTTCGACGCCCACAACCTCGAAACCAATGGTATGACCAGGAGTGTCGCGATGCGACTGCTGAAAAAAACGCCGCATACAAGAAGACGCTGCAGTCAGCCGCAACGCGAGCCGTGCGAGAAAACTACCGCGAAAAGAGGAAGGAAGAGAGGCGCATTTTCAGACGTAAAAAAGGGAGCAGGAAAAGCGTGAGCTGCCGGAACTTGAGGTGTACCAGGGCAAGAAGGATGCACGAAAATTCTATCAACAAGTTAAGCGTCTAACTCAAAATTTCAAGCCCGGAGCATCCACTTGTAGAGACGAAAATGGAAATCTGGTTACAGATACACAGAGTGTACTGAGGTTATGGAGGCAGCATTTCTCCTTGCTTACGGGCGTTGATTCCACCAATTCCGCCCAGAGAGAATGCAGTACGATACCACCAATCGATGATAATGCAGTGGAAATACCATCACCTAGCCATGAAGAGGTTCGAGTTGCTATCCAGAGACTCAAAAACAACAAAGCAGCGGGTGCTGACGGCCTGCCAGCTGAGTTGTTTAAAGCTAGTGGCGATGAATTGATAAGGTGCATGCACCAACTCATCAGCAAAATATGGCTAGCGGAAAGCATGCCCGACGATTGGAATCTCAGCGTGCTTTGTCCTGTAATAAAGAAAGGAGACCCGACAATCTGCGCCAACTACAGGGGTATCAGTCTATTTCCATCGCATATAAGATCCTCTCGAGCGTATTGTGTGAAAGATTATAGCCGTATACAGAAACGCTGATCGGATCCTATCAGTGTGGCTTTAGACCTGGTAAGTTCACCATAGACCAGATTTTTACACTACGCTAAATCCTGGAGGAAACCCATGAATATCAAATCGACACTCACCATCTCTTCGTCGATTATAAAGCTGCGTTCGATAGCCCAGTGCAGGATTGCCTATACGCAACAATGTCTGAGTTCGGTATATCTGCAAAGTTGATAAGGCTCTGCAGGATGACGTTGAGCAATACGTTTAGCTCCGTCAAGGTAGGGAATGACCTCTCCGGAACTTGTAATACCGAGCGAGGTTTCAGACAAGGCGACCCGCTCTCGTGCGATCTCTTCAATTTCATTATGGAGGGGATCGTACGAAAAACCGGTGTGCATCATAATGGCACCATTTTCTTCAAAGGTGTTCAGCTCCTTGCGTACGCTGATGATATTGATATTATCGGTCGGAGTAAGAGAGATGTTACTGCTGCTTTCACTGCTATTGAAAAGGAATCAGCCAAAGTGGGTTTGACGGTAAACGAGGGCAAGACGAAATACATGATGTCTACTAACAACAACAAGAGAGCACGGGATCTAGACTCTCATGTTACAGCGGGCAACTGTAAATTAGAAGTTGTCAAGGAATTCATCTACCTTGGCACTGCCGTAACCAGCAACAATGATGTCAGTCTGGAGATTAAGCGGAGAATAACAATTGATAATAGGTGCTACTACGGTCTCAGTAAGCAATTACGTTGCAGAGCTCTCTCTCAATCGACAAAGCTAACACTACAAGACGCTCTTTCTACCTGTGCTTCTTTATGGCGCTGAGGCATGGGTGGTTTCGACAACAGACGCAGCCACTCTTGGGGTGTTCAAGAGGAAAGTTCTCCGCAAAAATGATAAAAAATGATAAAAAATCTGGAAGTACCATATCTAAATCTACAACGTTGGATAAAGTACCTAAGCCTGTTCAGTCTCTTATGCAAAGTACAACACCAGTACAATCCAATTTGCCATCTACCTCTCGTCAAAATGATAAAGATTCAAACTCAGTAACAGTCTCCGTTAAAAAGGAGCCAAAAGAGCTTCTAGTTATATCTTTAAAAAAAACTGTTTTTGTGTCGCGTTTCGCTTCTGATACTTCGGTTGAGGACTTAAATTATTATGTAAAAAATAAATTAAATGGCTTCAGTGATTTTTCTGTGCGTAAGCTAAATTTTTCATACCGGAGGAAAAAGTCTTCATTCAAAATTTTTGTCCCTGAAGAAGTTTTCGAAAGGGTAAATCACAAAGATTTTTGGCCGCTCAATACTCTAGTTCGTGAATTCGAGTATAGAAACAGCCCATACTCTGAAAATGTTGTTACCTTACCACAACGTTCTGTAGACCTAAATGTTTCAAAAAACTAATTCTTGACCGGCTTCAAACTTTAACCATCGCTTACCAAAACGTTAGAGGTTTAAATACGAAAATATCAGATTTATTCTTGAATAGTTTCGATTATGAATTTCATGTTATTGCATTCTCTGAAACGTGGCTTCGTGAAAATATACTGAACTCTGAAATTTTTTATAGCAATTACCAAATCTTCAGGAAAGACCGAAATTCGAAAATTGGTGGTGGAGTCCTTCTGGCAGTGCACATCTCTTTATCCTGTGAGGAATTAAAGTTTAACAACAATACTGACTTAGAACTTGTTGGGGTTGTTATTAAGCTTGGTAATAAATCAATATATTTAACTTGTTCCTACATTCCACCAAATGCTGATCACAATACCTATTTACGACATGCAGAAGAAATTAAAGGAATATATAATCATCATACTGCAAATGATTCCATAGTTGTACTAGGGGACTTCAATTTACCATACGTTTCATGGAATATAACGGACAATTGCTGTTTTCTTACACCCACTTCATGCAATTGTGTTATTACCGAATTTCTGGATATTCTTTCTGATTGCTGTCTTCATCAAATTAATAATATTCTTAATACGAACAATAGAAACCTTGATCTTGTATTTGTTGATGAGTTGAACGGCATAACTGTGAGTCGCATTGACCCTCTAGTTATACCAGAGGATAAACATCATCCAACTCTTCAACTAAAGTATGTTTTGGCATGTAGCTTAGTGAAAACAAATCGTGTAAAATCTCAGAACTCATGTTTCAACTACAAAAAAAAACGAATTATGTCAGACTTAACTCCCTGTTAAACCATATCGACTGGTCAGCTATATTACCTGACAAACCATATTACTCTGTGGCTGATATTGAGAGTTATGTAAAATCATTTAATGAGCGCTTGCAAAATTGTATTTCTAAATCTGTGCCAAAATTTAATTCATCTGTATTGTCAAACGATCCTCCGTGGGTAACAAAAGAATTAAAGTACCTTAAAAACATAAAAAATCGCCGGTTTAAAAAATTCAAAATATCAGGTAAATCCATTGATTATATAAGCTATTCCCGTGCTCGGTATAATTATCAAAATAATAATAAACGGTCTTATTTAAACTACATTTCATATATAAAACTCAACATTAAGAATAATCCTAAAATTTTTTACAAATTTATAAA
This sequence comes from Tricholauxania praeusta, assembly GCA_949775025.1. Lineage (NCBI taxonomy): Eukaryota > Metazoa > Arthropoda > Insecta > Diptera > Lauxaniidae > Tricholauxania > Tricholauxania praeusta. Next base: position 94,027,875 of record OX459029.1, on the reverse strand, counting down.
CATCAAGCGTAAATCTTCTGTGTATCCTCTTCAGATGTCCTATAATGGTATAACATCATCCGAAAAAAATGAAATATCCAATTTGTTTGCAAACTTCTTCAAGTCTACTAATTCATCTTCTACTTATGATTCTGACGTCAACTACCCATATAATCTTTCGCGTATAAATGAAATTCAACTTCCACAAATTGGTGCTGATTTAGTTAGCAATGAACTGAAAATTTTAAAATGCACTTATTCAACTGGACCAGATAATATTCCTACAAACATCCTAAAGTATTGCGCAAGTAGTCTTTGTTATCCTCTCTCAAAAATTTTTAATATTTCCTTGAATTTGGGCTATTTCCCAAAATTATGGAAAGAGTCTTACATTATTCCACTTCACAAATCCGGAAGTAAGGCTAATATTGAAAATTACAGAGGTATTGCTAAGCTCAGCGTAATCCCAAAACTTTTTGAAAAAATAATTAATGATCATCTTACAAACATCGTTTCATCCCTGATGACAGTATCTCAGCACGGCTTTTTAAAGGGTAAATCTACATCAACAAATCTTTTGGAGTTCACCACGCTTGTTATAAATGAATTTAAGTGAAAACAACAAACGGATGTTATATACACTGATTTCAGCAAAGCTTTTGACTGCGTAAGTCATAGCCTACTTTTAAAAAAGTTATATTTAATAGGATTTCCTTCAACGATATTAAAGTGGATTAGATCGTATCTGACGAATAGGAAGCAACAAGTTTTATTCAACAACATGTTTTCTAAACATAAAATGGTTTCATCTGGAGTTCCCCAGGGCAGCCATCTTGGCCCCACATTATTTCTATTATTTATAAATGACCTAACTTCTGCTACAAATTCGTCCCATATTCTAATGTATGCTGATGATGTAAAACTTTTTTACTCTTTTAATGATCACTTTAATCATAAAACTCTACAAAGAAACCTAAATGAACTTGTTAAATGGTGTGATGTAAACTTGATGGCATTAAATCTCAAAAAGTGTAAGCAAATGACTTTTTCAAGAAGTAAAGAATTTGAGACTTCATATTCAATAAACGGTTTAAAACTGGAAAAGGTTGACAATTTTGTAGATTTAGGAGTCACTATGGATAGAAAACTTCGCTTCAACGTGCATATTGGTTTAATGGTAAACAAAGCAAAAGGCGTCCTTGGATTTATTAAACGATGGTTTAAAGAATTTGACGACCCCTATACGACGAAGGTGCTTTTCACTTCACTTGTTAGACCAATATTGGAATATGCGTCAGTGGTGTGGAACCCCCAATATAATATATACATTGATATGCTGGAGTCGGTGCAGAAACAATTTCTATTGTTTGCACTTCGTCGGCTACCTTGGAACCCGGACTCAAATTTACCTTCATATGGAAGCCGCCTCAAAATAATACGTTTACCAACACTGCGCAGCCGAAGAATTATGCTTAACGTAACTTTTTTAAATAAACTGTTCTCCGGCTCAATGAACTCTGAGTTGTTGCTAGGTATGGTCAACTTTAACAATCCTGGAAGGGATTTGAGACACTTTCGTTTCTTAAGACTTGATATATGTAATTCTAACTATGCTCATTTTTGTCCATTTCGGTGTATATGTAATGATTATAATAACCTGTGTCATATTATTTCACCCACGGACTCTCATAATATTATAAAGCAAAAAATAATTATTTTCTTAAATACTTGAAACTGTACTTTTTCCTTTGTTTCTGCTGCATAGCCTATGGGCTTAGTAGAAATTGTGCTCAATCTGTGATCGGAAATTGCTCTACCCATCATTTCGTTCAGAGAAATAGTGCAGTCCCGGTCACCGATCCGTACGATAGACGGATGTGCCTCACGTACGGTTTCGCCTAATGAACGCAGAGCAGTCCGGGCTGTTCGTAGTCGGTCACCGATCCGTACGATAGACGGATGCGCCTCTCGTGCGGTTAGGCGGGTAAGAGAGACCGCAGGGACCGATCGCAAATAAAAAAAAAAATCTTTGGTCCTGTTCGAGTCGGCGACGACTATCGCATTCGAATGAACCACGAGCTGTATGAGCTCTACGCCGACATTGACATAGTTAAGCGTATAACAACACAGCGACTACGCTGGCTGGATCATGTCCATCGTATGGATAAGGAAGCTCCAGTGAAAAAGGTATTCGAAGGGAAGGTCCCCGGTCAACGACGAAGAGGGAGACCATGCCTCCGGTGGATAGACCAAGCTGAGGAAGCCCTAACCGCGCTTGGCATTAACGATTGGAGAAGGCGCGCGCAAAACAGAGGCGCCTGGTGAGAGCTAATGAGGTCGGCCGTAACCTGACAACGGGTTGTTATGGCCATCTAAGTAAGTAAGTAAGCACAACATAATCGCACAATTTGTTTTTTTGTTGGAAAGGTTGTTAAGAGAAGGAGCGACATGTATACTTTTTTTAATAGTAGGTGGTGCCACGCCCCTAACGGGAAAAAAGGTTTCCACGGCTAAGCTAATGGACCGATTTTAATGACATTTTTGTTAAAGATAGATTGAAACCTAAGAAAGATTATTAGAAACTCGAATTCCTTAAAACGGGCGTGGCATTGTTTAAATGGGGAAAAACGGTATCACGGCTGTACCACTACACAGATTTTGATGATATTTGGTATGTAGCTAGATTGAAACTTGAGTAAAAATATTTTTTAAGTAGGCGGTGCCACGCCTCTTACAGGAAAAACGTTTTAACAGCAAAAAGACAAGTTTTATATTCTTTTAAGAAAAATATCTACTCTTTCCTCGTTTCTTTGTTAAAATTGATCTCTTTAATTGATTTGATAAATATAAACATTAAATTTGTTTTTTTAATTACTGCATATATCTTAAATATTATTATTTATATAAATATTAAAGTAGTTTTGAAATTTTCCCAAGTGAACATAAACGGAAATATATGTCCCGTTCGAATGTCCCGTTCGAATGTCCCGTTCGAATGGATTGTTATGCCTTGCAAGAAAACAAGTAAATAACATTTATCAATCTAACGAAATCTATTAAAAAGTTACATTATTCCATAACATTTTAAAATTAGTCGCATTAAAAAATGTTGCCAGATTTCGCTGACTTCTGCTTTTCTATAGATGGCCATGAAAAACACTTCCGTTTTTTTTGTCCCGTTCGAATGGCTTTTTAATTGCCTCTATCTTGGAACCAGTACTACGTCTGGCATCAACTTTACCACTCAATATAGTGCTATAAAGTAACAGAAAAAAATTAAAGTGTTTACTATGATTTTTATTCCACTTTAAAAAAAAACTTCCGTCTCGTTCAACATGAGAGAAATTCCCATATAGAAATTAACTTTTGTTTTGTTTGTTGCATGTAGACTTCGAAAACTGAAGGAAAGTGTGATTTAAATGTGAATGGGCTTGGTGTGTATAGCTAAAATTGTAAAAAAATTCAAAGATATTTTGTATGGAAGTTCTTTTTTTGTACGATTTGTGCTTATCCATTTTCCGTTTATATTTCAATATAATTTGGATGCAATTTTTTCAAATTCAGACATCTTATGCGTTGCAAAACAATTCTCGGTAATCTATAGATAATCTTTTATATTTTTTTTATATTCATGTTGAATATTTCAATTTCTTCGTAGTATAATTAATTAATAAGTTATTACGTGTCGGAACGACTTTATATATATTCCCGGCCAAACTAGTTGTAAGGTTAAACTAGTTTTTCCTAGGCCAAACTAGTTCATCCAAAGAATGTTAAAATGAATCAGTTTAGCCTAGGATGAACTAGAGTTATTATTTATATTAACGCCCTCACTCCCGATATTCTTGAAATGTTATTGTAAGTGGGCAGCCTTTGACCAAAGCTCAAGGCTTACATCCTCCAATATGTCGAACAAGGGATTCGCTATCGCATCAGGGTTGGATATAATATAGGGAACCGCGGCCGAATGCCGCCGCGAAGCCGAGTTTGAACATAGTATTGGAGGATGTAAATCATGTGTAGCGACCGAAGTTCGCCTACTTACCCTACCATATTAAAGTTTTCCTAGGCTAAACTGGTTCATCCAAATACGCTTCGGATAAACTAGTTTGGCCAAGAAAAAGCTAGTTTATCCTAAAGAATAGTTTTGCCGACAACATATATAGGTACTTTAATTTTTATTTTGTTCGATCCTACCTTTGAGATCCTTAGATCAACTGTTGCACTACCTGTAACTCCAATACTTCAAATACCTGTAACGCAAAATTCCCTGAAAGAGTTTATAAAAATTACTTAATTACTTTATAACAAAGCAGGCAGTTTTATATATTCTGAAATTTTAGTTTTATTTTTCTCTACACAAATCGTTTGAAATCTTTTTACCTGTTCTTGTAACCCCTATGTAACTTTCAAGATATCAGAAATTTTACCTTCACAAGGGTAAGTGCAATCAGAAAAATTTTTAATTAAAAACTTATTGCATATAAGTAATAGATTCAAAAGCTATAAGAGGTAGTTTTTGATCAAAACAATAAGGTCCGCCCACTATTAAAAAAAGTGGGTGGGGCCGTAGTTTAACTTAAACGTTCTTAATTATGAACTATGACTAATCAGATAGGCACTGCACATCAAATAAAATGTTTTTTAGTTAAGGGCTTAAAATTTAATACTTCTAATTTGCATATTGACTTAGGGTGCTATATCCACAGGTCTGTCAATAAACATCACTCTAGCACTCAAACCGGCAAACTCTGGTACCTAGTTTGTTTTGAGAACATGTTAAGAAAGAGTCAGTGATTATTTGTGTGGAAGTTCAGCTTGAAGTTTTGTGAAGTTTACTTTTAAACTCAACTGAAAGCTCAAAAACTTCGACAAAAACAGTGTTTCAAAAACAAAGAAAAAAAAACGAAAAAGAAAACTAACGCACTATTTTTTTTTTGTTTAAATAAAACCAATAATGTTTTTACAAAAAAAAAGTATACATCTTTCTCTCAGCATTTGTTGAATTTTTCAGCTCAAGCATGAAATTTTTATCCCAAAAATTTAATTTTTTACAAATAGGCACTGCACATCAAATAAAATGCTTTTCAGTTAAAGGCTTAAGGTTTAACATTTCTAATATGCATGTATATTAGAGCGGTTCAAAAAAAAAACTTTTTGATTTTTTCACGATGTGTCAGCGGATTACAATAGCCTTATATATCTGGACAAGCCCTATTACTAGGATTAAGGTTAATATTGAAAACTGGACTAGCGCCCTCTGTTTTAAGTAAACAACCCATTTTCAAAAATCTTGATTTCAAAAGTGCTGTAAGTTGTAGAGGTTATAACATTTTTCAACAAAGTGGGGATGGTTTTCGGGAAACAAACGATAGGGGAATTCAAATCCGTGATTGGTTTTTCTTCTTCTTCTTCCTTTCTTACAAAAAAATTGACAATTGACCGGACAAAAGTAAAAAAGTACCGATTTTTCACTTTCTAGCTCCAACACTTCAAATATTATGTTACCGCCGATCCCATGGTACATCATTTTTAATGAACTAATATTCCCTTAAGTGAATGCTGAAACCGCATATCATTATCTTATTTTAAAACAAAGATATCTGCATTTTTCTTAATTAACAGACCTGATTTTTTTCGAATCGGAGTCGACAAATTTGCATATTAAGGTGATTCTAATTTTTTTTATTTTTGTAAGAAAAAAAGAAGAAGAAGAAAAACTAATCATGGATTTGAATTCCCCGATTGATAATAACTGTTTGAAACAAAAAAAATTAGAATCACCTTAATATGCAAATTTGTCGACTCCGATTCGAAAAAAATCAGGTCTGTTAATTAAGAAAAATGCAGATATCTTTGTTTTAAAATAAGATAATGATATGCGGTTTCAGCATTCACTTAAGGGAATATTAGTTCATTAAAAATGATGTACCATGGGATCGGCGGTAACATAATATTTGAAGTGTTGGAGCTAGAAAGTGGAAAATCGGTGCTTTTTTACTTTTGTCCGGTCAATTGTCAATTTTTTTGTAAGAAAGGAAGAAGAAGAAGAAAAACCAATCACCGATTTGAATTCCCCGATCGTTTGTTTCCCGAAAACCATACCCACTTTGTTAAAAAATGTTATAACCTCTACAACTTACAGCATTTTTTAAATCAAGATTTTTGAAAATGGGTTGTTTACTTAAAACAGAGGGCGCTAATCCAGTTTTCAATATTAACCTTAATCCTAGTAATGGGGCTTGTCCAGACATATATGTAAGGCTATTGTAATCCGCTGACACATCGTGAAAAAATCAAAAAGTTTTTTTTTTGAACCGCTCTAATATATATGTATGTATGTGCTTGTATGGTTTTTGTCTGTTGATCTTTTTGTGCATAATAGAAAATCATCCCTTATTTTGTGATCCTAACTAGGGTTGTAACGGAGCTCCGCATTCGCATCCGCAAGTGCGGAACTTCCGCTTGATATTGTGCATCCGCCTCCGCATCCGCAAATTTTGATGAGGTAAATCGGAGTTATAACGGAAGTTATAAAATCAACATTAGAGCTTACAAAGTGGAAAATTCTGTGTTTAAGCTAATTTATATTTTATTGTTTTATGATGGGCTAGGTTATGGGTACAACCTAGTATAAATTTCGATTACACAGATTTCGAAAGTAGTCCATTTCAAAAACATCGTTTTGAAACATCGCTAAGTATATTTTTGCAACTATATTTGAGCGCACTCTCCGGTTCAATAAACAAATATTGAACGCTTTTCTCTCGAATTCACTTTTTTCATACGGTGTTAGCAGTCTTTTCTCCAAAATTACTGAGCCGATCCTTATGAAATTTTATCAACATATTCGTCACATTCATGGGCATCGTATGAACTAAAATTGAGTCAAAATATTGATTTTTTTTTTCAAACAGAAATTACCCATAAAATCCTTATTTTTCCAACATTTTTTTTTTGGTTAAAAAAAAATTATGGAAATATGACCAAATAAATGAAAAAAGTTCAAAAAACTTATTTTTGGGGAATAACTCGAAAACCTTTCTTAAGTGAAAAAAATGGTGGGCATTTCTAGAATTTATGACTCAAAATACATTAATAAAGTATGTGAGAAGCTATACTTCTTTTGCTTAAACTAGTGATACATATAATTCCATCATAAAAAACAAATATAAAATTTTCAAAATTCGAAAAAAAATAAAAAAATTGTGCACATCTTGAACTACAGCTTAAAAATTGCGTAACATAGAGTAAAATATTGAGAAAGCTGTTAAGAAAAAAAGCAAAGGTGTCGCACTTTTAGAAAATGTCGATTTTAATCTTTAAACGTTAATAACGAACTGATTATTACTGCGATTAATTTTTTTTTATCTTTTTTTTCAGAAACTACATTCAAATACGAAAAAAATGATATCCTACTTTTTATTGATACGTATATCAATGTTTGTAACTAGTCCATCGTTTTTTGTTTTAATGTTTAAAAAACCGATTACTCAATAACGGTTTCGAATAAAAGACTGGAAATTGGTGTGCTTGTTGCTTTTAATACGCACTAAAACATATCAAAAAATTAGCGAAATCGAAGAGGGTCGGGCCAAAACCTAGGTGATTTGGAATTGAATGCCCCATATATATTATTTTAAATGAATTAAAAAAACATTGTTCGTGTATTTCAAAAGTGTATTTATTGATCCTGAAAAGAATTAAAATACGAGTAATATATCCTACTGAGGGTTGCATAATAAATTCTGAAAAATAGCTTCTTCAGCTGGAAATCTAGGATGCCTACTAGTGTTCATTTAATACTAAATTTTAAATATTTTCAAATGGTTTTTCCACCTCCGCTTCCGTTAAAACTCCGCATCCGCGGAGATCAATTTCTGAACTCCGCATCCGCCTCCGCATAGATGACTTCCGTTACAACCCTAATCTCAACAATGAAAAGCGAAAAGCTTCGTTGCATTGTCATTTTCTGAATTATGCAATAATATACATAAATATTGGTAAATAGTTATTGGTAGATGATAGTATTTAATTGTAAATAGATATTGATAAAAAGAATATTCTACTTTTAATGCTGATTGATAAAAATTTAAGTCCTCTATTTGAAAATCGTGACGGCTGATCAATAGCGAAAATGCTACGTTGCATTTGCATTTGCTACGTCAGTATCGGAATTTGGCAACAATGTATTAATTATATTCAAATTTGAAAGAAGCTAGAATAAACACCAATTTTCTTTTGAAAGTCATTTATGCACATAAATATGTATGTATATATTTCCTTTTATTTTTGCTTGCATTTTTAGTTAATTTTTTCTGAAATTTACTTGGACTTGGACTTATTCGTTTAGTGTATTTTTGGCAAAAAGTTTAAGTAAGACTTTTGTCTTACTAAAGACTCTGGTGTGTTATAAGATAGTTACCAGAATAGCCCTGTAAGTGTTTTAAATAAGACTTTTCGATGTACTCAGGCATGATTTGTATTTATTGTATGCATTAAGCTTATTTTATAGCTGAAGTGTGTATTCAGAGCTAGGATGTATTTTAGAATAAGACTTCTTAATAGGGACTTAGATGGAAATTTTTATAAAAGAAAAAGAAAACTTAATAAAACAATTACCTGACTTATAATTTGTTTTTCATTACTTACAACAAAATCTATTTTTACAACTTTTGTGAATAAATAATGGTGAAATGGTTAAATATAATAAAAATATAAATCAAACTAAATATTGAACTCAAAATAAATATGTACTATATTTTCATATAAGAGGAAAATGTACTCAGCAACCCTTATGTACTATGTTTTTTTTTTTCAATATTCATATTTATTTATTGAACCAACTCGCTTGGGGACTAACAATAATTATACAAATCTTAAGAGACTAATATAACGTCGGACTTTTCCAAACCATTGCTTAGAAATGTTATTTTTTCAAATTTCGTCTTCAGTTGTGAAAGGAGTACCCATTATGCGTATACATAATAGCTACAGGGGTGGTAAGTCTTGTCTCTTCAATCGAGACGCATTCGATGTTAGGAGTATGTTCCTAGCCAGTATGTTTTGATGTTGCTGTAGTTTTTGTTGATACGATCGCTTTATGTTTTCCTGTATCAGCTTAACGAAGGGTATACCAAGATCTTGGTGTATGTTTATATTCTTGACATACCAAGGTGTGCCTTGCCTTGCCGAAGTATTTTTGACTGACACTGCAATATTTCTATATTCGATAAGCTTGCGTTGCCCGTATGACCACATAGGTATAATGATAGCTTTTTTGAATGTTTATGCAAAAGCCAATTAATGCTTTATGCTTTCAACTTTATTTGAATTTTTTTCTTTTCAATGTGGCTTTTCCAAGTAAGAGTACGGCCACGCAATGAGCGGCAAGCGGCAGCGTCAGAGCGACAAGCGGTAGAGCGGCAAATCGCAGAGTGGCAAGTGGCCATTTAGTCAGCGGCAACTCTAGAGCGTTAGTTGTCTTGTTTCTTACTAATGAAGTTCAAATTTAAAACAAAATTAAATTCTAGACGTTACAGCCCTATTCTGATTGTTAACTTAACAAGGAATAATAAAGGTGCTCTTGTTAATCTAATTGTTATGAAATGTAAATATTGGTATTCTAAAAAATTATTAACAATATAAAAGCTTTTGAATTCCCCACATAAAAGCTTTCGTGGTAAACTTGTCAAATTTGGACTTTTTAATTTTAAATTAATAAAATAACAAAAAGAGTAATAAAAAACTATAACACACAAGGCAACGTGGCGAAGTAGTTAGGACTGTGAACTCATAGCCCACGTGCGTGGGTTCGATACTCGTAAATCCGAAATTTTTTTTTTATATTGATATCAATGAAAATAAATGTTTTTTCAACAAATTTATGCCAGAATACGGAACATTAACAACTTGTTAATATTAAATATTTTGTTACAGCCCTATTCTGCTTGTTGACTTAACAAAAAATAATACAGGTGTTCGTGTTAATCTAATTGTTATGAAATGTAAATATTGGTATTCTAAAAAATCATTAACAACATAAAAGCTTTTGAATTCCCCACACAAAAGCTTTCGTGGTAAACTTGTCAAATTTTGACTTTTTAAATTTAAATTAATAAAATAACAAATAGAGTAATAAAAAACTTGAAAATACAAGGCAACGTGGCGAAGTAGTTAGGACTTTGAACTAATAGCTCGCGTGCGTGGGTTCGATACTCGTAAATCCAAAATTTTTTTTTATTGATATCAATGAAAATAAATGTTTTTTTAAGACATGTTTGTAAATATTTAAAACCACGTTGTCCTGCCTTTTAAATTTTATAAAAAAAAATAATTTTACTTAGCTCAATACTGAAATATCACTCGTTGTTAAGACACTTTCTGACATTAACAAAATAGTATAGAAAAGAGCTTTTAAATTTTTGCCAGAATACGGAACATTAACAACGTGTTAATATAATGTGGTGAGCTTTGTTAAGCTGCCAGAATAGGGCTGTTAATGTGGTGAGCTTTGTTAAGCTGCCAGAATAGGGCTGTTAGTTGAAAAAATTCCGTTGTCAATTGCTGTCTGTCATAGCCATTTGCTTGAAAGTCGGCTTCATATTTGGAAATTTATTTTATTTTTAAGAAAAAGAAGATTTGATGTGCATCCAAATAACCGCAAAAGATTAAGTTATGGTGAATTTCATCATTTATTTAAACAATTTCGGAAACATCCTGAGCGATTCAGGCAATATTTACGTATGTCAATACAAGCGTTTGATTTGCTGCTAAAATTTCATACCAACTGCTGCAATAGTTCACTTAAAACAGCGCTTACAAATTTATGTTAATATGGGAGGTGCCACGCCCACTGATGCAATCGCGTCTGCATTCATTTGATTTTAAAGCTTATAGTAACTTACATCTATACACAAAATTTTATGAAGATTGCTCTTATAACACACTATCCATAACAATAAACGTTATTTGCTGATATGGCAGGTGCCACGCCCACAAGTACCGTTGGACCAAATTTTTGTAATTAGAGACCATATAGCAACTATATCTACCTCATTAAATTTTATAACGATTACGTCGGTAGTTCTCTTAATATAACGTTTATAAATAGTGTGGGCTGTGCCACGCCCTTCAACAACATTATTCTGTATAGAAGCTAAGCAAGTTCTGATGACTGCTTTCAGTCGCATAATTTCTAAAATTTTTGTTAAGATCATGTGTGCCAATTTCGAGATATATAGAGTCAAAATTTTTAATTGTTGTAAAGTGCCACGCCCAGTTTTACAATTCCGCCTAATCTTATTTTTAATTCAAGACATATATGATATGTATCTGTATACCAAATTTCATCACAATATCTTGCACGGTTTACGAGATACGACGGCATAAATGTTAATATTTAGGACATGTTCACTGATTGCCGCTGTAAATTTCAGAAAAATTAAAACACAATTGAAAGCTGTGCGTTGCCGCTCTACCGCTCTAAAAAAAGTATCTCCCGCTCAATAACTGCGTGGCCACTTCAATGGTGTTCCATATGTTTTAATTTTTTTGTTGCCGCTCTACCGCTTGCCGCTATGACGCTGCCTCTTGCCGCTCATTGCGTGGCCGTACCCTAAGGCGTCTGTCGAAGTGCATACTTATGTTAAGTATTTAACTTCAGTGCTCTGAGGTATTGCGGTGTTATTTAGGTGAACTGTGGGGCAGTCTTTTTATTGAGTGTAAAAGTTACATGTTTACTTTTTTGCTCGTTTACATTTATTCGCCAGTTTAAAAGCCATGTTTCAACTAGACGCATATGTTCTTCGAGGGTATGTGACGCACTATGAGGGTCTGCGTGACAAGACAAAATTGCATTGCCATCAGCAAAAGTAGATATAAGCACAGAGTTGTTTGTTGGCAAGTCAGAAGTGTAAATTAGGTAAAGAATTGGGCCAAGATCACTACCTTGTAGTACGCCTCCAAAAATGTCAACGTCATCTGAAATGTAGTCGTTGCATTTTACCCTGAGCTTTCGTTCTGTAAGGTAGGACCCTAGTAAAGCATGGGTATTTTTATGGAGTAGTTTTTTTAACTTGTGTATAAGTCCATCGTGCCACACCTTATCAAAAGCTTGAGCTACATCAAGAAACACTGCTGAGCAGTATTTTTTTTCTTCATAGGTCTTTCTAATTTTTGCTATTATCCTGTGAACTTGCTCTATAGTTCCATGTTTTTTGCGGAAACCAAATTGGTGCTGAGGTATTATGTTGAGTTGGTTCATGTGGGGATAAATTTTCAAGAGCAGCAGCTTTTCAAAAAGTTTGATGTGGTTGGCAACAAGCTTATTGGCCGATATGATGAAACTTGTGTGGGATTTTTCCCAGGCTTAGAAATCATTGTGATTTGAGACATCTTCCAGCTTTTTGGGTAGTGGCCTTATCGAGTAATAGCGTTAAAAAGTATGGTTGGGTGTCTGACTGCACAGTAAGGTAATTCAATAAGCATATAACCAGTTATTAGGTCGTGACCTGGTGCTTTCTTCTTGTTCAGTTGAGTTTTTATGAATGAATGAACGTCTTTAGTTGTGAAGCGCAACAAAATTTGTCTCATATTTTAAGTTTCTTGTGGTATTTCAAAGCTGTTGCCCGGAGGATTCGGCTGAAATACATGTTTAAGATGGTGAGCAAATGCTTGCCCTTTTTCTTCGTTACTTCTAGCCCAGCAACCATTGCTTAGTGCAATGGGAGAATCTATGTCAGTAGGTTTTTTCAAACTTTTGATGGCCTTCCATTAAGAGTAGTTCGAAGACTCTAGCGGGCTCAGCTTTTTAATGTTAGAGTCTATACCTCTTTCAGACTCTTCTCGGAGGCCATTTCTCAATTTAAGTTGGAATGAGGTTAAGTGTAGGTGACCTGACTTCTTGCTATAGTCGCCTGAGGCGTTGCTTTATAAAGATTGGTTGCACAGGAGTGGCATGAAGAGCAGATGATACAAGCATGCTGTTATATGATTGTATGGCTAATTCCAGCTCTTCAGAATCTTTAAGGCTAACATCATTACGAAGATGACTACTAATGTATTTTTTATATTTAAGCCAATTCGTTTTATTTGCCGTAAGCCCTTTGGGTGTCTGCATCAGCTCTACATATTTATGCAGATGCAAAATGACAGGAGAATGGGCTGAGCTCAAGTCAAAACATGATTCAGCAGAAATTTGCCTCTTGTTGACTCCTTTTGTAATTGCAAAATCCATAAGATCTGGAGTCTTTTGAAGGTCTGATGGCCAATTAGTTGGCTGACCAGTGGGGACATAATCAAGTCCATTGCGGCGGTTGGTTAGTGAAAGCCAAAGTCCTTTGCCTTTTGGATTGATAAGTCGTGAACCCCAGTGGCTATGCTTCGAATTATAGTCACCAGCAGCTACGAATTTTGATCCTAGTGAATTTAAAAAGTGGTCAAACTGGGCTGTCGTAATCTTATATCTTGTAGGATAGTATACAGCTGAAACTGTTACTTTGTCATCCCAACATTGTAAGGAAATTGACGTAGCTTGTAAGTAGTCTCTCTCATACTGCTCGAATTCGTAGTGTTTTATGCGATTTTAAATAATTATTCCTGTACCTCCTTTACCATCAGGGTGACAGGTTTTGTAGAACTTATAACCTTCAATTTTAAAATTGTGCATGAGTGTCTGAGTGTATCTTTTTTAAAAGATATATATATATATATATATACTCTCGACTTTCAAAATAAATTATCATCGGATATGTATACGAGTCAGAATTGTACTAAAATTGGGAAAAACTGTCTAAAAGTGAAAAAGACCATATTTTGGGCATTTCTGAGAAATGCCCAAAGCTGGGATCTCGATTCGGGACAATTTTTCTAAAAAAAGCATGAAATCACCTTTCGAATGAGACCGACCTCGTTTCTTTTGGGCATTGTTATCGACGGGAATTTGATTTTGTCCATTTTTTCTCAAAATATAACACTGTGCGCCGTTTGCATTCCAATAACAGATTTTGAGTGTGTTCATTTTATTTCCAATCAAAACTTTCATAAGTTGATTTTGACTGTTCATCATCTCATGCATCATTGTCTGCATTGTTGTCATGAACTGGGTCATGCATTGCGTGAGCGTCATAAGCATGATCTCAAGATTTTGAGAGCTACTTATGATATTTGTAGGTTTATCCTGACTAGATTTAAGCACGTTAGCATAGGTCTGACCCGATATGTTGGGCAAGTTATTAGGTACTATGTTATTTGTAAAATTCTGCATGACTTGGGTAGGTGGGTTTCGAACTATTTCCTTACGTAAGCGCATTTGGTTTTTTTTATTCAGCGTATACGGGACAATCCCTGTAGTTAGCTGTGTGGTTACCTGTGCAGTTATTGCATTTTATTGTAGTAGCGTCTGTTTTGTCGGTAGTGCATGCGAACGAAGCGTGAAAGTCGCACAAGCAACATAAATAGTACGAAGAGTACAATGTGTTCGGGTGTGGCCAAACTCCTGACAGTTTGTGCATTGCACAGGACCCATGCGTTTATGGGGCTCCTCAACGGATATTCTGCGATTTATTAAGTAGCGCAGGTTATAAATGGGATGGACATCGTTTTTTCTCAATTTTCGTGCGTCTGGTTCAAGCTCCACACGAAAAAGCGGCTGGGGGATTTTATTTTTATTCATAATCTTGAAAATTGATTTAGGAATAAATCCAGCATGAATTAGAGCTTCTTTAATTTCATTTTGTTCTACGTCGGGTTCAATACCTTTCAATATAACTGTTTGACCTTTACTGCTTTTAAGCTTTAAGGTGTAGTAGCTTTTTTATTTTTATCCAGGTAAGAAGCAATTGTTCTATAATTTTTTTTTGAATAAATTTGTATTTTGGTTTCGGAAACATTGCCTTTCGTAAGAGAAATTATATGAAAGGCATCTTTTCCAATTAGAGAAACCAAATTACAAACAAGCGCATTAGAACTGCGTTCGCGTAAGTAAATGGGGGAAGGCATCAGCGTCTTATTGTTTGAGTTGTTCATGTTGTCGTTATTCAATTCAGGTGTGTCGTTATCAAGCAAAGCATATCGATTTTGGCTAAGTGGGTTGTTTGAAACTTTTTCGCTTTCTCTTACTTTATATATCTTTCTTGAGTTATTTGTGTTACCCTTTGATGGGCTTAGCTTTTGCTTGATTTTAATAAAGCGATCCAATCCAGTCTGGATTGCTGAAGCTACAATATTGTTGGAGTTATTATCGGTGGTCTTGGTCTTTCTTTGATTGAGCAATTTTATACTTGCGGTTTTTGCATCATTTACCTGATTGGGTCTTGAATTTGGCATCGGTGACACATTTCCCTGCTGGGTGATCAAGGGAGAGCCACATTGCGACTTAGCAGAGAGAGTACCCGCTTGATTAGATGCAGCTGGCTCTTGAGTAATTTCTAATATTTTTTGATGTGTGTGTGCTCAGTGTGTGTGGTTTTGCGCTGGATCGATCGATCACAGTGATGTTGGTGGGCGACGATTTGGTGTTGGTACGAGCGCTTGCATGTATTTTAGCACTTTTGCTATCCGAATTCAACGGAGAACCACTTTTTGTATTTTTTTTTTGCATTCACAATTTTTTTTGACTCGGCACTGACCGATGATGGGTTTTTTATACCCTACACCGAGGGTATATTCACTTTGTCTCTCCGCTTGTAACATATAGAAGGGGGCGTAGCAGGAATAGAAAAGTGTATATATTCTTGATCAGCGTCACCACCTTAGTCGATTTAGCGATGTCCGTCTGTCTGTCTGTCTGTCTGTCCGTCTGTTGAAATCAGGTTTATGGGAAAACCAAAAAAAGGTAATTGAATGAAACTGTCAAACACAGGTCACATATTCTTGCAGGCATCTTGCTATTGAAAATGGGCGAAGCCGGTTCTCGGACACGCCTACCGCCCATAATTTATGTAAACTTACCCTGGCCAATTTTGAAAAAAGTTACACCGATTTTGATGAAACACATGTGCACATGTGAACCAAATTAGGATTAGGCTGGGTTTCAAATTTCCAAAGGATCGTGCAGGAGAGTGGCACAGCCCTAAATTTTATCATTTATACTACCATATCTTGTAAGCCGTTCAATATATTGCGATGAAATTTGGTAAACGGATACATGTCAAATATATCTTGAATTGAGATAAAAGTGGGCGGAATCGAGAAATGGGCGTGGCAATTTTCAACTGTTAAAAAAATTTGATTCCGTATACCTCAAAATTAACTCAAACGATTTTCATAAAAATTTTGGAGATGATACCGCTGAAAGCGGTCATCAATACAAGCTCAGCCACTTTACTGGAAAAACTCGTTGAAGGGCGTGGCACCGCCCACAATATCTATAAACGTTATATTGAGAGAACTAACAACGTAATCGTTGTGAAATTTAATGAGTTAGATATAACTGCTATAAGGTCTTTTATTACAAAAATTTGGTCCAATGCTACCTACGGGCGTGGCACCTCCCATATAAGCAAAAAACGTTTTTTGTTAAAGATAGTGTACTATGAGAGTAATCTTCATAAAATTTGGAGTATAGATGTCAGTTACTATAAGCTTTAAAAATAAATTAGTTTTGACGGGATTGCATCAGTGGGCGGGGCACCTCCCATTTTAACATAAATTTGTAAGCGCTGTTTTAAGTGAACTATTGCAGCAATTGCTATGAAAATCTATGTAAGTGGTTCAGATGCTATAGGGTATGTCTGAATCGAAAGTGGCTGAAATAGCACCAGTGGGCGTGGCACTTCCCATACAAATAAAATACGGTAAGAGGCATATTTATCGAAATATGTGAGCAATAATACTAAAATTTGGTGTGAGGGGTTTACTTATGAAAAGCTATTTCTGGATCAAAACCAGGCTGGATTGCACCAGTGGGTGTGTCACCGCCCTAAATTTTAAATTTAACTGTGGCATACATCGCAATCTATACAAGCTATTGTACTAAAATTTAATATGCGGATGTCGATCACGAATATAATTTATTGAACCAAAAGTGGGCGGAATTGAAAAAGTGGGCGTGACATATTTCAAATTTTTCACTTTTATTCGATTTTTTCAACATTTTTCATATTGGTAATTGGTGACATATGTTCCGGCTATTACCACATATATACACATATTCATATGTACATATATACATGGCCTCATCAGACCAGTTTTTGGTTAATTTGTAATGCGATTCGAACCCCCGACCATTCCATGAATTATATGTGGACGGCCGCTCAAACACTTGAACCACGGAGGTTCTGCTGAACGACATGTACAAAGTGCACATTTATTTTATACACATATTGGCCATCTGTTGTATTTTTATTGTCATTTCTCGTTTGCTGCATAGCTTTGTTAAACCGTCGGTTTAAGGACTTGCTATTTGATGTAGCTTTATTATTTCGACTTTCGAGCATTCGCCACTTATTTTTCGAATAATGGTTGGACGTATTCTTCCGGTTGTAGAAATTTTTAATTTGTTTTAGTCGACTGAATATTATTAATTAGCAAGTCCTTAAACCGACGGTTTAACAAAGCTATGCAGCAAACGAGAAATGACAATAAAAATACAACAGATGGCGCAATATGTGTATAATATGTGGCCACTCAAACTTACTTGTGGTGTCATCTAGTGGTCAGCACAAGCATCTTTGACTAACAGTTGGTTGCTGCTAGATATTGCAACCAACTTCATGCTGATATAGAGACTTTTAGCTTCACACGCAAAAGACGTATTAAATTCATTTTTCTTTTTATAATTATATTTTCATAAGTTTTTGAATTAAATAAAACACATAAAACGCAGATCACCATTCTTTTATATTTATATAGCACGAAGGACATTCGCTATAATTGGTGACCCCGACGTGATCTGCGTATCACACAAAAGGGTGCTGCCGACTGCACACGAAGGGTGCTCCCGACTGCGACAGAGACTGCGCTACGTTTATAACCACACATAAAAGCGAAATTTTGTAACGAAGCCAATATGCCGGATAACAACGAAGGCAAGAGCAGTAATGAAGGTACGATTTTCAAGGATCCTTCTGTGACTAATCTATATGCTGCTAATGTACATGCAGTCGCCGTGGTCAAACTTCCTAGCCCATTCTGGCGCGATAATCCTAGCAGATATTTCACTGTGGCCGAAATGAAGTTTGAAATGCATCGCATAGTATCTGATGAGTCGAAATATCGACACATCGCCACGCACCTCGATGGAGACTTACTCGATATTGTAGGCGACATCATAGACAACCCTCCTAATGAGGGAAAATATGATGAACTTAAACATCGCATTATCAACAGCTTGTCTGAATCTCAGGATGTGAAACTGCGTCGACTGCTCCGTGGGCAACCTCTTGGCGACGAAAAGCCCTCGCTACTGCTCCAGCGTCTTCGAAATTTATCTGCAGGCCAATGCAACGAAAGTGTATTACACAGCCTTTTTCTAGAGCAGCTGCCTGACAGTGTCCGTGGCGTTTTGGCTATCAGTGAGCTGACCAATTTATCAAAATTGGCTGAGCAAGCTGATCGCGTTATGGAAGCATTTCGCCCACAGGTGTCCACTATTGCTCCAGATAATATAGATGTTTTTCATCGCGACACAAATACACAAATACGGGGCGAGCCAAACAATGAAGTAGGCCAGCTATTAGATGCTATTGAAAATCTTAGCAAACAGGCAAACAAACTCGCACACGATCAACACTCTCGTGGTCGCGGTAACAGTCGCTCCATTGGCTCTCGTGTTGCCTCTCCAGTTGGTGATGGGGGTAGCATTGAAGGTTTGTGTTTTTACCACAAAAGATTTGGCTTTAAAGCACGTAAGTGCCGTTCTCCATGCAATTGGGAACGTTCTTTAAACTAACGACGCCGGCGCTTATTGGGGTGGCTGCCGGCACTGAACAAACATCGAAACGCCTCAAAGTAAGAGATAAGAAAACGGGCACTTGGTTTTTAGTTGATACTGGTGCCGATGTTTCAGTTCTACCTAAAATCAACAACAACAACTGCTCCAACACGAGCGCAAATAAATTATATGCAGCAAGCGGGTCATATATTGACACTTATGGCACCACAAATATGACACTTGATCTGGGGCTCCGTCGAGAGTTTCCTTAGGTGTTTATAGTAGCAAATGTGTCACAGCCAATTTTGGGTGCGGACTTCATCCATCACTACGGGCTCGTAGTCAGCCTTAAACAAAAACGGATTGAAGATTCACACACTCACATTCACGCTCGCTTAAAGGTAGGTAACTTTAATCAACAGCCTGTTTATTGTGTCGATAGAACAGGGCCTTACGCCAAAATTTTACAAGAGTTTCCACCTTTGCAAAATCAGTCTCATGGTAATATAGCTGAGCATTCTGTGCAACACCATGTAATTACAAGAGGCCACCCAGTGGCTGAAAAAGCGCGCCGGCTTGCAGGCGATAAGCTTTAAACGGCCAGGGACGAATTCAAATTTATGATGCGGCAAGGTATCTGTCAACCATCGAAAAGTGAATGGGCCTCACCACTTCACATGGTGGTAAAAAGCTCAGGTGGCTGGCGGCCATGCGGTGACTACCGTCGTCTCAATGCTATCACGGTACCAGACAGGTATCCAATTCCGCATCTGCAAGATTTCACCAATCGATTAACTGGTTGCACGGTGTTCACGACGCACGACTTGCATACCACCAAATTCCTTTGGCACCAGAGGATCGTCCGAAAACCGCCGTAATTACACCTTTCGGCCTTTTTGAGTTCAATGTAATGACTTTTGGCTTGTGCAATGCTGCACAAAGCATGCAACGGTTCATAGATTTGGTGCTTCATGGGTTCGATTTTTGTCATTGCTACATAGATGCCATTCTCATCGCGTCACGAGATGAAAATGAACACAAGGGACATTTGCGAATGATTCTTGAGAAGCTGGCTAAGTTTGGACTTGTACTCAATACTGGTAAATGTGTTTTCGGCCAACAAGAAGTTCGGTATCTTGGCTATACCCTTCACAAAAATGGTATTCGGCCTCCAGCGGATCGCGTTCAAGCCATCAAAGACTATCCTAAGCCAGATACTGTCGACAAATTACGAAAATTTCTCGGGGCTTGGAATTTTTACAGAGCCTGCATACCTAATGCAGCCCGAGCACAGGCGCCACTTATTGAGCTAATCGTGGGAGCAAAGAAAAGAGGTAAAAGGCCAGTACTCTGGACTCAAGTTTCGGATAGGGCATTCGAGGAATGCAAAAGCGCGTTAGAAAAGTCAACGCAACTAGCACATCCTAAAGCAAGTCTACCCCTAGTGTTACGCTGCGACGCATCTGATACTTCTATCGGAGCTGGGGTTCTTTGGGGTTCTTTTCTCAAAAACTTTGTGATCGTGAAAAAAAATACAAAGTGTACGATAGGGAGCTATTGGCCATTTACAGAGCAATTCGTCACTTCAAACACCTCATTGACGGCCGCGAGCTCGTCATCATGACGGACCACAAGCCACTAATATATGCGTTTGGTCAGAAATCGGATCACGCATGCGACAGGGTGGCACGACAACTTGAGGAGATGGGCCAGTATTCTACACATATCATTCATATACCCGGAGCAGGAAATGTGGTGGCTGACGCGCTTTCTCGCATCCACACAATCGATACACCTGTTATCGTTAGCACTCAGGAGTTAAATGAAGCGCAGAAAGATGATGACGAACTCAAACAGCTCATTGCAAAACCAGGCTGTACATCACTGCAGTTGCGCAGTATGCGTGTTGATGGAACGGATATACAAGTATTTTGCGATACTGCGGGTCCAAAAGTTCGCCCTTATGCCCCCAAAACACTACGAAGGCGTATTTTTGACAATGTTCATAACTTGGCACATCCCAGTGGTCGAGCGACCAGACGCCTGGTGAGTAGGAGTTTCGTCTGGCCAAATATGAATCGCGATGTCAACAGCTGGGCGCGTTCATGCCTGGCATGTCAACAAAGTAAGGTGGGACGCCATCTTAAAAATATCCCACAACACATTGCGATGCCAAGTGAACGTTTTCGTCATGTACATATTGACATTATAGTTATGCAACCATGCAATGGATACAGGTACGCACTCACGATTATTGACCGTTTTTCGCGTTGGCCAGAGGCAGTGCCACTTAAGGATATCACAGCTAACACTATAGTCGACCATTTCTACGCTTGCTGGGTGGCACGCTTTGGAGTACCGACCACCATTACATCTGATAGAGGTTCTCAATTTGAGTCGCAACTTTTTGACGCACTTTCAAAGCTTATTGGCAGCAACAGGAACAGAACAACAGCATATCATCCCGCTGCGAATGGGATGGTCGAACGATGGCATCGATCCCTTAAGGCAGCCATCATGTGTAATGATTCACAAAACTGGATAGAAGTCAGTTATGTTAGGCCTTAGGGTTAGTCATAAAGAAGATATCAATGCCTGCGCAGCCGAGCTTGTATACGGAAATACACTACGTATTCCAGGTGAGTTCTTCATAGACGTTTTTTGGAAAAACTACGTGTGCAAATGCGTCAAGTTCGTTCTGCACCGGCTGCGCACCACAACAAACAAAAAGCTTTTGCGCATAAAACATTGTACAACTGCTCACACGTTTTTATTAGAGTTGATGCCGTTAAAAAGCCATGCGAACGACCATACGATGGTCCGTATGAAATCATCGAGCACATATCAGACTACGTCTTCAAAGTGAATGTGGATGGTACACCGGTGACTGTTTCTACAGAGCGAGTTAAGCCAGCATTTTTCGAGAGAAATGACCTGCCTTCAGTCACGAGAGATCTTGAACCATCGCCATCGCAAACATCGACTTCTGTATCTTTGATTCCACCAGTTCAAATTAAAATGTATCCAGCAGCAAGACGGGTGCATTTCGCAACTCAGCAATGACTTCGTCGCTCGGAGGGGAGTATTGTGGCCACTTAAACTTACCTGTGGTGTCATCTAGTGGTCAGCACAAGCAGTTGGTTGCTGCTAGATATTGCAACCAACTTCATACTGATATAGAGACTTTCAGCTTCACACGCAAAAGACGTATTAAATTCATTTTTCTTTTTATAATTGACGTATTAAATTCATTTTTCTTTTTATAATTATATTTTCATAAGTTTTTGAATTAAATAAAACACATAAAACGCAGATCACCATTCTTTTATATTTATATAGCACGAAGGACATTCGCTATAAATATAAATGTGCACTTTGTACATGTCGTTCAGCAGAACCTCCGTGGCTCAAGTGTTTGAGCGGCCGTCCACATATAATTCATGGAATGGTCGGGGGTTCGAATCGCATTACAAATTAACCAAAAACTGCTGGTCTGATGAGGCTATGTATATACATATGAATATGTGTATATACATATGTGGTAATAGACGAAACATATGTCACCAATTACCAGGTTAAATTGTTCCATTTGTTATCTTTGTCATGTTTGTTTAAAAAAAAAAGCATTAACCGATTTGTGAAATTTCACATGAATACTGGATACTGCAATTGACTGTAAAATTCGATTAAAATTCAATTAATATTCCATATTTTTCAATTTCTTTCAACTTTCTCAATGGATTTCATCCTTTTTGAGGTCTTACATTTTATTTTTTTTTTATTATTCAAAGTCTTCAATGTCTATTTAACATTTATTTAAAAAGTACTTTCAATGCGGTGTAAGGTGTGTGAATTTCGGTCTGTCCGAAGATAACACCTGAAATAGTTTATTAACATATAAATATGAAAAAATTTTAACCTGATTTAATTAAAATAAGAAAAGAAAAATGCATGCAAACTATAGTAAAATCCTACTCCAAGTAAACTAATACTAACATTTTTTATGTTTTTATGTATTTTGTAATATTTTTCAACACTTTGACATTTTATATATTTTTAATATTTTCCCACATTTTTAGAATTACATATTTTTTTTTTATATTTTCCATCTAAAACGAAAATTGGAAAATTTACTAAAACGCAAAAAAAAATCTGTTTTTCGTTGTTTTGTTTTTTCGTTTTTCATACGAATTGTACTAAAAACATAATGATTGCGGGGTTCGCAGGTTTGATCTAGGAAGCTGAAATTTTGGGAGAATTTTCTTCAAATACGATTCTGTTATATAGGCACACAGCAACGCAAATTTAAAAAAAAAATAAAAATACCTCCTTCGGGTGTATTTTTTCCGCATTTTTAGTCACACGAAAAATGTGGGCGTGCTTTTACAACAGTGGGTGGCGACCCCCATTCAACTTAAAAACCCAAAACGCTATATCTTGGCACCTAAAGCAGACTTTTTCTACGTTTTAGTAAGTCGGTTTTTTCGTTTAAGTTCAACGGAATTGGACATAAACTCTGTCCGCGCAGATTTCAGGTTAGAGCTAGGAAGCTCAAATGTTGGGACAGTTATTTTTATTTCTCAAGCTATAATATAGGAACAAATAAACGAAATCCCTGTCCTAAAGTTTGAAAAAAACACCCTAATGAACATACAATCATATGTGCGTGTGAATATCTTTACTTCGCTTATGCTATAATAGAAAATCGTAGTTAGTAAAATGATTGCGAAACTTTTAACGATTTTCTAGCTGTTTTTTATATTTTTCATAATTTATTCAATTTAAAATTTAATTGTGCTTCTAAGTCACAAAAAAATTAACCAAAGAATGCAACCACGAATAAATAAACATATGTAAATCTCAAACCTAATCTTTTTGCTTTTCATATGAGAAAATTTCAGGTAATTTGAACAAAAATTAAAAAAAAATTTATGTTCAAGTTGCAGTTCAGGTATTTTATTTTTATTTTTCATATTTCATGTTATATTCGTTTCATTTTTATAATTAATTTATTTTCGAATAATTAAATATAAATTTTCAACATGGACAATAAAATGAAATCAAATAAAATTGTTGAATATGAATTGCATATAAAATGAAATTTCTATGCAGCATGCGAAATATAATAGAAAACACAATACGAATGAAAACAAAAGCGAATAAGTGAGTTCTCAGTTCTCTTATTTAAGTTTCGCTCGTATTTCGACATATTTTTCATTTTCAATTGTTCAGGGGAATTTATTCACGGCGAAAACTTAGGCCATTCCTTAGCCGAACTTATGCTTTGACACAATCAGAGCGGTGGCGGTTAAGCGGCGACGGTAAAGCGGCGACAAATATACGCTGTCAAAAAAAAAAAAACGCGACGAAAAATCGTTTGAATAAACACAATTCCGGCGGGCGATTGCTTTTCACGTCTGATTTCTTGTGAGTGAATCATATAGGGAAAAGAGAGTGACAAAAACAAAATTTGTAAACAATAAATTTCGCTGAGAAAATCCTATTGGCAAAACTAGAATTAATTCTAAATCGACGGCGAGTCGTCGGCAGGTCACCAGTCGTACGCGGCAATTCTGTCCGCCACCGCTCTAATGCTTTAAACACAATAAGAGCGGTGGCGGTAAAGCGGCGACGAATATACGCTGTCAAAAATTATAACATACTTGATCATGTGAAATTGAACAGAATTGCGGCGTACGACTGGTGAGCTGCCGAGCATTCGCCGTCGATTTAGAACTAATTCTATTTATACGTCGGATCAGTGTTGCATTTCTTTGTCATTCTCTTTGCCAATAGGATTTTCTCAGCAAAATTTATTGTTTACAAATTTTGTTTTTGTCACTCTATTTTCCCTATACGATTCACTCACAAGAAATCAGACGTGAAAAGCAGTCGTCCGCCGTAATTGTGTTCATTCAAACGATTTTTCGTCGCGTTTTTTTTTGTGACAGCGTATATTCGTCGCCGCTTTACCGTCACCGCTCTAATTGTGTTCAAAGCATAATTGTGTCAAAGCATTAGATTCTGAAAAGCTTTTGTTCCGTTCCACCGGACGAGATCTCTTTAGATATTTATTCTCTTTGCTATAAGCTGGCTGAAAAGTAATGCAGCAATAGTCAGTAAAAACATGCTGGGGTCACATCGTATATGGCAGTTCGCACTTCACACAGTTTTGTTTGTTTGATTCGTTATTACTTTTTTGCTTTTAGAATTGTATATATAGTCGAGGAAATGAAGCACTGAACCTCCGATATTTTGCGCAGTAAGATGGATTTTAATGCGGTTTGGTGCATTAGATTCGTGAGCGCGCCCCGAAACTTTGTGACCGGTCCCCATGAATGAGAAATGAAAAAGTGCATTTGTGCAGTAAAAAAATGCATTTGAAAAATGCATTTCAGAAGTACAATAAAATGAAAATTCATAATTCGTTTTAAAATGATGGAAATAAGTTAGTATCGATCGAGCGGGTGTCATAGGCTATAAAACTTTTATTTAGGGTGCATATTTAGGGTGGCCCTCATACACAAATATTTTCAAAATAGCGATTTCTCAAAGACAGGCAAATCGATTCTCATGAAATTTACACAGTACGGCTTTTATGTTAAGGGGTACAGATTTGATGGTAAAAATTTTATTTAGGGTGCATACTTAGGGTGGTCCTCATACAAATATATTTTTAAATATCATTTTCACGAAGACAAATAAATCGATTCACACCGAATTTACACTACGTATCTCTAATGTTAAGAAGCATAGCTTAGGCCACAAAACTTTTATTTAGGGTGGCACTCACACAAAAATATTTTAAGAATAGTATTTTCTCAAAGACTGTTTAATAGATTCTCTTGGAATTTACAATAATGGATTTTATATTAAGAGGCAGAGACTGGATTGTAAAAATTTTATTTAAAGTGCAAAGTAAGGGTGACCCTCATACACAAATATTTTTAAATATCATTTTCACGAAGACAGGTTAATTGATTCACACCGAATTTACACCACGTAGCTCTTATATTAAGTGTCATACATAAGGCTTCAACTTTTTTATTTAGGGTGGCCCTTACACAACAATTTTTTTATATCATTTTCGATTTTGCGGTCTTTGAGAAAATGATATAAAAAAATTGTTGTGTAAGGGCCACCCTAAATAAAAAAGTTGAAGCCTTATGTATGACACTTAATATAAGAGCTACGTGGTGTAAATTCTGTGTGAATCAATTAACCTGTCTTCGTGAAAATGATATTTAAAAATATTTGTGTATGAGGGTCACCCTAACTTTGCACTTTAAATAAAATTTTTACAATCCAGTCTCTGCCTCTTAATATAAAATCCATTATTGTAAATTCCAAGAGAATCTATTAAACAGTCTTTGAGAAAATACTATTTTTAAAATATTTTTGTGTGAGTGCCACCCTAAATAAAAGTTTTGTGGCCTAAGCTATGCTTCTTAACATTAGAGATACGTAGTGTAAATTCGGTGTGAATCGATTTATTTGTCTTCGTGAAAATGATATTTAAAAATATATTTGTATGAGGACCACCCTAAGTATGCACCCTAAATAAAATTTTTACCATCAAATCTGTACCCCTTAACATAAAAGCCATACTGTGTAAATTTCATGAGAATCGATTTGCCTGTCTTTGAGAAATCGCAATTTTGAAAATATTTGTGTATGAGGGCCACCCTAAATATGCACCCTAAATAAAAGTTTTATAGCCTATGACACCCGCCCGATCGATACTAACTTATTTCCATCATTTTAAAACGAAATATGAATTTTCATTTTATTGTACTTCTGAAATGCATTTTTCAAATGCATTTTTTTACTGCACAAATGCACTTTTTCATTTCTCATTCATGGGGACCGGTCACAAAGTTTCGGGGCGCGCTCACGAATCTAATGCACCAAACCGCATTAAAATCCATCTTACTGCGCAAAATATCGGAGGTTGAGCCTTTTTTAGTGCTTTATTTCCTCGACTAATATTCGACATCAACTGTATATACGATCATTGAATGTTGCCAGGCTGATGCCTGCGTGTGGCGCACAAGCACATCTAAGGGACTTGGAAAAATGTTAGGCTAAAAAATATGTATGGGAAACAAAAGTTCTTCCAATCTGGCGAAAGTGGTGTCAATAGTTGGTCCTATGAATGGTCATAGAAAAACGGCCAATTAAACGAGTGACTCTCGCGCTTGGATTCCAAGCTGTCCGAGAAAAAAGTGAATATTACAATTGAAATTTTTTAACTTGTGAATAGCTAGCTAGTAGTTAGTTGAAAACACATGCAAATATAGCGACTTTTCACTACTTTGGTGGACATCCCCATGTTAAAATAGTCAGCAAAACAATTTAGAAATGAGCTAGATGTGCTTATAAAAAAGTCAATGACAATTTAGTTTTTAGTGACATCAATTCCCAGCAGGGTAATAGCGTAGACAGACGGCAGCGTTAATGCGCATTAAAAATTTACTAATTCAAATTAAAATTTTACCCTGATAGACGATAGTTTTGTGCATTTAGAAAACAGCTGGCACATAGGAAGCATCCATTAAAATTTGTCACTCTCTTCTCCTATACGATTTTCTCAGCAAAAACGTATTGTTTACAAATTTTGTTTTGTCACTCTCTTTTTCATATACGATTCTCTCATACAAAGTCACAAATAATGACTTCTTAAATTAAAAAAAATGCATTAAGATTTTAATATATAAGTATTTTTTGCTAAATATAATTGAAATAACTTACCTTCGTTGCCTTTGTATCCATTTTTGAATATAAACAATAAATTCAATGTCACAAATAATGACACATTCACAATGCCAATGATAATGACATTAGTAATTTAGAATTATCGGCTGTGTTGCCATATTTAAATAGCTTAATTCAGTATAAATACAGTTTGATTTTGTGCATTTACATCAGAGCTAATGCGAATTAGAATAATTCACAAGTTAATTTGAATTAAGTCTGCCAATGCAAATTAACGCAGCCGTCTGTCTACGCTATAAGTACACAATTACTCTAACAGCCCTATTCTGGCAGCTTAACAAAGCTCACCACATTAACAAAATATTTAATATTAACACGTTGTTAATGTTCCGTATTCTGTCAAAAATTTAAAAGCTCTTTTCTATACTATTTTGTTAATGTCAGAAAGTGTCTTAACAACGAGTGATATTTCAGTATTGAGCTAAGTAAAATTATTTTTTTTATAAAATTTAAAAGGCAGGACAACGTGGTTTTAATTATTTACAACCATGTCTTAAAAAAAAAATTTATTTTCATTGATGTCGATAAAAAAAAATTTTGGATTTACGAGTATCGAACCCACGCACGCGAGCTATGAGTTCAAAGTCCTAACTACTTCGCCACGTTGCCTTGTATATTCAAGTTTTTTATTACTCTATTTGTTATTTTATTAATTTAAATTTAAAAAGTCAAAATTTGACAAGTTTACCACGAAAGCTTTTGTGTGGGGAATTCAAAAGCTTTTATGTTGTTAATGATTTTTTAGAATACCAATATTTACATTTCATAACAATTAGATTAACACGAGCACCTTTATTATTTCTTGTTAAGTCAACAAGCAGAATAGGGCTGTAAGTGTGTGTTTTGTTGGCACCGCGTATTTTTCGTGTTCTTCTCTGTTACTCATGTGTGCCATTTTTACTCGTACGATTTTTGACAAATACGACCACCACACGACGGCGCACAGTGGCGCCTTTTGCAATTTCGCGTTGCTAAAATCATAACCTTTGAAAGGGTAAAGATATTTGAATAAAGTTTTTTGATTTTGGTAATTTCTGTAGATATGACATATAAAAGATTAAGCTTTGAGGCTTAGCAATAAATACTTTTAAAAAGAGGTGAAAGTCCAAATTTCGAAATTTTTGGTTTTTAGTGTGCTTTATTCAATTAATGAACTTTTAATAATTTAAACATTTTTTAAATACTTTTTAAAAAAAAAAAATTTTTAATTTTTACTAATTCATTCATATGTATTTATATTTTTATCTCTTAACATAATTTATAAACAGTCTTTCTCAAAGGCTAGAAAAGTTTTAAAAAAAGGGTTACAGTAATAAATTAGGTAATTTCTTTAAAAAATCAACAAAAATCTACAATTCTATAAAAATGTCATCATTATTTTGAATATCTTAGAAACTTAAAACAGTACAAACGAATTTATCAGTCAGTTCTTTTCGTGACCTAACGTGCCTAAGTGATGAAATAAAAGATCTGAAGATTACTTACTTACTTAGATGGCCATAACAACCCGTTGTCAGGTTACGGCCGACCTCATTAGCTCTTACCAGGCGCCTCTGTTTTGCGCCTCTGAAGATGCTGAAAGTATATTGAACAAGCCCTCATTCTGTCGAATACGTGAAATTTTACATGTATTGCTATATCTGTACTTTTTATAATCTTTGTTTTTAGACTCTTGGGCTTCTTCTGATAACTCTCCTATTGGTAAGGCTTGATAATTAATAATTTGTCTACTATGAGCTAAGGGTGACAGAGGGTGTCAGTAATTTTTGGCTGTATTTAAGTTCTAATATGTCTGCAGTTTCCTTGGTATACTACTACGTTTAAAATAACTTGTAATCTTTTTATCACGTCCTCATCGACACCCGTTATTTCTGAAGTTGTTTCTGGTTTCTCAAAAAATCGCCTTGCTGTGTTTCCGTCATTTGTGTTACCAAATCCTTGCTTAGGAGTATCTACTATAATACCCAGTTTTTCTCGAAATTGATCTTGTATAATTTTTTTTCTTAACCTTTGGTTGCTTGGATTGCCATCATTTCCTATGCTGTAGTTTCAGAATAAATTCCATGGATCTTATCCTTGCATGTAATTGCGGAATGCCGTACTTATAATTGTGTTCATCGTTGGAGTCATCATTACTTCGGAAATCTTTTTGTGAACGCTTACATATAGCACAAGATCTAGTAGATTTGGTGCCAGTTATCTCATTAAGTACTTTGCCGTCAATCATTGTTAAAAATAATTCGTGTCTAATTATAATTTTTTTGTCATCATTTCCTTCAAATATGGTGGGTTGAAGTTCATTTATTTGTTGTTTTATATTGCTGATGGTGCTTCTTATTTGATCTGAAGATTCTTTTGCGTACTTAAACATTATAGGTCGACAATAAAGAACTGATGATGGTCGAGGGTTTTTCCAATGTTCAGCATTTTCACTCCTTATTCGAAGTGGGGCTATTGAAGCCATAAACATGTTGGCATCTGAAATATTTTGTCCATCTTCTGTAGAAATTTTTTGTTTATATGCACTTTATCCTGATGATCCATCACAGCCCCACTATGTTAACAAAGAAATTTTATCTGGGATTGTATATCATGGTTGCTCAAAATTCGCTTAGCGATATGATCTAGTAAACCTTGGAGTCTTACTTCAGCTGATGTTTCTGTCACCGTACAGTTACCAGGAACCGCTTTCTTTTTGGCTTCTGACACAACTTTGTAGCTGGGAAAAACATCTACGTTGTGGCTTCTTAATGAATTTCTCAAGTTGTTATATTTTTCCTTTGAAAGCACCAAATCTAGGAAAAGCCCTAAAGCACTGGAACCGTCATATTTTATGGGATCACATTGTGGAGTAGGAATACTTTTTTTGATTCGATCGACTCTTGTTGGGCTTGCCAATAAAACTCTTTTCGTTATTTCTGCCTTTTTCATTTCATGATCTTTGTTGTACTTCATGCTGAGCGCATCTGCTAAGATCTCTTTTGAAATGTTTCCAGTGGCGACTGCTATTTTTCTCTTTTTCGTAAGTTCCCCACAGTTTTCAATTTGTTTTGCTGGTCTTCCTCTGGAGGCCTGTGATGTGCTAGGAATATCATCAAGTGATAGCTCAAAGTCCTTTTTAAGAAAGTCTGCATATTTTATATAAAAATTCGCTTTGGTTCTATTACATGACACCCAATATCTCTTTGTGTTGCAGTAAAAGTTTTTTAACTTGTGTGTATGCTCATCCTTAATATGTTTCGGGTATTTGTTTTTTACCGCAGCCACAAATGAATCTCCATTTTCGCAGTTTGCAAATATTTCAAAAAAATTTTCATAAGATATAATCATTTTCCTTGGAAACTTGCGTAGCTAACACTTTAAATAGTCAGAAAAGACTGAGTTATTGAGGCTTAAAAATTGACTTTTATACAAATACAGGTACAAAATATTGTGTTACAAACCTCAAACATAATACTTGTTCAGCGAAAAAATTTTACTACCTAATAAGCTAAATTCCTTGTATGATATCTACCGTAATAAAACAGGTCTCTATAAAGTTGGCCTGCACTAGAGTTCACTGTTATCAGAAGTGCATCTACCTGTTTTCTATACAACATATACAGCTTTATTCTATTTGAATTACTAGATATTTTTAAATTGCATTAAAAACTGAGACATAAATATCTGAGGCAAGTATTACTATTTCGCTATACAAAAGCGAATTTTCTTAAAAAGAGTGAAATGATTTGGAAAAAGTGACAAATCAAGCGTTTTGGAGGTGGGGCAAAGCCCATATTATATGGACAGAAGTTTTCTAGGTACTCTTTACATATGCATCTATTTGCGTCAAATAGTTTTGGAAATAGGAAGAATAAATTAAGAAAGGGGCGTGGTAACGTCCATATTTACAATTTTTAATTTATTTTATTTTGAGTGATGTCTATATTCGCTAAAAACATTCTATCAAATTCAGATTAACAATTTCCAAGTCAAAATATAGACTGAAAATCGTCATCACACAACAAATTCAGTTTTATTCATATCATGTCACATAAGTAGCTATAACTTCTAAATAGGCAAATATATGCAGGTAAGACCGATATGATTTTTGTTGGCAGATTGTCAACTATAATTTCCCATTCACCAATCATTGATTGACATTGATTTGTGGATTATAGGCCAAGGTAAATTTGAAAAACTATGCTAAAAACGATCTTTTTTAAAAAATTCATGAAAATTACTAACTAAATTTTTTTTTCTACATCTTGTGGAAATTATTCATTTAAAATACTATAAATTCAGAGAGCTTACTTTAAATTCCCATGTTTTTTTTTAAACTTCTGAAATTTTCCATTTTTAATATTGCGAAAAATGTAAAAAAATGCTATTTTAATGAACGATAAAAAGTTATCCAACTTTGGGCACCCATAAAAACCAAAATACTTGCCATAAATCAAAAATAATTTTTGGTTTTAGAACCTTTGGTCAATTATCTGTCAAATAAAAAAAAAATTTCGAAAATCAGAAATCGAAAATTTGATTTTAGCAATCACTTTTTGAAAAAGGAGCCACTGTGCGGCGATATGCGAAAAAGCAGTTGAAATGAACCAGCTACACAGCAGCTTTTATACTCATATCGCTTTAAGTATATACCATATATGCATAGATCGCATTTCTTGCGGTGTGTATAGCACTGCCACCCATTTTGTCGCGAGTATACTTAGAGTTATGAAATTACGCACTCTTGCAATTCTCTAGTGGCGACCTGCTGATACTACAAATCCCACTATTAATTTCTAAGCTTATCTCATTTATGTATGTATGTTTATAAAATGATATTTATTTTGTTAGGCTAGGGTAAAGCAAAATTAAAAATAAAGAGTCAGTCTTAAGACCAACCTCAAAAATTCAACGTGTTTTAACCAGGGACATAACTATTATAAGATTTATGTCAAAAAAATTGGTTTATAATTATTATGAATAAGAAATATTTTTTTAGTTGTCAATAACTATTATTTTTCAATGGATTCTTTTATACGTTGAGTCATAACTATTATGAATAAGAAATATTTTATTAGTTGTCAATAACTATTATTTTTCAATTGATTCTTTTTTTCGTTGAGTCATAACTATTATGAATAAGAAATATTTTATTAGTTGTCAATAACTATTATTTCTCAATTGATTCTGTTTTACGTTGAGTCATAACTATTATGCATAAGAGATATTTTATTAGTTGTCAATAACTATTAATTTGGAAAAAATATTTTTTTACGTTGTTTTGAAAAAAGTGTTCAACAGATTTTCATTTTCGTGATTCTTTTTGCACCAATCGATGGAGAGGTGGTTTTTATGACATCACCGGAGGTGGTCATCGGTTCGAAAATGTGCGCGATTTTGACTCATTTTTGAAATTTTTTTTGCTTCAATCAATGAAAAGCGGTCTAAAAAGTATATTGGCCATCACTAGAAGTGGAGCCGATCTTTGAAAGTGCTCGATTTAGGTCCATTTTCAAAATTTTTTTTTGCAAAATTTGGTCCGTTTTGAAAAAAAAATTTTGTGCCAATCGTTGGAAAGGGGTCGAAGTCGAAAAAAAAAGTACCAGAAAGTGCCCGATTTTGGTCCATTTTCGAAATTTCGTTTGCACCAATCTTTGGAAAGAGGTCGAAGTCGAAAAAAAAGTTACCAAAAAGTGCCTGATTTTGGTCCATTTTCGAAATTTTGTTTGCACCAATCTTGGGAAAGAGGTCGAAAATAGATTTTGGTCACCATCAAAGGTGGTCCCGAGTCCCAACAAGTTCCCGATTTTGATCCATTTTCGAAATTTTGTTTGCACCAGTCGTTAAATAGAGGTCGAAAATGAATTTTGGACCTCATTTAAGGTGGCTCCGGACCCTGGAAAGAACCGTTTTTGACCCACTTTCGAATAAAACTTATTTTTTCTGTAATAAATGGGAAAAGGTCTAAAATGGATTTTGGACATAATTTAGAGTGGCTCCTGAGTCCGACCCCGAGAAAGAACCGTTTTTGACCCATTTTCGGAATTATTTTTTTTCTGTGATTAATAGGGAACGTCGAATATAAATATTTGACATCATTTAGGGTGGCTCCGGACCCTGGAAAGGACCGCTTTCGATCATTTTGGTAGTTTTCAAGTTCCGGAGCTACTCTAAAAGATATCCAAAACGCTTTTTCATCCTTTCATAATCGATTGGAGCAAAAAAAAATTTTAAGGTGGTTCATAAAAATTTTTTTTTTTGTTCGAATCAATAGGGAAATGACGGCAGTAGTCATTTTCAAGCTTTATCTATGCATTGGTGCAAAAAAAAAAATTTTTTTTCGAAATTGGACCAAAATCGAGCACTTTTTGGTACTTTTTTTTCGACTTCGACCTCTTTCCAACGATTGGTACAAAATTTTTTTTTTTCAAAATAAACCGAAATCGACCACTTTTTTAATTGGGACCAACGCTGGTGATGGTCAAAACCCATTGTCAACCTCTTTCCATCGATTTTTTGCAAAAAAATTCCGAAAATGGACCTAAATAGAGCACTTTTAGGGATCGGTACTATGGCCAATATCCTTTTGAGACCGCTTTTCATTGATTGAAGCAAAAAAAAACTTCAAAAATGAGTCAAAATCGCGCACATTTTCGAACCGATGACCACCTCTGGTGATGTCATAAGAACCACCTCCCCATCGATTGGTGCAAAAAGATTCACAAAAATGAAAATCTGTTGAACACTTTTTTCAAAACAACGTAAAAAAATATTTTTTCCAAATTAATAGTTATTGACAACTAATAAAATATTTCTTATTCATAATAGTTATGACTCAACGTAAAAAAAAAATCAATTGAAAAATAATAGTTATTGACAACTAATAAAATATTTCTTATTCATAACAGTTATGACTCAACGTAAAAAAGAATCCATTGAAAAATAAGTTATTGACAACTAATAAAATATTTCTTATTCGTAATAGTTATGACTCAACGTAAAAAAGAATCCATTGAAAAATAATAGTTATTGACAACTAATATAATATTTCTTATTCATAATAATTATAAATCAATTTCTAAAAATAATTATTAAAATTGGGCAATTTTTTTAATCTGAAAAAAGCAAATAATAGTTATTTTAGGTCCCTGGTTTTAACTCTACGTATAAACTACTTAAGTAACTCGCGTAAGAGTGGACAGAAGGAGTCAAGGTATTTTTTTTTTTGTTATTCCTTTTTTTTAAAACAATCCTCGAGTTTTAAAAAAAGTATTAGTGTAGTATTGTTCTAAGCTTAAAACATAAGCTCTTACAAAAAAAAAAAAGATAAATCTAAAATGATTCGTTTACGAAATTAGAAAAAGGAAGAATATTGTATTAAAGAAACTGTATACTAGGATGGATCATTTTGACACTTTTTTCTCTATTCGAAAACGCCTATCCGGGAAAAGTGGCTAGCTCATACCAAGGACATAATAATAATAATAGAGTTTAGCTACTACAGCTATTTTAGCCTTCTTAGCTATTTAGCAAAAAGAGAAATCTACATACCTGCAATTTTTTTTGAATCGGTCAATATCTTCTGTTTGTGCTTTGAGGGTCAATTTTTGAAATTTTCGGTAAAAAACAGAAAGTATGGTGTTTTCTAAACTGTGCCGGCTATATTGCTAATGCGTTTCAAGGGTTGCTAGACAATGAAAAGTCATCAAAGAGGACCGAAAAGTAGTCCTGTTTCAAACGCCAGGTGGAGGGGCTTAAAATGCGGATTTATGGATAAGAGCGAACAGTGCTGTGCAGCTCTTTGCTTACTTTAACCCACCACGTGGAGGTGGCTACACATCAGACTCCAGCCACGCCCAACCCAACCAACCATATGTGCCTTCAAAGGCACTCACAAATTGCCTCTAACTGTTGAAGAAGGGAACAGCTCGACGAGAGAAGAGGATTGAACGTATATGTCTGTCACGAGCTTCGGCAATTCTATCGACTTGCCCTATTTATCATGAACCACAAAGTTGTGTACACTATTAGTACACTATTACTAACTTTAATTTTTTTTGTGGACCTTTTAGTTGACATGTAGAACCTTAGAAGTCTATTTGCAGTGGTAAACCAGCGAGCCTGGTTAATAGGACCTGACTTCCGAGCTGCAAGTTCGACGGAGCATTCTCCGGAGTCAATATCTTTTGCCATTTCGCAAGGATATTTCCGATCCTTGTTAAGGCCTTTTGGATTCATGTCAAATAAGTCACATTCTATAGTTTGTATAGTTTATAGTTCACAATTTTAAGTGTCTCGCAATTTTGAAGCTTTGATCCTATTTTACCTGTATAACTGGTTGAACCAGGGCGCTCAGTCATATTAGACACGTTCTATATATGATTGGTTGGTTGGATTGGGTGTGGGTGGAGTCCAATGTGCAGCCGCCTCCACGTGGTGGGCTCTAGGTGTTTCGTTGGTAAAAAGTGATCAAAGAGCTGCACAACACTAATCGCTCTTATCCAAAAATTCGCATTTTAAACTCCTCCACCTGGCGTTTGAACTAGGACAACTTTTCGATCTCGATTTTAAGTTTGTGATCCTTTATGATGACTTGTCATCGCCAAGCGACCCTTGAAACGCATTAGTAACGCAGCCGGCCCCATTTAAAAAACGTCTTGCATTCTGTTTTTTTACCTAAAGTTTTAAAAAATTGGCCCTCAAAGCCCGAAGTCCAGCGTCATTATTCCTCTACTGCATATTAAACTGAACATTATCAAAAATTTGGTGAAGGCATTAGACAAAACTTCTAATGCATTCAAATATTTGAAAACTATATTTCCTAACCTTTCTGACGCTAAAATCAAAGAAGGGGTATTCATTGGGCCACAGATCAGAAAGTTATTAAGAGATGAACGGTTCAAACGCAAATTAACTCAAAAAAAAAAGGTGGCTCTCAATTCGCTTCAACTTTTGATTGATGACTTTCTGTAGTGAAGATTATGTAAGAATCATCGACGATTTACTTAAAACCTATAGGAATATAGGCCTCGACATTTCTTTAAAGTTTAGTTTCCTACACTCGTATTTAGATTTCTTTCAATCAAACCTTGCAGATGTTAGCAAAAAACACGGAGAGAGCTTTCATCAACAAAAGAAAACTGTTGAGAAATGACATAAAGGGTACTGGAATGAGGCAATGATGGGAGACTACCTGTGGTTTCTTATACAAGGAACTGATATGGATGTCAACAAGGGATGCAGAAAAAGCCTGAATCATTTTCGAAGGCTTTTTAGATTTTGAAATATATCAGTTTCTATTTATATACATACTTATGTTACAGAGATTTTTATTGTAAATATAGATTCTCCTCAAATTAAGCTTGAAATCTTTACAGGAGTCCGAACAACATATACACTTATGGAAACTATCTGTTGGTCGTTCGATATTTTATAAATTTTTCAGGTAGTGAATTTAATTTCCGAATAAAAAAGTATCTAAAAATTCGTTTATATATCCAAAAGTACTTATAGAATAAGCACAACATGTATCAAAAAGTTCTAGGCAATATAATTACCATTCATCAAATGCGGGATTTTTTTTTGTGAAAAAATATATTTGGTAGACATAATCATGTTAATGCAGGAAAAAGTAAGAAAAAATTTTTTTTTTAATATTTAATATCTTATTTATTTAAAAAAACAACCTGTTGCAGATATTCAACACCATGCCTTTTAGTATACATACATATGTATATTAATATAAAGGACCTAAGGCAATTTCTCAAAAATAGTAACTGTATTGAATACAAAAAGAGCTTTTACATAGAAAAATTATATTATGTATGCACTTAGCTAAGAAAATCACTTTTTAAACATCAACAAAAAAAACTGTAATTCTGACATCCAACAAACTACCACGAATTTTCTCTTTGTCAAAGCTTAACTCATATTTTAACTTCGCGCCAAAAAAAAGGTGTCGCCACTAGATAGAATACATGTCCGTAAACGTGAAAACCTTACAACAGCACGAATTGATTACATACCGAAAACTTTGAGGTGGTTTGAATGGTGAGTTGCAGTTCTGCAACACCATGCACTTAAGGGTTAATAAATATCCTTAGTCCAACGGAATTTATTGCAAATACCTAACCAGAGATAAATTTTAAAAATTAGTTTTTGAGATCAGCGGACACCGGGCATTTTTTGAATTTTGTAGACTTGTGTTATCTTTCTTATGTTGTCTTTTATTTGTTATTTCAATATTTTATTTAAAATTTAATCATTATGTTTAATCCTTTTGAGTTCTTCACGAGTCGTTTATGTTTTAAATGATACCTTGCGTATCACACTGTGATAAAATAATGGCTTTCAACATTCAAATATGGTCTGAGCATGATCAGGCCAAAAATTCAATAATTTTTGCACCTTCTGCGCATAATTCTTAATTAAATTGAATGGTTTTTCATCTCTTTTTGAATAACAAACACTGTAATATTACCTGATATGTAATAGAAGCCATTGAAATTAGATTATTTCCTTCTGCGAAATCAGTACGTCTAAATGCTTCACTAATTTCTTCTACTAGGTTGTTAAACTCATCCCTTGTAAATTCATTATAATTAACAGTTATATTAGGTCCACTAACTATGTTACAAGCTTTCCTTATATCACATATTTTAGCTGATAATTGAATCGGAGACACTGCAAAAAATAAAATATAGTTAATATGATGCGTGCTTATTATGACATACAGTAGCAAGCAATACTGGACAATGTTAGACTGCTTCATGCTTACATGATCATAAAAGTATTAATAATAAACTGATTTTAAAAAAGTTTTTGATTTTGAAATCCTTGTTCCTTCTACTTTAATATAAAATTAATAAATAAATTTAAAATGTATATAATAGTGAATTATTTTGAAAAACGCTAAAAAACGCATGTATCCAGTTTTGCACGTCTGTATTGTTTTTTGATTTATAGCTGTAAAATTCCCGTTATTTAGATCGTTTTATTAAAAATTTTTATGGCAAGCTTCTATTTTGTTAATTTTCAGTTGAAAACTGTCAAATAACTGCAAGTTAATAATTCGGTTTTCTTTATTTAAGAAAAAAAGAATAATTTAATTAATATAAAAAAAAAATATCTATTGAAACCGAAGATAATGTAGTTATTATGACTCAAAATGGTCAGTCATCAAGAACTACAGCAAAAGCTTTGAAAAATAGTCATAGAAAAGTTCTTCGTGTCCAAAATCGGCGCAATAATAAGCATACAATTAACAAGAGAGGCCGACCCAGAAAGCTAACAGACAGCCATGCCCGCCTAAGGAAGCTGCAGTTATGATAAATAAAAGCGTTAGTGAGTGGACCGCACGCAGATCACTTCGTAGGATTGGCTATCGGCCATTTTCACGAAAGCGATTTCACGAATGACCATTTTCACGAATGACCATTTTCACGAATGATAATTTTCACGAATGACCATTTGAAAATGGTGAATTGGTCATTCGTGAAAATGACCATTCGTGAAAATGGTCATTCATGAAAAAAGTCATTCGTGAAAATGACCATTCGTGAAATAGCTTTCGTGAAAATGACATGGAATCGTAGGATTGAGCTAAAATCAGCTATCAAACAAAAAAAAACCATCACTTTCAGAAAAAATGTCATAGCGCGACTAAAATGCTGCAAGGAACAATAACATTGGGATGTGGAAAACTGGAAATGAATAATTTGGTCTGACGAAACAAAATTTGGTCTGACAAAACAAAATTTATTCGTTATATGTCCATTTCCATCAAAAAAGACCTTTTAACTGGCCTCGTTTTTTTTATGTTTTTTTTGGAGTACATCTTTCAGTCATAGTTTTTCTTGAAGCTAAGGCTGTCTTGAATTAATATTCAAGATTGTTCAATTGAAATTCAGATAGCTATTTTTTTATTTAACTTTATATGTAACATTTCATGTTTTCTTAACTTAAATGCAATTTTAACTATGTCTCCCTTTGAATTTTAATTGTTTCTCCTGGAATATTAATTCAAAATAGCCTTGACTGCTCCAAAAAAAAAAAATAAAAAAAAAAATCGAATTTGTCATCATCGACCATGGCTTCGATTTTTTTTTTTTTTTGAAGCAGCCTCTTCAAACATAGTTTTTCTTAAAATTAAGACTATTCTGAATTAATATTCAAGGAAGAACAATTAAAATTCAAAGATAGACATAGTTAAAATTTCATTTAAATTAAAAAAAAACACGAAAAGTTACGAATTAAGTCAAATAAAAAAAATAGCTATCTCAATTTTAACTGAACAACCTTGAATATTAATTCAAGACAGCCTTAGCTTCAAAAAAAAACTATGGCTTAAAGATGTACTCAAAAAAAAAAAAAAAAACGAGGCCAGCTAAAAAGCCGTTTTTGGTGAAAATGGACATATGCTTATTATTGCGCCGATTTTGCACACGAAGAACTGTTCTATGACTAATTTTCAAAGCTTTTGCTGTAGTTCTTGACGACTGACCATTTTGAGTCATAATAGCTACATTATCTTCGGTTTCAATAGATATTTTTTTCATATTAACTAAATTATTAACTTGAAGTTATTTGACAGTTTTCAACTGAAAATTAACAAAATAGAAGCTTGCCATAACATTTTTTAATAAAACGATCTAAATAACGGGAATATTACAGCTATAAATCAAAAAACAATACAGACGTGCAGAACTGGATACATGCGTTTTTCAGCACTTTTGAAAAAAAATTAACTATTGTAAACATTTTAAATTTATTTATTAATTTTATATTAAAGTAGAAGGAACAAGGATTTCAAAATCAAAAACTTTTAAAATCAGTTTATTATTAATACTTTTATGATCATGTGAGCATGAAGCTGCCTAACATTGTCCCAGTATTGCTCGCTACTGTATAAGTATGTATGTATATTAGACATGTTCAAAATATCCTCATATTCTAGAATTCTTCGCAAACGCTTAATATCCGATAATTTGCCTATTTTCGAGTATATCCTCATACAAAAAAAAAAAAAAACTTTCTGGGGTTGCTACCAGAGTTGCAAAATTTTATTAAAAAAGTGAAGAAAATTTTTTCCCAGTTGTACAGATAAAGAGTATCGAAACAAATTTTGCCGCTATTTTTTAATCCATATAAAGGGTGTTCAAATCTAAGGTAACTTTTCAAATATGCTATAATTTTTTTACAAGTAATAGACTACACCAATTACTTTCAGGTATGAAGTAAATGCATTCCGGATAGTTAAAATGGATCGCTATACGAGTGAACAACGTGTTTTCATTATTTAAACTAAATATGGCGAAAGTTATTCAGATCATAGAAGCAGAATTTATCATCGTAGTGGTCGTTCAAGTGAAAATATTGCACAAATGTTGCTGAAGAGCCAAGGACACCGATTTGTGGTTGTTCACA
The DNA here is from genome assembly GCA_949775025.1 of Tricholauxania praeusta. Lineage (NCBI taxonomy): Eukaryota > Metazoa > Arthropoda > Insecta > Diptera > Lauxaniidae > Tricholauxania > Tricholauxania praeusta. The sequence goes on along the minus strand of OX459029.1, from coordinate 93,986,840 downwards.
GTAATTAAACGTCAAACCAACAACTTTGTTCAATATTTTACAAAAGGGTAGACTCAATTGAAAGGTATTGATGTGCAGAAAATGTGGTTTCAATAGGATAATGCAACATGCCACATAGCAACGGAATCAATCGATATTTTGAAAGAGAAGTTTAATAGTCAAATAATTTGTCGAAGAACAGACGAGAATTGGCCATCAAGATCATGCGATTTCACACTATTGGATTTCTTTTTGTGGAGTTTCTTGAAGAGTTAAGCTTAAGCGGATAATCTTCAAACTTTTCAAAGCCTCAAAAATAACATCATCGAGAAAATATCACTAACTGAACAATCATTATGCGAAAAGTTATTAAAAATGTTGGTAAAAGATTGACAGCCTGCCGAACTAGCAAAGAAGGTTACTGAAACGTCATTCTATTTCATTATTAGCCAGAACCAATGTGATTAGATTTTCAATAATATTAAATAAAGATTTCACACAATTTATGCCTTTTATTGAAAATTTAAAAAGATACCTCAAATCTGAGCATCCTTTATAAGGAAAAAATTGTTAATATCCACCCAGGTTACAAATTTTCTTTTATTGTTTAAAAACACAAATCTTTTGCTATTTTGACTATATTTACCTTGATACATTATAATATGAAACTGTCAACGAGACTGAATGAAAAAAAAAACATTAGTTTTGGTCCAAAAAATTTATTTTTGGCCCAAAAATTATTAAAATTTTTTTTAAGTAATACATGCTCTGTTACTCTGTTATAAAATACATACTGTGAAAATTTTTGGACCAAAAACTATGTCCTTTTTCTCTACACAAATCGCTTGACATCATTTTACCTTTCATGCAACTCTTAAGTGACTTTCAAAATTTCAGGAATTTTACCTTCAAAAATATTAGTGCAATTAGAGAAATTTTTAGTTAGGTTTATTGCATATAATAGATTCAAAAACTATAAATTATTAAACTATTAGAGTTACGCTTAAATGCATAAGCTGCGTTTAAATTTGCTCCGCGTAAAAACTTAATTTTCACAGTGAAACACTAATCTAAAATTTTTTCAAAAGTTCGTTAGAGACGCCTAAATAAATTTTATAACATGTTTTTGTCCTCTTTGCCCCTAGTGGCAATAATAAATAAAACAAAATATATTATCAATAAATAAACAAGGTGAAGCGCTCACCTCCATCCAAAAAAAAAAGATTCGTGTGTCAGTGCAATGTCTAACGAAAAAATTTTCAGTAATTTGTTGCCGAAAAGTGAGTGCGAGAAAAATAAAGTAAGTCGCTCTCCCGGTAAAACGGATAGCCAAAGTGTTAAAATTCCAACTAGTGTGCGTACCAACACCGAAATATCAGCCACCAATATCAACACGCAACCGATCGCTCCTGCGCCAAAACTCAACCGAGTACACTCACACCAAATAATATTGAAAACTAATGAAGATCCAACTAAACATAAGCAAGCGGGACCTCTCTCTGTTATGTCACCATGTAGTTTACTCCAGAGCTGAGACTGGAGCTGTGGCCTTTGATTCCCCAGCAGGAAAACGAGTCACCCATTGAAACTTTAACACTCCATCAGGAAAAAGTTGCAAAAACCGCGAGTTTTTTAATGCTTCTAGCCAAAAAAGAAACCCTACCACCAACGCAAACTCAAGCAAAGTTACAAATTCAGCGACCCAGACAGGCATAGATCGTTATATAAAAATCAAGCGAAAGCTAAGTCCGTCAAAAGGTAATAATATAAATAACTCAAAAAAGATGTACAAAGTGAGTGAAACCGAACAAGTCACAAGCAGCCCACTTAGCCAAAATACGTATGCTTTGCTTGATAATGACCAATCTAAACCGAGTAACGACAACAGGAACGACTCAAACGATAAGACACTGAAACCTCCCTCCTCTTCCTGCGATTACGTACTTCCAATGCTCTAATTGGAAAAGATGCCTTTCATGTAATTCCTCTCACTAAAGGTAATGTCCATGAAACCAAAATACAAATTTATGGAGAAAGTAACTACAGAACAAGAGCCACTTACCTCAGCAAAAATCAGAAAAGTTACTACACCTATCAGCTCAAAAGCAGTAAAAGTCTAACAGTCATATTAAAAGGCATAGAGCCCGACGTAGATCAAAATAAAATCAAAGAAGCTCTAATTCAGCCGGACCTATTCCACAATCCATTAGAAACAAAAATATAATGCCACATCCGCTTTTTCGTGTAGAACTTGAACCTGAACCCCGAAAATTGCATAAAAATTGTGTGCATCCGATTTATAATTTGCGTTACCTATTAAATCGCAGAATATCCGTTGAGGAGCCCTATAAACGATTGGGTCCTGTGCAGTGCACAAGCTGCCAAGAATTTGGCCCCATCAAAACATGTTGCACTCTTCGTACTATTTGTGTTGCTTGTGGCAATTTTCACCCCTCGTCAGCATGTTCTACCAACAAAAAAGATGCTACTTCAAAAAAATGCAATATTTGCGGAGGTAATCACACAGCTAACTACAGTATACGCAGAATAAAAAAACAAAATGCGCCTACGTAAGGAAATAGTTCGAAGTCCATCTACCCAAGTCACACAGACTCTTACAAACAGCATTGTACCTAACAAATGTCATGCAGAATTTTACAAATAACATAGTACCTAACAACTTGCCCAATACATCGGCCCAGACCTATGCTAACGTGCTTAAATCTGCAAATATTATAAGTAACTCTCAAAATTTTGAGACCATGCTTATGACGCTCACTCAATGCATGACTCAGTTCATGACAACAATGCAGAAAATGATGCATGAGATGATGAACAATCAAAATCAACTTATGAAAGTTTTGATTGGAAACAAATGAACACACTCAAAATCTGTTATTGAAATGCAAACGGCGTAAGCCAACACGAACTAGAGATTAAAAACTTTCTTTGCGACAACCAAGTTGACATTTTACTCATTTTGGAAACACGTCTTACCCACAAGTATAGTATCAAAATTGAAGGATATAGATTCTACAAAACATGCCACCCTGAAGGTAAAGCCCGTGGAAGAACAGAAATTAAAAATTCATTCATTAAAAATCGTATAAAGCACTATGAATTTGAGAAATACAAGAGGGCCTACTTGCAAGATACTTCGATTTCGTTATAATTTTGGGACGACAAAGTAACAGTTTCAGCTGTACATATATTGTCCGCCGAGATATGAAATCACGGCAGCCCAGTTCGAACATTTTTTGATTCATTAGGGTAGAAAATCGTAGCTGCTGGTGACTATAATGCGAAGCATAATCACTGGGGTTTCCGACTTATCAACCCAAAAGGTAAATCGCCGCAATGGACTTGGTTATGTCTCCACCGGTCAACCAACTTATTGGCCATCAGACTTTCAAAAGACTCCAGACCTTATGGATTTTTATTTTTTTTTTTATTTATTTATTTATTTATTTGATTTAGGTTGAACAGTAAGACTTAGTCTTTTATAGTTCCTTAATTAATAAATACAAATGGGCAAAAACTTAATAGTTAAAAAGTATGAATTAATACAAAACAAAAAAACTTTTTTTTAAACTTATGAATATAAAAAAAAAACAAATAAGTTGAAGTTGAAAGAGAGATAAAATTAAAATTACAATATTGGATCAGCAAGTAAAATTTAAAGGGGAATTAATGAATAGGTTAAAATGAAATAAGATAAGAAGATACAAAAAGAGAGAGGCAGATTGCAGAAGAAGTGAGGTTCTAAGTTGAGAAGTATTTGTAGATATCACGTTTAAAGCTGATTCTTGATGAGTCTCGTCTCAAATGTATGGGCAATGAATTCCAAAGTCTAATGGTACTAACGAAAAAGAACCTACTGCTGTTCAGGTAATTGTGTCTTGGAATAATGAGATTTACCGATCTGATTGACTGTGAAAATTGAAGTTTGACGTAAAGGTACTCCGGACTTCTAGTGTGAATGAGTTTGTGTAAAAATAAGAGATTGCGAATTTTTAAATATTCAATTAAACCGCAGCCGAGAATTTCCTTACTTTTTGCCGAAATATGATCACTACGATGCATACCGTACACATATCTAGCTGCATTGTTAAATGCAACTAGAAGTTTATGTTGCGATTGAGAATCAAGTCCGCTGTAGACAACATCAAAAAAAGTTATATGGGGCATAATGAGTTGAACCATAATTCTACGTTTTGTCTCAGGGGGAGTGAAACTAGAAGAGGATCGTAAGTAGCGTAAAGTTGCGTAAATTTTACCTACAGTATTGTTTATGTGGTCAGTACAAGTAAGTTTGCTGTTTAGTACAAAGCCTAAGTTTTTAACCTTGTTCACAAAAGCCAGCTGATCAGAACCAATAAAAATGGGAGGGATGCCTACCAAACTATCATCACTCCTCGCGATGGGCAGAGCCTTAGACTTTAGAGGATTTATGAGGAGTAAATCGGAAGTAGCCCAACCATTAAGAGAACATAAGTCAGAATTAAGAGAATGTATCAAGTCTTCAATTAGACCAATTGGACGGGACAAGTAGATTTGGATATCGTCTGCATAAGCATGTATGGTAGAATGTCTACACACAGTAAAAATGTCATTAATAAAAATGGAAAATAAAAGAGGACCCAATATGGATCCCTGAGGAACTCCCGTAAAAATAGCATTAAGAGACGAAAATCCATCACCTACCTTAACCCGTTGCAATCTTCCTACGAGGTAACTGTTTATAAGCTTAACAGCCGGGGGACTGAAATTGAAAAAACTTTTAAGTTTATTGCACAGCAGAGAATGATTCACGGAGTCAAACGCTTTGGAAAAGTCGATTAAACAAAGAATTGTCAACAAATCTTGATCGTAAGCAGTCCTAATGTCATCAATGATTTTCATTACAGCCGTTGAACAGCTATGGCCAGCCCGAAAACCGGACTGCAGTGGTGATAACAACTTATTAGAATTTAGATAGTCAGACATTTGATCTGACATTATTTTCTCAAGAACTTTTCTTAGAGCTGGCAGAATACTAATCGGTCTATAATTATTTGGTTCACGCGCAGAAGCAGTTTTCGCAATTGGTATTACAGTGGCAACTTTCCACAAAGACGGAAATTGAGAAGAACTTAAACAGAAATTAAAAACATGAGTTAAAGGTGCGAGTATATAAGGCAATATCAGTTTAATGAACTTTATAGGCATACCATCAATTCCTACTGCATTAGATGTTAACCCTAGTACACTAGCAGCAACAACATCTTCACTAACTGCAAAAAACTCAAAAGAACACAAAGCGGAGTCAATAAATAAATTTGGTAGCTCCGCGTTAATCGTCCTGACAGTCGGGCAAGGATTACTGCTCGCCAAAAAGTAGTCATTTAGCACATTAGGATCTAGTTCACAATCAGCAGAATCCTTGTTAAAAACTTTAAATTTTTTTATGCGTTGCCACAATTGTTTAGAATTCAATCCAACATTTAACTTTGAAAAAAAGAAATTCTTCTTTTCCTGCTTTACAATGGAAGACGCTGCATTTCTTGCACTTCTGTAATTTTCCCAGTTTTCGTCTGAACGATTGATTTTCCATTTATGATGCAATTTATTTCTATTTTTTATGGCATGCAAGGCATTACCAGTAAGCCAGGGACAGCGGGTATTGGATACATTTATTGTTCGTAATGGCACATTACGAGTGAAAACATGATTTAAATTGCTCATTAGAACATTGAGTTTCTCATCTACAGAATCACAATACCAACAGTCATTCCAAGACAAACTAGATAAGTCTTCAAACAAGGCATTAAGGTCGATATATTTATAATCTCGAAAAGAAAAACTGCTTTGCACAGATCTACCCAGATTAATGTTGAAACTACAGAAAATTAAGTCATGATCAGACAGGAATGTTATTTGATCAAACTTTAATAGAACTGAAACATCAGAAACTAGAAAAAGATCAAGCAAGCTAGGCACACAATTATGAGCAAAGCGAGTTGGAAAAGTTTGGTTAACTACTTTCAAGCCACAAGTAGAAGTATGATGCAGTAAATTTTGAGTTATAGAATTTCTTAGCAACAAATTTATATTAAAATCTCCGCAAATGATAAGAAAATCATAATTAACTATTCTGCTAGCCAGATCATTGAAAAATTGCTCAAGATTGTTGGAACTAGGAGGGTTATAGACACAGGAAACAAAAACTTTTACACTATTATCATAAACTTCAAGGTTCAGAAATTCACAAACATCATTGCCTTTACTAACACACTTCACTTTCATACCAGCCTTACAATAAATAGCTACACCACCACCCCTCTTATCTGTCCTATCATTACGAAACAGTTTATAGCCATTGAAGCTGTAAAAAGAATCAGAAACTTCCCATTTAAACCATGTCTCTGTTACACAAATAATATCCACAGGCGAATTCTCAAAAATATGACGAGCATAGTCCAGTTTTAATCCATTCATGCTCCTAGCATTGAAATGTACCACGTTCAAACCATTATTTTGCTTACACAACACATGAACTAAGGTTTTGTAATTGTCGACAGCACCATTAGACGCACCATCAATTTGCAACAAGACCTAATGAAAAAGAATTAGCTTCAAACATAAGATAAATCAACATGTTAAAAAAGCAGGTAAAAGATATTAAAAAAAGAAAATAGAAGAAATAAATGAGAAAATTAAAAATAAAAGAACTTAAACTAATTAGAACAGATAACATTAAATAAATAATTAAAAAGTTGAATAATATGCTCATAAGAATTAAAGTTATGAGCTGAGTTATTTTAAACTCAGATAAAATTTTTTTTTTTTTGATTTGTTTTTAACACCCTAAAACATTTCCAGTTCTGCACTCTATGCTCTCTTTGTTACATATTAGTCTTGCATCTCCCTGCTGAGTGGACTTAACATAAATACTACCGCGTACTGAGAAAACTGCAACAATTTTTCCTTGACGTTTCATTTCCATTGCATGAAACAGAATTGCGCGATTAGTTTTAGTAAGGCTCTCATTTTAATAAAATTTTTCATTTCCACCGCACCCAATATCACTGAGATAAAGTTGTCGTTGGTTAGACTTACAAAAAATTGCAAGTGCTCTACAAATTTGGTTGCAGTCATAGGAGTTTGCAAGCTTTGCTATTATCGCAGGTTTAATGTTGATATTCCTGTTGTTTCTTTTTTCGTCGTTTGTTTTCACCCTGAACACATTGAGGAGCATCGGCAAGTTGCAATTCAAAACCGAACAAATGCGAGCAAATAAGTTGGGTAAGTTCTCACCAGCAGAAATCGGGATACCGGTTATGATAAGATCAGCCGCAACAGCATCGTTCTCATGTTTTTCAACTTTTTTTCTAAGCTCACTCAATTCTTTAACGAGTACATCAGGGGTGGAGACAGAATCGGAGTTAGCTCTCAAACTTTTTACAGCTTCCAGCTCAGCCTTTAAATCAGAGATCTCTTCTTTTATTGCAACAACACCACTGCAGACAGCTGATACACGCGCTGTAATACTTTTCAGAGTACCTTTAATATTAGAGAGCTCTGCCGACACTTCACTCAGCCTTTCCAGAATTCTTTCTTCAGATGACTTAATGGCTTCAGTAAATTGTTCGATGATACTCTCTTTCATGTTGTTTAGTTTAGTACTTAGAAGCTCTTTATCAATTATCTTTATATTTTGCAATTACAAAAGGAATCAATGAGAGACAAATTTCTGCAGAATCATGTTTTGACTTAAGCTCTGACCATTCCCCCATCATTATGTATTTGCATAAATATGTAGAACTATTGCAGACACCCAATGGGCTTACAACATATAAAACAAATTGGCTTAAATACAAAAAATACATCAGTAGCCATCTTTCTGATAATGTAAGCCTTAAAGATTCCGAGGTGCTGGAATCAGCCAGTGGCATATTCCCCCTCCCCCGAAATGCAATATGCAGTCTCACCAGTCTCAAATGGTAAATCCCTGGCTGAGCGCATTCGAGATTGTTAGAGCTTTGCTGCAGCCGTCTCTGGCCACTGTCGAGTCATATTTTTTATATGACTGTATTGTGTATGAAGAAGTTATAGGCAGATAGCCAGCTTTCGTTAAGCTTTATAAGATAGCCTTAGATATTTGTGAGCCTTTTGGCGTAACCTCATCACTTCTGCGACGTAGTGGTACTTCGAAATACCGATTTACCGTACCTTGATGAACTTGGATCTTCACTCAGCGAAAGGTTTTTACGATACAAGAAGAAAATTATTGGACTCCAGTGTCTAGTACCAGCAAACGTGAACAATTTCACATTCGAAGACCTAAAGCCAGCGATAGAATTTTATATACAGTGGCTAACAGCCAAAGTCGGGCAAGTGTTCGCAAAAAGTTACAATGCGATTTTAAGTATTACAAATAACTTTTTTTGCAAAAAATTTTTGTGTTTTGAATTTATTGGTTAATGCAGAAGAAAATGAAACCAAAATAAATTTACAAAATTTTGACATAACGGTAGAATCTAGCCATAATATGGAAATTCCTTACAAATGTGTTCACACTGAAAGTCGGGCAGCGAAATGATCGATTAAAGTAATAGTGAATTTACCGTTAGGTTTGAACAACTATAATTGGTTTTTGTTTTCCACAACTTTAATTAAATTTTGGCTGCCATTAGATAAAAAAAGTTTTAAAATTATTTCAAAACTCAACGTACAATTAAGCAATGAACGTGAGATGAACGAAAAATCGTAATTACCAATCATTTACAAGACAAAACCGAACGCAATATTGCAAATTTTGTAAAAAATGTAAGTCTACGGCTTACGGTATTTGTACCAAAACTAGAACTTCCTTAAAAAATCAAACGCGTGGACTGTAATTTTCAATACGTTACAAAGTTTATTTTTTTGTTTAGTGCGTCTTCCTTGCTAGATGAAATTATGCCGACTGCCGAAAATCCAACAAGCAAAAAACAATGTAAGTGGCCAGTTCACTTGCAGTTAATTTACAAAAACAAAAAACTTGGATTAGCGAAACTGTAACCCGTTACGCAAGTAAAATAATATATGTACATTGGTTTTTGCAAGTTCGACATTGGCATGCGTATAATAATAAGAGCAAAACAAAGTCATAAAGAGCTTAACAATATTAAATGAAAAT